>CM040124.1:11073071-12280256 GCA_022559845.1 Amorphophallus konjac
GCATTGTTTGCGTAGGTGATGTAGGACGATGATGCAGGGCTGGGGAAGGATGAGGAGGCTGGGCTTGGGTTGTAGGACGCACAGGGGCTTGGCTGGTAGGATGAGCAGGGCGTCGGTGAAGCTGAGCCACCAGTGACTTCCACATGCTCCACTGGCCTGTATCCCTGTTAAGCAAAAGAAAGAAAAGAGAGAAGATTAGAGCACAGCGACAACCCCACATAGAATATGTATCACCTCCATAATCAATTGGGCTTCCCAAAGTGTTACAAGAAGCTACTTTTGCCGGAGAAAAAACATGGCAAAACCTTTGTCAGAATCTGACATACAACTCTGTTTCTGTCAGTATTCTTGTGCATGTGGTCAACTAGTATGATTCGTCAAGATTGTTTGGGCATCACCATCTAGGCAGGCAGCATTATCCATAAAGAGTACCGGTACAGTGTCAGTTTTATCTCAATGTGGTGCTGAAGCTGATTACAATACAAAAAGTCCCATGATTGCCAAATCCCCCCGGAAATGTGAGGAGCTCCTCCCTCACAGGTGGCAATGAGCAGCCAGCCCAGAAGATTACAAATTTACAAGAAGGCCGCACACACCCTTACTATGACATTTTGACCGTAGATACATTTCCATGGAGATGATAAATGCAAACAAAACATTCAACTATGCAAGATCATTTATTGCTCCCGTGAGGAAAGTGCAACGATGGGGAATAAGAAACTTCCCCATCCCGGCAGCACTAGACATGTACATGCATACAAGAACATCAAACAAACAAACAAAATAGCCAGAGCACCAACCGGACGGGGCATCAAAGCTTAACATGTCACATCCAGCGCCAAACCCAGATCACTTTAACCCCGTGAAACACAAGAAAGACGAATTCTGAGGCAAACACAAAGCATCAATATCAGAAAACTCAGCAACCAGAGAAGTTTCCTGCAGCTATTTTGCAGTGCGCGTATTCAACCCATCGATTGGAATCACCAAAATTAATGGCGTCCCACACTAGCACAACGGCGACAGTTCCCATGTCTGCTTCTGTGAGGGTAACGGCCGGACATGGCTCTACTTGGGACAAGGTGGAGGGTGGGGAGGAATGGAGAACACGAGTACGATGGGGCCAATTGGCCACCACCACAAAAACCGGAAAAAGATCAAAGCAGAAAATGGCAAAAAGCAATAAAAGGTCCCCCTTTTTCCCCCTCCCGTCCTCCGTTAAACACGCTTTTTCTTGCGCCCCGAGTGGCCTCCACATGCCCCTCCTTTTCTTCCGCCGAACTAATTATGCGCAAAGAAAACTAGGAGAGAGAAGGGGGGTGGGGGCAGTGAGAACTGAGAACCCCCAACGCCCACTGCCCCGAAAGTCCAAAAAGGGCAAAGTGGCGGTAGCGAGAATGAAGAAAAACATCTAGAAATCCACGCCCGGGAATCTGATGAACGGCGTATACCTGCTCCCCCACCCACGCATTGGACCAAAAGACTCGATTTTAAAGTATCACAAGAAACTAGAGGGAAGGAGAACAAAGTACTCCAAGGACGGATTCGACGGAATGGGAACGGGGAGATTGTGCGGAAGAACAATTCCGGAGTTCGATACCCCGACCAGGGTTCTGCAGGAGAGAAAATTTGCCAAACTAGTGGGAATTTTACACTACATAGTGACATTGATGGAAAAAAATGCTCATGTGTTGTTCTAATGGTGGGGTTACATCGATCTCCGGAGCACAGATGGCTCGCCTTTAATCCGAAAAGCAAAAGTTGAAAGTGAACTGCTAACGTGCGTCGATCCTCCCCAGGAGAGGATGCGATCGATCCGGATCGGCACGCAGGTGGATGACACAGATCTCAGTCTCCAGTGTCCCGCACTAGCGGCAGCTTACCTGGCTTCACATTGCAGGTTAGCTTGTGATGATGGTAAGTAGATGCCGCCAGTACTGAAACCCCGAGAGGTTGATATTATGTGGGTTTTATCGAACCTAAAGGATCGAAGTACTGATCTGTGCACAATCGAGTGTTGGGGAAGGGATGCAGGGGAAGCAGTGTGGCTAGTGGCCTTTTTACCTTGCGGTAGGTGGTGCCGTCCTCCTCAACGGTCCACCCGGCCTCCCTGCAGAGCGCCTTGAGGACCTCGTTGTTGTCGCAGTGCTTGGGCAGCTTGTAGTTCCCGTACATCCGCAGCCCCGAGTAGATCTTGGCGGCGATCGCCCGCCGCCGCCTCTCCCTCCGCTTGTTGTTCTCCCTCTCCTTCCATGTCGGAAGCCGCGTCCCCGATGTCATCTCGCTCTCCTCTTCCCGCGACCGCTGTCGAAAAGCTCAACGCGGGAAAATAGCCTGAGACCTCGAAATGCTACCGGGAAACCATACCGGGCCAGCAGCTACTGTAGATCTTCCCACTCACAGCACCAGAATTCCCAACACACGCGGGGATCTGGATAGCACCAACCTACTGCAGATCCAATTCCGGCTGTCAACGACAGCAGCCAGGAACCGGCGAGGGAGCTGCAGATCCGACACGCCGGGACAGCTCGACGAAGACCGATCGGGAAGGCGAGGATTGGAGACCTCGCAGATCAGATCAAGGAGATCCGCCGTAGAGGGAGAAGGAAGAAGGCGGACGCCGGGCGAAACGTCTCCGGGAGCCTTCCGGCGGAGAGCAGCTGGGGAGACCGGCACGGTAGTGGTTGTGTGGAAGAAGGGGAGACCAGCAAGTGCTAGCAGGGAGGATCGCGAAGCCGAGTAAAATGGAGACGCCTAGGGGCGGGGGCACCGCCATTAAAGAAATTAAAAAAACGTGACGTCCATGCGAAATGCCCTGGCTTCTAACCAAAATCACAGAAAAGCCACTCCATATGTCTCACCGGAGACCAAGGACAACGGAGCGGCCCCACCCCCCGGGCCCCCGCGACAAAGCACCTGCACGGCCAGTGTTTGCGAAAATGCCTCTGAGAGGCAGGCCTTTTCGATCCCCAAAAAAGTTCGTACTAGCGAATATGAAATAAATTGACCGGACCCGAGTTACAGATGAAGGAAAAGAATCCCGAAGCGGGAATGTAGATGCCGCCGGTGGCCGCTGCTGCAGAGGCCCTCCCCCCGGCCCCCACCCCCACCCCGGTGTCACCCTGGGGCGCCGTTCGCGGTCTGACCGTGCCGTCGCGGATTGGGTCGTGCTCTGCAGGCCGTACGTACGCGGCGGGAGGCGCGGCCCCGGGGCGCTGGCCGGAATGAGAGGAGAGAGAAAAGGGTGGGGGTGGATCGAGATGGGACAGGGGATGGAGACGGTGGGGTAGGGGGCATGGGCGGGAGAGAAGGGGCTGGCGCGCCACCGCGGGGGCCGAACCCTGCGGGTGGCAGAAGCGTTGGGTCCTCGCCCGCGCGGTGACGCGGACCGGCTGACCGGGCGTGGGGTATCCGGCGGGCCGGGGCGTCTTGGGCCGCACGTGACGGGGGTACCATAGGCGAAGAGGACGCCCCGCCACAGGAAGTGCGCAGACTCGGGGCGAGCCGATACGATCCGGGGCGGTTGACACCGGATAAGGTCGGCGTTTGGGGATCCGCCGAAGAAGAAACAGCTACCGCAGCGTCTGTGGACTACGTGGTCGGATGTGGCGCAGTGTACCAACAAATAGGATTTTGTCACTTAAATTTTTGGCGGATCTCTATTGGATGGTGACTAACCCCTGTAATTATCCATTTTTTATTCGAATCGAATTCGAATTCGTTTAATCAAATAATTATCCAAATAAAATATCCGACGAATAATTTAATTGGATATCGGATATCCGATTATTAATCGGATATGAATTCAAATATTGAGATATCCGTATCGAATATTATCCGATCGAATATAAACTCTTACATAAAAATCTACTGATATGCATATTCTATATATAATTAGTTTAAATCTTAATATATTGTTTGATTATTCTTTTTTGATCTCAAAATATAATGTAAAAATAAGAAATTCACTTACACTCACTTCGTAAGTTATCTCCTATTTTTTAAGATGAAGTCTAATCTTTTGACAACATCTCTCAAAATAAAATAAAAATTCACTCTTTCTTTATTTTTTTGAGAAAATAATATATGATGCTCTCACACGGCTAACACAACTCACCTCTAAGTAGGCCTTGTAATTATCCGATTAAAATTCGAATCGAATTCGAATTCGTATTTATCCGATCGTTATCCGAATAAAGTATCCGACGGATAATTCGATTACTAATCGGATAATTCGATTATTAATCGGATACGAATTCGAATATCACACTATCCGCTCCGTATCCGACAGTTTAAAGGTCTAATGGTGACACTTCGATGTCTAGATCCTTGGAGCATGGTTTATAGACCGGAACCGAATCAGTTCGACGAACTCAAGTCATGACTAGGGGTGGATAAGTACATGGTTTGAGTACTCGATCTGTAAAACGAAAGACCGACACGTGTTGGACATGGTATGCAGACATTAGTTAAAAGACCGACATGTGTTGGACATGGTATGCAGACATTAGTTAAGGATATAAACAGATCTAGTTTGACTCGGGTAGATCGACTCGGGTAGATCAATACCGTACACTGTCTGTAAAAAAATTATAAATATTATACCTAGATTGTATCCTATTATTTTCAAAGGTATAGATACGGGTATATCTATCACAGCTATAGATATACTCGCGGATATCCGTCTCTGTCTATAAAACATGAGTCTGCATCCACATCTAAGAAAATATGAGATTTATATGAAGTGGAAAAAGAGAAGTCTAGTCAATTCTTTCGTTTTTAAAGTAATTTTTATATTTTATAAAAGTATTATTACAATTTTAACCAGAAGGTCAAACTCACAAATCTAACAAAGAGGATATCGAGTTTAGTTCATGCTAAAATCACATGCTTAACCTGCACAATGAATTATTAAGAACGGGTTCAGATCGGCTATGAGTTATGGTGCACTAAATCTATATCCTATCCGAATATGAAAAGGGTATTTTAAACATATCCGAACTTGATTTCATATCCATTTATTCCAGTATTACCCGACCCATCACGGATCAGGTGATGCGGGTAATTGGGTATTTTTGACATCCCTAGACAGTACGGTGTGAAGGTCACCGGTGACCTAGCGGAAGCGGCACAGGCGGTAGCCGAGGGGAAGTTGACCTCTAAGAGGGAGAGATGTGGGAGCGGAGGCCAGGTGCCCTCACCGGTGGGTGAGTGGTTTCGTCCGACGACATGATGGTTGATGTCTTGTGCCTTCGCAGGAGGGGTCAGGCGAGGGCTAGGGGTTGGCGCTGTTCGAGTGGGAGGGCCAACGTTGTTCCGAAGAGAGGGATCATGGGAGGGGGTGACACTTGTGACTACGTCTCCCAAGGGGGTGAAGAGAGGGAATGGGCCATCAAGAGAAAGGGGGAAAAAGAATAAGTGGTTGGATATTTTCTACATTAGCCCCTCTGAAAACTAAACTCTTGTCATTTGGAGTTACCAAAAAAAATTCTTCTTAATCGGTTATGGTATCGTACCGTAATAGATAATACTAGCTAAAGATCGGCACGACCCATATGAACAGTACTATAAATCTTAGATAAGTATAATTGACTATTAAATATTTAAATAATAATATAATATTTAAATTATATTTTGATTTTTAAATTTAAAACTATTAATCATATATATATTGTTATAAAGTTAGTCATGAATTTTGCATTTCATACACAAAAAATATGATTTTTAGGAGTTTTAAATTATTAATTATTTAATAATATTCAAGCATATTTAAAATAAAATAACAAAATAAATAAATTATACATACTTTAAATTTATAAAATAATAATTCTACATGTTAAAATATAAATTAAATAATTTTAATATTATAATAAGTCTTGATTTTATAAAAAATAAAAATATAATCATAAAACTTAATCCATTCAACTCGAGTCAAGCCGACTTGTACGAAATCAATAAACATCGCTTTGGTTGTAGAATAGACTAAAATTAGGTTAACTCAGGTGCGCAACTTAGTCAGGTGTTAGCTCATTTTTATCTTAGTGGAGGGGGGTTAACTCAACCGAGTTAACTCATTCCCTTTTGTGTGTGTAGCGGTATAGAAGTGGTTGCCCAATTCACAATCCACAACTCTAAATACTTGGTTGGTTGAAAAGGAGAGTGTCATCGACCAGAGACCTTCAACCATCCCAAAAGGGTCAAAAGGAGCCCTCAGAGTTATCCCATGGGACAACCCTACGACGGTCAAGTCAGACAACAGCATAAATGAGACGAGTACTTGAAGAGAGTGAGTGAAGGAGAGGCATACCAGAGCAAGAGAGAGAGAGAGAGTGCGGACTCGAGAGAAAGGAGTTGTGTAATCTCCTGGGCGTTGGGCCACGGTTGTACTTATATCATCACGGGAGGGGGGGTTGACCGTTGAGTTGCCATGAGTAGAGGAGACGTGAGCCACTTAGGTCGCGTGCCTGATGAGACAAGGAGGCATGGGCGTTGACTTGTCGTCTCCCCTCCGAAGGGGTAGCTCTGGCATTAATATTGTAGGGCTCGTCAGTCATAAATGCGACAGGGTTCGCTACAGAGGGTGTGAGATTGTGCTATTAAGGAGAGTGGCGTGAGTGACGTCCTTCCCTCGTCGTCGGGTTGGTGCACCATTCATCATCAATGCATTGCAATGGATGTGCGACATGGTCACTGTCGGGGAAAGCACATAGGGGTACGGATTCTGCACTGGATCTGCGCTGGGGCAAGAGACGTGCTGGACCGGTCACGCGACGTAACGAGCCTAAAGAGTTAGGCTCCCGTGGGGGCCGGGTGGATGGATGCTAAGGGACTGTCAAGATATGCCATCCTCAATGTGAAATTACCTAAATAAACATCAGTTTCTATTCATTGTGTAATATTTCGAGACAAAGTGTTTTTTTCCAGAACACACGTGTACCCATATATAGATTTAAATCGGGCTAACCCATAGATAACTAGCTATCAAAGCGGTGTTAAGGATCTTAATGACTCTGAATCTTTTAGCCCATCTTTGATATTGAGTTAGCCTTGGATTAACCCAATTTTAATTCAGAATTAATCTGAAATCTGATTTGATAATCAATCTTGACAAATTAAATTAAAAAATAATTAATCCAGAGATGATTTGGGTTTAGTAACCCACCTCTAAAGGTGGGTTACGATTAACCCACTCGCGTGAGCTTGCAGGTTAATTATTAAAATATTATATTATTATTCATCAGGCACATTTAATTTTTAATTAATGATATTAATAATATTATTTATTAACAATTTATTTATATCATACATTAATATTATAAAATATATTAAAAATTAAAAATAGTTTAAATATTTTTTAAATGTGAACAGTAATCATAACCTTAATTAATACCGTGATTGACTTTTAATTTTTAATTAGTGATATTAACGATATTGTTTATCAAAAAATATTTTTATGATATATTTTTATTACAGAATATTTTAAAAATATTTTAAAAATTAATTTGACATAAATGTTTTTATTGTGAACAGTAATCACAACCTTAATTAATAACGTGATTGACATTTGATTTTAAATCAGTGATATTAATTATATTATTTATAAAAAAATTATTCCTATGATATATTTGTATTATAGAATATATAAAAATATGTAAATTTAATTTAGAATAAAAAAAATTAATGTGAACAGTAATCATGACCTTAATTAATAACATGATTGACTTTAAATTTGTAATTAGTGATATTATTTATCAAAAAATCATTTCTATGATATATTTATATTATAAAATATATTAAAAATATTAAAATTTTTATTTAAAATAAAATTTTTATGATGACTAGTTATCTAAACTGTAATTACTGATGTTTTTATCATTTAAATCTTAATAATTAAGATTATTGATATTTTTAATTAAAAAGAATATTTTCAAGATATATTTATTTTCTAATATATATTAAAAATATTTACAAAATTAAAGTAGCATAAAGAATTATAAATTGAACACATGTCAATGAATACAAAATTTAAAAAAGAGAGATAAATATGACATTTTAACGGTCATTATTATTGTGTTAACTCAATGTCTATCAAATCACACCCCATTAAAAATAAATTAACTCATCTCCTTAATTTCGAGTTAACGTTTTTCTTCCTGTCAAATCAAAATTAGATTAACTCTGAACTATCTTAAACAAGTTAAATTATCTCGATTTTAAAGTAACTCCTTGTCAACGTGTGGCTTCAGACCCAGCAAAACCTGCTCCGGAGCTGGGCGGTGGAGTCAATTAGCATGGCGCACGGAGTGGTCGTCTGAGGACGGCGGGCAGACTCAGCACGAGGGTGGTTCCCTCACTCGCACATATCTCGTTAGTTAACCGAGAGGAAGGCAGGAGGCCAAGGGGTGTCTGATTTTTAAAAGGTGAAACAAGGTATTTGATCTTCTTGCCTAAGTTGATTAAATGTTGGGCTTAATGTGTTCTATGCCTATAAAATTTTGAGCATTATTAGGAACTCTCTTAAGATACTCTTGTTCATTAGTTTAGTAAGTGGAGTGAATCTAGAATAGATATAGGGTTTCATAAGATATCTGAAGGGTTACTTCGTTAAGGGCCGCTTTGCTAATCGGACAGGGTTAACACAAGCGACTTTTGAGGTCAGTTGTGCTAATCGACCCCGGTTAATCTCCCTGTGTGTGAGGAGAGCGGAAGAATAAATAAGTCGAAATAAAGATCTGACTCTTGTATATTTTATATTAAATTTTAATGGCCCCTTTGATCAATGAATAGGTCATAGGCGAACGGCATATTCGCCGATTAGTTCCCGATTTCGCTAGTATTCGTCGTAACAACCAATACGAGGTTTGTTAAATGTCGAGCAGTCGTATTTTGGGGGCAACGTATTCGAGTGAGAGAAATCAAATACGTCATTTACCCCGGCACAAATGTCAAGTTTTTGGGGCTACGTATTCGAGTGGGAGGAATCATATACGTCATTTGCCCCGGTTAAGGCGAACGACTTATTCGCCCCTATCCTACTTATTTATTAAAGAGGCCCTACATGAGTTTAAGAAAAGAGTTCCTTTGTCTTAAATTTTTACATAAAAATAAATAAACTTGATTTCAGCTCTAATTTCACTAATATTTGATCATAGTTTCCTGAGTTCATCTAACATAGAATGATAAGTTTGGAGGGGGTTTCTATTGTCACACGTGACAAAATAATAATAATAAAACCAAACACTCTAAAATTGCATGGTTTAATTTTTGATTTTCAATCTACACTATTAAATATTGTACAATACTGTAAACTTAACTATCAAATAACAAACTCTAAAAATATAATACCGAAAACTCATATGTCACATGATATTATAAATTACACTTTCTAACCCGTTCATTTTATGTTGATTCTAAACGTGATAAATAAATATCAGAACTATATGATTTCTAACGTACGAATACTTTACTAATAGATGAGAGGATTTAGCAGTGCGGATTAAAAATCAAAGGTGGAATTATGTGATGATAAAGTAGGTGGCACCGTTCTTATTTTATCCCTAGAGACAATAAAAGCCTCCTTATAAATTTGTTAATATGGTAACTAAGCGCATCACAAATATAAAAATGATCGGGCTGGATCCAAACCTGCTGAGGGGGTTTTTCCCGCCTTCCCAATGGCCCAACAACAATGTGCGCCCCATTAGTGGCCCGACCCACTATCGCCAACCTACTTTTTCCCAAAGTGACATGGAGCCCAGGTGCCCCTTCACCAGGCCTAACATCGGGATAAAAGTCTGCGTGCCTCTTAGCTAGGGTGGAAGCCGGAAGAGAAAGCATCCAAACATTAGTCCGGGGAGACCTAGAACCTTAACTTGGTCTCGGGACATCAAGAGACCTCAAGAGAAAATTGACCTCAAACCTCCAAAGGCCTAGAGCTTCAGGTCAACCGCGGGGCACCAAGAGGCCTTGAAAGATAACTCGGTCTCAAACCTTTGGAGACATAGAGCTTTACCTTGACCTTGAGACAATAGGAGGTCTCGAGAGATAACTTGACCCCAAGTCATCAGGAGGCCTTTAGAGATAACTCTGCCCCAACTCTCCGAAGGTCTCGAGAGACAACTCTTCCCCAAACCTCTTGTGGCCTTGAGTTTTAGCTCGTCTCCAAGACACCGGGACCATTTCTCGAGAGATAACTTGTCCCCAAATCTCTGGAGGCCTAGAACTTTAACTCGTTCGCGAAGCACCAAAAGGTCTCGAGAGATAACTCGACCCCAAACCTCCGAAGGTCTAGAGATTTAGCTCAGTCCTGAGACACTTGGAGGCCTCAAGAGATAACTTGGCCCTAAACCTCCAGAGGCATAGAGTTTTAGCTCATCCCCAAGACACCATAAGATCTCGAGAGATAACTCAGTCTTAAACTTTTAGAGGCTTAGAGCTTTAGCTCGTTCCTGAGGCACTAGGAGACTTTGGGAGATAACTCGCCCTGAAATCTCTGGAGGCCTAGAGATTTAGCTTGGTCTCGAGACACCATGAACCACTTTAAGCTAAGGATCAAGTGAAAGGGAGCATTAACTCCACCCGTACGACGTGATTGAGAGGCATCCGACGGGACCTCCCCAGCAACCACTTCTGCCGAAGGCCTAAGCACTACCTCTGGCCATGC
The DNA here is from genome assembly GCA_022559845.1 of Amorphophallus konjac. Taxonomy (NCBI): domain Eukaryota; kingdom Viridiplantae; phylum Streptophyta; class Magnoliopsida; order Alismatales; family Araceae; genus Amorphophallus; species Amorphophallus konjac. The sequence goes on from CM040124.1 coordinate 11,083,735, forward strand.
AAGTCCCAAATCAAGGCAACGGCAGCAAGCCAACAAATGCCGTCAAACCTCCTCTTGGTAGACCACGAGATGGCATCTCAAAAATACGTGCATAGTCAGGAGTATTATGGCATCCTGCGCATCTATAACCCAGCCTCAAGATGCATGGGAAAGTGAACGTCGCACTAAGTCCATGTCACGTGGTAATGCCCCGCTAAACTCACCACAAACGTGTGGTTCCAAGTAGCCTAACCGTCATTAAAGCATAAGTAGATCTGCATCCCTTTCCCAAAGATCGCCATACGTTTCGTATCTCTCAAATCGCACTGTCTTGACACGAAGCCTTGAAGTGTCTCTTCGACCTTGGCAACAAAAAAGTCTCACCGCCTTCAGAGCATTCCAGGGTCTATATAAAGAGATCTCTCTAGCCTCCTCAAGGTAAGCCCCCAAGAGATAAGTAAATCCCATATTACAGAGGTAATCCTTCCCACCTAGAAGGGAATAGAAGGCTAGAGGGATCCACAAGCCTGATGCTCTCTTCCCATGAAGCGAACCTCACTGCCTTGGCTATGACTTTCCACCCTTTCTCGCTACTTCCATCGAACTGCTCCAGCAACCTTTGGGCATCCTTTATAGGAGAGAACCCCCTTTTTCCTTCTATCAAAGTGCGTGCTAATTTGAACGTTGAGAGATTCTCTTGAGGAACATCTAACCCGATGAGAACTTTTCTTGCAGGAAGAAACTCGACAAGATCCTCTCAGGGTGATGGATACATTAGACTGCCCCATTTGAGAGCTCGACAAGATCCTCTTAAGATCCCAATCGGCAGATCTCAGGCAATCAAGTCCTGACACCATCGCTAGAGGAGCGCCACCGTCACCAACCGTCAGAAGCCTCGGGGACCAAGTGTGCCTCTAGGATGGTACTCAGCTCACGCCTGCTGCTATCATCTCCTGCCGACCGCATTGCACCACCGTTGACTGGAAGACCAGGAAGATGAGGCTGGGAGGGTCAACTATTGCACTGCCATCCAATGCCCTTCTTTACCTCATGGTGCCTCCATCTCTGTCTCCCCTCTTACATAAAGGTCTGCGTAGCGGCCATTCAAACTTCCGCGCTACCCAATTCCAGCCGCCACCTCTACGTCATCGCCGTCAAAGACACAGCTCCTGTCGACCCTGCTCCTTAGAGTCTCAGTGGTGGACGCGGAGCATGGGACACCCCCACTAGGGACATCCTTCCTCAGTCTCCAACTCCAATACGACCACCCCTGACGTTCCACCGCCTCTAGGCGCCAATTCGCCTGCACCTAGCAACGGATCCGACGCTCCTTTGGTGACCCCCGCGACCTTCCTCCTTCCCTTTCTCATCCTCTATACACGAGACTCCTCCTCCCTTTCCCATACTCTGTAACCTTGATCCGCCCAAGTCATGCACGACAACATCCAATGTAATCAAGGAAAACTAATTGAACGACACGAGTTCTTCCACGCGCAATCTCTCTCTTTCTCTCATGGTTGGTCCATCAGTTAAGACGTGATCCGTGATCTCCTATAAATCTTCGAGCCATTCGACGGCCAGAAAAATCCACGAGTTTCTGACTTGTACAAAACCCATTCGGACAGACCTAACGAAGCTCATTGTACCAAAGAGCGACGACTTCGTCTCTTTTTATTTTTGTAGCTGAGATGGGTTGGGGGGGGGGGGGGGACGCTCATGCAGGATGGTTCCCGGGCAGCCCAACCTTCCAGCTAATAAATAGTACAGCGAGAGCCTCGTTTAAAAGCAACCCCAAGCGCGACCACTTTTTTGAACAGAACACGTGCCGTGTTCCTCCTCCCATCAGAGAGCACACCGCTGGCACTCGGGGCCGGCCGCATGGGAGGGGTGGCGTGAAAGGAACCGTTGAGGGGGCCGGCCAACGAGACCCGGAAGGAGGGGGGCCATTCCCCCCGTTGTACCTGTGACTCCCCCACGGCTTTGAAATTCTTAGATTTTAGAAAGTTTGAATAATTCTGGATAGAAGTCGAAATCAAGCAAAGCAAAGCTAGGTGCCCCTTGAATTGATACAAGTTTGAAACTTTATAAATTATACTTTTATAATGTTATATATATATATATTTCAAAAAAATGTCGAAATATACTTTTAAATATCCCCGAGACTGCACATGATTGTATTCATTCTGATCTAGCCGTGATTTGCATCTGGTCAATGTAACTCAAACTGCAATTTAAAAGCCGAAATGAGCGATCATGTGAATCTTAAGCATATTTTTAATTTTTTTATAGATAATAACATTTTTTGTAATATTTTTTAGAAATATGCTTTGGAAGTCGACCACAAAAGAACAAGATTTCTTTTTTTGTGTGGATGTATAACCACATGATAACCATCTAGATGTATTCAGAGATATTTTAGCAATTCTGGAAATCTAAAATCTAAACAAAAGAGATATCTTTGTACAAATTCGTAGAAGTTTCGAAATTATCTAATAACTGATCAAGAGAATTTAAATATAAAATGTGTTATGAGATAATTTAGAACAGATTTACGAGAGAATATTATTTTGTAATAAATTTATGATAATTTATACCGCAACGTATCACAGCGAATCACGTCTTACACGAAGCTCAAAGTTTTAACACCTCTTTCCTAACAAAATAAGAGTGAAATAGAGGGCTTTAACTCGGGAGAATAAGTAAAAATATAGTTTGATAAGATGAGTAGATTTTTTCTATCTCTAACTTGAGTTTTCATAGAATAATTTATTCTAACCGAAAGGTAGAACGAGTTATTCTAATTTATTCTGAATAGATTTTAAAGTAAAAAAATGAAAAAAAAAGAGGAATAACTTATCTAAATTTAAGCTAACTCAATTTTCATGTTCCGTAATTTATCTTTCGGCTAATTTTATGTACATATCTTTATTACAAGTAAAATATTAAAATTATTATTTTTAATTATCAAATATCATATATATTATTATTAATAATTAAATATTTTTAAAACATTATTAAATGATAAGATTATTTTTAGGACTTGTGTGTGTGAGAAGACTTAGAGTTGATATAGATATGACATTAGACAACTAAGGATAGTAATCTTGATATTTTACATGTAAAAAGGGGTGTAGATGAAATTTCTCTTTAGGAAAAAATATCTTTCACTTTGTTTTAGGAACATTTTTTTACACGTATACTCTACTTGGGTAGAGTGGTATGTATACTGTTGCCGTCAGCTTAACGACATACCGATACAATTATCATTAACTAGCCTTAATTAAATAACCATTAAATAGACAAAAGACACGGCCATAACAACGTAAGCGACACCAGTAGGGCTGTCAATGTTCAAATTAGGGTTGGGTTTAAGTCGACTAAGTAAGTATGACTTATTAATATTAAAGTACTGAGTATGACGTAGATTTGAATTGTGTCGGTTCGGATCTAAAAATATTAAAAAAATATAAAGTCTTACTAAAATTCAGTTCGACTGATAACTTAAATAAAAAAATTATAAATAATATAAATTTTATAATATAAATTTTATAATCTAATTAAAGTAATTAAAATTTTGATATTAATTACGTAACCTTTGTGAAAAAAGAGTTTTAAAATTTTTAATTAAGTAAAAAATATAATTTTAATTAAATAATTTTTAAGATTTGAAGTGAGAATAAAAAAAAGGAACGAGTCAAGACGGTCTGTGGGCCGAATTCAAAGTCAGAGTCTAATCCGCAGATCTAGTCAAGTTAGATTTTTAGATCCGATTAAAAATTTGTGAGTCAAAAAAGATCTTACGATCTAACTTAAAATTAGGTCAGACCTGCATATCTATCCAGTCAGTCAGATCCATTAACAATCCTAAACATGAGTTCAAGAATCTAGATCAAAAAGAGTACGAGTAATACTTGTATTACGTCTTGAGCGAGTGTGTGGTAATTAAGTTGAGTTGGGGTGCACACCTCACCTCTTGTTAGTCCACTTGAGATCAATAGAACAGTGGGAAAAGAGAGAATCAATAAAAATGAGTTGAGCCATGGGTCTACTTCCTGTTCATTTATGATCTAACATCCAATAGTCTTTTCAAAAAAAAATGGAATCCATTCATCTTGAGTTAGTGAGCAGACAGTAAATAAATTTGATTTTAGACCCAGATTCATAAGAAATTGATCATTCTTTAGGTCCATTCCTTCCCACTCTAACGACAGTATTTATGCAAAGAGACGCTCCTTTCCATTTTACCTACCCTCTCTTGTTCCCTCGGCGGCTGGGCGTCGACTTCTAGCAAGTAGCAATTTAGAAGGTGGCCATTATTAGATGGAACATGAGAAGACATGGAAGTGAAGTCTGCGGCGTTGCAGCAGTGTTCCCTCGTGGGTTCAATCAAATCCGTGCCTCCGGATTTCATCGTCTGTTTTGAGTCCCTCTCTTCCGCACGTGCGGGTGTGCATGCGTGTAGGTGTCCCTCGGAGGCACCGGGAGGTTAAAATCCGAGACTGCCGGGATGTCAAAACCCCCGGCCCTCTTTATCCCCTCCCCGTTATTCCCCGATCTCCGACCACCGGAAAAACAAAGAAAACATGGAATAGCATGATCTCTAACATGTTTTTATGTTTTTTTTTTGTTTAGATTCAATCTCACGTTGACTAATTTATCGATAGTTTTCTTATTGTTCGTCGAAGATTCTCTCGTTTCAATGACTTGATTTTAAGTTTAAATTTAAGTATTTAACATTTATATAAAAAAAAATTACTCAATCACTCGGCAATTAAATCCAAGATACTCTCTCCGGAGAGAAAAGCTTGTTGCACACCATGAGTGTGTAGCGTCTTCGAATTTTTTATGTTTTTAAAAATTTTTAAATGACTCTCAAATTATCTTAATTTGAAGTAAAAATCACGTCATTATTTGATCATATAAAAAATTAAAAATAAATTAAATTAAATTTAAAAATAGACTTAACACTATTTATTCAATATGATTTCTTTTCTTATTTTTTCTAGATAATACAATGATGACGCCCCTATTTAAGATATCTTGAAGATCATTTTTAAAAAATAAAAAAATAAAAAATAAAAATATTACACTTTCATGTCTGATATTTTAATTTGGAGACCTGCTAACACGTGGGATGGGCACCGATCCCGTCCCGGACGGATAACCGAGATGGATAATAAGATTTTTCCTTTATCTTTTATCACGACTCGGCTCCGGTCTTCGCAAGAGAGAGAGAGCGAGCGGATTGACAGTGACGGCGCCGGCAGGGCTGCAGAGTGGGCGGCTCTGCCGGGAGGAGCAGATCCCCCTGCTGCCGCAGGCTGCAGCATCCACAATTAACCCACGAATAATAATCTGCTGGTCAAACAACAAATGCAGGCTCCCAACTACTACTCCGATGATCTATCCGTAAGGAGTGATCATGTGCTGCGACGATGCATGTAAAGGTGTGACGATGATGATATGCGCGGAGAAGATGCAGATGTCTTGTGGGTGCATTCTTGCCGGTGTCTTCACTTCATTTTGTAGATTATCTTATCAGGACCAGTTTTCTTTTCATAAAAAAAAATCTGAAAAGATCGATACTCTGGTTGACCCATGCGCAGATACAAACATCTGCAGATAACATAGCCGGGGGCCGCCGAAGCAGATCAAGACGAAAGTCTGGGACCCAACCACCCGCATAAGCACAGATATGCCATAAACAGAATGGAACCCTATTATCAAGAGAAGCCGAATCCGCACCATGAGAGGGCAGGCTTCAACCAACAACGCATGCATGGCTGCGTATGACGCTCTGGTATAGCGACGTTGGAAGAGCTAGGGGACATCTCGGATACCATGCCACACCAAATGGAGACGTATATATAACAGGTGCAACAACACTAGATATCCAAGAATCTTGCAGTCGACCGCATGGACATTTGAAGCACGCCCAGCTCCGAGGATCTCCAAATACGACGAGGTCGTAGTGCAGAGTGGATATGTAGTGCCGTGGGGAGCAAGGACGGAGGGAGAGGTCGGGGTAGTCAATGGGGCAGGGCACTGCCGGTGGGGTTTTGAGAAGCTTGCCGACCTGAGGTGTCTACAAAACAAGAAGGAATGAAAGATCTAAGGGGAGGGGAGGGAAACCAGAGTTGAGGAAGAGCGGGACGCACCTAAAGAAAAGATGGTGTTGGAGAAGAAAGATGGCGGTGTCAATATTGGAGAGATCTCAGGGCAGAGATAGTTGAGAGGGGCTGAGGGGGTGGGGGTTGCAAAGGGACCAAGCGGAGGGGTTGGGGTGGCGGAGAATGGCAGATGACCATAGAGGTTTGGTGGGGCGGCGGTGCTGGAGGTCAATCCATCATAAATGGATGATGTCGGCAAAATGACGTAACCATGTTCTACCCGTCAACCTAGCATAGGAATGGAAGTGAAACCAGGAAGGTGTGTGAGTGGGTGCGACACGGATAAGGGCATGTGTCATGTCCCAATTGCGGAATATCGAGACGTGATGAGTTATATAAGTTGAAGAATATGAACAACAAAATGGACAAAGATATATGTTATTGTAAAATCTGACATTTATTACAAATGACTTTTTAAAGTGTCTAATACTATCCAAACTCAATACATTTATTCTCTAAGTAGACAGATTGGGAAGAAAATCTTCTAAAATTTTCGACACTGTCAATCACACCAGTCCACTCCCGTCATCTTCTAAATTTTATGAAAATTATTAAAACTGAAAAAGACTGTACACAAACATCCATAGGGGAATTCACAAATGCACACTCACCCATCTTTCCGGTGAGTGTCCTTTCATTTTTATATATCTCTGGTATAATGGACTTTGTACACATATCTCTCGGAACCCCACATATTATGATTACAACAAAAAGATAAAGTGTGGAAACCACCAAAAAATATTATCAGAGAAATACAAGGGAACAGTACAACAAGTCATAGATGACCAACCTCCTTAGCCTTTATCCCCATGAAGTGCGCTAACACTCCCCCACAAGCACAACGGGGCGGCGCCCACGTTGAGCTTGGATTTCAAGTAAACAAAACATGACGAATAGAGTGATTTGGTGAATAAATCCGCAAGCTGATCATGGGTTGACACATATGAAACTGTGATGTCGCCTGAGCTCGATGCCATGGTCGGTGGTGGGATTAGGAAAAAGAAAGAGAAAAAAAAATATAGCAAGAAAGGAAGACAGTGGAAAGGGGGTGATTAGCCTAGGTTCTACTCTGATACCATGAAAAAGGGTGTACACAGTCATCCACAGGGGAATTCACAAATGAACGCTCCCCTACCTTTCATGTGAGTGTCCTTTCGTTTTTATATATCTCTGGTACAATCTCTGGGAACCCCACATGTTACGATAACAACAAAAAGATAAAGGGTGGAAACCACCAAAGAATCCCATAAGAGAAATACAAGGGAACGGTACAACAAACCATAGATGACAAACCTCCTTAGCCTTTATCCCCATGAAGTGCACTAACACTCTCCCACAAGCACAATGGGGCGGCGCTCATGTTGAGCTTGGATTTCAAGTAAACAAAACACGACGAAGAGAGTGATTTGGTGAATAAATCCGCAAGCTAATCATGGGTTGACACATATGAAATCGTGATGTCTCCTGAGCTGGATGCCATGGTTGGTGGTGGGATTTGGAAAAAGAAAGAGAAAAAAATTGCAGCAAGAAAGGAAGACAGTGGAAAGGGGGTGATTAGCCTAGGTTCTGCTCTGATACCATGAAAAAGGGTGTACACCATCATTCACAGGGGAATTCACAAATGCACGCTCACCTGTCTTTCAGGTGAGTGTCCTTTCATTTTTATATATCTCTCGTACAATGAGCTTTGTACACATATCTCTCTGAACCCCACATGTTACGATTACAACAAAAAGATAAAGGGTGGAAGCCACAAAAGAATCCTATTAGAGAAATATAAGGGAACGGTACAACAAATCATAGATGACAAACCTCCTTAGCCTTTATCCCCATGAAGTGTGCTAACACTCTCCCGCAAGCACAACGGGGCAGCACCCACGTTGAGCTTCGATTTCAAGTAAACAAAACGTGACGAAGAGAGTGATTTGGTGAATAAATCCGCAAGCTGATCATGAGCTGACACATATGAAACTGTGATGTCGCCTGAGCTGGATGCCATGGTCGGTGGTGGGATTAAGAAAAAGAAAGAGAAAAAAAATTGCAGCAAGAAAGGACGACAGTGGAAAGGGGGTGATTAGCCTACGTTCTGCTCTAATACCATTTAAAAGGGTGTACACAATCATCCACATGGGAATTCACGAATGCACAGTGTCCTTTCGTTTTTAAATATCTCTGGTACAATGGGCTTTGTACACATATCTCTCGGAACCCCACATGTTACGATTACAACAAAAAGATAAAGGGTGGAAACCACAAAAGAATCCTATTAGAGAAATATAAGGGAACGGTACAACAAACCATAGATGACAAATCTCCTTAGCCTTTATCCCCATGAAGTGTGCTAACACTCTCCCACAAGCACAACGGGGCAGCACCCACGTTGAGCTTCGATTTCAAGTAAACAAAACGTGACGAAGAGAGTGATTTGGTGAATAAATTCGCAAGCTGATCATGAGCTGACACATATGAAACTGTGATGTCACCTGAGCTGGATGCCATGGTCGGTGGTGGGATTAGGAAAAAGAAAGAGAGAAAAAAATGCAGCAAGAAAGGACGACAGTGGAAAGGGGGTGATTAGCCTACGTTCTGCTCTAATACCATTTAAAATGGTGTACACAGTCATCCACATGGGAATTCACGAATGCACACTCACCTGCCTTTCAGGTGAGTGTCCTTTCGTTTTTAAATATCTCTGGTACAATGGGTTTTGTACACATATCTCTCGGAACCCCACATGTTACGATTACAACAAAAAGATAAAGGGTGGAAACCACAAAAGAATCATATTAGAGAAATATAAGGGAATGGTACAACAAACCATAGATGACAAATCTACTTAGCCTTTGTAACGACCCGAGAATCCGATTACCGGGAAGGCCCGATAACCCGAGACTCGTACCGCCACCCACGAGTCCGAAGACTCGGAAGGGTTAAAAGGATGGTGTGGAAACTACATAAGCATCACAGATAATTGCAGAAATTAAACAGAAAATAAATTAACAATTTACATGGTCCCCAATAAAGAACAATAATAACAGCAGTCCACGACTAGTACAGTGACAAGAAAGAAAAGTACAGCTACACGGGGCATACCCCGGCTCTGACCTCTGGCACTACCTCTGGGCACCCGCACCACGCTGCGCTCCTGACGCGCTCCCCGAAGGTGGCGCCTCACCTGAAACACGGTGAAAACACGCAGGGAATGAGTCTCAGAACAAGACTCAGTAGGGATCACTCGAACCCTACCTCAAAAAATGAGAAACCACTACTCTAGCGGTAGGAAAGTACCTCGGAAAGGAAAGCCCTGTACTCTACAGAACTAGACCCTACGGCACGTAAACCGGCACACGTGCCACGGTACGAGAAGATCGAAACTCAACGGTCGAACCGTCAAAACCCGAAGGTCGGAAACACACGACTGACAGTCTAACACTCCGTACTCGACAGGAGTACCACCCACTAGAAGCACAGCCGGTAGCGTCCCCTGACGTCTTACACCGCACCGCAGGTGAACCGCCTGACGTGGTAGGTCCTACCCGAGGCGCAAACACCGTACAAGTAACCACAAACAAGTGACTAGCTGGGGTCACGCCCGTCGACGTGGGTCCAACCGCCCCCAACCACGTGTGCACACACAGACCACGCGTCCTAGGTCTGGCCCTCTGACCGGTTTTCCCCCGCAGCCGGACTCTGGCTACGACGAGGGGCCTACGGTAACCGGTCCACAAACCGTCTCCAAAGGTGGGTGCCCGTACACCACTCCCAGGTGAGACCAGCACCTCGTACTGGTGGGCTACGACTAGTGGAGGGTAACTGAAGGAGTAGACTCTCGAGTCAACGAAAAACAACGTCCGAAACCGACAACGTGTGGGAATCACCCCACGCACCAGCCCCGTCGCACGGTGACCATGGTCGGAAAAGAAACAGACGCATTGCCCACGGTCAAACGTCTAACCGAGGCAAACGGGACTTCCGGACACCAAAGACACGGTCACGGAACTCCACGGGGTGCCCGGGACGCACACACGGCCCAAGGGGAACACCCAACAACGAACCAAATCGCGCTAGGGCCACCTAGCGCGACAGGGCATGTCGCGCTAGGGTCCCCTAGCGCAACAAGGGTTGTCGCGCTATAGCCCCATAGCGCGACACGGACCATCGCGCTAGGGATACCTAGCGCGACAGGGACCATCGCGCTAGGTCCTCCTAGCGCGACAATGATGATCGCGCTAGGGCCCCATAGCGCGACAGGAACCGCCTCCTGTTCATCTTCTCCGATGAACGCGCTCGGTCGGGGCAGCGCGACCTCCGAGAACGCGCTACTGGAGTATAGTGCGTTCTCAGTCCGCGGCCGAAAACGGTAAGAACGCCCAAAAAAACCAACCACGCCCCCATACCTCCATAGGAGAGGGGGAAAACAAAGGGGAAGACCCCTGGGGACCCCTAGCATGATTCTAGGCCCTCAAAATACGAATCCATGCATTGAATCCATAGATCGGGCGAGCTCTCCCCAAATCATGGAAAAACCCAAAAACGCTCAAATGATCCCCTCTCGGCCTCCCCGCGGCCTATAAATCATGGAAAAGAACGGCATGAGGCTAAGGAACGGCATGAGGGAGAGGAAGAAGAAAAAGAGAAAAGGGAAAAAGAAAAGAAAAAGGATTAGGATTTATAGAAAATCCGAATTTTCAGAAAAATACAGAAAAATAGAAAAATACATTTCTGGAATCCTCGGAACGCACCGATCGCAACGGTACCACTCGTGCCCGGGTGAACGGCCCAGTTAACCCGCAGCGAGCGTCCGAAGGAAAAGCCGAAACACACACCGGGAATCGGAAAACACACGCGGAAAAGCCGCGGAACGCCTCCGGGCCTCCGAAACGACTCCGGATCGCGCCGATCCGAACACGAAAGATGTCCGAAACGAAATTTCGGACACAACGGAGCTGGACGCTCCGAAAACCAGATCCGGGACCCACGAAGAAGGATCCGAAAGGTCCGGGATATTACAGCCCTCCCCCCTTAAGGAATTTCGTCCTCGAAATTGAGAACAACCAACGGGGAAAGAAGAGGAAGACTCACTCAAACAGATACGGGAACTGCTGACGCATCTCGTCCTCACGTTCCCACGAAGCCTCACCACCAGAGTGTCGTTACCACACGACCTTTACCAAGGGAATGACCTTGTTCCGCAGGCGCTGCTCTCGCCTATCCTCCACGCGGATCGGAAACTCTGGGAGAGAAAGATCTGGAGTCACCTCAGGCCAAACAGAAAACTCGAGCACATGAGAGTCATCGGGCATATACTTCCGCAACATCGAGACGTGGAACACGTCATGCACCGACGCCAACTCAGGAGGTAACTGCAACCGGTAAGCAACCTCACCGATGCGTTCCACAATCGCGAAAGGACCAATATAGCGGGGACTCAGCTTCCCACGCCGTGCAAAACGCATCACCCCCTTCATCGGAGAAACTCTCAAGAACACATGATCGCCTACGGCGAACTCGAGAGGCTGCCGCCTACGGTCAGCATAGCTCTTCTGCCGACTCTGGGCCGCCAACATGTTCTGACGAACCAGGTGCACAACGTCCACACATTGCTGCACCAACTCCGGTCCCGTCAAAACACGCTCACCCACCTCAAACCAATCAAGTGGAGTCCGACAAGGACGCCCATACAATGCCTCATAAGGAGCCATGCCGATGCTCGAATGATAGCTGTTGTTATAGGCAAACTCCACCAACGGTAGGTGATGAATCCAACTCCCCTGCCACTCCAGGCAACAGGATCTCAGCATGTCCTCCAAAGTCTGAATGGTCCTCTCAGACTGACCATCTGACTGTGGATGATACGCCGAGCTAAATGCCAACTCCGTGCCAAGAGCTCGCTGGAAACTCCTCCAGAATCCAGAAGTGAAGCGCGGATCCCGATCCGACACGATCGAAATGGGAACCCCATGCAACGGAACGATCCGCTCCACATACAGACGAGCCAACCTGGACACGCTCCAGCTGACCTTGACCGGTAACAATCGAGTCACCTTCGTCAGCCGATCCACCAGTAACCAAATACTGTCCTGCCCACTCGGGGTCCTTGGCAACCCCACCACAAAATCTGTGGTCACATGGTCCCACTTCCAAGCAGGAACATCCAAGGGCTGGAGAGTACCTCCTGGTCGCTGATGCTCCGCCTTCACCTGCTGACAGATCAGGCACCTGGCCACAAATTCGGCGACATCTCTCTTCATGCCAGGCCACCAAAACTGCCTCCGCAAGTTCCGATACATCTTCGTCGCACCCGGGTGTACAGTGTACCTGCTCCCATGAGCCTCGCGTAACACCGCACGACGAACCTGCTCCTCCGCTGGGACGTACAACCTGCCACGAAACCTCGCAGCACCGTCCTCGCCGAGCTCCGCATCAGCCATCGCAAGAATCCGGGGCAACTCAGGGTCCGCATGCTGAGCCTCTGTCACCTGACGACGGATAGCAGGAGTGACAGTCAGACTCGCAAGCACTGCCAACCCTCGCTCCTGGGGAATCTTGAGCCTGAAGGATACTTCGGGCACCTGTTCCCAGAGCCTCCACCTCCTCAACATCAAGGTACTGACCGCCACCTTCCGACTCAAGACATCGGCGACGACATTCATCCTGCCCGGCTGATAAGACAGGGTGAAGTCATAGTCCTTCATGAACTCCATCCAACGCCTTTGTCTGAGGTTCAGATCTCTCTGCGAGAACACATACCTCAAACTTTGATGGTCAGTGAACACCTCGAACTTCTCACCGTACAAATAATGCCTCCAGATCTTCAGCGCGAAGATCACCGCCGCCAACTCAAGATCATGGGTAGGGTAGTTCTCCTCATGGGGCTTTAGCTGCCGAGATGCATAAGCCACCACTCTACCATGCTGCATCAAAACAGCACCCAGTCCAACGCCGGAAGCATCTGTACACACCACAAAACCTCCCGATCCAGAAGGTAAAACCAACACCGGAGCCGAGGTGAGCAACCTCTTCAGTTCAGTGAAGCTCTGCTCACACTCCTCGGACCAAACGAAAGGCACATCCTTCCGCGTGAGCCTCGTCATCGGGGTCGCAATGCGGAAAAAATCCTGGATAAACCGGCGATAATACCCCGCAAGCCCCAAGAAACTCCGGATCTCCGTCACCGACCTCGGCCTCGGCCATTGCATCACAGCCTCGACCTTGGCGGGATCCACGGAAATGCCATCACCAGAAATCACGTGCCCCAGAAAGTGCACCTCGCTGAGCCAAAACTCGCACTTGCTGAGCTTCGCATACAACTGGTGATCTCGCAACGTCTGCAGCACCACACCCAAATGGTATGCGTGCTCCTCAGTAGACTGCGAATAAACAAGGATGTCATCCACGAAGATGACCACGAACTGGTCCAAATACGGATGAAACACCCTCTGCATCAAGTCCATGAAGGCTGCTGGGGCATTGGTGAGCCCAAACGGCATCACCAGAAACTCATAATGCCCGTACCTCGTACTGAACGCAGTCTTCTCCACATCGGACTCGCGAATTCTCAGCTGATAGTAACCGGACCGCAAATCAATCCGCGAGAACACCCGCGCAGACTGAAGTTGGTCGAACAAATCATCAATCCGCGGCAACGGATACTTGTTCTTAATGGTCACTTCATTCAGCTGCCGATAGTCAATGCATAGCCGCAGACTACCGTCCTTCTTCTTCACGAACAACACGGGCGCACCCCAAGGGAAAAAGCTCGGACGAATATACCCCTTGGCCAGCAGTTCCTGCAACTGCGCCCTCAACTCCCTCAACTCAGCGGGGGCCATACGGTAGGGAGCCTTCGCCAAAGGTCCCGTACCAGGTACAACCTCGATCACGAAATCGATCTCCCACTGGGGAGGTAATCCAGGCAACTCCTCAGGAAAAACATCGGGAAACTCGCACACCACCGCAATGTCCTCGACATTCGGCTCCATCCGGTCAGACACAACCACAGACGCGAGAAAACCCTGACAACCTGAATCAAGCAATCGACGGGCTCGAATAGCAGAGATAAGAAATCGAGAAGAGGTGGAACGGATACCTTGGAAATAGAAGGTCCTCTTGCTCGGATGCTGGAAGTAGACCCTCTTCATCCCACAATCCACCACCGCTCCATGAGTCTCGAGCCAATCCATGCCTAGAATCACGTCGTAATCCCGAAGCTGCAATGCATACAACCTGCCTGGCATACTCCGCCCATCGATCCACACCGGAACCTGGTCGAAGGAATACGGAGTGACCATAAAATCACCCGAAGGCAACTCCACTGCCAAATCACAGGACAACTGGGTCACCGGCTCCTCGACGCTCGACGCGAAATCCTCCGAAATAAACGAATGAGACGCGCCAGAATCAAATAAAACCCGAGCCGCACAACCCAAAATCTGAACGGTACCTTCCACGAGCTGCGACGCCACTGCCTCTGCCCTGGTCAAGTGCGTGATCTGGCCACGAGCCCTCTGCCTGCCTCCCACACTAGCTGACCTGGGTAGCGGCGGATACTGTCCCTGCTGCTGCTGCTGCTGGGGAACCTGCTGCTGCGGCGGCCTCTGAGGACAGTCACGCGCCATGTGCCCTGGCTGGTCACACCGAAAACAGATGATCGGCGCCGTGCACTGCCTGCCTGGGTGGGTCCCTCCACACCGTGGACAAGGTCCTCGCGATCCACCCACTGATCCCTGACGCTGCAAAGGAATCGGCTGCTGTACACTGCCCGATGAAGCTTGCCCTTGATCCTTGTGCTTCTTACGGAAACCCTTCTTCAAGAACTTCTTGACCTTCGAGCCAAGAGACGCAGATCCTGTCACTGAAGCTGCCGGTGCCGGTACTCCTGAACCACCTGACGCATGCTGGAAGAAACCCTGCTGCTGGGTAGCCGACTGCTGGCTGCGACCTGACAAAGACTGTCCCTGGCTGATCGGTCCTCGAGTCCTCTGCATATCCATCTCCAAGGAAATCGCAACACGAGACGCCGTCTCTAGATCAGTGGCCCCATTCGCGATCAAATGGTGCCTCAGCTCCAACCTCAAGCCCTGCACAAACTGCGTGGTCCTCACCCTCTCATGCTCCATGATATGAGGTGCATACCGACCCAGCTCGACAAATCGGGCCATATACTGCAACACGGACATGTCACCCTGCACCAGCTCCAGAAACTCCCGCATCCGCTGCGTAGCAACGACGTCTGGACAGTACGTACGCTCGAAAGCACTGACAAAGTCACCCCACTCGACCTGCTCAAGTGGACGAAACTGAAAGGACGTCTTCCACTCGGAAGACCACCACCTCCGAGCCGTACCCTGCAACTGGTTGTAGGCCAACCCCACTCTGTCCTCGGCAGTACTCTTCGCAGAACTGAACACCCGCTCCATCTCATCGAGCCAATCACGAGCCGCATCAGGGTCTGCCTGGCCGCTAAAGTAAGGTGGATGGAACTGCATGAAGTCCCTCACTGCTCGGCCTGGCCCACCCCTAGCTGACGAGCCCTCAACAGCCTCTCCGCCAAACTGCTGAGACATGAGATGGTACATGCCACGGAAGAAATCCTCGGCCCCCGGAGCCCTCGCAGCATCCGCGGCCTCGGTAGCTCCCGGAACTCTGCTATGCTCCTCCAGGTCCCTCTGGACCCCCTGCTGGATCTCCTGACCTCCAGCCGACTGCCCCTGCTGAGAGCGAGAACTCCTCCTCGGCGCCATCCTCGCTCCTGAAGCACAAGACAGAAAACACGGAAACGGCAATGTCAGAATAAAACACGCGGTGCCCAATGCCAGCGTCACATGTACATCATCGTTGTGGACTAGTGGACCACTACAATTACCTATGATTCTCATGTAATTCCACAACCGCGCTCTGATACCAGCTGTAACGACCCGAGAATCCGATTACCGGGAAGGCCCGATAACCCGAGACTCGTACCGCCACCCACGAGTCCGAAGACTCGGAAGGGTTAAAAGGATGGTGTGGAAACTACATAAGCATCACAGATAATTGCAGAAATTAAACAGAAAATAAATTAACAATTTACATGGTCCCCAATAAAGAACAATAATAACAGCAGTCCACGACTAGTACAGTGACAAGAAAGAAAAGTACAGCTACACGGGGCATACCCCGGCTCTGACCTCTGGCACTACCTCTAGGCACCCGCACCACGCTGCGCTCCTGACGCGCTCCCCGAAGGTGGCGCCTCACCTGAAACACGGTGAAAACACGCAGGGAATGAGTCTCAGAACAAGACTCAGTAGGGATCACTCGAACCCTACCTCAAAAAACGAGAAACCACTACTCTAGCGGTAGGAAAGTACCTCGGAAAGGAAAGCCCTGTACTCTACAGAACTAGACCCTACGGCACGCAAACCGGCACACGTGCCACGGTACGAGAAGACCGAAACTCAACGGTCGAACCGTCAAAACCCGAAGGTCGGAAACACACGACTGACAGTCTAACACTCCGTACTCGACAGGAGTACCACCCACTAGAAGCACAGCCGGTAGCGTCCCCTGACGTCTTACACCGCACCGCAGGTGAACCGCCTGACGTGGTAGGTCCTACCCGAGGCGCAAACACCGTACAAGTAACCACAAAAAAGTGACTAGCTGGGGTCACGCCCGTCGACGTGGGTCCAACCGCCCCCAACCACGTGTGCACACACAGACCACGCGTCCTAGGTCTGGCCCTCTGACCGGTTTTCCCCCGCAGCCGGACTCTGGCTACGACGAGGGGCCTACGGTAACCGGTCCACAAATCGTCTCGAAAGGTGGGCGCCCGTACACCACTCCCAGGTGAGACCAGCACCTCGTACTGGTGGGCTACGACTAGTGGAGGGTCACTGAAGGAGTAGACTCTCGAGTCAACGGAAAACAACGTCCGAAACCGACAACGTGTGGGAATCACCCCACGCACCAGCCCCGTCGCACGGTGACCATGGTCGGAAAAGAAACAGACGCATTGCCCACGGTCAAACGCCTAACCGAGGCAAACGGGACTTCCGGACACCAAAGACACGGTCACGGAACTCCACGGGTTGCCTGGGTCGCACACACGGCCCAAGGGGAACACCCAACAACGAACCAAATCGCGCTAGGGCCACCTAGCGCGACAGGGCATGTCGCGCTAGGGTCCCCTAGCGCAACAAGGGTTGTCGCGCTATAGCCCCATAGCGCGACACGGACCATCGCGCTAGGGATACCTAGCGCGACAGGGACCATCGCGCTAGGTCCTCCTAGCGCGACAATGATGATCGCGCTAGGGCCCCATAGCGCGACAGGAACCGCCTCCTGTTCATCTTCTCCGATGAACGCGCTCGGTCGGGGCAGCGCGACCTCCAAGAACGCGCTACTGGAGTATAGCGCGTTCTCAGTCCGCGGCCGAAAAAGGTAAGAACGCCCAAAAAAACCAACCACGCCCCCATACCTCCATAGGAGAGGGGGAAAACAAAGGGGAAGACCCCTGGGGACCCCTAGCATGATTCTAGGCCCTCAAAACACGAATCCATGCATTGAATCCATAGATCGGGCGAGCTCTCCCCAAATCATGGAAAAACCCAAAAACGCTCAAATGATCCCCTCTCGGCCTCCCCGCGGCCTATAAATCACGGAAAAGAACGGCATGAGGCTAAGGAACGTCACCCTACCTCAATGGAGCGAATGCTCCGCCGGATCGATCACGAATCACGAAGAATGCTCGAAGCTTCACGAACTCCCCACGCTTCCCACGCTCGCCGCACGCCCACGAGATCGCCTCACCGTCGCCCACGCGTCCGCGCCGTCGCCCCGTCGCCGTCCGTAGCCGGAGAGGGGCTCGCCACGTCCGAATGGGAGAGAGGGAGAGAGAGGGGGGCTCACGGTCGCGAGAGAGAGGGAGAGGAAGAAGAAAAAGAGAAAAGGGAAAAAGAAAAGAAAAAGGATTAGGATTTATAGAAAATCCGAATTTTTGGAAAAATACCGAAAAATAGAAAAATACATTTCTGGAATCCTCGGAACGCACCGATCGCAACGGTACCACTCGTGCCCGGGTGAACGGCCCAGTTAACCCGCAACGAGCGTCCGAAGGAAAAGCCGAAACACACACCGGGAATCGGAAAACACACGCGGAAAAGCCGCGGAACGCCTCCGGGCCTCCGAAACGACTCCGGATCGCGCCGATCCGAACACGAAAGATGTCCGAAACGAAATTTCGGACACAACGGAGCTGGACGCTCCAAAAACCAGATCCGGGACCCACGAAGAAGGATCCGAAAGGTCCGGGATATTACAGCCTTTATCCCCATGAAGTGTGCTAACACTCTCCCACGAGCACAACGGGGCAGCACCCACGTTGAGCTTCGATTTCAAGTAAACAAAACGTGACGAAGAGAGTGATTTGGTGAATAAATTCGCAAGCTGATCATGAGCTGACACATATGAAACTGTGATGTCGCCTGAGCTGGATGCCATGGTCGGTGGTGGGATTAGGAAAAAGAAAGAGAGAAAAAATTGCAGCAAGAAAGGAAGATAGTGGAAAGGGGGTGATTAGCCTACGTTTTGCTCTAATACCATGAAAAATGGTGTACACAGTCATCCACATGGGAATTCACTAATGCACACTCACCTGTCTTTCAGGTGAGTGTCCTGTCGTTTTTAAATATCTCTGGTACAATGGGCTTTGTACACATATCTCTCGGAACTCCACATGTTACGATTACAACAAAAAGATAAAGGGTGGAAACCACTAAAGAATCCAATCAAAGAAATACAAGGGAATGGTACAACAAAGCATAGATGACAAACTTCCTTAGCCTTTATCCCCATGAAGTGCGCTAACACTCCCCCACAAGCATAACGGGGCGGCGCCCACGTTGAGCTTAGATTTCAAGTAAACAAAACGTGACGAAGAGAGTGGTTCGGTGAATAAATCTGCAAGCTGATCATGGGTAGACACATATGAAACCGTGATGTCACCTGAGCTGGATGCCATGGTCGGTGGTGCTATTAGGAAAAAGAAAGAGAAAAAAAATATAGCAAGAAGGGAAGACAGTGGAAAGGGGGTGATTAGCCTAGGTTTCACTCTGATACCATTTAAAAGGGTGTACACAGTCATCCATTGGGGAATTCACAAATGCACGCTCACCTGCCTTTCAGGTGAGTGTCTTTTCATTTTTATATATCTCTGGTACAATGGGCTTTGTACACATCTCTCGGAACTCCACATGTTATGATTACAACAAAAAGATAAAGGGTGGAAACCACCAAAGAATCCAATCAAAGAAATACAAGGGAATGGTACAACAAAGCATAGATGACAAACTTCCTTAGCCTTTATCCCCATGAAGTGCGCTAACACTCCCCCACAAGCACAATGGGGCGGCGCCCACGTTGAGCTTGGATTTCAAGTAAACAAAGCGTGACGAAGACAGTGGTTTGATGAATAAATCCGCAAGCTGATCATGGGTTGACACATATGAAACCGTGATGTCGCCTGAGCTGGATGCCATGGCCGGTGGTGGGATTAGGAAAAAGAACGAGAAAAGAAATTACAGCAAGAAAGGAAGATAGTGGAAAGGGGGCGATTAGCCTAGGTTCTACTCTGATACCATGAAAAAGGGTGTACACAGTCATCCACAGAGGAATTTACAAATGCATGCTCCCCTGTCTTTCAGGTGAGTGTCCTTTCATTTTTATATATCTCTGTTACAATAGGCTTTGTACACATATCTCTCGGAACCCCACATGTTCCGATTACAACAAAAAGATAAAGGGTGGAAACTATCAAAGAATCCCATCAGAGAAATACAAGGGAACGGTACAACAAACCATATATGACAAACCTCCTTAGCCTTTAACCCCATGAAGTGCGCTAACACTCCCCCGCAAGCACAACGGGGCGGCACCCACGATGAGTTTGGATTTCAAGTAAACAAAACATGACGAAGGGAGTGGTTTGGTGAATAAATCCGCAAGCTGATTATGGGTTGACACATATGAAACCGTGATGTTGCCTGAGCTGGATGCCATGGTCGGTTGCGGGATTAGGAAAAAGAAAGAGAAAAAAAAATTACAACAAGAAAGGAAGACATTGGAAAGGGGGTGAGTTGCCTCCGTTCTGCTATGATACCATGAAAAAGGGTGTACATAGTCATCCACAGGGGAATTCACAAATGCACGCTCACCTGTCTTTGTGGGAAATTCTAGCACCCAAATTCACCATACTATTGATTAAAAAAGAAAAGCTCCTACCAATGGGAAGATGTTCTTGAGTCTTGACAGAAGAGGCCATCGACATTATACAGTGCTCCAGGTGTTGGTTCTAAAGTCGTAGGGGATCGCCTGCACACAACATAGGGAGCCATTCACTACAAATAAGTGCGGGCTTCAGATTTTTGTCTTCAGACATGAGCAAATCCCGTACTCCAACCCCCCTTCTATCTGGGCCACCAGAGCAAAACTTTGACGAGAACATGGCACATGCAGTCTAATAATGGCACGGCCCACAACGTGGGGCTCTTGGAATGGACAACTTCCAGCTGACGTATTGTTATGGAAGAAAACCGACGACAATAACAAGCATAAAAACAAAGCAACCATCTTCCTGTCCAATCGATCTGGGTCTGCTTGCCCTAGAACAGGGTCGGATTATTACCTTGTGTGATACCCCAGGTTTGCAGGTTCTCCTCCTTCTCCCTCACCCCCTCCGTTCTTTTCCTCCTTTTTGTAAGGCGCATATTGTTGGAAATCAAAGAACACGGATGCACTATTGAGGGATTTCTCTATCAGACTGATCAACAGAAAAATGTGGAATTGAAGTTTAGGAAGATCAAACTCGGGTCGAAGCGCGATGTCGCTTTCTTTAGAGTCGTTTCGCCCCTACACGGTGCAATAGGCTCCACGGCGAGACTTCTCCCAAGATACGACGACCCAAACGATGGCGGCGCAAAGGTGCACTCCAAGTTACGACGCCGGGGCGAACACCACAGTGACCACTTCGAGATCTTGCAGAGGAAGATGACCGAGAGAGTAAAAAATTGAGGAAGATGAGTTCCTCCGTATGTGAACCCTCGGAAACTGCTACCCTATATAAATAGACTCCCACTCAGAGTCTACAACGGTCAAGCACACGAACCGACACCCCCGTTCCCAAAGGGACGCGAGAGAGAGAATCCGAGGAGACGCGGAGAAAACCCAAAAGACGCTCGATCAAAAAATAAAATAAAATAAAGGTCGAATATTACATACACAAAGGCAAGGCAATATACGCGCGTGTGTGATATAGAATAAAACCCAAGGAGCCCACAAGCTCAAATGGCCCAACTACCATAGTCTCCTCAAAGGAGTACACAAGGTAGTAAAGAGTCACAACTATAAGAAGATGAAAACTTTTCCCATCTTCCAATGTGGGACAAAACTCCACAGGAAACAAAACTTTGATATTTTAAAACACTAAATCCAACACATATAACTCCACCTTCATATTGTGACCCTGCACTCCTTTGGCTCTCCCCGTGCAATTGCATCTCTAATCGGCTTTGATCTCTTCGCCGGTAACCTTCTTCGGGGCATTCATATCAGCCCCACTTCTCAAGCGACCGGACACTTATCACGGCTCCGTCGCATGTATTAGGAGTTTGTCAGAGCTGATAGTACTACAGAAGATAATGAAGTTGTTCGGGTGTTTGTTGCTAGACGTTGAGGGGTCTTGTGCTCTGGTTATTCCTCTCGCCCATGGAATAGTGTTTCTTTCCAAGACCCTCTCTTCCTCCTTTCAGCTGTAGATTGAAGTTATGCAGCGATCCGTTCATGGATGAAGCCCGCTCTCCTCAATGATGGATTAGTCTTCTCCAGTCTGGCTGGCCCTTCTTGCTAGAGCTCAGTGCTTTGAGTACTTGTTATATGTGAGTCTTGGGTCCTTGCATCCAGTGACATGGTATTGCTTTTCTCTATATATGGTGAAGGTTTATATGTGTTCCTCATTAATCTTTTTGGACTAAAAATATAGCTTTAAGTATAAGGTAAGGGGAAGCATATGCCACCGAGCAGTATGCAACAGTACTGTTTGGATTCTTCAGACAAGGGGGCACTAGCAGTGTGGGGAGCAACTCCACCTGAGAGAAGTCTTTTAGATAAATGGGATGCATGAGTAGCACTCCTCTCACACACAAACAAGCTTACTTGGAGACAAGAATAGAAAATGGGAAATCTTTTATGCAGGGAGGGGTATGCTGCCACTAGAGCTGGTAGATAGACACTCATAAAAACAAAGACAGTTGAGAAGTAGACAGGAAGAAAGAAGGTCCTACCAGACAAAGACCATGCTCATGGCCTGCCAAACATTAGGTTAATAGAGAAAATGCTCATAATTAAATTGGATTCGTAATTAGTAACTCCTTCCCATTAATGATGTCATTGGGGGGAGGGGGAGCCTTCTGTTAGCATTTGTCCGTAAGATGATCTAATTAACTTTTGATCTTTAGATTATATTAAGAAAATCAGTTATTAAAGATGATTATCTCCGGGTCTAAATTAGATAGAATTAATTTAACTCCAATAAGACTCTTGATGGGATCGATACAAACCTTGACAAAGGAGACACCTCTTTGTGGGAGTAACCGCTCCTAATTAATGGGAGACTAAAATATGAGAGCCTTGGTCTCTCTCTCTCCGCGTGCAAGTATTTTGAATTCTTATCCACCAAAAAGATTACAAGGAGAAGTGGGAGGAGTAGACCTCGTGCTCACCCGTCTCGTGTAGATCACATCTCTGAAAACGTTCTTCGATGTGCAAACTCTAAGGTTTCAATGGAATCATGTATGCTTACACCTTCTCCAAAGATGCCACCTAAAATGTTCTTCGATGTGCAAACTCACTGTAGATTACACCCATCTGTGATCGAGTGTCTCACCCTGGTTATGTACCATCAGACTGGGAGGGCACATGGAACATAGAAAAATGTCTCAAGCAAGCCAACATATCTTATCAGCAACTCTGATATCACCCATTGGTTTTCACTCTGGCGGTGTAAGTAAAACCAGTAGAATTGGTCGTTGGCATGGCACCTGGGTGACAACTTTGGTGCCAATCAGATACCGAGGCCCTGCAAATCAGAGGTCCCTCGGAGTTTCAAATAATCTATATATGGCCAAGCTTCCTAGTCAAGCAAAAAGTCATCAAGAAGTGGAATTCTTTAGACAGTGGATTTCGAAATGCAATCCCCACATCCGAACTCTCAAATGTCCAAATACAAAACCCCTCAAATCCTAGTTTTAGCATCTTAACAGATGGTGTCACGAGAGCCTGGTTTGTCTTACAAACTTTGAAACTTAGGTACTAAGGTTGAAACGGCTAAGGACTATAAACTCAAGGAAGTTACATGTGTTTTTCGATACGAGATTTATCTCTTATTCAGGGTTCTAACACTCTCTCACGGTCAAGATGAGCCGTGAAAATTAGATTAGAAGGGAGGTGACGCAAATACCATAGTGGGCCTTGGCCTGCTCTGATACCATCTTACAAACCTTAAAATCTAGGTGCTAAAGTTGAAGGGGCCTAGAACTATAAACTTAAGAAACCCACATGTATTTTCCGATATGAGATTTATCTCTTCCGTTCAAGACTCCAGCAGTTTGAGCTTATAGTGAACCTGTCCTAGTATCTATCTAACATAAGAAGGCTGTCTCCAGCATAAACCAACTCCAAGTTAGCTCTCTCTCTCTCTCTCTCTCTTCTCTCTCTCTCTCTCTCTCTCTCTCTCTCTCTCTCTCTCTCTCTCTCTCTCTCTCTCTCTCTCTCTCCAACCTGGAAAGATGGGCTTATGCAAGTATGGGATTCTGGCCTTCATGGCAACGCACTTCCTCTCAGAACTATGGGGAGAGGGAGAGAGAGAGAGAGAGAGAGAGGAAAATTGGGTCTGCTGTTTCCCACGATTTTCGTCAGACAACATTTTTGGATGCATTTTGATGCTTCAAGTAGGGTGAAATTGGTTGTTTCATGAACGATGCTAGGCTATGATTGTTTTTTATTCGAGCATGATAATGGATATATGGTCGCCGTATTTTGGATACTACAAGAAATCTTATTGTTCTGATTTATGCAAAGAAGATAGCTTCAAAACAATTTGAGGATAGTGATGTTTCAAAAAATGTGAAATAAAAAGAAAGGAAAGGTTGGACTGTCCTGACCACTGGACCATTTGTAAACATGTTGTTTCATTTTTTACTAATTGTAGAGGCGGAAAATTGGTTCCTGAACCTCGTATCGCACTTTTAAATTTATTTATTAGTGAAGATCGTCCGACACACGTGGAAGTCTGAAATCACCAGAGAAGAAGGGCGTCAGAAAGAGTCCTAACTGTTACCTCAAGGGATAACCCTCCAATATTTAAGTCAGCACTTAGGGAGATGGAGAATAAAGGAGAAGAAGCGAGAGAGAGAGAGAGAGAGAGCTGAAGGTCGCCTATGTAGGCCTGGAGGGGCGGTCCGTCTTCCGGAGGAGTGCTCGCCATGTCCGGTGGGCGCTTGGAGAGTGCTCGCCGGCTGGTACGGGTGCTCGAAAGACTTCATGTGCTCTCTTCTGTAGGATCCACACCCGAGGGATGGATAGTCGAGGTCTCTCTTGCTGTAGCAGTGAGTCGATTCTCTAGTCTCTCTATCTATTTGAGCCTCTGTCTCTGTGTGCGTGTCCCCCTTCCTGTCTGTCGAAGGCCCATTTATAGGGGTTATCTCGATGGTGAGAGCATGTCCCTTAGAAGGGAAGGGCGCAAGTCATGGAGTAACATTTTCCCGCGATCATGGGGAGTTTCCCATTGAGGGTCCATTCCTCCGGAGTCGGGCGGTTCCCTAGCGAGTCTTACGGCGCTTGCGAGGAGTGCTCGCCTTTAGTGGGGTCGAGGTCGTGGGAGATAACGTTCGGTCACTGAAGGGTCATCCGGTGGCCATTACGCCTGGGTTGACGTCCTACGTGCGATGGTGAATCTGAGAACTATCCGTCCTGGGCTGCGACTGTCGGGTCCCGTTGTATACGTTGTAGAGGCTCGACCGAAGCGGGCCTGACGAAATGAGCCTTGTATGGGCCGAGCCGATTTTATCCTCCTCATTAATAATATACTTAATTTATTATACAATGAACAACAACTACACTGTCTGGCTTGGGTCATTTCTGAATAAAAAAAGGTAATATTGGAGAAAAAAACTTCTTAGAAGCCAAAATTTCTGGGCTCAGAAGAGCCATGGGAAAGGGTACAGCTAGGTAGTGCACACAAGAGGCTTTGGCTGTTTAGAGAGAATATGGTGATTGTTGTAGGGGTGTCTCTAATATATACTCTTCTTTCTTTTTGACGACGGAAACCTAACGCAGTGACATTCATATCTAGGCGAAGTGTAGTGGCTCCTCTTCTTATTTATCGCAGCTGAGGGGTTCCAAAAGGGGAGGGCATTTTGCGACGCATGCTGCACTCAAGGCATTGGCAGTCACATAAAAGAAAAAGGGAGAAAGGGAGAAGGGGATGCTACCTTCTTAAAAGGGTTAAGCCCCTCTTAATGTACGAATGAGCCGAGTGAGCACAATTTTGCACATTTTAAATTTAATTTTTTTATTGTACTCCTTTCAGAAATCAAGTTCAAGTTGTTTAGATATCTCAAACGAATCGAGTTCAAATCTTGGTGTGACGACGACGACGAAGACGATGATTTGATAAAAGTTTAGATTAGTGCAAAATGTTATTCGATGGCTTAACCTCCACACATTAGATTTCAATAGAGTTTCAAAACGATGCTATACAAATGATGCACAAAGTTAAAATTATGAAGGATAATTAATCTCTTGTTTCCCCCTTCAAAGATGGAATAGGAACATACCAAGTTACACACCCGTTTGCTTATGTTCTGCCAATTCAAGGAGTGATCAGTGCTTGGGAATATATGAAGTTGAAGGGCTTACTCCCAGGGACACCAGCTGATGAGGGTTAAATCTTTCTAGCTAACTGGATTAATTTGTGGAGATCCATTTGCCAACACATCAAGATCTTGATTTTAGGGCTTTAGACGTAAGTAAGTGATCACATGGTGTCGACACTAGGTGACGTCTCCACGGTCATTTTTCATATTTATAGTTAGTTTTTATATTTTTTTTATTTTTTAAAATTTTTCTAAAGTGGAGTCCAAAGTTTCCTACCTTAGAGTGGGACCCGAGTCCCCTATTTTACTTGACACTCACGGTGAGAAAAAAAAAGAAAAAGAGATGTGAATGGTGACTTGGGCATTAGTCACTA
Source organism: Amorphophallus konjac (assembly GCA_022559845.1). Classification (NCBI taxonomy): domain Eukaryota; kingdom Viridiplantae; phylum Streptophyta; class Magnoliopsida; order Alismatales; family Araceae; genus Amorphophallus; species Amorphophallus konjac. Next base: position 11,110,168 of record CM040124.1, read on the forward strand.
TTCACACCCTTTACTCTTAAGGTAACTCTTTGATAGGTGGGCCTCAATTAAAGATAGGGAATTTTAGGTCTCACCTTAAATTTTTTTAAAAAAATAAAAAAATAAATTATAAATAGGAAAGGTGATCACGATGACATCACTTAGTACCGACACCATATGATCGCTTCCCTCACCGTAGACCGGATGCTTTCCCTATTTACATGGCCTTTAGGCAAGGGAGCATCAATGAGATCTCAAACTGTGGGACACGCATATGGGGATGGGCCTGGAAAGCCCAAAAATTTTAGATGGCTATGTTATTTGTGGGCCTGGCCGAGAAGTAATGCTTGGGGTACTGATTCCCTTTTTTGAAAAAAGCTTGATAAATTTTCATCCGCACAATATTGTTATCTTGGCATCAATGCTGCACAAAACTGAATTTTAAAACCCTTTTTTATTGGAATATTAGCTTTGATATTAACATTTTTTTAATACATAGCACTAATATTAATGCTAATAGAGGAATGTGGAAGAGAGAAATCCAAAGGAAAGTGGAGAATCTGGGTGGAGGAGGGAGGAGAGTGAGTCTTGGGGCTCTTGAAGACATGTTTACAATGTTTTCGACACAGGCTCAGATCTACATCAAATTCATTGAGATGGTCAATTTTATAAACATATTAAAATCAAAAACCAAATACTTGCTATTAGTAACAATATCAGCATTACCACTCAAGGTTCATCCAACCCAACAACCCCCAAACTCCACAGCTAAATCAAACAAGTTCATCTGGATCAACCATTTTTTATGTCAGAAAGCTCAACAGAAACTTTGCCCTTTTCATCTCTTGGACACGCCAGCCTCTCTGTAGCCATGTTGATGAATCCAAAGTCTCCAACGTGAAGCGTCAGGAATATAACCAACGTGCGCGCATATTGTTTTGTTTTCTTCTTCTTCTTCTTCTTCTGTGCTTATCCTAACCGATGTTGTAGAATTTAGAGGACAGCCTTATCGCTGTAACCTTGTGATGCGACCCATGTTTGAAAAAGGAAACGAAGAAGGCCAGAGCATTTTTGTTTTCCTTCTCTTTACACATGGATATGGTACTTCTTTTCCGTGGTGGCTCTCGTGGGTTTGAGGACGACAGGAAAGTCCCATGCAGTTTCCCCGGCTGGTTCCAGTCTGTTCCCCACAACCCCCATGCAGATAGGAATTGAGAAGGGGGGAGGTGGGCGAGATTCGCCATGCGTTGGGTTGGGGCCCTTGGGGGGAGCAGACCCGGCAGGTTGAACACACAGATGTAGACGTACGGGGAAACAGGAACATCATGTGGAGAAAGGAAAACTTGGAAACGCAAGTGACCCGTAATTTCCACGGCGTAGCAAAGTCCAACGTCGACTCCTCTCTCTCTCTCTCTCTCTCTCTCTCTCTCTCTCTCTCTCTCTATCTCTATCTCTCTCATATATACTTGCGTACATCCCTCCCCTCGTCAAGGGGGAGGGCGTGGGTTCAAACCCATGCATCTACCGTGGAAGACGTGGGTTTTCCCCCACCTGACTGCTCCCTTTGTTCGGGATTACGAGATAGTGCGTGTAGACGTACGCCTCCCCTTAGACGTTGGGAGATCCATCGTGGAGTGTCATTATCAAAGACCCGTCCCCATCATATTGTATCCCTTCTTGATCCAAAAAAAACTCCTCTCGCTCTCTCTTTCTCCACGGCATACAAATCTCATTGCTGACCCATCTCTCCCTGGATGTGTACTGGTCCAGTGTATATAGAGACACAACCCCATCTTTATTGGAAGAAAGAAAAGTCTCCCGATTAGGTTGGGCGATTAGAGAGCTGGGGATTTTGGGTCCTCTTAAATATTAATTAAAAGGATTGGCAAAATTAGCCATGCCCGTGGAAGTCATTGACCCCTTATTAACAAAGGCCCTTGATATGCCGAAGTCAGGTGGTCTGCCTTCTATTGACCCGACGCAAAGGTATTCTCGTCGTCGAATTAAGACATACAGCGCAGACACAGGAGAGAGGGACTTTGACCACGAGCCTCTTAATTTGATGCCACTGTTGGCCTTTGACGCTATAAAATGAGAACTCTCTCTCTCTCTCTCTCTCTCTCTCTCTCTCTCTCTCTAGTGTTTGGTCAAACCTTGCCTATTTTTAAGAGAGTTTGGGAAGGCTTTCGTAGCAGCTCCTTCCCCTTCTCTCTCTCTCTCTATATATATATATATATAGATTGATAGATATACTGCACTAGAGTAGCATATATTCTATATATATATATAGAGAGAGAGAGAGAGATAGATAGATATAGATAGATAGATAGATATAGATAGATAGATATTTGTGTGGAATAGACCTTCCTGTTATACTTGTCCTCACGTCTACACTTCTCCCAAGCAAAAGAACATAGAACTTTGTCACTGTTCTGAATCAAGTGCTGCCCCCCATCTCAGAAGAGTACCCACAGCTGCGCTTTTTGTGGCTACTATTTTAAAATTCAGGATCTAAAATTATGGAACATTTGGATTCAGATCAAATTGTCACAACACTTAGGCAGCGCTCCAGAAACACCTTAGGTTTTGACTTTGGACTAAAATTATTCCGAGAGAGAGAGAGAGGAAGCTCCTTTTGAAGAGTTTACTGGGCTTTTTAAAATGGTGATTTTTTCTTCTTATCTCTCTCTGCAATTGAAAAAGTTGACTATTGACAAATTAGATGTGACCCGTACTCATTTGTTTTTGATTTTTGAGGGGTGATTTTCTGCAGGGTTTCCCAAACACAGCCAATATCAGAATAGGAGGATGTAAGCCATATTAATGGCGAGTGGACTGGGATTCAGCAGCCGGCGGCTTGCTTATGGGCTTTTAAACTTTCAAGTGGTCCTCAAGAGTGGCGGCGCCATCCTCCCCCATGAAGCTTCCGCGACCTCCAGGAGTTCAAAAAGCTCGGCAGGAGAGCTGATCAGTATGCACCTGCAGAGACCACTGACTTCTCCGGTTCTCACTGCATATTGCCCACATAGCTAGGCAACTGGGCATGGGAATTCCAAGCAATATCACGTTGGCTTCTGAGTCGTCTGACTGCACTGCACCCACCAAGCTCACACTCCCTTCATGCCCTTGTGCCCCATAAAAGGGAGCCCGAGGCCCCTTGCAGAGCTCCATATCAGTAGTCTCTCAAAGTTCAGACGTCCGGAGCCGAGCAGTTCAGTTCCCCTCCAGATTCTCTTCCCCTTCTTGACCGCACCAGCACCAGCGCCAGCAGCAGGGGTAGAAAGAGTGGGGATGGCCTCGCGCAGCAAGACAGTGGCAGCCATAAGCACCATCGTCTTCCTCCTCTGTGTAGCGCCTCCTGTGCATGCCAGGTTGCTCTTGGACGGGGCAGAGCGGAAGGGTCCGAGCTCGGTGGGCCGCGTGGTGGCGCAGAGTGTCACAGCTGTGCTGCCCCGCAGGCAGGCTCCCGCGCAGGCGGGTCGGGATGTTGCCGTCGTCGGAGAGGGAGCCTCGGGGGCGTGGTGGGCCTCGCGCGTCGCCCGCATGTTGGGGTCGGAGCCGAGCCCGGGAGTGGGGCACTAGAGCTTCTGCATGCCTCTCGTCGCCACTTCTGGGGTTCCATTCTGACCCCTCTTGTGAGGGGGGAGGGTTTCAAATATTTGTGGGCAGAACCTTCTTGTTTTCTTTTTCTTCCTGCTTCTGTTTGTTCACCTGTAGTTCTCTCATCATAGGTTGCTCTGAGATGATGGGGGTATAAGAAAGGAAGTTGTACATGCATAGCGATGTAGTTAATTAATCGAAAAAGATTGGATATACACTTTGTCAATGACAAATTTTGATGTTCATGTGTTCTATCTCATAAGGAGCTTCTTCTCTCTGGAACCTGAGCCGCCTCGCCTCTGCTGGTTCACCCACCCCACCTTCGTAGGGGAAGTCATGGTGGGTTCGATCTCTCACCCTTCGGTAGCTCCATGTAGGGCAGACTCCTGGTCCACGGGAGTGGGACATCGGTCGGGGGTTCAACATCAGAAATAATTCTTTCTGCAAAAATCAGAGGTGATGTACATGTATAGTTGACCTTTCTTTATTAGGCTTTTGTAATGGGGGAGCCTGGTGGCATTGGTATCGTTGACCTTTTCTGAATCCCTTCGTATATATGTTATTTATGGATGATAGTTTTTCGATATATGAGAGCGTTAATAACTTAGGACGTGTTTGACACACGGTTAGGATAGCGGAGCGAACGAGAGAGAAAACGGTGGATCCTTCTCTCTTCTCACACACAAACATGTTAATCCGACTCAATTAACAAAGTCTCTCTTAGACATTAAGTTAGAATGATGGAGAAATATATTAAATAAAAATATTATTGTAGAAGTAAAAATTTGATATCCCCAACTTTCGTATCACATTTTTATAATTTATTTGGTGGGAGAGATATCAGTTGTCTTGAAAAAATTTACAACCAATAAATGACATGTTATAAGGAGCCCTGGGTATAACCTCAGGAGATAACCTCCTGATACTTAAATCAATAGAATGCTCGGACAAATGAAGAAAGTGCCCGGAAGAAGACAGAGAGAACTTAGAGCATAAGTGTATGGTGGTGGAGTAGAGTGCTCGGACGAAGGGAGTGACGATTCAGGAGAGGTATAGATATCTACAGTGGTCTCTGTGAGCATATTACGTACCCTCCCTTGGAGGTCTATCCAAAACCTTACTTATAGGATCTCGATGGAGTTCGTTTGTTTCGCATGCCCCCTGACTTAGCGGAGAGTGGAGTTAATAGGTTGCCTAATTGTGGAGTCGCCGATTACTGTCACTTATCCGTTGCATGAGAAGCGAAAGGGCGGAATAGATGACGAATAATATGGAGACGTTGGTGATAACCCTCCGCCTACTCATTGTCTGGGGTAACACCCGTCATTATTACGGTAATGGCTACCCGTTAAGAGTGTGAGGTACAACTGCCTGCGGGACACGTGACTGTGAGATAGGCCAATCCTGAGTGGACTTTAGTTGGTGACGTCCTGAACTATGGGTCGATCGATAATGGGCCGTAGTAGGTCTGAAAATTTCCCCCCTCCTCAGTTATGATGTCACTTTCTACGTACACTATATTCTTTATCACTCTTATCTTGAACATTTGATCTTATTACTAGATGGTTAACCCTAATATATAGCAGCGTAAGTTAATTTAGTTCTTCCGGAATGACAAAGAGTGTGATATAAAGATCAGTGACACCAAACATTTCTCATACATTAAAATCTAAAGTTTTTTGTGTCAGTCAAAGTACACCAAAATGCATGAAGTGTCGCTGAAATAATTGAGGATGAACTAAAAAAATTTAGTTGTAATGGACAGACAAGTTATTCTTAGAAGTCATGATTCTTGACATTTGTGATCTATTATACAGGAGAGGAGAGAGATCTACAAGGATATTATACATATAAGATGAAGATAGATTGGATGAACTAGAGAATTAGTTTATGCAGACAACATCTATCATGGTTCGGTGACTAGGTCAGACTCGGGCGTGCCGTACTGAATGTATGAGAAATCAGAATGTGATCCAACCGACTCGGATCGAGTCGCTCCTCCTTGTCTCTCTATTCTTCTCTGTGACATTCTAGGTGTCCTCCGGCGAGGATCCGATGGTGCGGCAAGGATCCGGCAATGGAAGGCGAGATCCGATGGTAACGGCTATGATTTGACTGAGAGGGGAGTTGCCAGCGACAGTGGGGGGCGCTGCTGTGGGACGAGGGTGCCGGGGTGGGGGGGCATCGGGTGAGGGAAGAAAAGGTTGTCGGGCTGGAAGAGCGTTGAAATGGGAAAGGAAATGACTGTCGAGGTGAGATGAGAGAGATCAAGTCAACCCGAGTCACGTACGACTCGGACTTATCATATTAAATCAAGACGATCTAAATTTCACAGTGATCATCGAGTCGACCCATCTTGACATCTACCACTGCTAGTGCCTATTGTTCGTTACTTATTATCTATCAATCATTGTTGCTAGTACTTTGCTACCCTCTGCTTACATGCCTGCCACTAGCCAGTACCAATGGTCACTGACTAGTGGCCTCCCACGTTAAAGGTTGGTTGCACCTCACTACTTTGCCTGCCAGTTTGTATCCGCGATGGGCCATTGTTTTATTTGAGGGTTGTCTTTAGTTTTTACATATATATCCTAAATTTACATGTATTATCAAAAATATCCCTTAACACATCCAAATAGTTACACTTCCCATTTATGTTGCTAACTCTGAAGTAATACTTCTACATAAATGTTACGAAAATTGCCAATGGATCCTAAAATCCAAAAAATATTTTTAGAACTATGTGATCTCATCAAAATTTATCATGTCAACATTTTAAATTTTAAACTGCACTTAAGTTATAGTGAGGGTGTACTATACAACTGTAATTATCTGAATTCTTTGAGGGTATTTTTAAATTTATAATCACTTACTTACATGCAGGATTTGTTGATCCAGTGCGGGTCGCCCCGACCTGTACGACCTGACCTGACTCAGGCTGTGGGCCGGTCGCCCGAGTCGTGGGTCGTCACCGGGTCGCCACATTATTTTAATATTATATTATAATATATTATATTTATATTATGTCTTTTTCTATTTTATTCTATAATTTTATATGTATTATATATATATATATATATATATATATATAATCTTTTTTAGAGAGAGATAGATCGAGACGGATCGAGACGGGATCGACCCGACCCGACCCAAGTTGAGACCGAGTCGATCGGGTCGACAAACCCTACTTATAGGTCTACCATTGAAAATTTGAAAGTCACAAAACACAAAGATTAAAGCGTTTGTTAAACAAAGATATCCAGAACCTTTCTTTAATGGGGTGTTTGGATGCGTGGATTATGAGTACGTGTATGGATTAATCTGTGACAAGGAATTATAACAGAAACTTTGTCCATGGTAATTTTTATATGGTAAAATGTTTACATTATTGGCCATTGTTTGATTTTGTGACTTTTGATTTTATGCGGTTCTAAGTGGGTGCGTGGGCACGTCGTCCTAAGCAGTGGTGAGTACGATTTGATTTAATTTTATTTGAAGATAATTTTTTTCAAATCAAATTAAATCGAATTAAGGATTTAAATCGAATCAAATCAAATAAAATTATTTTAAAATCAAATCAAATCAAATCGAATTTATTTAATTTTATTCGATTTAATTCGTTTTGAACCATATTCTTGTCTCCTTCTATATATATGAATTCAAAAATGAGTAGATATAAATAGGATAAAAAATTCTTCCAAATAAAATAAATTTTAAAGAAATAACATCAAAAATTGTAACTTGTAAGAGCAAACTCGAAGATATTTTCACGTAAAAAAATTAAGACCTTCGGTTACAATAAAATGGAAGGTGATTTGAAACTTATTTCATAAAGTCGAAAATCTCATCAGAATGATGGGGATTGGACTTTTAGAATTATGGCTTATAATTATATATACACTTATATTAACTGGACAAAAATATCTTTAAATTCGACTTATTCGGTTCGATTTGATTTATTGAATTTCAAAATCAAATTAAACTAAAAATTTTAATATGGTTCGATTTGAAACCAAACTATTTTTTTTAAAATTTCAATCCAAATTAAACCAAACCAAATCTATCGGTTCGTTTTAATTTTCGAGTTGAACCGGGATAATACTCACCCCTAATCCCAATCATCAGTGATTATTGAATTTGCCAAACTCATTGCATGGTCAACTGAGTTTTGATAATCTTCTGGCGGTTTTAAGGATTTTACCATCTTCACTGTGCCTTCTTCATTCAATCCACAAGAAGTTGGTTGGGCTTGCACTAAGGATTAACTCGAGCCAAAACCCTGCTTATGTTGTCCAATGTTTGATAATTGACTAATGATGGATATGGAGAAGCAAATTTTCATCCTTCAATCACTTGATCAATGTACTTGCATTGCTAAATTATTATGCTTCGTTTTTTCGATACACTTAGGCCCACTTTGATAACGAAATAAGTCTGATTAAGATGCATGGTAGATTCGGAGTCCGGTGATTTGTTATAATTTGAGTCATTTTGACTTAATCGAGATTGGATAGAAATAAAGTTAGGTTTTATCGTTCACATGAAAGAGGGGGGAACGAGAAAATGAGGGCGAGTCAGAATAAGAGGCGAGCACATCATCCGGGATAAACTATCCTAATTCAATATCAAAGTGGGTGTTAACGAGTCCTTAGAATATGTTATCCAACAAAATCCTATGTGATCATAACTGTCCTTTCCACTTGAAAGGGATTGCCCTCATGACTGCCGGAGTATTCTCATCATGTGGGTGCACTAAGTCCCAAATGATTAGAACAGGATAAGCCCAACAATGGAGCTGCAAAGCGCATCAAACTCGGGCGATAACCCTACTTACCCTGCATCTCTAGGCTTCCCTAGAGCCATTCCCTAGGTTAGGAGAAGACTCCAAAGCAACCCAATTAAGATAATGGAACAGATGTTTTAACCTCATTTAGATAATGGGACGGTGCCTCACCAAGATGTTTACAGCTAATGATGGTCGATTAGTTTGACCATTAGTACGGTTTTACAGCTAATCCCACTTGCACGCTTAGGGGTTTGTTCTGTTTAACCTTTTGCTTAAGATTTCTCTGCGTCCAGGTGCAGCCTTTTGGAGTAATCTGCGGGCAGCAACTGGGAATGCAACACCCCCACTCCCCCATGTCCTCCCACTGTCCTTTGTGCCCTAATATTATATAAGGGCACCGGCTTTATAAAATTATGGTTATTTTGCTTGCACTCCTCTAAGACTCCATGTGCTAGAGGATATTGCCTCCAAGATTATCATATCTGACTTGATGAACTTTTGTAATTCTGATAAGATCTATGATCATGTCTCTTCGATCAACTGCTACGGGGAAATTTTCGGAACTAGTAAAAGTTATGTCAAAATATAACGTTTGATCTCTGTGATTTAAAAAAAAATGTGAAAAGACTCTTTCTGCATAGAAAAAGATGCGTGCGTCAGATTCGTACGGTGCGTATTTTTGAGCATTAAATACATAACGCGATCAGTGAAAAAATAGAAGAATAAAATATTTTGTGAAAGAGTAAAATATTTTATATACGAATGAAATATTTTATTTGACTTCAGAAATAAATTAATAAAAAAATTGTACAAATGGAACATTTTATTACGTGAATGTAACATTTGTTATAAGGATAAAATAATGTTATAAGAACGAAACTTAATAAAATATTTTAATTCTATACTAAATATTTTATTTGTATAACAAAATATTTCACTCTTCCACAAAATATTTTATTCCTACCGTAGAGGTCTAAGAAGGGAGCTCAAAAGATCTCGTATTCAAAATTACAAAGATGGACATGTGTTTATAAAGAAGACCCAAGTCTTTTCCTTTAAGAGTATTTTTACTAGCAAAAAAAAGATAAAATCCTAGTAACGGGGACAATATCTCAAAGGAGACACCTCAAATTTGTACGTTTTCTCATTTAGTACGTACGGATTTACCTTTTCTAGGTAAAAAAAATATTCTTTCACTTTTTTTTATCAATGAAATCAATTGTTATATTTTGACATGACTTTATACATCGAATCTAATACATAAAGTATTAATCTTTCGTAATAATGTCCAACATTATAAACATAGATATTAAATTATGATTTGACCATTCTGATGGCTCACTAAAGAATCTTTTTGTTTTATTTCTTTTTCTCACTTTTTGAGGTATAGTCGTTTATTTTTGTAACTGAGTTATATACGGAGTCAACTATAGTGAAGAGAATAGTTGACAACAAGAATGTAAAGATAAAATCATGAAAGTGGGCATTTTCACATATTTTCCTCTAAAAGATTACATATTTGCGAAAAACTCAAGAATCCTCGTATGTTTATTATATACTCAGGTTTATCGTACCACCGGATCGGATCCAATAATATTGTACGATATGATACGGTGCGATATCGTATCGAGAATAATTTTTTTAAAAAATAAAATTTTAATGAAAAATTGTATGGTACTCTACACCAAGATTTGACAAACCGATCCGAGACGGCTCAAATCGCCTGTCCCCGACCGTCTCATCCACAGATCCAGATGACAGATCTGTGAGACACAATCGGGACAATATATATAATATATTATATTTTATAATAAAATCTAATTAGTAGGTTGGTTAGTTTAAATCATTTCACTGTCATTGGAGCGTATGTGTTCGAATGTCAGAAGATGTATCAAAATTTTAAACTTTTTCTACTTTTCTTTAAACTATTGAATAAAAAAAATGTTAAAATCCTATTGACGCTAACGAGAATCAAACCCTGATCATCCATTTACACCTACCATCGTTTAACCAACTAACTTAAAGAATAATTTGTTAAATTTTACTTATAATCTTTATATTAGAATATAATTACTAATATGCTCATTTCAGAAGTATAACATCAAATGACAGAGTTTACAGAGTATATCAGCACAAAAAACTCTACAATTCTCCGTACTAAAAGAGTCAAGAGTCAAACGCTGCTTTCCCGCAAAGTCCATTTTGTCAAACTCCGTGCTTAAAACGGTCGTTTGACTTCACCTAACAGTGCACATTTTATAATTGCATTAAAACAAAGGACACGGTGCGATATCTATCCAAGATCTTGATGGGGGGGCGGTTTGGGGTTGGGACGAGTCTCGTCAACTCGGGCTTGGACCAGCTCCCCCCCCACAAGATATTCTATTGCCATGGCAGGACCGATTCGGCCCGATTAAATTCAAATACTATTAAAGTTGCGATCATATAATACGCATGCCACATATAATCTTATTATAGTTTAAGTTTTATGGGCCTTCGCACTTAATTACCTGGTTCATTAAGATGACTCTAATAACGTTCACACGTATTTAATGGAAAGACGTCGATTGGGGCTTTTGGTTTATGCATGCTAGAGATCGATGCATAGCGGTGGGTGGGGTCCGCGTCAGATTAGGATTAATTAGTCGTAAATAAAATCTGATAGGTATTAGTTGTCTTTAACCCGACTCAGTGGGCGATGAGTCAGAGTATTATGACCAATCCTCCGTGGAAGTCAAGATGGGTCACGACAGATTCTGGTAATAAAATAGCTGACATCCCGAATTGAGATGGGTCAAGATAGGTTGGTTTTAATTACTAGGTCCAAAGTTCGAGATACGTCACTTGGATCTACGGATTACACTCCTCTAATATTTGTGCGGGTGAGAGAGTAAGATGGTGGCAGGAGGGCGCGGGTTCAAGCCGCGCCTCCCACCGGAGGTGCGGCCCCCGCTTTTCCTCTCTCCTAAAAAAAAAAAAAAGATGGTGCGCCGTAAGTGAGTATCTTGAGTTCGCACTCGTTTATTTTCTCAGAATAGATTAATATAGTGAGAGTTAAGGTCACAAGATTAATTTCATATTAGATTAAATCAAAGTTCGATAAATCGAGACGTGACGGGATAAATCACCCGTCCCGTCCCAGTCTCAGACCGGGACGACCGATCTGTGAAACACAACCGATACGATCTCATATATTTTAAATATTATTTATGTTATTTTAATTGTAGAATTTTTTTAGACAGGTTGGCCGACTGCTTCGTTTTCAAACGAGAGCTCACCGGTTTGAAACGCATGGTCGTGACTATATATATAAATGTTCTTTTTTCATCTCGGTACGCAATAGTATTGACGCGTACCGTACCGTACCGTCCCAGTGAAAGACTGAAACGGCCGGTACAAACGGGTTGGCAAACCCCGAGTTAAATATTGAAGGGATTTTTACATATATACCCTTGTAAAGTTCAGTTTTGTCAAATATATCTTTCATCAGAGCATATTATCATGAATATCCTCGAAATATGAGTAATGTCACGATTACGTCCACGGCGTAACTCCCGTGTGTTTAATCCGAGTTAAGTGTGAGTTAAAGAGTATGATTTTTGTATATATATCTGTGTAAAATTTGATTTTGTCAAATATATCTTAGATCTAATAACCGTAAATAATATATTTCATGAAATATTCTCCTGCGTCAATGTTAGTAAACTAAAGGGATATAATCACAACATTTCTATCTAAACGAAGGATATTCATGATAATATGTTCAGATGAAAAGTATATTTGATAAGATTAAATTTTACTAGAATACATATGTAAAAATCTCAATATTAAAAAATTAACCATATACTTATAAGACTGATATTCACCTCTTAACTTAAAAGATGTTTTTTATAAGGATAAATTTTCACCTATGTTTTGAGCACAATATCTCTTAAAGACACTAAAATTTATCTCGTATCTACGTTAGATATACACAAAACAAAACCATACGTTTCCCTTTTTAGAAGAAATAAGGGATGAGATTACTTAAACGCTCAAATTTGACTGCTTCCCAGCCTTGATCGGCCAAATGTCACGTTCAATGAAGTTAGACTTATCATTTAAAGGGAAACCATGAATTAAAGCTTAGCGTTAGATTGTTGGCTGAAGACCATCCGGAGAAAGAAAGATAGCGAGAGAGAGAAGATGTTTTCATGGTAAAAGCTGACCCTTACAAAAAGTTCTATCATAGACATTGATGGACACATAAATTGAGGATTTCCAGTGAATTGAGTCCAAATTTTATTAGTCTTAAAAAAAAGAATTTAAACATAAATCTCTCTCAAACACACTGTGTGAATTTTAATATCATTACTTTGGATTTCCCATCACAAGAAAAAAAGAAGGTAAATATAGGGTGTTTGGTTGTAATTGTTTATCTCTTTTTTCTCTCAAAATAAAAATTAAGAATGGACAGCTCTACTTAACCATATTTGATAAGTCTAGACTAACTTTTTAGAATGAAATTCCATCTCGGTGTAGCTTTTCCCAAAATAAAAATAAGTCTTTCATGTTTTTTTAAGAGAGCCCCGACCTCTATCTCTCTCTCGGTTCCTTTCTCCCCACGCTCCCTCTCTCTCTCTCTCCCGACCTCTCATTCCTCCCTCCTCTCCCCTCCGACGTTCCCCCTCTCTCTCTGTCTCCTGACCTCTCCTTCCTCCCTCCACTCCCCTCCGGTGCTCTCTCTTTCTCTCTCCTCCCTCCGTCCTCTTCTCTTCTTTCGAAAACGACCATTGCAGAACTCACCACCGCAGTCAGCCAATCTGACCATGCCACCGCGGTCTGTCGGGAACACGGTGCCCTCCCTCAACGCCAGTGCCACACCGCCGGCCCAACTCCTCTACGACCCTCCCACCGGTGTCGCCGGTCGTCTTCCCTGTTGGTGGGTTTAACGCACGGCAGAGGGAGGAAGAGAAACAGTGGAAGAAGGAGAAGAAGGAAAATTTACTATGAAAGGAGAAGAATAAGGAAATGAAAGAAAAATAAATAAACAGTAGATGGAATGTTACTGTGGAGAAGAAGACAAACGAAAAAGAGAATATAAGAGAAGGGGGCAATAATCAGCAATGTCGATCCGTCGATTTTTAACTCGGTCATTGTCGTCAAAACAATTTACATAAATTTTAAAATTTATAACATTTTTACTAAATAGATAGTTACATTTTTATTAATTTTAAATTTTAAGTTAAAAAATTAACATGTCATAATTTTTTAAGTAAAAATATTTTTTTATAAAAATTTTTAATCCCAAACATCCTATAAACTTTTTATTGCGGGTGAACAAGTTAGAATTTTGACAAGAATAGCCTGGAATCTTTTATTTTGACGGGGGTTTCCTGGCAGGTATTATCCCCTGCGCATCCATCTTTCTATCCATCGATCTATGCCGGGTAGGGTTTTGTTGCTGTTATTATCCGTTCACTTGGACGTGCCCGGAATGTGACGCCAAACGCACCCGTCAACTTGCTCGCCTTTTTATATCTCGCGATCTTGACGGCGACGCGGCAGAAATATCTCGCGTGCGCGCGACCACGATCCACGTCTCGCGGCGAGATAAATCCAGCTGGCGGCCACGTCGGATTTTATCTTCGCCACCGGTGCTCATACGGAATACAGACCGTATGTTACGTGGCATATAAAATCTCATATACCAAAGTGGTCACCGATTATAATATCTTAGGTGGATGGGACTCGGTTATCTTTTGCAACTAGTGCTCTCGTAGATCACAAATTATATCTTGGGTGGATAGAAGTGTGTATATTTCAACACTAGTGCTCGCATGCATCACGAATTATATCTTAATAACTCGCAGTATCACTAGTGTTTAGTGTAGATCACTAATCGTATTTTGGATGGATACAAGTAAATTGCGTCGCATTGACGATTTGTATCGACTCGATCAAATCTAAATACGATGTATTACAGGTTGAATCCACAAAATCGCAGTGTTAAGATACAAGGGTCCAGGGTCATAAACACATGAACCACAACTCATTTAACCAATACGGGACTATTGCCCAGGGACTATGCTCAAATTCCAACACTCCCCATCACGGTCAAGATGGGTCGTAGATATTAATTGAGTAGAGGTGGCAAGAGGAGTTGGGTCATTTGGCCTGCTCTGATACCACGTTGAATCCACAAAACCGCGGTGTTGAGATACAAGGGCCCAAAGTCATAAACACATGAACCATAACTCATTTAACCAATACGAGACTATTGCCCAGGGACTATGCCCAAATTCCAACAGACCATCCTAGTTTAATCTAGAAACGATACAATACGACCGACTCAATGTGAGTCGTATTGATACGACAAAACATGGATATAACTCGATATCTTTCAACACTAATGTTCACGTAGATCGCGAACTATTTCTTAATAACTCATGGCACATCACCGATGCTCATATGGATCATGAATTATATCTAAGACGGATAGAATTCAGTATCTTTTGCCTCTAATACTTGTTGAAAAATACTATTCACGAGTATAATTTTTCTATTAGATCTAAACACGAAAATCAAAGGGAATCAAACGATCAAGAAGAATAAACTCGAGTTGAAGCGCATAGTCGTTTTCTTTAGAGTCATTATGTCCCTACTCCGGTGCAGATAGGCTTCGCGACATAACTTCTCCCAAGATACGACGACCCAAACCGATGGCGACGCGAAGGTGCACTCCAACTCGCGTTACCGGGGGCGAATACCATTATGACAGGAGGATCTTCTGAAAAGAAGATGATGATGGGAGAGAGGAGAGCGAGAGAGAGAGCCGTCGGATGAGAGAGAACCCTAAGTCGTGTCTCTCACAGGAAAATGAGTCTCTTCAAATACCCTCTTGGGAAGGGACCCTTGACCGAGTCACACTCATCCGCTCAAAGAAAGGAATCCAAAGAGACGCAAAAAAAATCCGAGAGACGTTCGGTCAAACGGTCAAAAATAAAAGAAAATTAAAATATTTGTCGAGAATCACACTCACGCATAGCAATTCGCGCGCGCGTGTGTGAGAAAGAGGATACGGGCCAAACAGCTTGCAAGTCTAAATAGATCAACCTCTATAGTCTCCTCAAAAGAGTACACAATAAAGATAAGAGTCTCAAACTAAAAATAAATGGAAATATTTTTTTATTTTTTAACGTGGAACTAATCAACCCAAAGAGAGACTCGAATCTTTTAAAATTTGAAACATAGATTGCAACAGCGCTCGCATGGACCATGAATTATGTCTTAATAACTCATTTTATACATCATTAATACTCGCATGGATCATTAATTACATCTCAAGTAGATAGGACTCAGTATCTTTGATCACCAATTATGTAACTTTTTTTTCTTTCTCTTATCAGACGATCACGAACTATATATATCCTAATAACTCCGTATATCACTGGTGCTCGTATGGGTCACGAATCATACCTTAGGAGGATAGAATTCGATACCTTCTATTCGTGGTTAATGATATGAACTTTTTTTTTAATTTTTTGGCGCCGAGGCTAGTTTAATGATATGAACTCCCACATGGTAAAATAAGAAAAAAGAAGAGAGTTCTAGATATATTTAAATTAGCATAGTTAAATATATAATGCATGAAGATAAAAAATAGGTACCATCATTTAATAGTTAGATGCGTCACCTGATTATTAAGATAGAAATATATCTAGTATGTTTAGACTATGTTATTAAAATATTTAAAATATGTTAATTACTTTTATTATAAAATTAACTCATCTTTAAGAGATTTAAGGGCGCGTTTGAGAACGTCCGTTGTTTATTTATTTCCCACAAAATTCACTGACCGTACAAATGTCAGACACACGGAGAATTTGTAATGATTCAAAATCTCAGAAATCCTCTTTACACTTATTTTTTAGAATTATCTGACGAAGCCCAATTTTATATCTAATATTTCTTTTCTTTGATTTTTTTTGAACGCTCAAAAATTCAGATGTACGAAGACATTTGATAAAATTTAAAGATTATTGAGAGATTTATGACTCGAAAATAACGTCACGGACGTTCTCAAACGTATCCGAAGTCTTGTTGAGATGCCTTCCAAGCGTATATGATCGGATTGAAGACATCGTCTATAGTTAAAACTTAGCCGTTATGTTTCACATTGATCAAAGAAAGATAAGATCCACTATCCTGACTCATAAATATTATTAAAAATTTTAATGACCTAATTAATTGTCTAATTCAGTAATAACTTAATTGGGTATCTAGACGAAAGGCCGTTAAGAGCGTCCGTGGAAGCAGGTGGACGGAAAGCGTCACATGTGACGTCGGCTGCCACCTCATCAGGTCACCCTCCTTATCCTCTCGTAAAGGGGAGACCGACTTAGGTCTTCCACGTGGCATTTAATGAGTGGCTCGAAAATGCGGCCCGGAGCGCGTCAAAGAACCGCAGCCTGTCGGTCAGAAGAGAACCTCGGGCTGGGGTTTCTTCTTTATGAACCAAATCACCAATTTCACATGTTGTCTCGTAGAAACTTAATTGCACAGATACTTTTATGGGCAATTGCCATTTATTATACTTTCAAATAGCAGAGATATCTTTAATTATTTATCCTTAAACATAAGATACTTACAACTTTTCTGCTTATCAAGGGCCCATTTGGTTGAGTTTATAGAGATAGATTTTGAGATTCTAATGATTAGAATCTCTAATAAGATCATAAGCCGAATCAAATAATCATAATTGTCTCATTTTTTGTGTCCAAATGATTTTTTTAATTAGAGAGAGACGGGAGAAAGTGGAGAGGTAAAAATCCAGAGAAGCCATGTAAAAGTAACTTATAGACGGATTTTCAAACCCGCTATATCCACTATCCGTCTAATCCCAACTTTATAATTGTTAAACCACCGTTTAAACCTCTACCAACCATAAAAGTAAAGTTTTAAGCGCGTGTTATTTGCATTTTCACAAATGACATAGGCTACGATGTCGTGTGTGCCATTTGAGAATGCAATGGCTCCAAATGAGATTTCTTAGGCATGCCAAGATCTCCGACATTTAAATAGTGTACTCTAACATTTTGAGAGATTTTCAAAATGCTCCATGGGCCACGAGCCCAAACAAATGTGCCCTAAGGCAACATTTGGAACTAAAATGAAATGTAAATATCAATTATTAGGGCGTCGATTGACATATGAAAGTTGGAACTCCTCAATCCTCACAACTCTATGCTCTAAAAGTTATGACAAATGAGATGGACGAATATTGTCTCTCTCATCTAACGACCAATGAGAAACAATTGGGAATCCACATTCCAATGCAAAACTTTTAGTAGAATGAGATAGACATATGTCATCTCTCTTGATCTCTTTCGAGAACTAATAAGAGACGATTGAGACTTACACTGAATCTAAACTTCATTATAGAAACACAAATAGGGGGACATTGTTATACATTATCTCCATCACATTTGGAAATAAGATAGTTCCAATTATTAGCGATCAATTGGGAGATAATAATTAGGACCTATCCAAATCTGCTATTGAGGAGGGTAAAATTCGTTAGCCCATTGCGGCCCACTAGCACCGAGCTCGCAGTAGTCTAACCCAGTTGGGATTGAAGCGGTCCGCCCTATAGCCTGCAAGCCAAAAACTTGACAGCCCAATAGAGGCATTCGCCAACCCACAGGAGGCATCGACGCGAGCATCTCGGACATCGGATGACTCTCTAACGATCGAACGTTGCTGCCACCATTATAGTCATCTTCTCTGACAGGGACGAGGTCACATCCACGATGTCAAGATCCTCGCCTCGAGACCTCCCGATTAAGCAAGAGTACAATGAAAAACTCCACCCACGATCAAAGAGGTGTTATCCCGCGACCTGTGCCTTTCCCCGTTAGGGAACATACTTTCACCACCAGGAGGACCTATATAAATAGGCCTCCGCTCAGGCGATGAGAGACACGCGGATAGAAAGGAGAGGGACAGGAAGACAAAAGACAAAGCTCATTCAAGGAAGCTAGTTCCATCGCATCCCGTGACTCTCCGAGCACTCCCGGTGCCCAGCGAACATCCTCCCAGCACTCGCCAAACACGGCAAGTACATTCGAGGACCCAGCTCTCACACTAAAGCTTGTTCATTCTACTTTCACGCTCTCTCCCTCTCTGTCTCCTTCCCCCAGTGTGACCCTAATTTAAGTATCGGAGGGTTATCCTCTGAGATAACGCTCATGGCTCCTTCTGACGCTGTCTTCCTAGTGCTTGTGGCTGGATGTCCTTCCCCAACTAAACAGATCTTAAAAGTGTGGTACAGGGTCTGGGGACCATTTTCCCATCTCTACAGCTATCCATTACGAAAACTCTAGCATTGTGAGGTGGATGAATGCCATGTCTCTCTCTCTCTCTCCTCCAATGACCAGTTGTGAATCCATACTCTATTACGAAGTTCTAGTAGAATGAGATGGATGAATGTTGTCTCCCATATCCAACAGCTAATAGAAGACAATTGTGACTCACGTGGGATGTGAACTTCATTATATAAACTTTAATAGAAAGACATTACTACTGGCTTTCTATGCCACATTTGGAAATAGGATGGGGTGCCAATTCCAATAATATGGACTTATATCTTCTCTCTTTCTCGATTTGTGTACATCATCCTTGCGAAGGCCATGCTAATCTTCTCTGTATCGTTTCAATTTTATCAGATGTCTCCGAAGAGACAACACCCTCTCTTTCTCATCCAACAATTCACATAAGACAATTGGGACTCACTATTTGGCAATGGGATGAGGTGCCAATTCCAATAAGGTGGGCTTATGCCCTCTCTCTCTTTCACGAATTGTGCATGCCGTTCTTGTGCAGGCCATGTTAATCTTCTCTATATCACTTCAATTTTATCAGATGTCTTCAAAGAGATAATGCCCTCTCATTCTCATCCAAAAATTCACATAAGACAACTGGGACTCACTAAAAATAGAACTTAGATTGAGAGACATCGTTACACGTTATCTTTGTCACATTTGGAAATAAGATGTGCCAATTCCAAGTCCAATTTCTAAGAGACCAATTAGTACGTGGCAATTAGTACTCATCTAGAATCTACTCTTGTTGCAAAAGCTCTAGCATAATGAGATCGATAAGTGTCATCTTTCTCTTATCTAACAACCAATATAAAGCGACAAAGACTCATCCATAATCTATAATTCATTACGAAAGCTTTAGTAGACAAAGATGGACCCATGTCGTCTCACTTCTCATCCAATGACTAGCGGTAGACAATGGGGACTCGTACATAATTTGTACCTCATTGTGAGAGCTACACTAGAGAGACATTGTTACACGTTCTCTCCCTCTCTCTCTCTCTCTCACACACACACACACGCACACATTCAATTTGAACAATATAATCCATGTTTACTCTAGAGAGAGGGATGATTGTTATTATGTGCTTTCCATGGACTTCATACTTGGAGTTTGACCCATCAGAACCAAGCTACTCTACTTGTGAAAATAGATATGACCAAATAGAATTAGTAGTAGATCCTACCCTTTATATAAACAGGAAAGAAAAGAAAAGATAATAGTTAGAATCTACATTTTAATTGCCCAGTGTACTTTGGTCCAATTCTTGCTTGAATCGCGTACAAAGAAAATTACATTCCCCACCCAGGAAACGCTTGCAATTTTCCCGACTCCGGCCTGAATAAATACAACCCCACCCCCCTCGATATAATCAAAAAACGTGCGCGTTCGTACGTGGCGGGCCACGTGTTTCCAGACCGCACAGACCCACCCACCGCGTCATGGAGGGGAGACTTCTGGTCCGCCAGCTGGCAACGCGGGGTGGGGGGAGCAGGGTGTTCAGTCGGCTACCGCACCCCCCCCCCGCCGCCGGGACCTTATCCTGTCTCTGCGCCCATCAGCAAGTCAGCACCAACAACAAAACGCCCCCCTCGGCCCCTCCAGCCCCCCCCCCCCCCCCACCCCCTCCTATTTATTCCCATTTTTTATTCCAATTTAGAAACTCTTCTTTTTCTTATTATTTCCCCCTTTCTCATTTCCAAATATCGCAATCTTGCTCCGGATTAGCGCAGCCCCGCAGTAGCTGATTCGATTCCATCTTCTTCTTCTTCCTCCACAGTCCAGATTTCCTCCTCGTCCTCCTCCTCCCTCGTTGGTCGGTCCCCAGATCGGCGGCTTCTTGATCCCCCCCCCAGCGGAGGCCGGGGAGGGGAGCGGATTCGTGCTCTGACGGTGCGTTCTTGGTGCCGGCGCTGATCCTGGTAGGGTTCGTTTTGATCGCTGCTTTCGTGTCCGTGTGTTGTTTGGTCTCGGATTGGCGTTTCTTGCAGTAGTGATCTGCTCCTGCGGTTTGAGGATCGTTGGGGCGTTTCTTTGTCTTTCTGCCGGCTTGGATTAGGTTGGGTTGGGTTTGATGTGCCTGGCTGCCTGCTCGTTTCCTGATTGGTTTCCTGTTGGAAAGGCATTTTTCGAGATGTCGTTGATGTTTGTGTCTGCTTGCTTTCTAGGGTTTTGCTCCGGAGGTTGGTTGGGTCGGTGGAGAGATCGTGGTCCGGGTGGTTCTGTGTGCCGGTTTTGATCTTGGTGAAGTTCGGATCGGGAGGCGAAGAGGAGGCCGTCGGGCAAGATGATGTCGAGATCGTATACGAACCTGCTGGATCTGGCGTCGGGGAACTTCCCGGCGATAGGGGGCGGCGGGCGGGCCGGGAAGCGGCTACCGCGGGTGATGACGGTGCCGGGGATCGTCTCCGAGCTGGACGACGACCAGGCCAACAGCGTCTCCTCCGACGTGCCGTCCTCGGTTATCCAGGACCGCATCATCATCGTCGCCAACCAGCTGCCGGTCAGGGCCAAGCGCCGCCCCGACGGCCGCGGGTGGAGCTTCTCCTGGGACGACGAGTCCCTCCTCCTGCAGCTCAAGGACGGGCTGCCGGACGACATGGAGGTCATCTATGTCGGGTGCCTCCGCGCCGATGTGGAGGCCGGCGAGCAGGACGATGTCTCCCAGGCGCTTCTTGAGCGCTTCAAGTGCGTCCCCGCCTTCCTCCCCAACAACATCTTCACCAAGTTCTACCACGGGTTCTGCAAGCAGCAGCTCTGGCCGCTCTTCCATTACATGCTCCCCTTCTCCGCCGACCACGGTGGGCGATTCGACCGCACCCTCTGGGAGGCCTACGTCGCTGCCAACAAGATCTTTTCCCAGAAGGTTATTGAGGTGATCAACCCTGAGGACGACTACGTCTGGGTCCATGACTACCATCTCATGGTGGTACCCACCTTCTTGAGGCGACGATTCAACAGGCTGAGGATGGGTTTCTTCCTCCACAGCCCGTTCCCATCGTCCGAGATCTACAGGACGCTCCCCGTCCGCGAGGAGATCCTGAAGGCGCTGCTCAATTCGGACCTGATCGGCTTCCACACATTCGATTATGCCCGTCATTTCTTGTCCTGTTGTAGCCGGATGCTGGGACTGGAGTACCAGTCGAAGAGGGGATACATTGGGCTGGAGTACTTTGGGAGGACTGTTGGGATAAAGATCATGCCAGTCGGCATCCACATGGGGCAGCTGGAGTCTGCGCTGAGACTTGCTGATGCGGAGTGGAGGGTTGGAGAGCTGAAGCAACAGTTCGAGGGGAAGACAGTGTTGCTTGGCGTGGATGATATGGACATCTTTAAGGGCATAAATCTGAAACTCTTGGCTTTCGAGCAGATGCTGAAGTTGCACCCTAGTTGGCGGGGAAGAGCAGTTATGGTGCAGATTGCAAACCCCCCTAGGGGCAGAGGGAGAGACCTCGATGAGATACAGGCTGAGATTCAAGAAAGCTGCCAGAGGATAAATGAGGCATTTGGTCAGGATAATTACAAGCCAGTTGTGTATATTGACCGCCCTGTTTCATTCAATGAGAGGATTGCTTACTACTCGGTTGCAGAATGTGTTGTTGTTACGGCAGTAAGGGATGGGATGAACCTAACTCCATATGAGTACATTGTGTGCAGGCAGGGGGTTTCTGGATTCGAGTCAGGATCAGATTCTAGCGGCCCAAGGAAGAGCATGTTAGTGGTTTCTGAGTTCGTTGGATGCTCCCCTTCTCTAAGTGGGTCGATCAGGATCAATCCTTGGAACATTGAAACGACTGCAGAGGCAGTGAATGAGGCAATCTCAATGGATGTGGCAGAGAAACAGCTGCGACATGAGAAGCACTACAGATATGTTAGTACCCATGATGTGGCTTACTGGTCAAGAAGTTTCATGCAGGATCTGGAAAGAACATGCAAAGATCATTTCAGGAGGACGTGCTGGGGTATTGGGCTGGGGTTCGGTTTCAGGGTTGTGGCCCTTGATCCTAATTTCAGGAAACTTCACATGGATGTGATTCTTTCAGCATATAGAAGGACTAAAAGTCGAGCAATTCTATTGGACTATGATGGCACATTAATGCCTCAGACTTCCATTAACAAGACACCTGGGGCCGAGGTAATCTCTATTATGAAGTCACTCTGCAGGGATAAAAGGAATGCTGTTTTCATTGTGAGTGGAAGAGGGAGAGAGAGCCTAGGCAACTGGTTCTCTTCTTGTGAAAGGCTTGGGATTGCAGCCGAGCATGGCTACTTCATGAGGTATATTTTTGTTCTTTTGATCCTCATAATAATCATACTATTAGAGAAAGCAACATGTCTGTCTTTAGAGAGTAGAGAGCTTGGTTGAACACATGTAGTGCATGTCAAATTTGGTCACTAGCTTCCCTGCTCGATCGCTTTACAGAGCGGAGTTGTCATTCTGAATCAATGCAGAAATGTTACTGTTGTTATATAAGATCTTTACAGTTCTTTGAAAACCATCTGCCATTCTGTTTCTTCTGTACCGCAATTTTATGCTGCTTTCTGTATACTTTATTATCCTTTTGTCATGTTGAATCTGGAGATTATAGTGAGCTTATGATTTTATTTGTGTCATATTAACAGGTGGAATAAAGATGAAGAATGGGAAACCTGTGGGCAGACTACAGATTTTGGATGGATACAAATTGCCGAACCTGTGATGAAACTGTATACTGAATCTACAGATGGTTCATCAATTGAAACCAAAGAGAGTGCGTTGGTATGGCACCATCAGGATGCAGACCCAGGGTTTGGATCTGCTCAGGCGAAGGAGATGCTGGACCACCTGGAGAGTGTTCTAGCTAATGAACCTGTTGCTGTGAAGAGTGGTCAGTTCATTGTCGAAGTTAAGCCTCAGGTATGTGAAGAATGTCACTTTTATGCTGCAACTAGATATTGATCGAGGCCATATGTATTAGTGCATGAGATTTTATTTGTTGGATCAGAAGGAATTAGATTTGTGATCCAGTTGGTCGTTTGGATTTACATGGAAATTTTGTTTCAGTCTGTGCTTGTCAAATGTGATTTAACGTTTACTCAAATGAACTTTCATTTTTGTATGGATGAAAAACCAGTTCCCAAGGAATCCGCACTGTTTGAACATGTTGTTTTGCTTTGTTAGTGTGCAGCGATCAGGATTTGAATTGATAAATTTTCTCATCTCTTTGTGTTAATCTCCAGGGGGTCAGCAAAGGTGTGGTTGCAGAGAAGATATTGTCAACGATGAGAGAGAGGGGGAAGCGAGCAGACTTTGTATTATGCATTGGTGACGATAGGTCTGATGAGGATATGTTTGAAGGAATAGGCTCAATGACAAGGGACTTGGTGTCACCTAGCAATTCCATTTTTGCTTGCACGGTTGGTCAGAAGCCAAGTAAAGCCAAGTATTATTTGGATGATGCAAATGAAGTCATAACGATGCTCAAGTCTTTAGTCGAAGTCTCTAATGATCTGTCATCTGAATCTGAGCCTGAGGACGACGAGTCCTCCTCTTCAGAACCTTAGTCCGCCAGCCATTCCCAGATGGGGGATCTCACAGATCTCTGTGGCCTCGAGGAGTATCATATGCTGATCAGAGAGCCAAAGGAACTGGTGGGAAGAAGGGTTCAGTGGCTTGCGACGTGGATTGGTTCTCCCATGTGCAACAAGGGTCTTTGCTGGTATAAGCAAGATCCCTGGTATTTCCTCTGCAGTGACATGCTACTCCCGCGTTTCGTCTTCCATATGCGACATACGAAGTTTTTTTTTTTCCTTTTTGTTTCAAACATGACTCTGCCAAAAACCTGGCATGTTGTTCTGCATCGGGCTCCCCCTGACAACTTGTATCCTGCATCAATCTGATGGCATTCTTTTTCTTGTTGCATTTCATGGAGCCCACTGGCACATCACACAGCAGATTTCCAGAACCATCATTCCAGCACCATGGCTACATGACAATTTTTGATGACAATTTTTGAGGGATCTCTCACCAGATTGATTTCCGGAAGTTAGTGGAAGATGATGACTTCAAAATTTTCTCCCCCTTTTTTTCTGTTTCTTACTAAACTAACATCTGTATTGGAAATGTGAGATTCCTAGGAGCTAATAAGCTCAAAGTGGATATATGTGAAACGATAAATCGCCATTTCTGAAATGGAATTCAATTGGTTTTTTCTGCTCCTGTGTCTTTTTCGTTATCTAACCGCTGGATGTGCAATACTAACCATGGAGTAACCAGTGCCATCGGGCGTCAACAATTTCTACGATGGAGTTGCTTCTACTTTGTGTGCTTCGCCAGTTCCACTGTGTCACCAGCTGCACTGCTGCGGGGTACAGATGCAATGAAAACCCAGTACAGGAATCAGGGTGCAGGTAAAAGCGAAAAACTGATACGTAAGTTGAGGCATTTCGTAGCAATCAGTCCCCCCCCCCCCCCAAGACTTGTCTGCAAACTTTCTGGACTGTGAGTTGAGGCATTTCGTAGCTTTGACATCGGAGTTGTCGGACGGTTGTGCTAAACGAGAGAGAAACTAGGGGTGGGCCCCGCCTCCCCCCCACATACAAGGTCACTAATCGGGGTCGGTTAGCATGCTCGACCCCTGCCCGGTTAGCATAGTTGCCCTCAATGATTAGTCGTGTTAGACTTGACGCTAATGAGCCGCATTGGACTGACAATTTTCCCACACTCCTCAGTGGTCATGTGCAGCTAAACTTGTGCAATCCTGAATGATAGATCTGATTCTTCATGGAGGGGTGGAATTACCCTTAAAGGTACTTTACCACGTCTTGTGATTCTCCCTCAAAAATCACGGGCTGGGATTGTTCTCTAGCAGGCTTGATGGCTGACAGCATCGCCAGAGCCTCTGCCATTTCTGGAGATTGAGCCGATACATATGAAAGGAGTTGCCCAGTGATTTGTGAGAATTATGCCTGCTGAAGTCCCATCTCTTCGGGTTGTCATTGTGATTCTCTACAATTCTATCTCCTCGCATCACATCCAACTCTGGCGATCCTTTCACCGCCTTCTCCACAACGAAACCTAGGTGCACCTGCTGGCTATCAAAAACTCTCTTACACCTTCCCAGCCGTATCTGCCACAGGATGGAGTTGCCGTGTCTGCCAGCTGTATCTGCCACAGCTGTCATGTCCTTATCTCGATCTTTCTAATGAGAAGATTTATATTTTTGTCTTTATTCCTGTTCGTAGATTCTCTTAAATCTTCATTCTCGCCCTTTGAAATTAATAGAATGTGATGAACAAAGATTAAGATAATGAAACAATATTGTATGCCACGCCTTTTGTTACATTCCCAAAGTACAGAGATTCTGTCTCCTAAACACGACAGCGTGCAAGTTCTTTACACTCATGTTCACACAATTTCTACTTGTCGATTTCTCGTAGGCATAAAGATGGACTTCACCATATCTGAGAAACGGGAGGTGCGTCCAGATGGAGGATTAGAGGTAGGTGTATTCTTACCCCCATATATGAAAAAAAATCCTCTTTCTTTACGATAGACAGGTATACCGGGATTCCTTGAATTTCTAGTAGCAAAGCGTCTGCCATGGGAAAAGAAAATGAGATAGCAACATTCAAAAAAAAAAAACAAAAACAAAGAAATCTATGATTTGGATGCAGTTTTGAATTTTCTGTTTTGTTTTACAAAAATCCACTTCTGTAAATCTAGTTCACATTATGATTACATGAGACGATCAAATCCAAATAACCAGCCACGTCCACCCAACGCCAGACGTGAGAGGAAATCCAACGGTTCAAATGGTGTGTTGGCCAAACGGAACATCCTGGGAAGAGTTGAGGCAAAAGCTGAGGCTGGGGCCCGGCGTTGAGACCACCGACCAAAGCGGCCCAAAAGAGAATCCACCAAAAAAATCTGTCCATAAAAACCGTACCCGTCTACGAGGTCTCCGAAGTTATTCCACTAATTAAATTGCAAGCACGATCCCGAGACACGATCTTGTTCCTTATCCAATTCCCTTGTTTCTGAGTGTGTGCGCCACTCAAAAAGAGTTTAAGTAGCATGAAAGAGATGCCTCACAAAGCACACAGATGGGGAGAGAGGTCCCTTAAAGGAAGAAATCAGCTGTCACCCTGCATTCGGATCATCGTCATCGTCAAGTTTTTTTGCTAATTCTCATCCATGTCGTATGATGCTACTTAGTCCTGTTCACCCCTCCTTTTCTGTCGGCTACAGTGGTTCCATTGGTCAATTATTCCATGTTTGGTATTGGAATAACTTTAGTGAGATAAGGATAAGTCAATCCAAGTACTTATTCTTAATCCGGTATTGTTTGATGGCACGATAATTTAAGTGAGGATGAACCGGTGCCAAGTGGGGCCGAGGACATGGGAATAATTTATCCTTAGATATAGCCACGGAGTGAGGAAGAGTTCAACTTACTATTTGACACTAAGTCTCTCTCTATTTGATAGAGAGATAGATAAATGGAGAGATATCTCTCGTGAGTTAATTTATTTTGGAGTTTAATCTCATTTATTTTGATAGACAACGGATTAAATGAGGAGATAAATTGTTCTACCAATTTTGTTGGGTCAATTTAACCGGGATACACGATAGTTATCCCTCGTTGTAACCAGATTAACTTTATTATCTTATCAAATTGAAAAATGGAAAAGGGATATCCCTCTGTCAAAGAAGACTTTCTTATTCCTAAAATTTTAAGTCCAAAATAAGGATACCTTGAAATTGAGATAATCTTTCTTTTTTTCCAATCGTTATCCCTCCTTATCCCTATATCAAACAGGAGCCCGAAGAAAACATTTGAATATTGTGCTATTTTTTATTTTATAATTGAACATTTTTCCTAATTTACTTTTCAAACCATATACTACGAAAAGCCCATGACCTCTGACCTCCGTCCGTATACTTGACAAATAAAATTCCATGACATGCTCTGGGATGCCCCCATCCTCCCATCATACTCATTAATTAAGCAAACCGAACATAGCTGATTCTAGTTATCAAGTACGCTCGACATTGCTTGCAACACCAACAATTATTTCACATCGATTATCTTTTAAGATATGAATTAATCTCATATATATCATCTGTACATACAAAATATCAAAACTATAATCTTTAAATGTCAAACACCATATGCATACGTGCCATCGTCAAAAGTTTCAAAAATGTCACTAAATGAGAAAATTAATATCTTGTGCACCGAACTCGGTATATAAAGTCACATCAAAATATAACGTTTGATCTCGTTGGTAAAAAATAAAAAGTGAGGAGACTCTTTTAGTCTAGAAAAGACATCCGCTTCAGATCCGTACGACGTATATTTTCTAATATTAAATACGAAGTGTGTTTAAAAAAAAAATTAAAGAATAAAATATTTGGTATAGAATTAAAACATTTTATAAATTTCGTTATTATAACAAAATATTTTAACAAAATGTTTCGTTCTTGTAATGTTTTATACTTATAACAAATGTCACGTTTACGTAACAAAATGTTTCATTTCTGTAATATTTTATCCTTATAACAAATGTTACGTTCACTTAACAAAATATTTCATTTGTACAAAATATTTTATTAATTTATTTTTAAAATCATACAAAATATTTCATTCTTATAATAAAATTTTTCATTCATATACAAAATATTTCACTCTACCATAACATATTTTATTCTTGCATTTTTTTGCTGAGCGCGTTCCGTATTTAATATTTAAAAATATGTGTCGTACGGGTCTGACGTGAGCGTCCTTTTATGCGCAAAGAGGATCCTTTCAACTTTTTTGAGCCAATAGAATCAAACGTTGTATTTTGATATAACTTTGTGCATCGGATTCAGTGTACAAAGTATTACTCAAATGAGAAAGATGCCCCCAACATTCCTGTCAACCTTAATTTCGCCACACAAATCTTAAAGATATTTTCATCGTTCAATGATATTTTTGAAAATTTTAATTAATAACGACGATATATATGATATTTGATAATTAAATATTATGATTTTGATTCTTAACATATACAGATCCTTTCAACGCCCCCTCCCCCACTCACAAAGGACAATGTACCCTTTATTTTTTGGGATAAAGGGGTGGTAACCAAAGACTTTACTCCATGTGTCGAAGAATACTTGTTAAGGATGTCAATGGATCGGGTTCGACTCGGGTAGACTAATACCATATCCTATCCGTAAAAATTTTACAAATACTATACCCGAATAATACCTTATTATCCGTCGCGGGTATGGATACGGGTATATCCGTCGCGGGTATGGATATGGGTTTATCTGTCACGGGTATGGATATATCCGCAGATATATGTATCCATCCATCAATAATGAGTTCACATCCACATCCAAGGAAATGTGAGATATATGAGAATTAGAAAAAAAATTCGATCAATTCTTTCCTTTCTAAAATAAGTTTTATATTTTATAAAAATGTCTTTATAATTTTAACAATAAGTTTAAACTCACAAACTCAACAAGATAGACAACGGATTGAGTTCATGTCAAAATCATAGGCCTAACATGTACAATAAGTTATTAAGAGCGGGTTCAGATCGGGTACGAGTTTCGGTGCATTAAATTCACACCCTATCCGAATATGAAACGGGTATTTTAAACATATCCGAACCCGAATCCATATCCGGTTATTTAGGTATTACCCGACCCATCACGGGTCGGGTGACGCGGGTAATTAGATTTGCGGATATTTTTGACATCCCTAATACTTGTTATAAGTTTGAGAATATGTCGAGGGAAATTGGGATAGTCAAAGGAATACGAATGTCCCCGTTTGTAAGATATGGCCTGCGTCGAGCTAGATTGTGAGCAGCTACATTACCGGTCCACGTCAGCCATACGTGGGGAACACTTGATGCACGTACTATTTTATTATTCATGGCTGCTGCCCTAGACATGCACACACCCCAAGGGGGGATGGGCCGATGGCTTTCTTCATTTCAACTGGATCTATAAATGGGAAAGACTAATAGGGTGTCTTAGAATAATTTGTTTCAAAATTATTTCTCCTTAACAAATTATGTTGTGTCATTTTTAATTTAAATTTTAAAATTGATAAAAGTAAACACTAAATTTTAAAAATGATAAAAAAATGTAACCAAACACCCTGCGAGACCCGGCAAAATTTTTAACCATAACAACGGTGCACTGCACCACAGCATGACATCTCTCTCTCTCTCTCTGGGCGTGTTTGGAACAGATTGAGAGTGGAGGGATTTTAAAGGCATGTTTGGAACAGATTCAGGGTGGAGAGATTTTTAAGAGAGAAGAATCACCTTTTAAGTAACTTTTAGAGATTTTTCAATTACCTTCTCTTTCTCTCTCTCTAAACCTCAAAATCTGTCGTAAAGTAAAAGTTGATAAGACATCGAGACATTTGAAAAAAAAAATTAGAGGAGGAGAGATTCCAATGATTAGAGAGCTCAAAATCTCTCTCCACGATCCTTTCCAAACATACACTAAATCGAGCTTCACAAATTTTAAGATTTGGGCCAGCCCATTAACAACCCACACCCATTCATCATCCGCATGGCTGGACCTCGCCACATCCACAAAATAAACTTGAAACCAGCCACAGACCACGTGGGATACATATCCTATTCGTGAGTCCGTCTTGCTGCACGACAGAATGGGCTGCAACACAAGCTTTTCTTAGAAAAATACTTTTTAAAAAAACAACCCCAATCTGGCTTTCATATTTGTATCATTAGATTTTTAATCAAACGGCTAAAAAAAATCAAACAAATCTAACACTCTAATCTGCCCAAACCAATATGTTGGCCACTTTGAACCCATTTAAGATGTCCGATTTTTATTCAGAATATGAAAGCCGAGGGATGTTGATATAATTGAAATTATATGTATACATACGTACACACACATGTGTATATATATATATATATATAAGGAGGTGATAGCAACAAAAGAACGGTGCCATTGGAACAGAAAACGAGGCCTAGAGCGTCGCCGCCGGGAAGGGGAAACTTGAGGAGCAGATGCCCAACGTGAGGGGAGGGCCGCGCCCTCCCCCCTCCGTCCCCTCTCTCCCCGTGGATGCTGCAGGCGTGGAGATCTCTCCTCCTCTCCCTGCTGGTGCCCTTCCTCCTTCTGCCGGTGCTTCAGACCCCTGCCCTGGTGCTGCTTCAGCTTCGCAGGTTCCTCCCCAAGCGGCTGCCCCCTGTGTCCCTGTTCCTTAAGCGTGGCAGCATGGCGCTCGGCCTTCTTTTGTGCAAATCTTCAAAGAGGCCATGGCCCCTCCGTCCATTGCTGTCCCGGTCCATCTCCCTGCTCGCACAGACATGGGTGATCCGGCGGTCTTCTTCTCTTTGGATGAGATTGCAGCTTCTTGTAAGCCTCTTGAGTTCGCCATTGTTGCCCACACTCCTTATGGGCGACCTCAATTTTCTGAAATCAGGGCACACCTTGCGCAAAGATTCCAGTTTCAGAACGAATTTGCTCTTAGTACTCTGGGTAATCGCCATCTTCTTATTAGGTTCTTATGTCGGGATGATTTCATCAAGGTTTTGCTTAAGGGTTCGTTGCTTATTCTTGGCCGGTTGTTCAAGTTCTCTAGGTGGTCTTTAGATTTTTCACCGGGTGTGGACTCTTCTGTAATCCCGGTTTGGATTGAGTTTCCCCAACTCCCGGCCAATTTCTTCTTTGATGCGATGATTAGATCCATTGCTGGGAGTGTTGGTTCGATGCTTCAGATCGATCTGGATACCATCTCCCTTGCTCGTTCCAGTGCGGCTCGAGCTTGTGTTCTCCTGGATATTTCTCAGAGGATCCCGGATAAAATATGGATTGGTTTAGGATCTCATGGCTTTTGGCAGCCCATTGTCTGCCCCAGTATGCCATTGTATTGTTCTGCTTGCCATCGTCTTGGTCATGTGGTTGGCAATTGCAAGAAACTTGGTGTCAAACGTGATGGTGTTAATGGTGCTTATGGCGACCATCCTCCGACATCTGGCAAACCTGCTCCGACAAGGACGGTCATTCAAGCCTGGAAGGCTATTTCCAAGTCTGCTCCAATTCCCTCTTGCGACCATGATGCTCCAGCTGGCCCTTTTGTGCAGCCTGGGCCGTCCGTTGATCAGTCTCTTTTTCTCGCTAAAAGTTGCGTTGCTGACCCCTCGTCTCAGGCTGCCCCATCCGTTGCAGCGCTTGGTGTCCAAGAGGTGCCTCCTCCTTTAATGGCCGACGATAATGCTGTTAATGCCGTTAGTATTATTGGCACTGGTGCATCCCCTCTACCTGGCGTTTCAAGCGCTGCTCAGTCATCCCAAGCAGCATATTCTTTACTGGCCGATCCGTCTTATGAAGCACCGCCTTCATTGGTGCAGTCTGGTGTCCCCTCCACGGCGCCCCTATTTTCATCACCTGCGGATGTTGATCCGGGCGTCGTCGTCCTCCAAAAGGAGGCGGACCGTTTGGCCTGCTTCGCTGCCCTGCGTGCTATGAGGGATGAATTGAACGCTCTGCCTGCTTTCTCTGGGTCTAGGGCTCCTAGTCGGGCTCGGCCCTCTGCTACTGTTGTCGTCTTGGCTCCGTCCCCCCCAGTGTTGCAACCCCACGATGGGATGGCCTTGCGCATTAGCCCCTGTGACGAAGTTCCTCCAACCCTTGCTGCCTCTTCTCTGGCTGTTGGTGGCTCTGTCTGTGGAGCCTCCAGCCAGCCGTCTATCCTGGTTGCCCCGTTTGATGTTTCCCGAAGCTCCCCCGCACACGCGCTGCAGCAGGATGGCCATCCTTCAGATTGTGCTCCCAGCGAGATTGATGGCTCGGTGGATGAGCAAGGCATGGATGTTCCCTTCTAGCCCGTCTGTAGGAGCAAAAGGAAGAATCGTCGTAGGCCAAAGCATCTAGAGCTCTACGATGTCAGGGTTTAGCTGGCAGACTCTTTGTCTTGGCATCTCTGGCCCCGTTTCTGATTCTTTAGATCGTCTTTGGGCTTCAGGGGGGCTTTAGAATGGACTAGGCTGGATTTCCAGCCATCCGTTTCTCTTAGTTTCTTTTGGTAATTAATCTTTAGGCCCTTACTTTTTATTTCTTTGCTTGAAGGGTTAACTCTTTTGTTTGCCCTCTTGTTTTCTCAGGGGAATGCCCCGTTGTCTGTGTACTTCTTTCTCAATAATAATAAAATCTAAGATCAGAGGTACAGCTTGGGGGAGTGAACATTCTCCCTTTTTGAGGGAGAGTGCACTCGACTAATTTCTGTCCTGGTTGGTCGGTTCTTGATTAAAACAAAAAACAAAACAAAAGAACGGTGCCACCGAATTCAAAATCACACGATTCAATATTAAATTTTCAATTCAGGTCGTTAAATCTTCAATGCTATCATAAATTTAACTACACATGAAAAATTATTTAAATTTGATATCAAAAATATAAAAATTATACGATACAAAAACTTATACTAGGTCATTCATTTTATATCCATACTTAGCACAAGGAATAAATATTAAAATTATATGATTTTTAATTTACAAATAATTTACTAATAATAAAAAAATTTTAATGATGTAAATTAAAATTTTAAAATTAAATTATTTATTTTTAAAATCGATGGCACCGCTATTCCTTTGTCATCGTTGACAACAGATCTCTCCTCTATATATATGTATATTAAAAAAATAAGACTATACCCCATGCGACGCGAGATTCTAATTACATCCTACATATACCATTAAGTTATAACAACAAAATACGATATCTTCTTTAAACGACATCATAACATGTATACATTTATTACATCAGCAATAATTCCCTCCCCGACGCCGGCCCACTCTCTCAGACCCAAACCTGAACAAACCGGCAGATCTCCCTCCTCAGCGCTGCCGCCTACCTCCTCCTCCTCCTCCGCCATCTGTTCGTCGTCCCCGGCTCGGCTGCCCTGCCCGCCACGATGCCCCCCAAAAACGCCCAGACGCGGCTTCCCAACCCCCGGGGAACCCGCCGGCGCCACCTACGCTTCCCCCGCCACCGCCAGCTCCGAGGGGTCACCCTCTGATAGGTCTTCCACCCACTGTGGAGTCCGAACTGCGAAGCTTCGCCTCCATGGCGTCACCGCTGGGGCTGCCCCGGCGCTGCCCTCGCCGGGTAGACCCTGCACTGTATCACCGTCTTCCCCACCATGAACCCCGGCACCACCGTGAAACCAACGACGGGGTTCCACGCGTCGGCGTCCTCCACCACGCTCTCCATGTAGACCTCCGAGAACCGGCAGCCCCTACGGACCTGGAAGATGGCCGCCCGCGCCTCGGGGTCGAAGGAGAAGAAGAGGCGGTGCAGCAGCCAGACCCTCCGCGCCACCTCGGCGATGCCCAGGAAGAACTCGGTCCCCGGAAATCCCCCGCCGGAGCTGATCAGGTTCCTCTGGTTCAGGTTTCCGAAGAAAGAGGTCTCCATCCTGGGATGAACGAGGGTGAGGTACTTGGCCTGGCAGAACCTCGCGAATGCCGGGTCCCTGTTCTGGCTCTGGAGGCTTCCTTCCAAACCAGCAGACTTTAACGCCAGGAATTCCTCGAAGAATCGCCGCCGGTCCGGCAATGGCGGGCAGACGCCGTCGCCGCCGGCTAGGCCGAAGTCGTGGTTTTGGAAGCCGGAGAACATCGTCCTGCAGACGTACGATTCGAACGCGAAGGCTCGGTGCTCGGGCTTCCCGCGGAGGTCCTCCGGCGAGATCGCGCCCGCGGCGGCGTCGAGATCCCACCCTGCGCGCTCCATCTCCTTCGCCATCAGCCTCACGAAGCTGCGCGCCGACCGCACCGTGTAGCGCAGCGCCGCGAGGAAATGGGTGGGGTCGAGCGCGGAGAGGTGGAGGGCGTCGAGCGCGCGGAGGGAGCGGTTCGGATGGAGCTTCTCCTCTATCCACCTGCTCATGGCCTCCGCTTCGGAGAGCTGGTTCTTGAGCAGGAGGACCTCGGAGTCCTTCCGGCGGAGGTCGGACTCCAGCTTCTTGGCGGTGATCTGGAAGGTCTTGAGGAGGTTCCGCTGCTCCTGCGCCTCCGCCAGCAGCGTCGCATCGAGCCCGGACGGCTGCTCCCCGCCGCCATGGATCTGCTTCTTCAACTGGGAAGCCTTGAGCTGCGAGAGGCGCTTCAGCTCGGAGACCACGACGGCGTCCGCCGACTGGATGACATCGGGGTCATAAGGCGATTGGGCGACCTGGAGCTGCGCGTAGGCGGCCTTGATGGCGGACACGCTGGCGAAGAGCTCGGCGAGAAGGGATTCCTTGGCCTCCCTCCGCCGGACCTGCTGCTGCAGGCGCTTCTTCTCGTCGTCCTCCTCGGCGTAATCCGACCGGGAGACATCAGACCCGCCGTCCAAGTAGTGTGAAAAGCCGGTTTTCCCGGTGCCGCCATCGTCGGAGATCAACCCACCTCCTGGCTCAGCTCCGGCCCTCCCCCTCCCCGTGGCGCGCCGGAACCGGACGATCTTGGCAACGGCCCTCATGAAGCCGCCGGCGTCGGGCTGTACAGGCCTCGCTGCCTCCATCCTCTACATGGAAGCCTACGAATGGTTAGGGAAGAATACCCACAACGCGACACCGAAGAGCCATTAATGGCAGACAAGAAGAGAACACGGTGGCAAGGCTTCAAATTCCTCGTCCCTTGTTTCCAACCACCGGTCGTTCATATGAAAAGGAGAGTTTTTTGGTGTCTTTTCTTACAGCTTTCGCCCATTTTCTTCCGGCTCTTCCTCCATTTCATAATAAAAGGGCGGACTTTGAAACAGAGGAAAGCAGAACGGGTTGGAAGATGGGATGGGAAAAGGCAGATTTCAAATGGGGAAGCCGCCGGATGGGGGAACAAAAATCTCAAACACTAGAAAAGAAAAATTAAAAGAGCACCCGGAGAACTACAACTGTTCTACTTAAAAGAGGCAAGAAACTTTCTTAAATTCCCGCACCCATTAGATATAATTCTCGAACGGGTTTACGTAATGGCACCCCGAGATCACATTCTACTTTTTTTAAGGCGAGGGGTTGGGACAAAATCCAGATTACAGTGAGGAAGGACGCTTTTGATCAGAACAGGACCGAGCCCTGGGAAGCCGAGTCAATCAGAGAAACCCGGGTATGAATCGATTCTTTTGTTGGTGGACAACTTGCTCATTGCTGGTGCTTATATGATAATAAACTGTGCAGTTTTGAGGCAAAGTGCAGGGCGACGCAGTGTTATTTTAACAGGGGGCTTTATTCCCAAACGCATCGTTGTCATCGGATTCGGCTTCCTGGAATGATGCAGTTTTAAAATAATAAAGCTCTCTGTGTGGTTGCAGTGTTCCATCATGGCACAGCTGCGCTGCCACACCCGTTTAGATATCCCCCCCCCCAAAAAACTGTGCTGCCATGTTAACTATCACCTCACCCAGAGAGGGGAGAGAGAGAGAGAGGGGGGACCTTTTTGGTGGTGTGCAGGGTGGCCAGGATGAGCGTGCGGAGTAGGGAGTTGAAATCCCACAGGAATGGAGTCTCTCGTTGTTGCAGAGATG
The DNA here is from genome assembly GCA_022559845.1 of Amorphophallus konjac. Classification (NCBI taxonomy): domain Eukaryota; kingdom Viridiplantae; phylum Streptophyta; class Magnoliopsida; order Alismatales; family Araceae; genus Amorphophallus; species Amorphophallus konjac. The sequence goes on from CM040124.1 coordinate 11,146,428, forward strand.
GCTGAGAAGGAGAGGGTAGATGAAACGTTTCTCTCCCACAATAAATGTTCAAAGGAGTGTGCAAAGAGAGAAGACTTGATAAATGGTCGTTTATTACATTTATTTGCTCATTATAGGAGTGGAAGAAGGAATAAATGGCTGATGGGAGAGAGAGAGAGAGAGAGAGATTCTCTCCATGTGGAGCTGATGCAGAAGAGAGAAGAAGCAAGGAAACAATGAACTCACAGAGAGGAACCGTGCGCTCTCTCCAGCACGCTTGTTTAGATTTTAGATTATAATAAGAATCCAGGAAACGATGGGGGAAAGAGGATCCCAGCAGGAGAATAAAAAGGAAATCTCTCGTCTCCCTTTTGCTTCGCCCTGATTTGGGAACATAGGAGCGCCCCGTTCGTCTCAGAAGAATCTACCCCCAACAGCTGCCAGAACAAACCTGATCGCTTCGGTGAGAGAAGCACCCTTCTCTCTTTGCAAACTGCAGAGAACAACGCTGAGAGAGAGAGAGAGAGAGAGAGAGAGACGATGGTGATGGTGATGAAGATGAAGATGCCGGGCTATCACTTACCGGGGCAGAGGAAGAAGAGAGAAGCTCTCCCCCCGTGCGCTCCTCCTCCAAGATCACTCCTTTCCGATGAAACCCACCTCCGTTTCGATCCCGTTGCCGTTTCACATCGGAGCCTGCTCTTCTTCTTGCCTTTCCTCCTCGTGAAACCTCCTCGCGTGAAGACTTATCCCGCTCCTTGACCCAACAGCGCAGCCGAGGTCGTCAAGCCGCCGGAGAGGGTCAAGCGCACCGCAAGATCAATACCCGCGGCCCCCTCCACTCACCTGTTCCTTCCACCCCTCAACCACACAGACTGCTGCCTTCTCTTTTGCAGGATCGGACACCTCGGGCTCAGGAGCAGCAGCACAGAGCAGCAGCGTAGTGAGAGAGAAGACGGTTGAAAGGAGGGAAAGACGAGGGTGGGAACAAAACGACAGCAGGAGCGCAGACACCGAACGTGTCGGGGAACGGGGCATCGGGAATAACCCCCACTCTACGATTCTCCTGCTCGTGAGGCCCTCCCCCTTTCTTATATCTTCTCTCTCCCGCGGTGGCTTCTGTATCTTCTCGACCAAAGAAAACTATTGTAAGCATACATACGTATGAACGGCACGCCGACGCTTCCCCTCACCCCGCCCCACCCTCCAACCCGGCGTGCACGAAATGACCGACGACCCCTTCCACACGCTCTAGTACTGTCGATCTCTCTGGAAATTACAGGGTCCTCGCGCCCCCCCCCCCCCCTTCCTGCAGAAAGGGACAAGCTTTGAAACCGCTGTACCGACGAGGGGGCCGGGCAACGTTCCACGGACAAGATGGGGGCTTTGTTGGTATTTTTCTGTGTTATTTTTTTCTTTTTGCTTCTCCCACGTTTGCTCGGGGGGCGCTGGGCGCTGGGCCCGGCGCCGGAGCCACTCTGCAGGGACAGCGTGTGAACAAAAGCAGGAGGAAGAAAAGAAAAGCAAAGCAAAGAAAAAATCTGGGAGGGCGAGGCGGGGTACGGAGACGCTGCGGCCTTGGGGCTTGAGGACGACGGAGCGGCGCGGCTGTAGCGGCCGGGGGCCTTCCGGCCCGCCGCGTGGCGGTAGCAGCGCCTGCCTCGCGTCGGCCCCCTTCTCACGGCGGGGTTGTCAAGGTGAGGTGATGCCGTAAACAACTGCTGGCATGAAATCACACGGCGATTCATCGTACACAACAGTAGTTTTCTACTGTTCTTTTGTGGGGGGCCGGGATAGACAGTATTTTTACTGTTACTCCAACACGAAGGGATTGCAAAGAAGTAATGTTGTGGTATTGCACGTTCATTTCGAATCATGCACCAAAGTGCAAGTATGAGGCCCATCTCATGTTTGAATTTATGGGACAGGTTGAAAGCAAGCTTTGCAGTCTCGTTAGTATCGACTGTGTTAATATTTTATTGATACCATATGATTCAGTGTCGTTACATATCAATCTAAAAAATATATTATAAAATAAAAATTATTCAAATGATCTTCTATCTTGATTGATTAGTTGGTATCAGATTTAAACTGAACCTCCTTGATTCAAATCTCACGTCTGTCACATTTCTTTGGTTCAAATCTCACGTCTGTCCTATTTTTAAGCATTTTTTTAACTTAGAATTTTCAAAAAAAAGAATGTACACGTATTGAAAGCACATTTTAAACATAAGATCTCACGTTCAACCAACCAACTTACCGAACATTTTTATTATAAAATAAAATATTTAATATTTAAAAAATATATGTTACGTATCAATAACGTATCACATATCGGTCATACCGATCTGGAACTGATACAGTCCGATTCGGATGGTACACTCCGTACCGAATCAATTTGACAAACCTTAGTTAAAAGGGCGTGCCATCAACTGGGTGGAGTAGAACATAGAGATTTTTGTGCCCACGTGGCACCCACCGAAGTGTCAAATTTAAACTAGTTATTATATATGGTAAGAATTATTAATTTGATAATTAGTTATTATCCATATTAAAATATTAAAAATATTTCTTAATAAAATTCGTTTGATCAAGTATAATTGGCGGCAATTGAGACTAGGCATAAAAATGTCACATGGTAGAATAACATTTTAAGAATCGCTTTGTTAATGGGGTAGGGTTAACGCAAGCGACTTTTAAAGATCGATTATGCTAATAATCGATCTCGGTTAGGAGTCGATTACGTTACTCGACTCCGATTAATCTCTTTGCGTGTGAGAAGAGCGGTGGGATCCACCGACTCTCTCTCGTCAGTTTGGTCATCCTAACTTGTTAAACAGGCCCTAAAAGAGTTTGAACTATGGTGATAAAAAGAGGTTTTTACAAATGATGTGACGATCTTGTGCCTAACTTATGATTAGGGAATCATGTCAAGCCATCTCCTGTGGCCAAATCACGTGGCGTGTTTTTGATCGACCTAACATTACCAGAGGCATGCAGCGTGATCTAGCTAGAAAATCTACTTCCAACAAAATAAAATAACATGTTTACAGCAAACCAAACGACTACATCGAATTCTCCTCATTTGGAAGGCCATGAATTTGTGTTCATATATGCAATGACATCCAAGAAACTAATTTTGTATATCGTTTTTTTTGGTTAAATTAGGTCATCTTTTTTTTGGTTGGGAGTTTTATCCTACTATTATTAATTCTTATATGTCGTTTTCATATATCCTTATTGCAGTGACGGAATTATAATTCTTAATCTTCATATCACAATTTTAAGATTTGTTTGTTAGAAAAAGATTGTTCGGTCACCCGTGAAAGTCTACAAACACCAGGTAAACGACATCAGAAGGAGCCCTGGATGTTATCCCAGAGGACAACCCTCTCATATTTAAGTCAGAGTCTTGGAGGAGGAAGATTAAAGAGAAACAGAGGAGAGCGAGAGAGACGAAAGGTGATTGAGCAAGTCTGGAGGGGTGATCGATCTTCCGCATGAGTGCTCACTGTATCCAGAGAACGCTCGGAGAGTGCTTGCTGAGCGGTAAAGGTGTTCGGAAGATGACCGGAGTTCTACTCTGTGGAATCTAATCTCAAGACTTCCCAGTCCGGGTCTCTCTTGTCATGTCTGTAGATCTGTATAACCGTCCAATCGAAGATTAGGCGGTTCACCTGCATTAAATTACGGGACAAAAGTACCTAAAAATTTTGAAAATAAATAGAAAAAATTACCCACGGTGCAATGGGTAAAACTCGTGCTCCAACGGACAAATCTATCCGAGAAGAACTTCCACCACTCAACTTCCACCACTCACCTAATCCAGATTTCACCTTAGATTACGACAGCGGCACGTTAAAATCTTAATGTCAAAGGTCATGCACGGCAAAGATACGATCGTTTTTACGGTGTTTTAGTCATTGTTTTAAAACTCGATTCGGTTCGGTAAAATCAGGTCAAAGTCATCGATCAAGATCTAAAATTTAATCAAAATCGATTAATCCGACTCAATCTGACAAATTCGATCTGACTCGATACAATCAATATGATTTGATCGTGTTTGAGATCTATTTCACATTTTTTAAGTTTTCGTCGTTAAATTAAATTTTAATTTAACATGTAAATAAATATAGAAGATGAAGAATCATTTTTGAAATTATATCATTTATGACATTAACAATTAACGGCATTAACATAAGTTTTGAAATTTGAAACGATCTTGATTCTAAATCATTTTTTCTTACACGTAGAAAGAAACAAAGAAATTTTAAGAATCTAAGATTAAATTTGGTGAACTCTTACTCCGATGTCATCCCATGAGATAACCTACGTGCCACAAATAAGAAATGAAAATCATAGAGTGCATAAAAAAGTGTATTTCATATTTCTAAGTTACTACTTAAGATATATTAAATTTTAAGTTTTTTTATAAATATCCCTCTAAATATCGATTATGCTAAATATACTTCTCGTTTGAGTATATTATTAAAAATATCCTATATTTAGTCTTAAATGTTACGGTTATATCCATGTAGTTTACTACCGTCGATGAGAGGTAAATATTCTATGGAATATCTTATCTATTACTCTTAGGTGCAGTGGAATATCTAAAATATCCTTACTAAGAGAGAGAGGGAGAGAGAGAGAGAGATCGCCCCCCTTTCCCCCCACCCCTCGGCCCTCACCCCTTCACCATTCGGGGTCCCCTCTCCCCCACCTCTGGTGAGCAACCCCCCTCCCCGTCTCGTCCCCCTTTGCCTCCCCCACCCACTTCAGCAGTCCCCCTCCCGTCCCACTTCCCTTCCTAAGGAGCAAACTTCTGAGAGAGAGAGAGAGAGAGAGAGAGAGAGAGAGAGAGAGAGAGAGAGAGAGAGAGAGAGAGAGAGAGAGAGAGAGAGAGAGAGAGAGAGAGAGAGAGAGAGAGTAAATTTATCATTTAACTCAAGTTAAAATAACGAGAGTTACGGTAAAGGTATAAATTTAACATTTAAAATTAAATATAAGATATTTTTGATAATATATTCAAATGAAAAATATATTTGACATAATTGATATTTAGAGAGATATTTATGTAAAAAATTCTTAAAATTTTATGAGTTAAATTGATGTGATTATTTCTCATCTTATCGATCAAGAGTCAACTCAAATAATTAAATTATTAATACTTTACTCACTATACTATGCTGATCAGGATTAGGGAAGAGTTTTAAAACATTAATTTTTGTTTCTTTCCGCGGCATGTCAAAGAATGCAGTGAAAAGGCCAACACTATAAAAACTCGAAGGAAACGGTAGGATCCCCCCACCATTGCTTGTTTGTCGCTACGTTCTTTCTCCCAAGATAAGTCGACTCAGCGACAGAGACCGCATTTAAGGGATCGCATGAATCCCAGTCTGTTGACACCTGAAATATAATCACGAATGAAGACGAGACCGAAGAGAAGATTGAATCAGAAATGAAGACCCCAGGAATTACTGGTAGGCCAGAACTACAGAAGAGTGGTCACTAAGGCTATCACCCGGCTGAAGCCCTCCCCGGCCAAGCTGATGTCCGGTGTTGTCATCGCTCAGATGGCAGTGCTGATAAAGAATTGCGGTCTATTGACTGATGAAAATCCCCAGAAATGTTCTGATAAGACTATGTCAACTCGCCAACTAAGAGGCCTTCACCTGTTCTGACAGATTCGAAGAACTATAAATGAAAAGACAGATTAGGCATCTTTGACAGCTCAAGGTTTCTGATGAGAGAGATCAAAACATTAAAAGCCCTAAATGGGCCCATGAGTGTGGCGCCGGGAGCTCTTCACCAAAGCCCAAAGCCCATGAAGGTGGCGCCGGGAAGCTAGACCCTTGGCGCCGGGAAGCCTCCGCAATCGACTGAGGCGCGCCGGGAAAGTGTGAAAGACGCACCGAAGTTGATCATGCCGAGAAGGAGGGGCGCACCGTCTATAAAACCCCCCCATTTCGTCAAGAAAAAAGAGGAGAGACAGATAGATGCATAAAAAGAGATAGAGAGAGCCATCAAAAGAAAAAAAGAGACGAGAGATATCAGGATAGCCAGGAAAGAGAAAAGAGAATAGCAGCTGCTGAGGAGGCTGAAAGAAGAAGAAGGTGGGTGCTTGGGGAGGGAGAGGAGTCAATGCTCCGCCCTCTCCCATCTTCTTGTTATCTGAATGGGTTTTATCTCCTCATCTTATGTACCCCCCCCCCCACCCCGTTTGTGGGCTTTTCTTCTATTTGAATGATGTTCAAAGCTTTTCTCTGTGATCATTCGAATTATATCTCTGTATCCGATGAAATGTAAACGATAGAGTTGATTGAATGAATGGAAGCCCGGGATTCTTTTCCCTCACCCCTCTTCGATGATTGTTGTCGTTGATCTTTCCGTTACACTGTTTGATCGATGAATTCGTGATTTCGAGTGTCTATCGTTGGCCCAAGCGGTTGTCGGACACTCTGCTACTCGTCCCTCCTGTAGTCTCGATGGAGCGGATGCAGAGCCCCGATCCTTATTTCTATGGATCCCTGGGTTTTGTCCCCCTCTCTCCCTCGACGACATCGATGATTTTAACGCAACGAAGTCTGTAGCCTTCTCAAGTTTCCCAAGCCATTGGCATTACAGGGATCAGAGACAGTCATCGCTTGATCTCCTGGATGGCCGGCGACATGAATGGCATGAAGCCTGTTCCAGAGGGTTCGAATGCCCGGTGACTTTAATCCCTCGAACCCCTTTCCTTCCTGCGACCCCCTAACATCAGCCTCATGAAGCCCTCAGCTCACCTCGCGTTTGCACCTCAAATTTTACTTCAATCTTCGCCTGAATCCAGAAGAAATCCTCAGAACAGGGTACCGTAAAAACCCCATAAACCTTCCCGGCACCCAAGTCCATCGCCTTCCCGGCGCCAACACCCCTCGGCGTGATGAATAGCTCCCGGCGCGGCCCTCAACGCGCCGGGAACTTCACGCCGAGATCTCCTTCCCCCTTGCTTCAACCATGCCGAGAACTCCTTCCTCCCGTGCCGAGAAGCCCCTACCATGGACCGTGCCGAGAACCCCTTTTCCTCGCGCCGGGAAACCTGTTATGCTCATCCTTGCTACGCTGAGAACCCTTCCTCCTCCGTCCAACCTTCGAGCACCATGTCATACTAATCCGAGGGATATCCACAGGTCATCGGGTACACCCCATGGGATAAATAAACGGGGAACCATCCCCAACATCACACCGTGTTGGGGGCCAGTGCCTCTCTCTTTCGGTTTTCATCCCGGCACTCCGTGGATGATCACCTATTCTTCCCCGGGCATGGTCCGAGATGAGGGGAGATGCTGCCGAAATTCAGTCTAATGTTATCAACCCCGGTGAGCCAAGGGAGTGTCACCGATACACTTCCCGTCTGGCTCCATCTTTTGGGGGAAATGAACCTTTCGGGGCATCCGATTAAGTGGAAGTATCAAAGGGGAGATACCCTAATGATTATCTGAATTTCGTCCCGCCATTGCGTGGATGGTCTTCTATCCCTACCCGGCATGGCTCAAAGTTAAAGGTTATGTTGCCCGATTTAATCCGTTAAACTCAACAAATCTGCCCATCACTTGCATGAAATCTTTATTTCGCGCATTAACAATTTTGATTGCCTTCCAAGGCCTCCTGTCTTTGGCGTTTAATCAAGGGTTGTCCTCCTTAGGGGAGGGCGTAATTAACGTCATGGCCTTTACGGCATGGCGGATTTTTGGTCCCGACTCGGACTTCACAATCGACTGACCAAGTCAGGTCGAGCGCACAATGAAATCGTCACACATGTGACTGGCACGCCTAATAAATCAACCAATAAATCAATAAACAAAACAAATCAATAAATCAAATCAATAATAAATTAAAAAATAAATAAATCCATCCTCACAAGTTGGCACGCCCGGTGGGACCTAGTCTCCCTTCATCTCTACGCCAAAGCAGGAGGTCCGGCGGCCTCTCTCAAAATTCTAACTGTGTGTTAATCTTACTCACAGAAACTACAAATGGAGGCTGGACTGGTTGCTGTTCACTTCGGCCAGCAGGTGGTCGATGGCCACATCCACGGAGGGTACCTCGCGGTGCCAATGGAGTTCGGGTCCATGCCTCCGGCAGTGGGTCTGCCCAATTACTTGGGCCTAGTGTTCGTCGACCTGCTGCAAGTCGACAACGAAGCCGGAAAGATCGCCACGATAGAGACCACGGTGGCGCCAAAAGCTGGAGAGAAGACGATGGCTGCCCCTACTGTCGTTTCTTGCCTTGTCCATCACCTGGAGAAGAAGACTGCTGTCTCCGCCACTGCTGGTGGGAGAAGAAGAAACAACCGGGGAAGCCGGTCTGCTGCAACTGGTGGTCGCCCTTCGGCCTTGGGAAAGACAATGATGGTCGGAAACATGAGAGTGAATGTGACGACCCGAGAATCCGATTACCGGGAAGGCCCGATAACCCGAGACTCGCACCGCCGCCCACGAGCCGAGAGGGCTCGGAAGGGCTAGAAGGAGTGTGGAGGCACAAAGAAATAGGAAATAAAGCAGGACAACTCAACAATTAACAGAAATAAATAAACAACTACAACAGAGTCCAGTCCAACAGAAAGTACAGTCTAAAGCAGTAAAGCGTACCACATGCCAAGTGAACACTCGGCCCGGCAAGCTGGCAACTGAGAACCTCCGCTCCGCACCCTCGAACCACGAGGAAGAACCGCTACACCTGAAAAGCAGGGAATGAGTCTCCAAAACAGAGACTCAGCAGGGATCCCGCGGAACCCCAACCGGAAACAACGGCGGTAGCGGAAAGGAAGCTACAACTACAGCAGGAACAGCAAACCGGTGGCCGGTCAAAACTCGGCACTACAGCTACTCCTACTGCAAGAAGGCAGACCTCGATCACACAGTCGAAGCTACCGAACCACGCTAGTACCACCTACCGAAGTAAGAACACACGGCAACCACGCCGTAGAGGCCTGTCCCTCGGACACAGCCGACCTGGACACGCTGTCCAAGGTGCAATCCCGACCACCCGATCGCGGGCACCGCACAACAAGACCCAACCTCGGTAAAGCCACTAGTACTAATCTCACGGCGCAAGAACCGACACACGCGCCAAGGTGAAACAACCGAACTCACCGGTCAACACGACCAAAAACCCGAAGGTCAAAGACACAGAGACTGACAGTCTGACACTCCGTACTCGACAGGAGTACCACCCACTAGAAGCACAGCCGGTAGCGTCCCCTGACGTCTTACACCGCACCGCAGGTGAACCGCCTGACGTGGTAGGTCCTACCCGAGGCGCGAACACCGTACAAGTAACCACAACAAGTGACTAGCTGGGGTCACGCCCGTCGACGTGCGTCCACAGTCCCCAACCACGTGTGCACACACAGACCACGCGTCCCTGGTCTGGCCCTCTGACCGGTTTTCCCCTCAGCCGGACTCTGGCTGCAAGACGTGGGGCCCAACGGTAACCGGTCCACAAACCGTCTCGAAAGGTCGGCCCGTACACCACTCCCTGGTGCGACTAGCACCCGCGTACTAGTAGGCTACGACTAGTGGAGGGTCACTGAAGGAGTAGACTCTCAACTCAACGGAAAACAACGTCCGAATCCGACGATGTACGGGGACCACCCCACGTACCGGCCCCGTCGCACGGTGACCACAGTCGGAGAAGAAACGGGACTCACAGTCCACGGCCACGCACGCACCGTGCGTGAGAGTCGAGAAAACTCAAGTGGCGCTAAGCCACTGGACTCTGGACAGTCCTCTAGACGCACTACACCCAACGGTCCTTGAGTCACAAGACTCGGGGTCAAGACCGTTGCACGCAACAGCACAAGGCCGTCAATCTAGTCCAATCTCTAGGTCTAAAACCACGGTAGCACAAGTACCGAGACAACACACAAGTCGCCAAGACCACTCCCTCGGGAAGGGAACGCAAGGGACTAAGGCCACTCGCACGGGCCACACGGAAAACACAGAAGCACGATTCCCAAGGCAGCACACAAGCCGCCACGACGATTTCCCATCTTGAAGCAAGCGGGAAACCTCCAGCCCTAGGCCGGACAACTGGACTCACAGTCCAAGGCCAAACACATGGCCCACACGGGAATCGCCTTCCACAGAAACCCACGGCATGCGGGGGAGACCCCTCCGCACACACGCCGACACACGGTGACTCGATCGAGCGTAACACGAAAGCCCGGGACACATAGGGTCACCCGGACCCACCACACCGACGGGCACGTGAATCGAGGTAACACGGTCCATCCCGACACCCCAAAAACACCGACACAGAACTCATGGGGTGTCCGGGACACTCACAAGGCCAAAGGTCGACCACTGGGTCACAACTGGGTCGACCGGGGACCAACACAACACAATCGGAACACCAGAAGGTCTCACAGACCCTTAAACCGATGGGCACGTTAATCGAGGTAACCCAACCATCTGGACACCCAAAGACACGGTCACGGAAGTCCACGGGGTGTCCGAGACACACACGGCCCAAGGGGAGCACAAAACAACAGGTAAGATCGCGCTAGGATCACCTAGCGCGACAAGCCGGAACGCGCTAGGGAACCCTAGCGCGACAACGCAGATCGCGCTAGGAACCTATAGCGCGACAAGCCAGGTCGCGCTATGTTTCCATAGCGCGACAGTCCAGAACGCGCCATAGCCCTATAGCGCGACAGGAACCGCCAAACTGTTCATCTTCTCCGATGAACGCGCTCGGTCGGGGCAGCGCGACCTTCAGGAACGCGCTACTGGAGTATAGCGCGTTCTCAGTCCGTGCCCGGAAACGGTAGAAACCGCGGGAAAAGCCATGCCACGCCCCGTTCACCCCCAGGTGAAGGGGAAACAAAAGGGGAAACCTCCCCCAAGCTCCTAGGCATGCATCTAAACCCCTGGATCGCCCAAAAACACCATAAAACGGGAGATCCGGCTCACACCCCAAAATCATGCATTTTGCCCAAAACGCCCCGTTTAGCCCGCTCGGCTCACCACGGCCTACGAAACTCGCGGGAAAGGAAGTACACGGGCTGAGGGTCCATCACCCTACCTCCACCGAAGATTACGCGCACCGTGGACGCCGATCCACGAAGAAAACGCCGTTGAAGCCCTCGCCGGCTCGCGACCGCGCCACGAGCTCCCACGCGCCTCCACCGCCTCGATCCTCATCCATCCTCGCTCGTGCCTCGCCCGCGCCGTCCCCGCCTCGCCCATGCTCCGCCCCGTCGGCCGCCGGAGAGAGAGGGAGAGAGGAGAGAGCGTGAGAAGAGAGAGGGAGAGAAATGAGAAATGAGAGGGGGAGAGAGAAAAAGGCTATTTATAGGAAAATCCGGAAAATCGGAAAAATCCCGAAAAATAGAAAATCACACCCTCGCGATCCTCGGAGCGCACCGATCGCAACGGTACCACTCGCGCCCTGGTGAACGGCCCGGTTCACCCGCAACGAGGTTCCGAAGGGAGAGCCGAAACCCACGCCGGGAATCGGAAAACACACGCGGAAAAAGTCGCGGAACGCCTCCGGGCCTCCGAAACGACTCCGGATCGCGCCGATCCGAACACGAAAGACGTCCGAAACGAAATTTCGGACACAACGGAGCTGGACACTCCAAGAAACCAGATCCAGGACCCACGAAGAAGGATCCGAAAAACCCGGGGCATTACAGTGAACCTCAATGGCCGCCCCATGGATGCACGGCCCGATAGGGTCATTCCATCGGTCCATACCAACAACAGATTCCAGCCGTTGGCCACCAGGAGGGCCAACTGGGAGAACAAGGGTAAAGAGCCGCTGGCGCCTAGGCCGACCAAGTTCAAACAAGTTTGGGTGCCAAAGAAGATTCAGAGCTGGGCACCAGCTCAAGAAGAGGATGCTGCTGTCGCCTGCCTCAGGGCTGGGGGCAGAAGATATGAAAAGGAAGAAGAATATGTTGCTGCTGTCTGCCCTGGGGCCGGGGGCAGGAGATGGGAGAAGAAAGAGAAAGATATTGCTGTCACATGAGATCAGGTTGATATCTATAGCAGATCCGCTCAAATATATATTGACTCAGCCGGCACTCAAAGGTCGACTAGGCAAATGGGCTGTGATTCTGATGGAGTTTGACATCACTTATATACCTCAGAGGGCTATAAAGGACCAGGCTGTGGCTGACTTCTTTGCAGAGCACCCTGTACCAGAAAATGCTATGCTTGAGACCGAGCTACCTGATGATGAAGTGCTTGAAGCCTGTCAAACCCAGCCAATCATGTGGCAATTATATTTTGATGGGGCATCAAGAACAGAAACTGATTCCAATGAGAAAATAAGAATACGTGCAGGGGCCGGTATTGTGCTGAAATCGCCAGAAGGAGAAGTGTTGCACACTTCCTGTTCTATAAATAAGCCCCGCACCAACAATGAAGCTGAATATGAAGCTCTGATAATTGGTCTCCAGGTCACCCTCAGTATGGGTATTCGGATGCTTCAGGTATTCGGTGACTCAATGTTAGTAATAAAACAAATACAGGGAGAATTCGAAGTGCGAAAGCCAGAATTAAACCCATATTATCAAAAGGCTATACGCCTCATGGCGAATTTCTACCACATTGAGCTCAATCATGTGGGTCGGGGACATAATGCTCAAGCTGATGCACTGGCAAAGCTGGCCAGCTCACTATCAGTCCCGCCAGATGAGATACTCAACATTATTGTCATGAACAGGCGGCAAGTCCCCAACATGCTGGAAGCGTGTCCTGAAGAATATGAGATTGATGCGGTTGACAAAGTCCAGGCGTCTGATTGGAGACAGCACCTACTGCAGTGGTTCCTACACCAACAGCAGCCCAAGAACAAGGAAGAGAGAATGAAACTCCTAAGGGTTAAGGATTCCTATGAATGCAGAAACGGAACTTTGTTCCGAATTATGGCGGACGCCCGCAAGAAGATTTTGCTACGCTGCCTAACTACTGAAGAAGCTTGGCAAGCAATGAAAGAGATATATGCCGGAACAGCAGGGGCACATCAGGTTGGGCCGAAGATGAAGATTGAAATCAAGAAGCTGGGGTATTATTGGCCCACTATGTTTGAAGACTGTTGCCAGTTTGCAAAGTCATGCCAGAAATGCTAGGAACATGCCACTGTACCCAGGAGGCCTCCTGTAGCTCTATACCCTACAATTCCTAGCTGGCCTTTTGCTCAGTGGGGAACTGATGTAGTCGGGCCACTACCGACTTCTTCAGCTGGGCACAAGTACATCCTGGCTATAACAGACTACTTCTCCAGGTGGGCGGAGACAGTAGCACTCAGAGAAGTGACTGGTGAGTTGGTTGCCAGATTCATCAAGCACAATATCATCTTCCGGTTCGGGGTCCCCAGCCGAATAATATCTGATAATGGAAGTCACTTCAAGAACCAGAAAATATATTGGCTTGCTGAGAAGTACAAAATTGAATGGAGGACCTCCACTCCTTACAATCCACAAGCAAATGGACTGGCCGAAGCCTTCAATAAGACACTATGCACCCTGTTAGCCAAGGTCGTCAGTTCTAATAAAAAGGACTGCAGTGAAAAGATGTATGAAGTGTGATGCCCCGGATTTTTCGGATCCTTGTTCGTGAGTCCCGGATCTGGTTTCTCGGAGTGTCTGACTCCGTTGTGTCCAAAATTTCGTTTCGGACATCTTTCATGTTCGGATCGGCGCGATCCGGAGTTGTTTCGGAGGCCCGGGGGCGTTCCGCGTCTTTTTCGCGTGTGTTTTCCGATTCCTCGTGTGTGTTTCGGTAATTCCTTCGGAACATCGTTGCAGGTGAACCGGGCCGTTCACCAGGGCGCGAGTGGTACCGTTGCGATCGGTGCATTTCGAGGATCGCGGAAACGTGGTTTTCTATTTTTGGGTATTTTTGGAGAATTTCCGGATTTTCTATATTAACCTCCTTTTTTCTCTCCCCATCTCTCATTTCTCTCTTCCCTCCCTCTCTCTTCTCTCACGTTCTCCCCTCTCCCCCTCTCACTCCGGGCGGCCGACGGAGGCGGCGAGGGCGGGGCGACATGGCTCGTGGATGTGGAGCGACGGGCACGGGACGGGGATCGCGATGGTGGAGGCGGTTCGTGGGATCCTGAACCGGCGAGGGTTTAAATGGTGTTTCTTCGTGGATTGGCATCCACGGCGCGTCGAATCTTCGGTGGAGGTAGGGAGATGGACCCTCGACTCGCGTACTTCTTTTCCCGTCAGTTTTGTAGGCCGTGGTGAGCCGAGCGGGCTAAACGGGGCGATTTGGGGAAAATGTATATTTTTGGGGTGCGAGCCGGATCTCCCGTGTTACGGCGTTTTTGGGGCGATCCAGGGGTTAGATGCATGCCTAGGGTGTAGACACGCTATTCCTGACGTCTCCTGAGAAAGTCTCATATCACTATACAACACCCCGCGACGGCTTACGCGTTTTGAATCACTTGAGTGCTTCCTTTTCTTGAGTCTTCTTCCGCCCTTCTCAGCATCCGGAATCGTCTCGTCACGGCATTCAGACGGCATTAACACCAGTCGGACGCATCAAAGGTTCCGAAACCAGGAAGGGTGCCTGTCAGGGAGCTGTCGACGCCTTTTCAGCGGACCCGGGGGGGTTTAATGGAGGCGTCCAGACTTCTGGACGCCTCCATAACTTTAATATATATAAAAATACAAAAAAACACATTAAAATAATAATAATTAATGGAGGCGTCCAGACCCTTGGACGCCTCCATAAAAATAAAATATAAAAAATGCGTGATACCAGTTTTGGTATAAAAACAAAACATAATAATAATAATAATTTATGGAGGCGTCCATGCCCCTGGACGCCTCCATGAAAATAAATATAAATAATATATAATGCCAGTTGGCATAAAAAACAAAATAAAAATAAAAAAAAATATTAATGGAGCTGGACGCCTCCTTCAACTCCCTCACGGGCGCCACCCACCGAACGACGGTTTGTCGTGTGTGAAAAAAGCTAAATTATGTAGACGTCCAGCCACCTGGACGTGCCCATTTTTGAATCACGAGGCGCCGCTCACAAAACCACGCGTTGTGCCAAATCGCGTGCGGCCGCTGGTGGTGCTCGGTGGACCTATTGGAGGCGTCCGGGGCCCTGGACGCCTCCACAAAAATATTTCAAAAAAATAAATAAAAATAGAATAAAATATTAGTTCGGCCCTGATGGAGGTGTCCAGGGTCCTGGACGCCTCCACCCTTCGGAGCCCTATAAATAGAGGCCCACCCCCTCAGTTCTGGAGGAGCTTCTAAGAGATCCGATAGGCTGCCGGAGCCTAGAGGCTACGGAGTCATTTCTAACCCATGGGGTCTTTTGTAGGTGGAGGTTCTGCCGGCTTCTCGGGTGCCCACGCTCGCGAGAGGAAGGTCGTCTTCATCCACCGCGCTTCCACGTCGTCCCTACGTTGCCGGAGCTCCGCCGGATCTCACCCTCGGCTCATCCAATAAGCCTTTTCTTCCCCTTTTTCTCCATAGTTCTTTACATTCATCATACTGCATCCTCTATCCCCCTTCATAAGGGCGCCTCTTCTTATATACTTCTTACATCCATCATCTCATTTTCCTCCTACTCGAGTCCAAGAGGGGTTTAAAACATAACACCAACCAGGTGTGTGTCTTGCCATCATTTCGTTATTTTTATCGCAAGGATTTGAATACTACACCTTCATCTTTCTAATCCACTTGTTACTTGTTTGTCGTTGTTTTGCAAGGGTACCCAAGGAAAGCCCTCTCCGTCGGCCGGCCGAAGGGGGAGGAAGAAGCAACCCGCCATCTCTCGCTCTTGAGGTAGGCGCGATCACTTTCTTTATTTTGGGATCTTTTGGCCCCTGGCGATCACATCTTGTTCTCGAGGCCGCGGCGAGTCACTTCCCCAATGGCCGTTTAAATTTCCGTTCTTATATTCTCTTTATATTCTGTTATGTTCTGCTCATATTCTCGAGACCGCGGCGAGTCACTTCCCCAATGGCCGTTTAAACTCCCGTTCTTATATGTTATATTCTAATCTATTCATATTCTCGAGGCCACGGCGAGTCACTTCCCCAATGGCCGTTTAAATTCCCGCTCTTATATTCTCTTTATATTCTGATTATATTCTTATCTATTCATATTCTCGAGGCCGCGGCGAGTCATTTCACCAATGGCCGTTTAAATTTCCGCTCTTTATGTTCTCCTTATATTCTGTTATATTCTTATCTGGTCATATCCTCGAGACCGCGGCGAGTCACTTCCCCAATGGCCGTTTCAATTCTTGCTATTTAATTTCTGCACCATTCCCGTCCCCCCGAGGCCGCGGTGTGTCACTTCCCGCTATGGCCGTTTAACCCCCATATCTTGTTATATTACATTTGTCCAGCTCGCCCCGCCGGAGCAATCTCCCGTGGTGGCCCCTTCTCTTTTCTCTTATTTCTGTGTTGCAGCAAACAAAAGAGGAGCTCGCGCGCTCCGCATCCTCTTCGCTCTCCGAACCGCGTGACGTCGCTCACAGATTGGCGATCACGGTGGGACTTCTACTGCTTCCTTTCGGCTACCCTTGCAACTTCGACACCATCCGTGCCTCTCCACCTTGGCGCCTGCGCGTGCCCCCGTTGTGCTCACGGCAGCACTGTCAGTTGTGATTGGTTGTTTGTTTATTATATGTCTGTTATTTCTGTTATTTTCTCACTCCATATCTCTGTCAGCATTTCATTGCATGCATCCATCCCTCTTTTCTATCCTTTTTTCATTTTTTTAAGGATCACCCTTTCCCGGTGAAGGAAGGACTCTCCATTTGAGAATTCCTCTCAACGGACTAGAATCTCCTCCACTGGGACCTCCGTAAGTCCTCGTCATCGAAGAATCTCCTCTTCGTTCACTGGGCTGGTTGTACCATTGAAGTTCCCTGGAGTTAGTCATTTCATTCGTGGTGAGACGAGAGACCCTAGCTGACACGGCGGTGAAACAAAAGTAAACTAGGGTCCCAATTTTGTGTGAACTTTGGATCTCGCTAAAAACACAAAAAAAAAAAATCATCAAAATCAAAACACAAAAAAGGCATAAAGGCATCCACTTGTTTGATAATTTCTGCTACCTGCTTGCTAGTGTATGTTTTTACGTTCTGGAAAAACTGTGAGCATGGCTCACGAGTCTTTTGAGGAGAACCACCCTAGTCGTGGTTTGTCAGCCGACCCGCGAGTCTATGCTATGGACTCGGGTCCTTCTCATGAGCCCTCGCATGAGGTGCAGGTTATTGCCGGGGACACATCCCCACCGCAGGATATCTCTTCCTTACTGGGCGTCCTCGCCAACACAGAGTTTACCTCTGAACAGCTCCGGGCCTTCCAGGCCATTCTGAAGGGGAAATCTGTTTCCCCCACGCCCCAGGAATCAACTCCGGCCATCGCACCTCTCCAAGAGTCCGTGCAGGCCATTCCATCTCCATTGGCACAAGCCATCCAGTCTCCCTCGCTTCAAGGACAAGCGAGCCAACAACCACCCTCATTCCAGTTCCCGTCACAATCTCAAACTCCCGTTGTTCCCCACACACTGCTTCAGCCAGGGCCAACTGTCGGCGGTCCGACAGCTCCCTCTCATTCCGGGTTCCCCCCTCAAGTCTCCGGGAGACAGTTTCTCCCCCAGTGGCAAGTGCCACCTTCACCTCCAGAGGAGCTCGCCCAATCGCTCCTCAATAGGTTCAATCGCATGGACGAGCAGTTTCAAAATCTGAGAAGGATGGTGGACGTGAAAGCCACCCCGGAGGTTGCTTTGCCAATCCTTCCCGTCATTCATCTTCCTCCCTCCGAAATGCCCACGTACCGCAGATACAATGGTACCGGCAACCCCTTCATTCACCTCAAGGATTTCATGTATGAATCCTCCTATTGGTAAAACGATCAGAGGTCCCTGGCATACCTCTTTCGGAGATCATTGGATGGTCCCGCGCTAGAGTGGTTCTATTCTTTGGAGCCCCGCGAGGCCGAGAATTTTGAAATAGTCCAGAGAAGGTTCTTGTAGAAATATAGGGATAGGGTCGGTCCCTCACTCTCCATTACCGACCTAGTGGCCGAAAAGATGAAGCCCGACGAAGATTTTGTCCGCTATGCTGATAGATGGAGGTCTCTGGCGGAAAGAATAAGGGATACCCTCTCCGAGCCCGAACAAGTGAAGATGATTGTGTCTAATGCAACCCCACAGTTCAGACACGTCCTGGCCATGAATAAACTTACTACAATGGAGGAACTCTATGAAAGGGCCCGGTACATCCAAACCCAGTTAAAAGACTCCCCCATTATGAACATGTTTGAGTCGCCGAAGCCCAAAGTGGTCAGAAAAACAGGCGCTGGTGTCCCGGGCGGAGCCACAGAAGGGGTCGTGACAAATGAGCAAGTGGGTGCGGTCAACAATGCCAACTATGCAGTCAACCCAAGGCCTCCACAAATGCCCTGACTTCCCCTCCAACCAGGTCCTTTCCCTCTTCGTCCTCCACCCCAAAATAATCCACCCCAGGATAATATGCCTACATTACGTCAACCCCAGCAACAACAACCACAACCTCAGCAACAACAACCACCGCTTCAGTACAACCAAGTTCCACCCCCGGGGAACTATGGTCCCCAACAGCAACAAAGGAGGCCGCTCGGTCCCAAGAGAGCCCACTATCCACCATTGCCAGAAACCTTAGCAGACATTTTTAATGCCCTCATGGCATCAAACCAACTTGCCCTACCCAGAGAAAGGCCCGTGTGGCCCCCAAATGTTGATACCTCCAAATATTGCATCTACCACAGACAGCCAGGACACACAGTAGATTACTGCTTCCATTTCAAAGATTACATCCACGATATGAATGATGAATATCAAATAGATTGGGATGAGATGAGACGATACGTCGCCGCTCTCAAGGCTAGGAGACCTCCTCATAGGCCACAGCAGCAGTTACAACAGCAGCAGCAACAGCAACCACAACAACAACAACAGCCTCAGCAGGCCCCACAACAATAGCCCGACATGGGCATAATTCAGAATCCATTACCGGAGCACCAATAGCCCAATCATCAGGTTAACCCCATCTCCTCCTTCCCGGAAGTCGGGAGAGAGCAGGAGTGGCACCGGGAAAGTACCTCCATTCTTTCTACCGCCAATCCTATCATCACGCAACACCCTTGCCTTGCCCGGGTAGCACCTCTCTCTCATCAACCCGCGTCAGTATCGCCTTCACCATTTCCACTACCATTACGCCCTCTCATCCGTACCCCGATCCCCTATCAACCGACACTCTCCACTACACCTTCACACCCTCTCATCTTCTCCCACTCCCCCACTTTACCATCCACCTCTACCACATTTACCCCTGCGCCTTCTAAACCCCTTATCATCCGTCAACCATACATTACCCCGTCTTTCTCCACCGTATCACCATTAATGCCTTCAAAATCACTCATTACCCATCACCCACCTCAAAATCATTACCCGCTTCAAGCCCTACCCACTCTTACTTCGTCTCCACCTCCACCTTCCAGACCCCTTATCCTTCATAATCCGCGCGATATCCCCTCTACCTCCACCATGCCTCCACCTAACAAACCCCTCATCAGAATCCCTGCTCCCGTCATCACCCCTGCTTCATCAACCATTCCTCCACCACTACCCCTCAAATCCCTGTTAAAACCCACTGCTACCCCCACAGAGGTACAAAAGCCGCAAGCAATGGTGCTCCGGAGTGGAAGGATTTTCCACAGGGTTTTCCCCCACAACAGTCAGAATCATGAGCAATCTCAGCCAGAGAAGGATGATGGAGAACAACCAGAAAGAGCTATCCCTGGAACACAGTATGATCTATTAAAACACTTGGACAAGACGCCTGCTCGGATCTCCATCCTGGAGCTACTTCAAAAATCTACATCCCACCAGGCGACCTTGATGGAATACCTTCAAAAAGTCATGGTTAATGAGGACCTCCCCGTGGAGAAGATTTCGACCGTCCTGACCCCAACAGACACACAACCGGCCATCATGTTCCACAACTACGAGCTTGCTCCCAAGGAAGCTCGGAAATATGCACTGTGCATTTCAATAAAAATTAATGGGGTATCCATAAACCCGTGTCTTGTGGACACGGGTGCGTCCATAAATGTGATCTCCATGGACACCCTTCAGTTATGTGGGGTCAACGAGGAACAAATAAGACCTTCCTCGATCACGGTCACGGCTTATGACAATAGCAAAAGGCCACCGCAGGGGATGATTATTCTGAAGGTAGAACTAGGCCCCATGTCAATTCTCACGGAATTCCATGTCCTCGACATGGACCCCACATTCAAGGCTATACTGGGTCGCCCTTACATCGAAGCCATGGACGCTGTGCCTTCCACCAACCATCAGTGCCTGAAGTTTCCTTACAATGGGAGGATAATTAAAGTGGTCAGTACACCTGTCCTTCACACAGTGGATGCTATCAACACCTCTCTGCCCTCTGTGTGGCCATCTCATCGGCCCATATTGTCATTGCTGGACGTGCGTGATCTATCTCACGTTCCACTAGCACCAAAGGAGCCGGTCAGGACAACCGCAACATCATGTCTCCCTTTTCACTCCAAAGGTTGGGAGATTATGAGGAACATCGGCTATCAACAGGGTAAAGGTCTGGGCGCACAATTACAGGGTATGCTCAAACCGCCAAAGGAAATTAGGCCGAATCGTAGGTTTGGCCTAGGCTTCAAAGGACCGTTCAAGGTGGATTGGAAGCCCCTCACATGGACTCTATCAAACCACTTCAACAGAGAGCCCGTTGTTCAGATGGGAGATTACCCACGAGAAGTATATGGGGGATCACATGCTGTATATTTGGCTGAAAAATGTCCGAGGATCACCAAAAGAGGCAAGATCAAAGATCCGGAATGCGAGTGGAACAAATGGCTCGACATACGGGACATTTCCGTTGCACTGGAAAGGATGTTCTCGTCTCCGCAGCTTGAAGGACCACCATTGATCTCTGGAATACCAGAGAATATTACCACTCTTGCCAAGGTTCCAAACTATCCTCGTCCTCGCCAGAAGGACCCTGTCATCGACGGATCTTCATCCGTCCTCAACATTGCCATCGACGGCTCATTAGCCGCCATCTTCTCCATCCACTCGTCTCAGCCTTTGCTGATATCTTCTTCCTGGGCCAGACAGTTGTCTGATGATCTTCCCAGGTCCCCTTCTTTACTTACATACCTACGCGGGCTTCTTAACCCGCGCCAGGCTTTCAATCATGATATGCTCTACGAGACTCCCAATCCTCTAGCCATAACCACTTTTCTCTCTCCTCTGATCTCTTTTCGCTGTTTTGTCATTAAAAATGAAAACAAAAAAAAAACGTCAATTTTCAAACTCTTCAACAACACATCCTTGTTGAGGAAACCTCCTACATCTCCCACGGGTGCGTCCCGCCCTGCGGACCACCCGTCCAAGGTCCGATGAGCGACCTTTTCTACCCCTCCTCTGAGGGGTCTTCTCCTGTACATTCTATACCGTCCTCTTCGTCTTCCTCTTCTTCTGTAAATATTGTCAGTCAATCTAGGAATAATAGGCCAAGGGTAGTACCTAGGAAGAAATCCAAGGGTAGGCAGATCCCTCGTCGATTCCTTCTGGATTTAGCCGCCAGGCGTCAGACCCTTCTTGCCATCCCCCAGTTGTTAGAAAACCCCATCCAGCTACCGGAAATAGAATGTGAGGGCGACTGTGCATTTGATGAAGGGTATGGAGTCTACGAGATCACGGATGACGAATGCCCACTGAAGATGAGGGTGAAGAATATGAGGATGCGGCGGGCGCATACGCTAGTGGAATGAGGAGATTCGACGAGCCGTCAACCGCCGTGGAAGAATCCACCAAAGAAGTCAACTTGGGAACTGAGGAAGACCCTAGGATCATCCTCATAAGTGACAATCTACCACCCTCTGAAGAAAAGACACTAATTGAGGTTCTCAAGGAATATAAGGACACGTTTGCATGGAGCTACGAGGATATGCCGGGTCTAGATTCAACCTTGGTCGAACACCGTTTAACCCTAAAACCAGGGACCGTCTCGGTAAAACAAAGGTTAAGACGTTTCCACCCTCAGATGGCTTTGAAAATGAAAGAAGAGGTCGATAAGCTCCACAAAGCCAGGTTCATTAGAGTCGTTCTGTATCCTCAATGGGTGGCGAACATTGTCCCGGTCATGAAAAAAGATGGGAAAGTCAGGATTTGTATCGACTTTCGGGACCTTAACCGCGCGTGTCCAAAGGACGATTTTCCCTTGCCTCACATCGATGTGTTGATCGATAACACGGCAGGCTACGAAACCCTCTCATTCATGGATGGATTTTCAGAATACAATCAAATTCGTTTGGCAGAAGAGGATCAGGAAAAGACGTCATTCACTACCCCTTGGGGAACATATTGTTACGTGGTCATGCCGTTCGGATTAAAGAATGCTGGAGCTACTTACCAAAGAGCGATGATGACCATATTTCATGACATGATGCACATATATCTGGAAGTGTATGTGGATGACTTATTGGTGAAATCAAGGACCAGGATGGAACATCCAGAAGTTTTGGCTAAGGTCTTGCAGAGGTCAAGGGAGTTCCAATTGAAAATGAACCCGAAAAAGTGTGTGTTTGGTCTGTCATCGGGTAAATTGCTAGGGTTCATTGTGAGTAAAAGAGGGATCGAGATAGATCCCGACAAAGCTAAGGCCATCAGGGATATGCCGCCTCCCAAGAATTTGAGGAAAGTCTGAGGTTTAATCAGGAGGTTACAGTTTATTCATCGGTTTGTGTCCCAACATTCATAAAGGTGTAGACCTCTCTACGAGTTGACCAAGCCAGGAGTAGAATTCCACTGGAATTCTAAATGTCAGAAAGCTTTTGAAGGGTTGAAGGAATATCTGGCTAGTCCACCCGTTCTCATTCCACCTAAACCAGAAAAATCTCTGATCCTTTACGTCTCAGTCTTGGATGACTCCGTGGGAGCCGTCCTCGCACAAGCTGATGAAGAAGGCAAGGAACGGGCAACCTATTACTTGTCCAAACTTCTCAATCCCTGTGAGCAGAAGTACACCGTCATGGAGAAAACCTGTGCTGCCCTCGTTTGGGTAGTGTAGAAATTGAAGCACTACTTCTTGGCTCATGAGGTCCACTTGATTGCTCGAATGAATCCTATCAAATTCCTTCTCGAGAAAGCCGTCCTTACGGATAGGCTAGCACGCTGGCAAAGTTTTCTCTCTCAGTTCGACATCACCTACATCCAGCAAAAGGCGATTAAAGGCTATGCCATAGCCGAGCATCTCGCTCACCATCCTCTTCTCAAGTTCGATCCCGTCCAATCAGAGTTTCCAGATGAAGAACTAATGTCCGTCAACCAATCAGATGAGCCAATGTGGACACTATACTTTGATGGAGCTCTGAATTCTCAAGGGAGAGGAATCGACATCGCCCTCATGTCGCCTGAAGGCCTCACATTCCCATTGGCATACCAGCTCAAATTTCCAGTTACCAACAATATAGCCGAATATGAAGCTCTTCTAGCTGGCCTAGAACTCGCTCATTCTTTTCGTATCACTGAGTTGCGAGTCGTAGGTGATAGTCAACTCATCCTTCGCCAGGTGCTCACTAAATATCGCACTCGCGATCCCAAACTCAAGCCATACCAAGAACTCACTGCTGCCTTTGCCAAACTGTTCACCAAACTGATCTTTGTTCATGTGCCTCGTCATCAGAATATTCTCGCCGATGCCCTCGCCTCGTTGGCATCATCCATAAGGTTCCCTCTAGGAAGATGGTTTAAGTCCATTTCCATCTACAAACTTCACGCCCCTGTAATCGATGATGCTTCCTACGTAAATATCAAAGACAGGATAGCAAGAAAGATCCTGCAGGAAGATATCCTTGAGAAGAGGGAGATCATGTTGGCAGAGGCCGAAGAAGAACTGGCTGATGAAGAGAAACCATGGTTCTATGAAATCGTCAAATACTGCCAAGATCAGTCTTATCCTGAAGGGGCCACCACAGAGGACAAAAAAGCCATAAGAAGGGTGGCTCAGAAATACACATTGGTTGGAGGTCTACTCTATAGGAGGAGCCTTACTAGTATTCTGTTAAGATGTCTTGGTGACGATGAGGTTTGGAAATGTGTAGAGGAGATGCACTCGGGTGTGTGCGGTGGCCACGTGAATAGTCAGATGCTCACCAAAAAGATCATTCGGCAAGGCTTTTACTGGCCCACTATGGAAGATGATTGTGCTGTCTATGTCCGTAGGTGTGTCAAGTGTCAACTTCACGCCGATAAAATCCATTCACCATGTTCCTCACTTCACCCAATATCCTCCCCGTGGTCTTTCTCCATGTGGGCATTCGACATCATTGGTCCCCTAGGTGATCCCAATTCCCTCACCAAGCAGAAATCTTTCATCCTTACTGCGACGGAATACTTCACCAAATGGGCCGAAGTCGAAGCTTACGCGGAAATCAAGGCGTCAACAGTCTGCAAGTTCATCATGAAGAACATCCTCGCCAGATTCGGCGTCCCAAGCACTATCGTCACCGACAATGGGCCACAGTTCATTTCTCATGACCTACAGGACCTCTGCAAAAGGTACGCAATTACATTGCATCATTCATCGCCTTATTACCCACAAGGTAACGGCCAAGCGGAGGCCACCAATAAAACATTGCTCAAAATCATCAAAAAAACATGCGAGTCTAGTAAGTTTTCAGACTGGCCAGAAAAGTTTATCGAAGCTCTATGGGCCTATCGCACTTCAATCCGTACCCCCACCGGGCAGACTCCATTTGCCCTTACTTATGGTATGGAAGCGGTAGTCCCGTACGAGACTCTGATCCCTTCTCTCAGGGTACAATTGGACGAGGAATTTCCCCTCGACGATCGTCGTAATTCACTCCTCGCCCAGTTGGAACTCTTAGATGAGAAGTGGCTGGCCGCTGCCGAACACGCGCGTGTGTATCAAAATAGACTCGCTCGCTTGTACCAAAAGAAAGTCGTTGAGAGAAAATTCAAAGTCGGTGAGATAGTCGTAAAAAGAATTTTTGTCAAACCTGGAGGGCCGCGTTCTAAGCTCCAACCCAATTGGGAAGGACCATTTGTAATTCAAGCCGTGTACCCTGGCAACGCCTACAAGCTAGTCAACGTCGAAGGGGCCGAGTTATCCCACCCTTGGAATGGACTTTATCTTAAGAAATACTACCCTTAGCACAAAAAAAAATGATGAAAAGATAAAAAAACATCAAAAAATAAAGAAATACCAAAAACCACTAAAAATATGGAAGATTCAAAATGTCGATGCCTGGCAGTCACCATGTAGTTAAGTCACTGCATCTAACCTTCATGTTAGGATAGGGCCCATTAAAGCTTGGTAGGCACCGGGTCTTGATTTGCCAGAACCGTGGAGAGCCCTGTCCGGCCACGTCGGCCTATGCTCGCTCGAAGGAAGCTAACATATGCTCACTTATGTATTTTATTCAAAAAAAGTCGGTAGCATCACCTACGGTGGGGCCCCACCCAGAAGATCTCCGGAAGCTATAATCTTTATTCTTTTCTCTTCGACTAAATAAGACAGTCGGCGCCCTTAAAACGCTGAGCATGAGAAACCGAAACTCAAACCCAAAGGCAAGAGTAGGATCCATTTCCTCGAGCATCGATCAGAGCACGAGAAGAGGGCAGTGTCCCCGCAGGCATATGAAAGAGAGCCCAGAAACGTCAAATGACTATATCTCCCTCACAAAAAGAAATACAAAATCAAAATCAAGAGAAAAGCCTGGTCGTGACCGTGCCTGTTGCGATAAACGGAACCCCTCAAAGTAAAAGTCTGAATCCACAAAAGGGGCCGTGGAATGTAAATGCTCGAGATTTGGTCCGAAGTTGTCCGAAAGGAAAGAGTTAATGGGCCCTTATTCGCTCGCCGGGTTAACGGTTTTGCCGATCCTCTCAGGAGGTTTATCCCCCACGCTCTTCCTTCTTCCTCTAAAGATGAAGGTTCGATGGAGTTTCTGAAGGGTGAAAACTGCCCAGGGTCTGCGACCTTATTTTAATATACACATATGGTTGCCTACTTTGAAAAGCAAAAGCTATCGCTGCGAAGGAGTCTCCGTGTTTCTGGCTGGTCAAGACCCCTGTTTACCGCCTTGATGTCTTCTTGTTTAACCTCGGGTTTAGGCCAATGCAAGCGCGTCACCTATGGGTGTGACGGCGTCTGATTCCGGGTCAACGTCGCGCGGTTGGTCATTAGGGTTCCAGGGTGTTACATCATATACCATCTAGAGTTGTGAGGAAACAGACCCGGGTCGGGCAAATCTTTTACCTCAAACATCTTTTGGGTGAATCCCTGTGGTCGGAAGCGACTGGGAGCCTAAGCATGGCATGACGGTATTGTCATCAGGGTAAGTCTTAGCCGGCGGGATCATCATTCGAGGGGTCTAGAGGCCCAAATCAACCTAGATGTGTACTTAGGATACCTGGGAGGTTAGTAAGAAACCCATGTTCTCACGTAGGTTAGGTGCCATTTGGGTGCTTGCCAGGCGTTAGCAAAAAAAAAATTGAAATGATAAAAATAACAAAAAAATGGAAAAGAGAAAATGTACATATTTGCAAACAAAAAAATCTTTTTTATGATTAAAATAAAAAAATACCAAATATAAAAAAGAAAACAAATCAATTTTGCATGATTGCATTTGCGTGCAGCATCTCACTTTTAATACCGCTTGTATTCGTGTGCTTGCCTGTCGCATTTATCATCACCGCATCTTTCCCTTGCCTTCGCTAAATAAAGACTTGGCCCCTTGACCAGTTATCAAAGACAGTCACAGTGACCATTTGCTTATTGAGCAAGGGGCCAAGTCAGAACAGAAATTTTGATTTGTTTGTTTCAGTGATGTGTGCAGGGATTCAGACAACAGAAGCAAAGGTGAAAACCAAACAAACCGAACCTTGTATTTTATTCCAAAAAATCAAAAAAAACTACATCAAGTTCCGCCCTCTCTCTCTGCATTACTCGTCCCACTACTCTCCGGGCAAAACGCTCTCAAATGTGCTACCCAACTACGAAAAGCGGTACTCCTACCGCTCTGTACTCCCCTTCCTATTCCCACATCCCGGCATTGATCCACGGAAGCAACAGAGAAGCTATCAACACGAAAGCCACGCTCTCGTGCTCTTCGGTAGCGCTCCTCACCATCTCTCAGCCACTGTTCAGCAAGACCAAGACTGATTCGGAGTTCAAATAGTTGGGCCTCCATGGCCCTTCGTTCCTCCCTTTCAGTCAATCTGTTGGCTCTTTCTCTCTCTGCGTCTCTTTCTTTCTCTGCACGTTCTCTCTCGCGGTCTTCCCTCTCCAACTGGAGAGTGATCCTCAGTTCCACGGCATCCCTAGAGGAGTCGTCATCAGGATGACGCCGTAGTTCCCTCTCCAGTTCTGCTATCCTAGCCTCCTTCTGCGCAGCCGTGGCAAGCGCTTCTTCCGTCTCCTTTTCCTGCCGAGTGTACCATCTCAGATACGCGATAAGGTGTAAACAAAGAGAACTCAACACTGAAACCTTTACCTGTATACAGAGCATCCCATCTGCCTCCGCAGCACGCTGCGTGGCGTGAGCAAGTTGCTCATGAAGCAAGTCGAGTTCTGAGGTGGGAATTCACAAGTTGGAAGAGGCACCACCTACTCCCATCGCTGGGGAAGCCGCGCCAATATGGGCATGCTACGACCGTGTGAATTAGCTGCCAACATCTGGAATCTGGGGTTTTAATTAGGAACGCATTGTACACCTACCAAGGCACTCGTAACTCCGCGGGCATCACCCAACTGTTGCTCCATCTCTGCCAAGCGAGTTCGTAAAGTCGCTATCATCGTATCGCGGATATCCTGCAGCCATACGAGTCAGCATTTCCACCAGAAAACCAAAAATGGAGAAAGAAGAAAAGAGAAAGGGGAAACCTACCTCCACAAATCCCCGGGGTTGGAACCGCTCTGCGTACCTTGTCTTGTATAGGCGCAGGTAATCCTCGCTATCCCGTGCCTGCGATTCTACAATCGTGTCACCCTGTTGCCAGTCTTCATACTGTTCAGGGAACCGCACGCGCTAGTCAAT
Organism: Amorphophallus konjac; assembly: GCA_022559845.1. Lineage (NCBI taxonomy): Eukaryota > Viridiplantae > Streptophyta > Magnoliopsida > Alismatales > Araceae > Amorphophallus > Amorphophallus konjac. Next base: position 11,174,529 of record CM040124.1, read on the forward strand.
GCAGGTCGCCGGTCCTCGCGTCTTTCTCCCGACACGAGGTGGCGCAGCCGTATCCACCCATTCCTGAGTCAGTCCCAAAGTCCTCATAACCAATCGTAGCCGAAGCGGCTTGATTTCATTCAGGCAGTGCATCCACAGTTCCCGTCCGAACCAGGCACGACTTGCTAGAACCCACGACTGGTCGGCATCGACCATGTCTGAGTAGGGTCTCCAGTTTACCATCGCTACAGGGAACTCCTGTAGCTCCCGCCTTAGCACCATCAGTTGATAGGTTAGGGGTGCCGCACTCATGATGGGTTCCCACCGCCTGGCTAGCGGCACCATCGCGGGTCGCCAATAACGATCTCTCCCCATGGGGAGGTAATAATAGCTCCACAGCTACTCGGCGCAGGTCATCAGTACCTTGCAAAAACACAAAAAAAATATACAAAACAAGTAAAATCAAAAATACGTGGATAAATGGTGTAAAACCACTCACAGCCATCTCACGATCCGCTTCTTGGAACAGGCATGCAAACAAGTGCGCCAGCATGGCAGCTCCCCAGGCGCAGTACCCTACTCTTTCAAGGTCTGACAGCAGCTCCAGGAAGCGACATTGGATACCGTCCCCTTTCGAGCTCAGTACCAATCTCCCCAAAAGAAAGAGGAGAAATCTCCTCAAAATCTATGTTGCATCTTTCCCAGTTGCCGAAATCTGTGCAGTACACGGCACGGCATCCTATTTCCATCCTTTCCATAAACTCTTCGGAGGATTCATCGTCCCGCCGACGAGTGTCGGTGAGCCCTAATGCATCCATGAGGGACGCCCTAGCTACCGACCGGTTTTTCCGACCATCTAGGTCCAAACCCAGTAGCTTCCGAGCACCTTCTCGGTAATCCGCATAAGTGACCCCGGTCACTGCCTCGTCCTCCACCTTCAGGCTTGTGATCCGGACCACATCCTCCAAGCTGGGCACCATGTGCCCCCAGGGCATCAGGAATGCCCGACTCACTGGGTCCCATCTCTCACACAAGGCTTGGATCAGGACCAGGTCGAGCTGGATCGGCTCGATCCGAAGAAAGGTGCCAAAACCCATCACGTCTAGTCTGGCCTTCTGAAAATCTGGCAGACCCCTGTATGCGGCCACTGTTAACTCCCACGAAATGTGTGATTTCATCACACTCTGTGCGTACATAAGAAATGGAGAAGGATGTTGTCAAGAGGAAGGAAGAAAGAATAAGAATAGGGCAGGAAAGCTCAGCTTACGAGTTGTGATTGGGCCCTTTCGCTGAAGTGCCCTTCGAGGTCCGAAAGCCTCCTGGAACTACTACCACTGGACATGCTTCTCTTCGAGGAGTGGGAAGATTCACCCTCCATCCAACTCTCGGAATTTTGAACTCCTCCTCTCCCGTGAGAACTTGTGCTCCTCGAGTTAGCTCTCGATATACCTGGGAGGATAAAAGGGACAAGAATTTATAGAAATGGAAGGAGTACAGACCAAGATTGTCTCCATCACCTGTTAATGATAACCCTCGCGATAAGGCACCTGCCATGCGATCCCGTGTGTCACTTCACCGCTCGCACAGGGTGATTGATTGGACGAAGAATATGACGACTAGCACCCTATGTTGTCTAGGGATACCCTATCATGTTTTGGAGGACGTCTGCAAAATTTGACACAACATCCGGGAGAAGGCACTAGGGCCGTCATTATTGACTTCGACGGCAGATTCCCGTGGAAAATGGTCACAACAAGACGCGATTCTCCGCTCGGGGCGGAGTCTCGGCAGAGCCATCACATGAGAACAGTGCAAAGGAGGAGAAGTGTAGGGAAGAAAGAACGTACAAGAGAACAAACAAGCAGCAGAAAATCAAATCACTCCCTTCATAATTCTACATGAGCTGTCAAAAGCATCATAAACATAAGGAGGAGGCGAGTCCACTAGCTCGCCGATCCTCACCATCACTCATCTCTCTGGGCGCTCCCCTCCTCTCCCCTGAGGTGCGGGTCCTTCAGAAGCCTCTGGGATCCTCGTGCAGCAGCACCTGCCTCGCCTCTTGGCGCCTGCTCCGCAGCAGTGACTCGCTGCTCCTCCCCTGGCGTGGCGAAGAAGCCACTAGCGGTAAAGCGACCGGACTGGCGGAGTCGCTCCTCGAACTCTCGCGCTCTCTCGTAGCGCGTCTCCATCCCTCCTAGCCTCTACACGACGGCCTGAAGGCCCAGTTGGAGCTCCCTCACTTGGGCCTCCAAGGCCCTCCTCTCGGTCTGATCCCGCTGTCGCTCGGACCTTCTCTCAGCTTTCTCTCTCTCTGCCTCTCTCCTCATCATCTGCAGAAGAACCCTTAACTCCAGGATGTCTGGAGAAGGCCTCTCCTCACCACGATGCCGCAGCTCCGCTACAGTCGCCACCCAGGCATCACGCTCCTCTTCCGCCCGGGTCGCGCTGGCCACCGCACCGGCAAGTTGTTCCCGGAGGGAGGCAATCTCAAGAAAAGGGGCCGAGGAACTGGAAGATGCGCCACCAATCATCCCCGTCGTCGCTGTCTGCTGGGCACGCTGGAACAAAATAAACAATGGCCGTCAGTGAAACTCCAAAATCTGAAGATAAAAGTGCGGCACGTAACTTACCAGGAGCGACAGCTCATGTTGAGCGACGGCCAGCTGCCGCCTAGCCTCTGACAGTTGGGCGCGCGAGCCGACGATGCCACGCGTGTCCCCAGCTTGGGGAAGCCCCGCATAACTCTGTCTCTGCCGTCGCAGGAAGTCGGCGCTGTCCTGCACCAATACACTCCCTTGCTGTCCAGGGAGACGTACGTGCCAGTCCGCGAGCCTCGCCTTGCCGCGATTGTCCCTCCTGACGCGGCTCGGCTCGTCCGCACTCGCCCACTCATCGGCCAGGCCCAGGGTCCTCGCCATGTCCTGCACCAAGGAAGGAGGACCTCGCATCATAACAAAGAACGCGTCCCCTGTCTAGGACGCGTCTATCACTTGAGTGCAACACTCGCCGAACCCTTTCCCCCTCGCACGCCTTGCTTCAAAACTTAAAATGGATCAAAGAGGAAGAGATTGGAGGACCTACCAGACCGTGTTCACCTCCCTCCGCGACATCGGGCCCCTCGGGTCCCTCGGGGACCCGAAGCGGCCCTTCCTCCTCCATGGACGTCGTTCCATGTTCTTGCGTGTCCCTCCTCGAGCGAGGAGTTCCTCGTCCCTCTCCACCTTCATCGTGGTCCAGACCGCCGAACTCCATCGATCGAGGGGAAGAAGACAAAGACGGGCGAGCGAGTTTTGGCGGAAGGCGGGCTCGTTTGCGGGTAAGGCACAGGAGAAGAAAGGCCACCCGCCGCTTTAAATTTGAATTCAAGGATTAAGACGCGTCCTCGCACCTGGACGCGCCCAAAAAGGGAGAAAGGAACATAATCCCCCCGTGCAAAGTAGTTCCCTTCTGTCCAGGGTAAAAGTCTCGCGAAGCGTAAACAACGTGGTGCAAAAGAAAGTGCGGGAAAGAAAAGGGCACGTCACACGAAATCCATTTCATATAATAGTCAAAGTACATCATACAATGAGAAGGGTGACGTGTACAAGCAACTCTCTAACTCTCGCTACCACCCTCCTGGTCATCTCACTCCTCCCTCCTCTGCCGAGGATCCCTAGGGGGCCTCTGCGAACCCTAAGAAGCCGCGCTCACCTCGCCCTGCGGTGGCACTCCAGCCTCGAAGGCGCGACGACACTCCTCGGCCGAAGAAACCAGATAGCTGCCCATGGAAAAAGAACCAGACTGACGAAGTCGCGCCCCGCGTTCCTTCGCCCTCTGGTACCGCTCCTCGCTCTCCCGAAGCCTCCCCTCCGCCGTGCCGAGACTCAATCGGAGCTCCAGCAGCTGGGCCTCCAGAGCCCTCCTCTCGGTCTGATCCCGCTATCGCTCCTCCCTCTCTCTCTCCCTCTCATCTCTCTCTCTCACCGCCTCCCTCCTCGACAGCTCGAGGGCGATCCGCAGATCCAGCACGTCACGAGGGAGCTCCTCAGCCTCCCGTCGACGCTCCTCCTCCAGCTCCACAATTCGATCTTCATGCTCCACCACCCGAGTGTCGCGCTCCTGCTCGGCACGAACAGCACGCGCCAGGGCCTCTCGGATCTCGGCCATCTGTCAAAGCACGCATGCACCGTAAGAGAACAGTGATAGAAGGAGAGCAGCCAGAAGGAGAGTCGAGGTCAGGCAAATGCTCACTCGAGCCTCGCGGTCACGCTCGGCCTCCTCAGCCCGAGCCACCGCATACGCCAGCTGCTCCTGGAGGGCAGAAACCTCCGGAGGAGGGCCCCGCGAACTGGAACCCGCTCCACCAGCCATCCCGGCTGCCGCTGTCTGGTGGGCCCGCTGAAACACAGAGCGAACGTCAGTTTGAGGCCAAGTATCAAAAATCCAGGTCACAAAAAATGCATCGCATAAACTCACCAGGATCTCCAACTCCTGTCGGATGGCCACCAACTGCCACCTGGCGTCCGCCAACTGGGCCCGCAGGTCGACGATCATGTTGTCACGAGCATCCTGCATTGCACATAAGTTAGTGCCACATGCATATACATATAGAAGGGTGAAGCATTTTCATTTCACTTACCCCTGCCATACCACCAAGGAAGAGGCGGTCCCCATACGTAGCCCGGTACCGTCTCAGGTAATCAATACTGTCCTGTACATGGGACACCACTGGGACCCCGCCCTGCTGCCAGTCCTGGTACTGTGCTGGGAAGCGCGTACGCTAGTCCACTATCTTCGCCTTCCCCTTGGTCTTCCGCCCGATGCGGGCCGGCTCATCTACATCAACCCACTCCTGGGCTAGCCCCAACGTCCTCATAACCAGCCTCAGCCGAAGCGGCTCGATCTCGTTCAGGCAATGGACCCACACGTCCCGCCTAAAACAAGGAAGACCCGCTACAACCCAAGGCTGGCCAGCGTCGCCCATGCCCAGGTAGGGTCTCCACACCACCTGCATCACCATACATGCATCATATTAGTTGCCATTCAGTCACATAAGAAAACACAAAAAATCATACACATCATACCATGGCCTCAGGATACTCGCTCAGCTCCTGACGAAGTGACGCCAGCTGGTAGCTGTGTGGTGCCGCTACCACGACCGGCCTCCACTGTCGCGCTAGAGGAACGGCTCTCCTGTTCCCCTGCCTGGCCCTCCCCATTGGGAAGTAGTAATAACTCGACACCTGCATCCATCATACATCATTAGCACGAGTAATTACATATTTAACTACGGTAAAATGCATAAATAAATTGTGTACCTGGAGAAAAGCTACGAAACCGCTGACTGTCGTCTCCCTCTCTGAAGTCTGGGAGAGATCGGCAATCAAATGGGCAAGCAGAGCCGCTCCCCATGCGTAGTGCCCCACTCTGTCAAGGTCCGCCAGGATCCCGAGGAAACGGCAGTGGATGCCATCCCCCTTCGTCCCCAGCAGAAGGCGGCCCAAGAAGAAGAAAAGAAACCTCCGGAGGTCTAGGTCCACCAGCTCCCGCTCGCTCGGGTCCTGGGTGAAAGCTGCACGGGCATCTCCCTCCAGTCGTGCCAGAAACTCCGCTCCAGTCTCGCTAACCCGCTGGCGCGGGTCGACGAATCCGAGCGCCTCCATAATCTCCACTCGGCCAACTACCCTGCTGTCTCTATCAGTCACGCTCGTCTCTAACCACAGCAGGTCCAGGGCACTCTCTCGGTAGTCAGGGTAGGTGACCCCACTCACCGCCTCTCCGTCCACCCGTAGCCCGGTGATCCGAGCCACGTCCTCCAGTGACGGCACCATGTGCCCCCAGGGCATCAGAAACGCCCGGCTCGACGCGTGCCTCCGCTCCCTCAATGCCTGGATAAGAGGAAGGTCGAGCCGAAAGGGCTCGATCCTAAGGAAAGCTCCAAAGCCCATGGCGTCCACACGCGCCCTCTGAAAGTCTGGCAACCCACGGTATGCTGCCACCACTAGGGACCAGCTGATCCGGCCCTTCATCACGCCCTGCACACCACAGAACCAACAAAAGAACACATCAGCATCATAGTAATAAACAATAACATTGTATATGCTACTTACTTATTTTATTTTTATTTTTTTAAAAGAAAAGTATTTATGTTTTTTTTTTGAGGCGTCCAACTCCTAGGATGCCTCCTTTTTATTTTCTTCATTTTATTTTTAGAAAAGCCCAAAAACAAAAACAAAAACAAATAAATAAATAAATATATATATATTTTATCATGGAGGCGGCCTAATCCCTAGACGCCTCCTTATTTTAATCCTATTTTATTATTTACGTGAATAAATAAATAAATAAAAAGAAAAAAAGAAAATGTGGAGCAGTCCAGGCCCCTGGACGCCCCCTTCCCTCACTCACCGCTCCTCACCACACGGCCTCTCGTCCGCCTATCCAGCCTATTAAACCAACAGATCGAAGTTCCGAAGGGCTTACCGGGTCGTGATCGTCCTCTCCCGCGTCGCCAGCATCTACTGCAGCCTCTACGGCCAAAGGAGGAGCCTCCTCTTCCACGGCAATCTCCTCCGCCGCAGCAGCCTCCTCGGCATCATCCCTCAGCCTCCTCGGACGACGAGCCCGTCGTTTCCGCTTCTCTTCACCCTGGCTCGGGCCTCCTTGCTCCATTTGGACTAAGAATGGGTCGTCTGGTTTGACTGGGTCGTCTGAATGAACAGTAAATGAGCCAGGGGGGAGGCCCCCCATATATATAGAAAATCCACCTTATTTGGGGCGTCCACGCGCCTGGACGCCCCCACTTTTTTTATTTTTTTTCAAAATTCAAAAAAACTTAGGGGCGTCCAGTCGCCTGGACGCCCCCAAAACAAAAAAACCAAAAAATAAAAAATAAAAAAATTAGGGGCGTCCAGGCACCTGGATGCCCCCAAAACAAAAAACCAAAAAAAATAATAAATAAAAAATTAGGGGCGTCTAGGACCCTGGACGCCCCCAAAATAAAAAAAAACTTAAAAAATCAAAAATAAAAAATTAGGGGCGTCCAGGCCCCTGGACGCCCCCATAATAAAATTTTCAAAAAAAATATATAATAAAAAAAAGATAAGAGTGTGTATATAATCCAAACGAAAGAAAAAACACAAAGAAAAAGAAAAACCACAAAAAAGATAATAATAATTAAGGGGACAAGGGTCCAAAACATCCATGCCATATTTTATTCCATCAGAAAAGCAGAATAGGCTACATCAGGGGTTTAGGAGCCTTAGGCCTTAACTTCCCCAGTTCGGTCACATAAACTCTCCACAGCTCGCATTCTTCCCCCACATGAGCTAAGGCATTTCCCGCAACACTTGTCTTCCAGGGTGCTTTGACGGTCTTCGCTTCCTTCACATCCGCTTCAGTACCCAACTCTCTCTTCTTCAAAGGAACGATGCCAGTCGATAGTGGGAACGAATGGCGTGGAATGCCGACCTGGAGGCAGCATCGATGCGCGTTATAAAGGACAAACTCGGTCGCGCCGATCAGTTGAAGATCAACTTCAGGAGAAGGCCTCATGAGGAGATCAAGCGAAAGCAAACATGCCGGTGCGCAAGTGAAGAAGCCTTGTGTCACGGTGCGGAAGTGAGACCGCCAGTCTTCACGTTTCTTCAGCCACGGAACGCGGTTCACTACAGTACCACCGAAGCCTAACACGTCGGCTATGTGATGAAGAGGGCTTTGTTGGAAGAGCTTCGAAGCAGTTGGCATTCCCTCGCGGTGGTCGAATTTGAAATGCAAATCAAGCCAGCAATTCAAGACAAGTGCGCAACCAAAAGGAGGCTTACCCATGCTCGAGGCAGTAAGGCCACTATATAGGTAGGCAAGGACAGCGGGTCCCACCCTCTTTCCACACCAGATCCCGCAGATAGCACTCAGTTGGTCTTCCTCCACCATGTTGTCAGTATAAGGAAACAAGAGAGCACCCGCCAGACAAATGGTGAACCCTTTCATGATTCCCTCCAAATAGTCATCGTCTGGTGACCCTCTCAGGGCGTCCATGACCCACTCCGTGAGCTTTTGGAGATCGATCCCCTTTTGAGTACGGACCTTTCGGGCTGCGTCGGGTGACATAAAGCTTCCAAGGACGCTTTCGGAAGTCCCCCGTGTCAGCATCCGCATAGCCTTCACCTTCCCGTCACTCTTGAATTTCTTCAATCCGGGCAGAAGTTCCACCTCCTCGATGAGGATGGTCACCTCGAAGGTCGGGAAGATAAAAGTGTGGGTCTGGGGATGCCAGATCTCCACTAGTGCGCCCATAGCCGTCCAGTCCATACGAATCTTCTCATAGTGTTTGGCGTGAATAAGGAGCCCCTGCAGATGCCACTTCGAGAGTATGGCCCTCATGCCGATGGAGATGTTGGAAGTTAGCTTTGAAAGCCATGGCAGTTTGGAAAACTTCCTCGGGCCTGGGAAGAGTGGATATGGCTGGAAGAGAAAAGAAAGAAGAAGAAATGAAGAAAGTAAGAAGAAGGTTCACGTGGAGAAATTTGAAAAGAATCAGCTTACCATATACGACATGATCATCCCACTCAGATGACCCTCGAGGTCGGAGAGTCGCCTGATCTCGCTGCTAGGCCTGCTCCTCTTCATAACGCGGGAAGACTCTCCTTCCATCCTGAAATCTCTAGATTCTCCTCTCTTTCCTCTCATGAGCTTCCAAAATCCACCTTGGTGCATTTGAATGAACTAGCCTAAGGAGAGTTCTTATAGGAAGGAAAGATCGCTACATGACAAAACATGTCACATCAGTGGTCATTGTCAAGATTTTATCTGGATCTCTTTGGTACTGTGGTGCGATTCTACTATGATTCTGCTACTTTCTGATGTTGCTAACATTTGCTAGTCTGTGCAGGTTTTACTAACGGACGTCTCTGTCCTGTCTCCTGTCCCACCTTTCAATGGTTGGTCCCACCATGTCATGCATCATAGTTTATGATACCTACGCTACTAGAACATGTCAAGGACCTTGCGGCCCGAACGAATCCAGGATTTGAGTTCCCCTTCAACAAAAACAGTGATGATCCCGAAGAAATTGGGTTGTACGGATAGGCCGTTAACCTGTAGTAGCATGGGGACGACGGTTCCATTCAGTGAGTTGATGCGCAGATAAACGGTCCCCAGCCCAGTGTCGGCTCACCGGATCGGTATCCTGACCCGTTCTTAACAAGTTGACAATATTATCCTTGGCTATTTTCTATTTTAGTTTGTTTTAAATTTTTCTTTAAGCCCAGCATGCATTCATATAGGACTTTGATTTATTGCGGAAGATCATTCAAGTGATTCGATTGCGAAAGTCGATGTGCTTCAATTCTTACAAATATGAGATATTCCACTCCGAATGAAATACTGAGTTTCCTTGAAACGGCCCTACGTTGCTCTTCCAAAGGATACCCTTGTTTGGACAGACCCTCAGATATTACTTTACTTTTTACCTTGCTTGACCCACCTTGGCCGCAGCACCTCCACGTTGGCTGGTAACCGCTCCCCAAAGGTGAAACCTGCAGGTTTATGACCCAGGTACTTCCACACTGAGAAGTTGGTCTCCTTTATTTTCGTGCCTGAGTGCACATTTCACCTTCCCTTATTTGATCTCCGTCCAAGCAACCGTCAAGACTTGAAAGACCTCCTTCAAGGTCGCCTCATTGAAACTTCAGGAAAGATTCCAGACAGTAACGTCAAAAGCGTGTCTCATCACACCTTGGCATCAACTTATCAGTCCGCTCCCACTTCATTTCACTCCACTTCGAAACCATTCCACTACGTGTCGCTCCCTTGCAAAGCAGACGCCAAGGCAGGGCAGCTGTAGACACGCTATTCCTGACGTCTCCTGAGAAAGTCTCATATCACTATACAACGCCCCGCGACGGCTTACGCGTTTTGAATCACTTGAGTGCTTCCTTTTCTTGAGTCTTCTTCCGCCCTTCTCAGCATCCGGAATCGTCTCGTCACGGCATTCGGACGGCATTAACACCAGTCGGACGCATCAGAGGTTCCGAAACCAGGAAGGGTGCCTGTCGGGGAGCTGTCGACGCCTTTTCAGCGGACCCGGGGGGGTCTTAATGGAGGCGTCCAGACTTCTGGACACCTCCATAACTTTAATATATATAAAAATACAAAAAAACACATTAAAATAATAATAATTAATGGAGGCGTCCAGACCCCTGGACGCCTCCATAAAAACAAAATATAAAAAATGCGTGATACCAGTTTTGGTATAAAAACAAAACATAAAAATAATAATAATTTATGGAGGCGTCCAGGCCCCTGGACGCCTCCATGAAAACAAATATAAATAATACATAATGCCAGTTGGCATAAAAAATAAAACAAAAATAATAAAAAATATTAATGGAGGCGTCCAGGCCTCTGGACTCCTCCTTCAACTCCCTCACGGGCGCCGCCCACCGAACGACGGTTTGTCGTGTGTGAAAAAAGTCAAATTATGGAGACGTCCAGCCACCTGGACGCGCCCATTTCTGAATCACGAGGCGCCGCTCACAAAATCACGCGTTGTGCCAAACCGCGTGCGGCTGCCGGTGGTGTTCGGTGGACCTGTTGGAGGCGTCCGGGGCCCTGGACGCCTCCACAAAAATATTCCAAAAAAATAAATAAAAATAGAATAAAATATTAGTTCGGCCCTGATGGAGGTGTCCAGGGTCCTGGACGCCTCCACCCTCCGGAGCCCTATAAATAGAGGCCCACCCCCTCAGTTCTGGAGGAGCTTCTAAGAGATCTGATAGGCTGCCGGAGCCCAGAGGCTACGGAGTCATTTCTAACCCGTGGGGTCTTTTATAGGTGGAGGTTCTGTCGACTTCTCGGGTGCCCACGCTCGCGAGAGGAAGGTCGTCTTCATCCACCGCGCTTCCACGTCGTCCCTACGTTGCCGGAGCTCCGCCGGATCTCACCCTCGGCTCATCCAATAAGCCTTTTCTTCCCCTTTTTCTCCATAGTTCTTTACATTTATCATACTGCATCCTCTATCCCCCTTCATAAGGGCGCCTCTTCTTATATACTTCTTGCATCCATCATCTCATTTTCCTCCTACTCGAGTCCGAGAGGGGTTTAAAACATAACACCAACCAGGTGTGTGTCTTGCCATCATTTCGTTATTTTTATCGCAAGGATTTGAATACTACACCTTCATCTTTCTAATCCACTTGTTACTTGTTTGTCGTTATTTTGCAAGGGTACCCAAGGAAAGCCCTCTCCGTCGGCCGGCCGAAGGGGGAGGAAGAAGCAACCCGCCATCTCCCGCTCTTGAGGTAGGCGCGATCACTTTCTTTATTTTGGGGTCTTTTGGCCCCTGGCGATCACATCTTGTTCTCGAGGCCGCGGCGAGTCACTTCCCCAATGGCCGTTTAAATTTCCGTTCTTATATTCTCTTTATATTCTGTTATGTTCTACTCATATTCTCGAGGCCACGGCGAGTCACTTCCCCAATGGCCGTTTAAATTCTCGTTCTTATATGTTATATTCTTATCTATTCATATTCTCGAGGCCGCGACGAGTCACTTCCCCAATGGCCGTTTAAATTCCCGCTCTTATATTCTCTTTATATTCTGATTATATTCTTATCTATTCATATTCTCGAGGCCGCGGCGAGTCATTTCCCCAATGGCCGTTTAAATTCCCGCTCTTTATGTGCTCCTTATATTCTGTTATATTCTTATCTGGTCATATCCTCGAGGCCGCGGCGAGTCACTTCCCCAATGGCCGTTTCAATTCTTGCTATTTAATTTCTGCACCATTCCCGTCCCCCCGAGGCCGCGGCGAGTCACTTCCCGCTATGGCCGTTTAACCCCCATATCTTGCTATATTACATTTGTCCCGCTCACCCCGCCGGAGCAATCTCCCGTGGTGGGCCCTTCTCTTTTCTCTTATTTCTGTGTTGCAGCAAACAAAAGAGGAGCTCGCGCGCTCCGCGTCCTCTTCGCTCTCCGAACCGCGTGACGTCGCTCACATAGGGGCTTGGGGAAGGTTTCCCCTTTTGTTTCCCCTTCACCCGGGGGTGAACGGGGCGTGGAATGGTTTTTCCCGCGGTTTCCACAGTTTTCGGGCGCGGACTGAGAACGCGCTAGTTTCGGCTAGCGTGTTCTTGATGGTCGTGCCGCCCCGACGGGGTGCGTTCATCGGAGAAGATGAACAGTATGACGGTTCCTGTCGCGCTATAGGGTTATGGCGCGTTCTGGATTGTCGCGCTATAGGATCATAGCGTGACCTGGCCTAGTCGCGCTATGGACCGATAGCGCGTTCATTACTGTCGCGCTATGGGATCCTAGCGCGTTCTGCTTGAACGCGCTATGGACATATAGCGCGTTCTTGGAGGTGACCAGCCGGGCTGCCCGGGGCGGGCGGTCTGCGGCTGATCGTGCTCCCCTTGGGCCGTGTGTGTCCCGGACACCCCGTGGAGTTCCGTGACTATGTCTTTGGGTGTCCGGAGGTTCCATTTGTCTCGATTAGCGTGTCCATCAGTTTAAGGGTCCGGGTGACCTTCTAGCGTTCCGATTGTGTTGTGTTGGTCTCCGGTCGACCCGGTTGTGACCCAGTGGTCGATCTTTGGCCTCGTGAGTGTCCCGGGCACCCCGTGGGTTTCGTTACCGTATTTTTGGGGTGTCTAGAGGTACCGTGTTACCTCGATAAGCGTACCCGTGGGCTTGGTGGGTCCGGGTGACCTCAGGTGTTCCGGGATTTCGTGTTCTTACTAAATCGAGTCACCGTGTATCGGTGTGAGTGCGGTGAGGTTTCCCCGCAAGTCGTTGCTTCTCGGGAAGGTGGCTTCCGAGTGGGCCAAGCGTGTGGCCTTGGACGGTGAGTCCAGTCTCCCAGCCTGGGGCTGGAGTTTTCTTAAGTTCCCTCCTCGAGGGATGGGTCTCGGCAGTTGTGAACTGCCTCGTGAGTTATCGCATTGTGGTTTTGGACCTAAGGATTAGGCCAGATTGATGGCTCAGTGCTGTCGTGTGCAACGGTCTTGACCCCGAGTCTTGTGACTCAAAGGCCGTTGGGTTCCGTAGGTCTAGTGGACCATCGAGAGTCTGGTGGTGTCATGCCACCTGTTACTCTGTGTTACTTGTAATGGGTGCGTGCGTGGTTTTCTGTGTCCACGTTCTGTGACACGTCCACTAGTCGTAGCCTTCTTACGGCACGCGTGTGCTGACCCACCCGGGAGTGGTGGAGCGACTGACCCGAGGGAGACGGTGAGTAGGCTGGTTACCGTAGGGCCCCCACGTACAGCCGAGTCCGGGCTTAGGGGGAATTACCAGCTAGAGGACAGGCCTATGGCGTATGGTCTGAGTGTGCACACGAGGTTGGGGGCGTCGGACGGCGCTGGCAGGCGCGACCCCAACTAGTCCTTGTTATGTGGTACTGGTTACTGAGTGTGTCTGAGTCTCCGCCTGGGGCGTTGTAGCTAGACATTTGTGACGCGGTGTAAGACGTCAGGGGACGCATCCGGTCGTTCTTCTAGTGGGTGGTGCTTCTGTCACGTGACGTGAGATGTCGTGTACCGGGTTCAGTTTCCGTCCGCGAGATGGGACTTCGTGAGTGGTTTCGGGAGTGTTCCCGGAGTCGAGGTCTGGGGTTTCCGGTGAGTGTCACCAAGGGCCTTTCTCCAGACAGCGTTGTGTTCACGACGGTGAGGTCGTGACCGTGTGGTTTTGGCTCGGGCCCTTTTGGTGAGGGCAGGCCTCCGCTACGGAGGTATCGTGGCGTTTTCCTAGTAGCGTGGCTAGGGTGGTTTGTGTCTGGTGGTCCCCGATCGTGGAATCGGGTGGTCGGGTGCATGGCTTGGTTGTCCCCCGACGGGAGACTAGGTCGTGTTTTCTGGTACAGTATGAGTAGCTGTAGAGCCGAGGTTTTACCGGCCACCGGTTTGCTGTTCCTACTGTTACTGTTGTAGCTTTCCTTCTGCCGTTGTTTCTCAGTTGGGGTTCCGCGGGATCCCTACTGGGCCAGTGACAGGAGGCTCACCCCTGCGTTTCAGGTGCGGCGGTTCTTCCTTGAGGTTCGAGGGCGTTGCGTGGAGGTTCTTAGTTGCCAGCTTGCCGGGCCGAGTGTTCACTTGGCATGTGGTACGTTTTACTACTTTGGACTGTACTTTCTGTTGGACTGGACTCTGTTGTAGTTGTTTATTTATTTTCGTTAATTGTTGAATTGTCCTACTTTATTTCCTATTTCTTTGTACCTCCACACTCCTTTTTAGCCCTTCCGAGCCCTCCCGGCTCGTGGGCGGCGGTTCGAGTCTCGGGTTATCGGGCCTTCCCGGTAACCGGATTCTCGGGTCGTCACATGAAGCGCTATGGGCATATCGCACTGTCTATAAAACCCCCACGGGTTGCTCACCCTATTCACTGGTGTACGGCTCCGAGGCAGTAGTCCCTATAGAGCTGGAGGTACCGTCACTCAGAATTGCAGTCCAGCATGGCCTAGCTCGTGACGAACGAACCAATGCTGAAAGAAGATTTGAAGAACTGGCTGAACTGGAGGGGAAGCGTCTGCAAGCCCAGAAAAATATCCAGATGTACCAAGCCCGCATGGCAAATGCCTTCAATAAGCTCGTCAAAGGGCGAGAATTCAAGAAAGGAGACCTGGTCATGGTCAAGAAAAGGGAAGTCATGGCTTCCAATCCAAAAGGTAAACTTACTGCTAACTGGCTGGGTCCATACGTAGTCCAGAGGGTCTACGAGGGCGGAGCCTACGTGGTTGTCAACCATCAGGGGGAAATTCAATTCTCGCCACTCAATGGGAAACATCTGAAACTCTATCATGCCGCACCACTGCCTGCTCGGGGAGTGGCGAATGGACAGCTAAATGAAGACTAATGATAATTAGAAGGGCCACTCTCCTTTGCTGCATACCAACATCGATCCGGATCTTCCATCCGGATTAGATGATGAAATCCTATTCTTCTTTGCGTTGGTGTTTACCTCGCACCAGCGATAAAATCCACTCACCCTTTTCGGCGAATGGCTTTAGGCCCGAGCTGCTACATACCAACATCGATCCGGATCTTCCATCCGGATTAGATGATGAAATCCTATTCTTCTTTGCGTTGGTGTTTACCCCGCACCAACGATAAAACCCACTCACCCTTTTCGGCGAATGGCTTTAGGCCCGAGCTGCTATATACCAACATCGATCCGGATCTTCCATCCGAATTAGATGATGAAATCCTATTCTTCTTTGCATTGGTGTTTGCCCCACATCAACAATAAAACCCACTCACCTTTTCGGCGAATGGCTTCATGCCCGAGCTGCTACATGCCAACATCGATCCAGATCTTCCATCCGGATTAGATGATGAAATCATATTCTTCTTTGCATTGGTGTTTACCCCACATCAACAATAAAACCCACTCACCTTTTCGGCGAATGGCTTCATGCCCGAGCTGCTACATGCCAACACCAATCCATATCTCCCATCCGGATGAGATAATGAGACCTTATTCTTCCTTATGTCAATGAAAAAAAAGAGAGAGAGAAGGAGATAAAAAGAAGAAGAAGAAAAATGGGGCTTAAATGGAGGTGCCCCCGCCGGACTTGTCCAAAACATCTTGGAAGAGTGCAAAAACGGCCAAAACCCAGCTGTGGTGAAAACTCGAAAGGGCACTGTAGGTAAAATCAGGTACCCCGCCGCGTGAAAATCCGAAAGGGCGCGTGGGCAAAAGCAAGAGGGGGCTGGCTCCGGCGAAAATCCGAAAGGGCGCTTGGGTCAGTAATGTGGTAATTTAAAGGTCCCTTTTTCACTTTTCCTAATAAACTCCGAGAAGGACGATCATCATAAAGTCCCACCGGAAATTCTGTCCAACTATCTTTCAGCCCTTGTCATCATTGACAAGATCGGTCGGCTTACTCCTTTAACTTGGACCCTTCGTCCATGTTAAATGAATCTACCCCTCCGGCAAACGACTTCATGCCCAAGCTGCTAGCGATCAGCATCAGTTCAGACCTTCCGTCTGGACTGCATGAAGAAATATCATCCTTCTTTGCGTTGATGTCTACCCCACATCAACGATAAAACTTATGTACACATTTCCCAGTGAACGGCCCCATGCCTGAACTGCTACACAGCAACGTCACTCAGACCCTCCGTCTGAGTAGACGATGAAACCACTCTCCTTTACATTGATGTTTGTCCCTACACCAACGATAAGATCCACATTCCCGGCAAACAGCTTCATGCCCAAGCCGCCATCCACCAGCTTCAGTTCAGACCTTCCGTCTAAATTGCATAAGGAAGCCCTACTCTCCTTTGCATTGATGTTTACCCCGCATCAATGAATGGCGTACACTCTAATAACGACGTGAGAAACAAAAAAATGAATGATAAGAAAAGAAAGAATAAGAAACGGGGTTTAAAATAGAGGTGCCCCGCCAGACTTGTTCAGGCATTCTGAATAAGGGCAAAAATGGCCAAAACCCAGCTATGGTGAAAACCCGAAAGGGCACTGTAGGCAAAATCGGGTACCCCGCCACGTGAAAATCCGAAAGAGCGCGTGGGCAAAAGCAAGAGGGGGCTGGTTTCGGTGAAAACCCGAAAGGACACTTGGGTCAGTAATGTGGTAATACAAAGGTTCACTTCATAAATCTCCTTCGGTAGCACATCCACCGCATGTCCCACCGATGATGAAACCCCGTTGGTCATGAGGGATATCGTCTCGATCAATGCTAAAGCCCATTTCGGAGTAGACCTTCCGTCTGTTCCAATGAAACCCTTCCACTTTCTGTCCGAGACCCATCACAATAAAATCTATCCAGGTTAGATCTTACATCTATTCTGATGAAACCTATCATATGTCCCACCGTGATAAAACATGTTATTGATCGATTGGCACACTGCCCGATCAACGATGAAACCTATCCGGCTTAGACCTTATGTCTATCCTGATGAAACGTATGAAATCCTTGCATTGGTATGAACCCAATACCGATGATGAAACCTGCTATTGATCGATTGGCACATTGCCTGATCAACGATGAAATCTATCCGGTTTAGACCTTACGTCTATCCCGATGAAACCGATAGAACTCCTTGCATTAGTATAGACCCAATACCGGTGATGAAATCAGCTACTGGTTGAGCGGCACATTGCCTGATCGATGCTGAAACCCATCCAGGGTAGACCTTCCGTCTGCTCTGATAAAAAACACAACATATTTTCTTAAGTCAATCCGGACCTTCCGCCTGGGTAGATGATGAGATCCCACTCCTTTGCGTTAATGTTAAACCCCACATTAACGATGAAACCTACATTCCCAGTGAACGGCTTCGTGCCCAAGCTGCTACACACATTTCTTTAAGTCAATCCGGACCTTCCGCCTGGATAGATGATAAAATCTCACTCCTTTGCGTTAATGTTAAACCCCACATTAACGATGAAACATGTATTACCAGCGAACGGCCTCGTGCTTAAGCTGCTGCACACAGTCTCGAGTCAATATGGACCTTCCGTCTAGATAGATGATGAAATCATATTCTTTTGCGTTAATGTTAATCCCCACATTAACGATTACAGTCATGCTCTCGGTGAACGGCTTCGCGCCTAAGCCACAAAACACACTCAAGTCGACCCAGGCCTTCTGCCTGGGTGAACGATGAAACCCCATACCCCTTGCATTGATGTTGACGCCCACATCAATGACGACACATATACAAGTTGAGCACGTGGATTGACAATTTACAAAGCCAAAGTCCTAGTGCAACAAAAAAAAAAGAGCAAGAAAAAAGGAGAGAGACAAAATGGGGCTAAAAATAGAGATGCCCCGCCAGACTTGTTCAAGCATTCTGAACAAGGGCAAAAAATGGCCAAAACCCAGCTGTGGTGAAAACCCGAAAGGGCACTGCAGGCAAAATCGAGTACCCCGCCACGTGAAAACCCGAAAGGGCGCGTGGGCAAAAGCAAGAGGGGGCTGGCTCCGGCGAAAATTCGAAAGGGCGCTTGGGTCAGTAATGTGATAATTTAAAAAGTTCCATGCCAATGGCATGCTACCTTCATCTCCCGCCATTTACAAGAATCTTCCATCTGTCGCTCGGCATCTTGTCCGATTAGCGATAAAACCCTCACAGGACAGACCTTACGTCTGCCCTGATAAAGTCTTCAGGCCCCTTTCAAAAGTCCCACTGACGATAAAACCCATCACCACCCATTGATCGACCGGCATCCAGCCCGATCAATGATGAAACCCTATCCAGTTTAGACCTTACGTCCATTCTGATGAAGCCTATAAAATTTCTTTGCATCGATATAAACCCGATATTGATGATGAAATCACCCATTGATCGACCGGCATCCAGCCCGATCAATGATGAAACCCTATCCAGTTTAGACCTTACGTCCATTCTGATGAAGCCTATGAAATTCCTTTGCATCGATATAAACCCAATATCGATGATGAAATCAACCATTGATCGATTGGCATCTTGCCCGATCAATGATGAAACCCTATCCGGTTTGGACATTACGTCTATTCTGATGAAACTTATAAAGTTCCTTTGCATCGATATAAACCCAATATCGATGATGAAACCAGCTATTAATTGACCGGCACCTCGTCCGATCAATGATGAAACATGTCCAGGTCAGACCTTACGTCTTTCCTGATGAAAACCACATATGCTCTCACGTCCCACCCGCGATAAAGCTTACCCAGTCTAGACCTTACGTCTATTCTGATGAAACCTATAAAACCCCTTTGCATCGATATAAATCCAATACCGATGATAAAATCAGCCACTGGTCGATTGGCACATTGCCCCGATCAGTTTTGAAACCTACCCGGGATGGACCATTCGCCCATTCCAGATGATACTCTAACCCTTTTCATTCATATTTCTGCAAATAAGCTCCCTTACGGCACATATGGCCGAAGAAGACATTTGCTGCTACCAACGGAGTTCGGTTTAAGCACCCTCCGGATACCGTCATGCGGTGGAGCGAGTTCCCCATCCTTTCCCTGAAAGGGTGGACGCTCTCCTGCTAGGTACGGGTTATTCGCATGAGGATTGTTAAAACCGCTACCAAATCGCCATGAAGCAATGATAGTACAGCAAGTAAAGAACAATTATATATGGGACCAGCATAAAGATTCTTTTTCACTATATGAAGAAGAAAAAGAGTACAAGGGGAGCCCCTGTGGGGGGAATTGTATTACAAAAAAAAAGGAGGGAGAATAAATGTTCACTAGCGCCGGAATATGTCTTCGAAGGCCATAAGACCCACATACGGAGCAGCCCCCAACTCATGTAGACGCCTCCTCCTCCTGTAGCCGAGCGGACTCGTCCTGAAAAGATGCCACATGCCCCTACAACAGAGCTATTTCCTCCATGAACTGTGGCCGGGAGTTTGTTATGAGCGACAGTTCAGCTCGGAGATCAGCCAGTTCAGCCTCTAGAATGCTCATCCGGTTGCGTATGAATTGCTCCCGCTGTGTCAGAGACTGCAGCTGGCCTTGGCGCTCCTGAAGGATAGAGCTCATTCTCTCCAGCTCAGATTTGCACTCTACCTTCTGCAACTTCAAAGCTGCCAGTCTGTCAGACATAATGTGTGCCAAGAAGTCCCGGCGGTCTACAAATTTCAACAGCAACAGGACACGCTGGGCCCATGTTACCAGGGGACAGCCCATCGCCTGCAGACCAGCGGTGAAACGCTCGGCTATCTCTTTCAGCTGCAGATAAGTCAGCCCAGGTTGGGACTCCACTAATTGGCGCAGCATGTCCAGATTTTGCCAAACGAAGCTCTCAGATGAAGCAAAGCCGAAGGAAGGGGAGGGGGTTACTTCAAAAGTCACCTCGCTGTCAATGTCTGCCCACAATGTAACGTCCGACTGGGAGGAGGAAGAAGGCAGATCTACTGAAGGGACTGACTGGGCCCTCTCTATAACCTCTTGCAGGGCTGAATGTTCTTTTACCATCAGCTCCTCAAGGACTGCCGTCTGAATGCTCGGAGGAGAAGGGCTAGGGAGTACTGGGGATGTCCCGTCATGGGTCTTCAGTACAATGGCTGCACCTTCAATGCTCTCTTCCTGGGGTACCCCCTCCTCCGACTCTGAAACCATGGAGATTGCTTCTGGGCCAGTTATGGATAACAGGCCAGCCTCTGCAGCAGTTGCCTCCGGCTCGGCCATCTCTTCTGCGGCGGCTACCTCCTTCAGTAATGAGGCCGCAGGAGCTATGACTCGAAGGGGCAGGGGATCAATCTCCATAATCGCCGTTGTAGGGACCGCTGATTCAGGTGCAATAGTCATCACTGCGGCCGGTACAAAAGTAGAACCCCTAGCTGGGTCCGCCTCGACTCTGAAATCTAAAACTCGGATAAGAGCCGAGCTCTCCCCTGAGGTTCCCAAGTCCAATGATGCCAGGTCCGTGGAAGATTGTATCCTCATCGGCACGGGACGAATAATTCCAGAAATGCCCATACAGGTTGTTGACAGAACTGGGATAATAGTCAAAGCTTCAGATAAAGTGAGCTCAGAAGCGGCAGTTGTTACTGGGCTAGTAATGGCAGCTTCCTGCAAACAAATCAAAATGACATCGGGCAATGAATGAAAGAAAGAAAAGCCGGTGAAATGACGAGATATGGGAAGAAAAGAGAAGAGACTCACTCTCAATGTGATGTCGATGTCTTCAAAAGAGTGCAGGGGAGGGGAAAGCTCCCCAGCTGAAGTAACAAAGGGAGGGGTTATGTCTGCTTCGGTGTCCAGACTGGCGAACTCTTCTTGTAGCTCCTCCTCAGAAGACAGCACCAACAATTTGGGGGGATGGAACAGCGAAAGAATTTCGGTAGATGTGAACGGAACCTCTAATCTGGAGAAATCCGCATCACTGTCGCTAAAACCTGCTGCTTCTTCCTCTGCATCAGAGGCGGTCGTAGAGCTGCTGGAAGATATTTCCACACTACCCACTGGCTGGGCTTTTGTTCCCGGAGCATGCCGAGAGGAGGACCGGGTAACTATGCTCCTCGCAGGGACGATGCCCCTTTTTGTCTGGGTTTTATGACCCTCCTGTGGCTGAGGCACGTCTCTTGCTGTTACCATGACTCCAGCCTCCTCTCCAGCCGTCACTGCAGGGAAAAGCTTGTGAGAGAAACGACAAAAGAATAATTGAAATGGGCAAGAAAAGATGAGAAAGCACACTTACCCTCCGCCTCGCTAGCCGGCGTGGGAGAGGGCAACCTGGTGTCCGCCTCAGAAGGCACCACAATCGGCTCTTGGGCTGCACAAAAAGGGGGAGAGTCGGATTCAAAGATCTCCTTGAAATTCAGCAAAGAAGATAATGAAAGATACAGCTGCAAGTTATTGATGTTACCCTCGGCGGGTGTCTGGGCGGCCTCCCTCTGAGATTCGAACTCATCAAATGAGGGGATATCAGGGAGAGGGGTCCCAGTGTCCGTCACTGTCAAGGCCGGCTGCCAAGCATGAACTTTTTTGGCCTTCTTGGCCTTCACAACTGCGGCCTTAACTGCAGAAGTTTTCCTTTTCTTGCCTGGAGGCAGGGGAGTAGTGGTCGGTGCTGCTGCGAGAATTTCAAAATAAGCGGGCTTCTCAGCCTGTGCAATGATATTCCTGTAAAGCCCTTGCCGCTTTATATCTGGCCTGTCTGTTGAAGACATAAAAAGAGCAATGAAAATCGACAAATACAGAGTTCAACACTGAGCAGAAGACACTATAGTCAGAAAAGAAAAAAAACCGTACCTGCCGGGCCATCATAGAAAGTGGAAAGCGGCCAGTACAGATAAGCCACCTCCTTTGAGCGGGAGGCAGACTCCTTAATGAGCCAGCAGACGTCACCGACCGTCTGACACTTCTCCACTAATGTAGCCAAATCACTATGATCGTGAAAATCAAGACAGCGAAACAGGTCAAGAGGCGCACCGAGAGCCCCTTCGCCAAGGCGCACCGAGAGCCGGCGCCGAGAACCCCCAAAGCCCGTGCCGAGATGGCCACGCCGAGAAAGGTAGAGGCTACGCGCCGAGAAGCTGTGCGCCGAGAAGTCCGCGCCAGGAGCGTTCAAAGAAATTGAAAGAAATTACAAGAAGTGCTAATGCAAAAAAGCTTCCAAGCTGAAGATGAAAGATAGCTAACAATGTCAAACTGAGGAATGGGTTCAGATACTGAATGATGCACCTGCAGGCACCGTATCATTTATTCTGCATTCCCGCTACCTACAGGTGGGGGGCATTTGTTGACACCTGAAATATAATCACGAATGAAGATGAGACCGAAGAGAAGATTGAATCAGAAATGAAGACCCCAGGAATTACTGGTAAGCCAGAACTACAGAAGAGTGGTCACTAAGGCTATCACCCGGCTGAAGCCCTCCCGGCCAAGCTGATGTCTGGTGTTGTCATCGCCCAGATGTCAGTGTTGATAAAGAATTGCGGTCTATTGAATGATGAAAATCTCCAGAAATGTTCTGATAAGACTATGTCAACTCGCCAACTAAGAGGCCTTCACCTGTTCTGACAGATTCGAAGGACTATAAATGAAAAGATAGATTAGGCATCTTTGACAGCTCAAGGTTGCTGATGAGAGAGATCAAAACATTAAAAGCCCTAAATGGGCCCATGAGTGTGGCGCCGGGAGCTCTTCACCAAAGCCCAAAGCCCATGAAGGTGGTGCCGGTAAGCTAGACCCTTGGTGCCGGGAAGCCTCCGCAATCGACTGAGGCGCGCCGGGAAAGTGTGAAAGACGCGTCGAAGTTGATCATGCCGAGAAGGAGGGGCGCACCGTCTAATAAACCCCCCCATTTCGTCAAGAAAAAAGAGGAGAGATAGATAGATGCATAAAAAGAGATAGAGCCATCAAAAGAAAAAAAGAGACGAGAGATATCAGGATAGCCAGGAAAGAGAAAAGAGAATAGCAGCTGCTGCGGAGGCTGAAAGAATGAGAAGGTGGGTGCTTGGGGAGGGAGAGGAGTCAATGCTCCGCCCTCCCCCATCTTCTTGTTATCCGAATGGGTTTTATCTCCTCATCTTATGTACCCTCCCCCCCCCCCCCCCCCCCCCCCCCGTTTGTGGGCTTTTCTTCTATTTGAATGATGTTCAAAGCTCTTCTCTGTGATCATTCGAATTATATCTCTGTATCCGATGAAATGTAAACGATAGAGTTGATTGAATGAATGGAAGCCCGGGATTCTTTTCCCTCACCCCTCTTCGATGATTGTTGTCGTTGATCTTTCCGTTGCACTGTTTGATCGATGAATTCGTGATTTCGAGTGTCTATCGTTGGCCCAAGCGGTTGTCGGACACTCTGCTACTCGTCCCTCCTGTAGTCTCGATGGAGCGAATGCAGAGCCCCGATCCTTATTTCTATGGATCCCTGGGTTTTGTCCCTCTCTCTCCCTCGACGACATCGATGATTTTAACGCAACGAAGTCTGTAGCCTTCTGAAGTTTCCCAAGCCATTGGCATTACAGGGATCAGAGACAGTCATCTCTTGATCTCCTGGATGGCCGGCGACATGAATGGCATGAAGCCTGTTCCAGAGGGTTCGAATGCCCGGTGACTTTAATCCCTCGAACCCCTTTCCTTCCCGCGACCCCCTAACATCAGCCTCATGAAGCCCTCAGCTCACCCCGCGTTTGCACATCAAATTTTACTTCAATCTTCGCCTGAATCCAGAAGAAATCCTCAGAACAGGGTACCGTAAAAACCCCATAAACCTTCCCGGCACCCAAGTCCATCGCCTTCCCGGTGCCAACACCCCTCGACGTGATGAATAGCTCCCGGCGCGGCCCTCAGCGCGCCGGGAACCTCACGCCGAGATCTCCTTCCCCCTTGCTTCAACCATGCCGAGAACTCCTTCCTCCCGTGCCGAGAAGCCCCTACCATGGACCGTGCCGAGAAGCCCCTACCAAAGCCGCGCCGAGAACCCCTTTTCCTCGCGTCGGGAAACCTGTTATGCTCATCCTTGCTACGCCGAGAACCCTTCCTCCTCCGTCCAACCTTCGAGCACCATGTCATACTAATCCGAGGGATATCCACAGGTCATCGGGTACACCCCATGGGATAAATAAACGGGGAACCATCCCCAACATCACACCGTGTTGGGGCCAGTGCCTCTCTCTTTCGGTTTTCATCCCGGCACTCCGTGGATGATCACCTATTCTTCCCCGGGCATGGTCCGAGATGAGGGGAGATGCTGCCGAAATTCAGTCTAATGTTATCAACCCCGGTGAGCCGAGGGAGTGTCACCGATACACTTCCCGCCTGGCTCCATCTTTTGGGGGAAATGAACCTTTCGGGGCATCCGATTAAGTGGAAGTATCAAAGGAGAGATACCCTAATTATTATCTGAATTCCGTCCCGCCATTGCGTGGATGGTCTTCTATCCCTACCCGGCATGGCTCAAAGTTAAAGGTTATGCTGCCCGATTTAATCCGTTAAACTCAACAAATCTGCCCATCACTTGCATGAAATCTTTATTTTGCGCATTAACAATTTTGATTGCCTTCCGAGGCCTCCTGTCTTTGGCGTTTAATCAAGGGTTGTCCTCCTTAGGGGATGGCGTAATTAACGTCATGGCCTTTACGGCATGGCAGACTTTTGGTCCCGACTCGGACTTCACAATCGACTGACCAAGTCAGGTCGAGCGCACAATGAAATCGTCACACATGTGACTGGCACGCCTAATAAACCAACCAATAAATCAATAAACAAAATAAATCAATAAATCAAATCAATAATAAATTAAAAAATAAATAAATCCGTCCCCACACAGTCCTATCGGTGTGGATTTTAGCCAACAATGCAGCAACATTTAAACCAAAGTTCAGAGTCCTCGGACTGGATTGTGGTGATGTTTTGCTCCAACGCATTTCAACGTTTCAAACATGTGGGTCAAGATAGTTTTATTATATCACAACATGGGTTCCAGAGGCCATGGCCAGAACCCGGCCAGTATTTTAAGTCAGGAAGTCAGGTGGAGAATTATCAACTTTAATTGTAATGTTGGTTGATGTTAGATTGAATTTTTAAGTTCCTATTTCATAATTTTCTTGATATTATATCTTTCCTGATGGCACAACAACCATTATTAGATGTGTAAAAGGAAATCCATAGGGGTGGATGATAGCTCTGAGGGTTAGTGAGCAAAGGTTGGTTTGATTTGATTTAAAAAGAATTTTGTTTAAATTAGTTCAGATCGAATTAGAATTTAACTCGAATCTAATTGAATAGAATTAATTCGATTTTATTCCGTTTGGTGAATAGAAAGGTTATACAGTGGATTAGCCAACCAAATCAATTAATCAATTGTCCACATAGTGTGTTATATCATTAAAATTCGATCGGAAGCACTTCTGTCAAGACCTATGTTAAGAATCTTATCACACACACAAAAAATGATTCCACGCAAGACGGACAAGAGATCTAAGTTTATGTCGTCTCTCTCTATAGTTGTAATGCCATCGTGATGGATAAGTTCTCTCTCAATCTCGCTTCATCCTCATTTGCAAAACAAACATCGAGATAACCACTTTTCAATAGATCTACAATGGTTACCTTAAGTCTGACTATCCTTGCCTCCTTGGAGGTGGACGGCGGTTGGCGAGGAAGAGAGGGGAGAGGCCGAGCGAGTGGAGGAAAGTCGGCATAGACTACCCTTGTTGGAGTGCCACCAGCGGCTTCAAGGCTACCGCAGCTCCCCGCCCTTCGAGGTGGACGGCTTCAAGGTCAACGATGAGGCGATCCATGCCTCCTTCGAGGTGGACGTCAATTGACGAGGAGAGAGAATCAAAGCGAAGTGAACCATAGACGGCGGCCAACGAGGAGGCGATCTCGATCCTTATCTCCTTCAAGGTGGACGACGGTTGGCGAGCAGGTGAAGGGAGAGGCCGAAGGCCCGAAGCTGTGAGGCAGTTGAGACTGTAGCCTGAGGGCTGATCGTGAGGGTGAGAGTCAAAGTGTGTTTTTATTTGGGTGCATAATGGGTGGGTCTTTAGGGGTTAACAAAGTTAACAAAAATGTCCCCACATAAATCAATTCTTTCAATTTGGTTTGGTTTTCAGGAAAAAAATTTCGAATCAAATCATTTTTTTAATACAGTTCGATTTCCATCCAAATTAATTTTTTTAAAATTTCAACCCAAATCAAATTATACCAAATCTATCGATTCAATTTAAATTATGGGTTGAACTCGAATAATGTTCACCCCTTGATAACTCTATTGTTTTCTTTAGAGGAAAGGTGCATTTTTTCCCTCATTTTATTCACGTGAATCTTTATCCTTTAAAATTATCAGGAAATATGAACAAGGTCAGGAAAAGGAAGAAAAAAAACTACTTTCAAACTATTAATCATGCATAAATTATTCCAATATAACTAGCAGACATGATTTTTTTTTCTTTTGCTAGACATGTGACTTGTGAGAATGTGCTTATGAACAAGTGAATTGGGAAAAAAGGCAGGGTTAGGAGTTCGGCATAGACAATGGGATAAAACGTAAAGTGTGCGTGTGATCGAGATTTTGCTTATAAACAAGTGGGAAACGCGGGCAGCAACGAAGATGCGATTAAATCGTCGAAATGGGAATTGATGTCTCGAAAACTGTATCATTATCTTTTCTATATAAACTTCAGATGTTCGGATATCTTTCCCTAGCCATTCGGATCCTATGTTTCCACGTAGAGAACAACATGAGTAATGCCAAAATAAAATTAAGAGATTTTACATATGTATTCTTATAAAATTTGATTTTGTCAAATATATTCTTCGTCGAAACATATTATCATGAATATCTCCAAAGTATGAGTAATGTCACGATTCTGCCCTTGTCATCACTCCCGTGTGTTTAAATCGAGTTAAAGGTGAGTTAGAGAGTAAGATTTTTATATATATATCTTTGTAAATTTGATTTTGTCAAATATATCTTTAAATTTAACGATTGTCGATGATATATTTCACGGAATATTCTCTTTCGTCGGTAATAATAAATTAAAAGGATATAATCATAATATTTTTATCTAAATGAAGAATATTCACGATAATATATTCGTACGAGAGATATATTTGATAAAATTAAATTTTATGAAAATATATAGATAAATTTTCTTAAAATTAATAAATAGAAAGAGAAGTGACAGTATCCGACAACAAAAAGTAGTACCTTTTTGTTCTTTTGGGTCACTCCATGGCAAGCAGTTATTGCAGGCTGTGCCATTTCTCTATTGAACGGGATGCACTGAACCGATGTGGGCATGTCGCATCCTGTCTGTCAGTCTCTCCGGCCATTCAGCCGCATGCCCACAAGGTGCTCGACCGTTGGCCCCCAACGAGCAGTTCTACTCCACCTTGCGCTCGTGGTGTTCGGTGGTTGGTCCCAACGACGGGCTATGCGGATGCAGAGCCACCGACTGGGCACTTTCTGGCTAGATGATAGAATAATACATCTCTCTTATCTCATGACCACCCAGCAGCCCAGGTGGATCGAGGCGTCCAAGTGCCGGCTGTCGCCCTCAGATCTCCAGCTCCGACCGCGCAATCCTCGGCACGGAGCTAAGGGCCCGTTTGTTTCGGATCATTTGGAGATTCCAATCATTAGAATCTTCTACATAATTTTATCTCAACCAAATGATCCGAAGTTGTCTCGATTTTTATGCTGAGTGGGTTTTTTAAAATAGAGAGAGAAAGACACAAAAGGAGAGGTGTTAAATAATCTACAAAAGTTCCTCTCATGGAGTTTCGGGGTAGATTTCGAGGTCTAAAATATCTGACAATCTGACATTTGTTCAAAACATGGATTTTTCAAAAAAAATCCACTCGAACAATCTCAACCAAAGGGGCCCCAAGTAAAAGCGCAAGTCAATTTATGACAGAGAAGACGTGATCTTCTACATTGCGGTGTATTGTAGTGCATCCAGTTAATACAGATGTACAATAGCCTTTAGGACAAGCCCTCAGATCTCCAGCTCCGACCGCGCAATCCTCGACATGGAGCTAAGGGCCCGTTTGTGGATCATTTGAGGATTCCAATCATTGGAATCCTCTGCATAATTTCATCCCAACCAAATGATCCAAAGTTGTCTCGACTTTTGTGCTGAGTGGATTTTTTAAAATAGAGAGAGAAAGACACAAAAGGAGATGTGTTAAATAATCTACAAAAGCTCCTCTCATGGAGCTTCGGGGTGGATTTCGAGGTCTAAAATATCTGACAATCTGACATTTGTTCAAAACATGGATTTTTTTAACAAAAATCCACTTGAACAATCCCAACCAAAGGGGCCCTAAGTAGAAGCGCATGTCACTTTATGGCAGAGAAGACGGGATTTTCTACATTGCGGTGTATTGTAGTGCATCCAGTTAATACAGATGTACAATAGCCTTTAGGACAAGGTATACTTATTGATTTGAAGACGGATATGTACAATGTTGCATATTGTTGGAGGAGTGTGGAGTCTGATCCGGATATTGGTAGGCTCCCCCCTGGCCTTTGGCGAAAATTTTGGGGGGTATTATTGTAATTTCACCCAGGAGGGTTACCCTAGGCTCCTTATATATAAAGGCAACATCCCTGGTAATCGTTACAGTGTGTGTGAAATAAGAGATCTCAGTGCGGCCGTGGATGTAGGAAGACACATCGCCTCCGAACCACGTAAATCCCTGTGTTCTTGTGGTTTGATCTTCTCTTCCCCATTCTTTCTTCCTTCTCCGTTGTTTGTCCATCTCTACAGGTGCTCCGATCTCTAACAACATATATGTCATGGTCTGATTCGTTGGGACATATCGATCTTGATCCATCCTGGTACGGTAGAAGTCGATCTAACTCAAATGGACTCTGATCGTAACGTTCAATTCAATCTCACTGAACCTTTTAAATAATTTGGGTTGACTCGTACCTTATCATAACTCAAATTCTATATAGTATGGCACGAGACGCCTGTATACATGTGTTTTTTGCGTCAAGTGTTCGGCCAGCGGAAAGTCCTCACGTCCCTCGTTGTGCAGTCCAAAGTGAACTGGATGCCATGTCAATGCGTGCCTTCAGTGCTGACCCACTGCACAATGAGATGGGCGTTCTACTAAAATGGAATACCCCATTAATTTTCGAGTGTTTTACAGGATTTTACTCCGAGAAGCAGACGACCCTTTCGAGGGTCCCCCCCGTCGGTGCATTTCCGATGTTTCGAGCATGCAGTTGCCCAGCGTGCAACAAACTTTCCTACGAACAACTTGCGACGTCGGAATCCGTCTCGTTTAAGAGTTATATGGGCCAGGTTATGTGCATAGAGCTCTCGACCGGGTCAACAACCCCCCCACCCCCGGTCAGTTCACACAAAACGAAGCACTCAGATCCGTTCTATGCCTGTTGGCACTTGGCAGGGTGGGGGCCCTTGCCAAGAAATCCACGAAGGATTCGCAGAACTCCATAAATCCACCGTGCAAAATTTTAGGGGTGTCTGATAATCGAGTTTGATTAATGCAAGCGACTCTTGAGATTATTTATGCGGAGCTCAATTAACACCTACGTGCATGAGAATAGAGGTGGGGTTCATCACTCTCTCTCACTCTCTCATATGCTCTCCCATCCTAATTCGATCTCAAACTGACCCTTACGCTTTGATAGGGGGTTATCCTCCACTTGTCCCGAGGATAACCCCCATTTTGTTCTTTTTTTGATTTGATAGAGGGATATAAATATTCGGGTTAGATTGAGGGATAACCCTCATCTAATCTGAATAGTGTGACCTATCTAAATAGGTGGAACAGTTTAACCCATCCCTTTTATCAAAGTAAATGAGAGTAAGTGTATAATACCCTCAAATATAGCTAAGTTGTACTCTATATCATCGAGGCGCCTTTTCAAGTATCGGCTCAGTTCTTGGAAAGAACTCCGAAGTTAAGTGTGTTTAATAGGGAGTAGTACTGGGATGGGTGACCTGCCCGGGAAGTCCCCCATTCTGGAGTCGATCACCCTTAAAAAAGGGATAAAACCGTGAGGCCGGTAGGCCAAAGCGGACAATACCTCAACGGTATAGAGTACGGGGCGTGACAGAATGGTATCAGAGCCATACCCCAGCCGGAAGTGTGGGAACTAAGTGAGCCATCTCTTGAACCCTCAATGGGACAAAGTGCTACATAGTAGCCGGAAGTGTGGGGACTAAGTGAGCCATCTCTTGAACCCTCAATGGGACAAAGTGCTACATAGTAGGAGCCACCTCTTGAGCCTGTAGGAACCACCTCTAGAATCCTACCTGCCTGGGGGTTTGATTGTGTGCTATATGTGCCCAGCGACGAGGACGTCGCCTATATAAGAGGGGTAGATTATAATACCCTCAGATATAGCTAAGTTGTACTTTATATCATCGAGGCGCCTTTTCAAGTATCGGCTCAGTTCTTAGAAAGAAGGTCATAGAGTACAGGACCTGACAAAGTGGATGGACATACTAATCTAAGGAGGATATCCCTTCATTTATCTAACCCTCTATCAAAGCGCAACCTAGGTGTTTGATTTGTTTCTTTCTTGACAGTGCCCATTATATATTAGGAAGTGGTTCAGTTGGTTAAGTATTTCTACGTACACTTAAAATGACCATATACACGAGGAGTGACTCGGTTAGTTAAGTTTTTTTTAATAATTTAAAATCTAACATAGTTAGTTTAAGATTCAGTCCATGCATTTAACATCTTGAGTTCAAAATTTAATGACTATTAATTGACATATTATTTTTTTATAAGTAACGTGTTAACAAATCGAGAGATGTACAGTCATGAATTAAAAACTACACGTCGTATAATTTTTCACCCATCTCGTGTCCATATTCGAACACAACCCCTCAATTACGTGAGAGTGCACAAAACCACCTAGTCATGGGGCTGCTCGCACCCGATTAGTTAAGACTGCATGTGCTGATTAAGAGTGAAATTTTACTAGGTAAAATTTACATAAGACTTATAGAAGAAAGATTAGATAGGAGGTTAATATAGTAGGATATTCAACCAAAAAAAATATACTTCTCCTTCTTCTCCCCATATGTTGCCCTAACTCCTCATCTCTCTTGCCTAATCCTCTCCCTTCTGTGAAAATTATGGGAGAAGGTGGGTTGATTTCTTGGTGTAGGTGATCCAGATTTATAGAGTTGGGTCGTTATACTCCTCATATTATGACGGATGAGAAGATGAAGATTCGACAATTTGTTAGAGGACTGAGGTCAGAGTTCAAACATGTTGTGATCGTCACCCGTGTTACAGATTTGGAGGAGGATTTGCACAGTATTAGTTGATTTTTTTTTGGGATGTCTCCGGCTGAGCACCAAGTCTTAATTCAGAAGGTTATGGGATTGTTTTGATATGTTTTAAATTATCATAGAACATCATGAGACTAAAATCTTATCATAAATCGTGATGTCCCTCCGTCTAATTAAGGCGTCCTTACGTTGTTACTTTTCAAAATCTTAGCTTGTCGAGATTTTCGCAAAAAAACCTTCCTTATTAGGTTATAATGCGTAGAAGTATTTGTCTAATTTTTATATTATTAATGTTAATTAATGATTTTACTACATTGCAATACTTGGCAGATTTCTATGTAATCCTTAGGTAACATTTTATTAAAATGTCTTATTTATCCTGATTAATCTTTATGTAGCTTTTAGAAGGATCTGAAATACTCCTAATATATCTCAAATATTTTCTTCTATTTATCTATCTATCTATCTATTTCAATAAAAAAAGAGTCATTTCATAGAGACAATTTTGTGATAAAATTTTATTTTATGGACGATGATTTTGACAAAAAATATCTTTTTTTACTCGACTTTGGTTTCAACACAAATGTATCAAAGACTATCTTTTTTTTTACTCAGCTTTGTTGGTTTCAACACAAAGGTATCAAAGATTAAGGATGTGTTTGGTAACTAAATAGGTCATGGATTATGGTCTCGTAATTTTTACCATCTCAAAATTCTACCAAATGTGTAAGTGTCATATCAGATTACTCAAAATTCATAATCTAAAATTTTATAGAGAGATAAAATGAAAATTCTCAATTTTTCATAATCTCTCAAAATCTCATTTTTATTGAATTATTCTCATTTTAAAAGATTACGAAAAAAATCATAATCTCATTGAGTTGTCAAACGAGGCCTTAGACTGCGTTTGGTAACTAAATATGCCATGGATTATGATCTCGTAATCTCCGCCCTCCAAAATTTTATCAAATATGTAAGTGTCAAGTCAAATTATTCAAAAATTATAATTTAAATTTTTAGAAAGAGATAGGGTGAAAAATCTCCACTTTTTATAATCTCTCAAAATCTCCTTTTTATTGAATTATTCTCACTCTAATGAATTATGAAAAAAGTTATAATTTCGTTGAGTTGTCGAACAAAACCTAAGATTGGACAGTTGTAAAATAGGAGATTCTAAAATCAAAAAATTACGATAATCTTTTTATTAGTTTAAATTTGATAATTTTTAAATTTAATATTTTATATTGTTCTATGTCAAAACCCGATGATGTCAATTCCATCTAAATTTGACAAAACATAATCCAACATGTTGACTTTATTATTAAAAATGTAAGTTATGTTAATGACTTTTGAGTGTTGAGTTAATTTCAAGTCCAAGTTGTTCTGAGTCATGTATGTTTTCTGGAGTGAGAACGAGTAATAAAATTTGACTCAAATTCTTTCTAACCTTATTTGATTTATATTTTTTGACTTAACTTGTCTAGACTCACACGGATGGGTCACAAGATTCTGACTCAAAATCGAGTTAACTTAGATTCAAGACGCGTTTGGAACATATCGAGAGTTGAAAGATTTTTTCAAAATCTCTTAGAGAGAGAATAAGCACCTTGTAGATAGTTTTTGGAGATTTTCTAATTCTCTTATCTTTCTTCTTATCTCTCTCTAAATCTCGAAATCCGTCATAAAATAAAAGTTGATGGGACATTGAGATATTTGGAAATACTTTTGAAATAGAAAGAATTTCAATAATTAGAGAGTCTAAAATCTCTCTCCTCGATCCGTTCCAAACGCACCCCGAGAGCAAATAAAATTCATTAAATTTTACTCATAACCATACTATAATTTCATCCATCGCCATCTTTAACTCTCCGTCGACCTACCATTAATGGAGGTTGTGGGGTCAATTTACGGGACAAGTTAGAAACTTATTAGAATTCAGGCCCGTTTGAGAACAATATCAAGTTAGGTAAAATTTTTAAAATTTCTCCACCGTACAAAACTCTACAGTGTCAGAGATTACCCATTATTCAGAATCCTGAGAAGTTGGGTTGTACCAGTCTTAGGCCGAGTTGAGATTTTGCGTTAGAATCCCTCGCCCAACATTAATCTCCAACAAATGGGAAATGGCCACCTTGATTTTAGGGAGAATGACTTTTGCAGAGGAGAGAGAACACACTCACAAAAATGGCCGATTATCATAATCTCCAGAATGAAGTATGTAGTAGATTATTGGGATTATTCACGATGACAAATCTTCTTCTCCTGTCCATTTGATACGGTTGCAAGATTTTTTTTAAAAGTGTTTTTTCATTTGATCTCCAAACGCGGCCTTGTGCAAAATCAGGAGCTCATGTGTTCTTGTGTCTATAATATCTCTTTTCGTAAAATCCCATTCATACTAAATTCCACGAGAGTGGTGGGTCATTTGATAATAATTTTTTATTGTCAGGAGAATCCCCTCTGCAATGTTTCTCAAACGATGCTTTAGAAGAATCCAATCCAAAATGTTACTCTCTTCAAAAAAAAATAAATCAAAACGATTCAGATTTCTCGGGGTCTCTGTAGCCAAACACTCGTACATTTCTCTGCACAGCGCGGCCCAGCATCACCATCAGACGACCTGCCTCAGATTACACACGCGTTGCCGTCAACGTCACCGGCCGATGGTCCGACAAATCCCAGATGATGGGTTTCGGAAAGATCAAATTAAGTGATCCATTCCACTTGGAACATATTTAATTTAATCTTTAATCACTCAATTCAATCATAAATCTAGGTAAAGGTAATATATTCTAAACAGTCCCATCTTTATTATTAAGTGGCCATTTGAAAATGGGGTGGAATGATTTACTCGCCCTCCACCGACAGAGTAAGTCACCCAACCCCGATTAGGGAGGGTTGGGTGTGAGGAGAGCGTGTGGGGCCCACAACTCCCTCTCTCTCTCTCGTTGGGTTAGATAATTCAAGCAGTTATCAAACTTGCCCCAAATGTGTCGAGATGTTACTTATGTGCGGGAGAGATTTTGAGAGAGAAGAGAGACATTTAAATGTCTAAAAATTATTCAAATATAATTTTTGCATGAAAATTGAGGAGATTCAAATGTGCAAGATCGGAAAAGACTTCAACAGATATTAAAAGCTTGTCTTTTTATCACAAAAATAAGAGCAACAGTGTGAAGTGTATTTTCCCAAAACAATGCTGTCAAAATACCCTAATGTAATTTTATATTATAAGATTATCATATCTAAAAACTGTAAATTTTATTGGCAAGGTTGACACTGCTAGATTTTTAATAATCTATTTAATCTAACTAGGTTTCCAAATGCACCCTTAATGTTGAGAGGATGATTCTTTGACTCGGTATGACTCGGGCGTGTCGTATCATATCTGGAAAATTTGATACGATGCGGATCATCTTCATGATCAGTCAAGTCACGGGGAGAGAGAGATAGAGAATACGATACACGTCAAATCCAATCTAATCCACTGTGACTCAAATGTACCGTACTAGATAAAAAAATCCTCTGAGTGGGGGAGACAGTGAACACTGAGCAGGTGTACCCGTGAAGCTGTCCCTCTTGATGGCTGCCCGTCCATCTCACCGCCACCTTCTCTGATCTCCAAGGAGAAGCATCTCCCACACGAAAGAAGCGAAACCCCCTTTTCCCCTCGTTAACTCCGCTGTCCAGGCAGTGCTTCTATGTTTCCCCGATCGAGACCTTCTCTCGATGTCTTCATCAAAAGCCCTCGTCTTTCCTTCTGATGTGGACGCCGGAAGCTTCATCTGAGCCCATGAGAAAGTGAGAAACCTCCAGTACATGGAGGAGAAGAAGCAGAAGCAGGCACACACAGAAGGCTTCTTCCCGGGCCACTTTGCCCTTGACCTTTCTTTCTTCTCCTGTTGCCACCTCAACCTGAAGGGGTTGCTTTGATGGGTTTTACGTGTGCATCTCTACTTGATTTCTCGACCGATGGAAGTACCGTTCTGCGGTTTGAGAATGCCGGGCAGTTAATAACGAGGCCTCGAGGGCAATCCTGCGGTTGCAGAGTCACCCTCGCAAGCAGAAAGACCGTGTGAATTATAGTTTGTAGACTCAGTCCCACTTAAGTTGACTTGGACGTGTCGTATTATATCTAAAAAAATTTGATAAATTATAAATCACTCTCAAGTTCAATCTAGTCGGGTCGAGTCAGAGAGAGAGAGAGAGAGGGAGAGAGAGGAGATGATGTACACCGAGTTAGTTGCGACTCAGACGTATCATACCGGATCATGAAAGATCCGATTAGATACGGATCACTGAGTCGACAAATCTTGGTGTGGATAGACTCCACCTGTGTCGGTGCATGCCAAGCCAGATTCCTACCGTGTGACAAAGTCTACTCGACTCTATCGCTCGATCTAATCCACCTCTTAAAAAATTAGATTAGAGTTATAATTTTTAACATTTATGTATTATTTAATTTTACATAGTGATATAGTTGTTAATATATTTGTTGATTTTTTATAAATTAATTTATAATAATAATTTATTTACAAAAATATTTATTTTCTTATATGTATATTTTACGACCATTCAAATAAAATTTTTATTTATTTAAAAAATTTTACTGATTTGAGAAAAAATGATTTTAAACTAGGCAGATTATGTTATTTACAAATTGCATTTTTCTGAATATTCCCATCTAATCTATATTGCTTATATGTACCCTCTTGATTTTCAACAGTTGTTAATATTTTAATTGTGTGTATATTCAAATAGTTGAAGTTATACACCTCCTTAAGCTATTAACTCCGAAAGAATGTTCCTAAAATGTAGTAAGGAAGACAGTGACTAAAAATATCTTCAAGACTCGCGTAGAGATCTGTGTAACTGCGTTGTCATTAGCTGAGAACAAAAATTAGCTTCTTATTAAGTCTTCAGAACATACTTGCAAATGCAATTTTAGTATCTATAGATGTATTCTAGAACATTTGTTAGATGTCATGTATGATCAATCCTTTTTCGATTTTTATATTGAAATTAGGGTTATAAATAATATTTTTTTAGTAATAGGGTATAAAAATGACACTGAATAAACAAAATAACCATCGACAGATTTTTGTGGGCCTTTATTAACATAAAAATTTATTAGCTATATTCTTCTTTAAAGGCCTCACATGCTTGCTTTATTCTTAGTTAAGAGCCATAGTGAAAGACATGCCCCGTTTAATAGGAATATCAACTTTTAAAATGTGTAATGTTCGTATCAATATCGGTGTATGAACTGGCCAATGAACTGGTTCGATTCGAATTGATTAGACCGTTCAGTTGAATCGATTTAAACCGTGACGTCATCGTAATATCGATACATAATTCGGCTCGATTCTATAACTCAAGATAATAAGAAATAAGATATAATGATCAAAATAAAAAATATACATATATAATTATTAGTCGTG
Source organism: Amorphophallus konjac (assembly GCA_022559845.1). NCBI lineage: Eukaryota > Viridiplantae > Streptophyta > Magnoliopsida > Alismatales > Araceae > Amorphophallus > Amorphophallus konjac. Next base: position 11,211,141 of record CM040124.1, read on the forward strand.
ATCACGTAACTATACAAGTAAAAAAATAACAATAACATGGTTAAATTAATTGACCTTAAAATTTTATATTTTGCAATAGTCTATTAGTCATGATTAATTAAGAGTCTTCTCAATTGACATCTATGTTCCTTTAAACTTTTAAACTTCAAGTATATCTAAAATAAAATAATAAATAACCACAAATCAATAGATAATTTTATTCACACATAAATATCATTTTGAATATTTAAATATTTTTACGTTTATTTTGTTTAAAATGTGAATCGGGTCGTCCGATTTTTTAACATTAGACCGGATCAACTTTAATCAGATCAATTCTTGAACTGATTTACGATCTAACCAATCCGACCGACCGATCCAATCCAATTCTAATAACACAGGTCCATATACTAATGAATAGAAGAGGAATATAGATGATGGCAATTGAAAAAGGAAGGAAAGAGTTAACCGTGGAGAAGAAAGAGGAAATAGAGTCTTCTACTTAAATTGTATTTTTTATTAACAATAGTAATTAACTTTCTTGTAATTATGGATTTTTATAACACATAAATATCAAGACTAGTATGGTATAACCAAACACTTTTTGTCTAGTCAAATCTGTTACTAGTGCTAATGTTTAACATAGTAATTGAATACCTCATGAAGAAATGACTACCGGGGGATTTCATATAAAATAGTCAAAATAATAAAAGGGTTTTAGGCGAATAACCCTCTAAAGCATAGTATATTTGTGAAAATTCTTTGACATAATAAATCAGTGTAAGAAACCTCTCTACTCGGTAAGAATCAAGGGTTACCGTCTCGATTGACTCGTCTATCTCGATCATGATTTGGGATAGGCCGAGTCGATTCCGTCTCGGTCCATCTTACTTCGTGTTAAAATAAAAAGAATTATATATATAATATATATATAATAAAATAAAATAAAAAATGATATTTTATATGTATAATATAATATTAAAATAATAGAGTGTCTCGGTGACGATCCACGACCCGGGTGTCTTACCCACCGTCTGAATCGGGGAGAGTCGTGCGAATCGAGACGGATCGCTCTGGAACGACAAATCCTGATCAGAATATACACATAAAACTTCTTGTTAGCTCACCAAAAGGCCCAAAACAAACTACTGAAACAGGGGATATTTTTGAAGAGAGGTGCTATAGTCTCACTGCATTTTGAGAGTGACATAATGCTCTTCATCTCAATCATACGCTATTTTTAGATCACACTGTTAACGAGGTTTGATGTACCGATTCATTATGCGACTAATCATATGTATCGAGTCGTATTAATTAGAGATCGATATGATCGGTGCAGGATACGTAATTAATATGTTGCTCACACTCTTTTAAATATTTAATATTTTATTTTATATCAAATGACTCTTCACAGGTGTTTTGATTCAAAACAAAGGTTTCAAGTTCGAAACTAACAAAATACACATTTTTCATCTTTTTTTCATTATTCTTCATAGATTGAAGTAAAAAATCATAACAAAAGTTCAATCGACCTCGCACTTAAATTACAAACGTTCTAACCAACTGTGCTACACATAATTTTTTATCACATTTTATTATAAATATTTATAAAGTAATATTGACTTATTAACACACACCGATATAATATAGTACAATATCATATCGTATAGTACTGATAAAAACTTAGTACGCACTATACAAGCAGACCGGCAAATCTCGATCATCAAGATGAAACACGTTTGAACATCATATGATTTGGATGAAAAAATGTGTTTCTTCCCAATTATCTGTTTATCATATGAGTCAAATGAATAGCGAGTAGCGACATTCACTCTTAGGCCACGTTTCATAATATATATGAAAATAAATTTTGAAGATTCTAATTATTGAATTTTTTTAAAAAAAAATCACAATGTTTTCAAATGTCCCTCTCTCATTTTGGTTTGCATGCATAGATGAATTCCTATATAGAGATAAAATATAGACTCGTGTTACTCCCGTTTTCAAATTTCTCAGAAGCTCATTGGGAGGAGCTTTTGGGCAGATTTCGATGTCCCGAACCCCCCCGTCTCTCCCTCGAGATCCACCTTCCTCGCCTTCTCCAAGCTCCAATCGCGTGAGCTTCCAACGCCAGAGCATAGAAGTTGCCTCCATTGAAGCTTCCGTCATCAGGCGATTCCGTCAAAGCCTTCGTCACCGAACTACGAGGGGATGAAGAAGGCCTCCATCACCGCCGTGCCGCATTGCCTCTGTCATCGGATGATGCCTGCAAAGAGTGGGTTCTGGGCACCGTGGCAACCCAATTCTTTGCCTCCCTTTCAACCCAATTCATCGTGGTCGTCCCCCGTCCCCCCCCCCCCTCTCTTCAAGTCTTCCTTCCTCCTCCGTTCACCATCGCCACCCCCCCCCCCTTCAAAAGCCTCTTCCTTCCTCCTTCCTTCCCCCTCCGTTCACTGCCGCCGTCCCCCCTTCAATAACCTCGTTCTTCCTCCTATGTTCATCGTCACCGCCCGTTAAGGAGCCCCCACATCCCACCCCACAAACACCGTCGCAGTCACATGGTACGGGATTTTTTATACGACGAGGAGATTTTGAAAAAATATTGAAGGCCATGAACGTTTTCAAACGCGGTCTTAAAAACAGAGTGTCACTGTCACATTGTACGGGATTTTTTCACAAATAAATAATTTTTAAGAGATTATATGTAAATATTCCTAATAAAAATGGTATCTCTCTCTTGAAAAGTTTCATTGCTCCGGATCACCACGTCCACTGGACCAGTACGAAAACTAATGGTCAGTGGCCACGGAGTCCGCTGCTGTTTAAGGAACCTTCTTCATAGAGTAAGAAAACAACCGCAAGGCCTCCACGTGGTCCACCGAAGCTTCACCAGAATGGACGGTGGAGATCATCGGCATCCCTCCCATGATCCGCTCGGACGGCCGAGATTATCTGTGTGGAAGTCACCGCGAGAAAGAAACAATGGAAAGGGCCCAACAGAGTGGGGTTGGGGGAAAAAAGTCCACATCTTCTCACCTCACCTGCTCGGGCTCGCCCTCACAAAACCCCCCGGCGCTCCCCCTCCAACGAACACCACTTCGTCCTCGCAACGGCCATTCTTGCCCCGCCCTTCCCTGCTGCCTCCCTCCTCCTCCCCCTGAGACGGTGGAGCTCCGGCAACCGTGGCCGGGATCCCCTTGGAGTCCTCCTCCCGGCAGCGCCTCGCGCCCGATGATCTGAAGCCCTCTCCGATCTGAGGAGGGCGCTGGAGGAGGAGAGCCATGGGGTGTGCTGGATCGAGCCAGAAGAAAGGGCAAGGTCAGCTCTGTCCATCACTCTCGTCCATCTGTTCTTTCTAGTTGGGCTTGGTTAGCTCCGATTTGGCGAGTTCTCTTCCCCCCCCTGCGTGCATGCATCCGTGGGGAAGAATGGAACCGATTCTTGATTGCGTATGGTAGTTTTGTAGGTGAATTGGCTTAGTTCTAATTGGATAATTTGGATCTTAGGTGTTTATCCCCCTCGTTTTGATGAGTTCCTGTTCTATCTAGGTCTTGTTCTCGAGCATAGTTCTTTCTCGGTTCATTAGTTTTGTATGTGGTTTGCTGTCCTTTTATTATATGCTGTAATTAATGGAACATATTTATGTTATATCGGAACTTTGGAGTTTCTTTCTTGCTTCATCGTTGTCTCTCACTCGTACACCCGTGCTTTTGGTTGTGCGGTGTTTACTTGACGGATTTGTGGCTGCGTCGAGATTTACTTTCTTTCTTCTATTCTAAGTCCTTGAAATTCTCTGATTGATCGTGCATTCCTCATCATCGACATTGTTATCTTCATCATCTTTGTTTATGCTGTTCTCTTTGAGTCACCTGGTATTGTTCTTTTCCTTCCATGGTAACATAGCAGAGCATAATTACAATAACGTGTCCAAATATTCTGTTTAGGTGTGGTAGTACTCGTACAGATTTAGGCCATATCTGGCGTACAGTTTAACAGTGCCTGGACATTAAGGTTTACGAGGACGTGCAACTTAAATGCTGATGGTGTAGTCAACCTTGTGACTAAGTATAATGTTATACTGTATACCTAATTTGTGTTTCTAGGGCAGCGATTACGTTATTTGTTTCCTTATCTTTCCATAGTTGAATTACTTCCATGTGATTTGGTTCGGACTGTTGGGAAATAAAGGAAACGAACTTTAGTAATGTCTATGTTGTAACCGGAATTTTCTTTCGAGCATTAGATGCACCTTTTCGTGGTCTATGTTCCTATCCTTTCATTAAATTTATCTCTTAATCTCTTCACTTTTCTTTTATAAAAGAAAATTTATATACGACACATTTAATTTTTATCACATAGTTTTTCTCAATGACAATATAGTTTCTTGTTTTAAAACGAAAAGGAATAACTCATACTGCTTAAGGCAAATACCTTTTTAAGAGAAAAGGGAAATTAGACTGACAAAGTATCAGTTTTCAGTTAAATCATATGAGTGTAATGAGGAATGTTGAATGTAGAGTAACATGCGGAAATGTGATATTGAAAGCTAAGATCCCCAACAAGGTCAAGATTTTCTCCTGAAATTAATCCTTGGGAGACTTCCAATAACAGAAATGTTGAAGGAGTTCATCCACTAATCTAAAAGGGAGATGCATTTTCTGTGCTACTTTTGAAGAATCGTATGATCACTTCTTCTTTGGGTGTGGAGTCATAAGGGCATTATGGAATTATGTTACCAGAGACTCTCAGTTTTAGTTGGTGGGATCCTAAAGATGCCACAGACTTGATGGAAGGATGGATTCAGAGATGTCCTGGGAACAAGGAAAAAAAAAGCCAACTGTCAATTTTTCATGCAGTGTTATGGTCCATTTGTGGAGAAAGGAACAGTAGACTCTTCAAAGGTGCTTGGCACAGAAGTGATGCGATTCTAAAGAGATCTGTTCTGTGTGTAGAAGAGTGATTTTTGTGCAATAGGTCACACAGGTAGATGCCAGCATGAACTCATGAGTCTTCCTAATTGTCTTCTATTGTTTGTTTGTAAACTTTTGTTTTTATGTCTCAGATTAACGGTTATGATCTAGGCTTCCCATTTATTTTAGCATTTCTGCTAATGGACTTGTCAGACTGACTTAGCAGAAATTCATTTTCAGCCTAATTTCAATGGTCCAGCCAAAAATTTCCTTTTGCATCAAATTTGCACATTCGCTCCCTCACATTTTATTTTATTGAAGAGATTCACAGGTTGAAAAATCCAAAGGAGCTTCTTGCAACCATTCTTTTGACTAGTCTCCAGGTTCTTTATGTCCACATACGTTTGACATTCTGGTTGCATAAAAAAGGACAGATGCATTTGTGATATTGGATACCAATCTGGCACATTTTAAGGAAGGAATAAGTCATGGATTTGTGTGTTGACATATCATCATCATCCACCAGGCCCTAGTTAATTTGGTTTAGGCATATGAATCCTATTTCTTCATTCAGTTCCTCATATTCCATACTTATATTCAACATATGCCATTTTTTTTGTCTTTTTTCACTACTTTATCATCCAAGTTCTTTCCAATCTTCCTCTTCCTGTTTTAGTATCCTCGTGAAATTGGTGTTCATGTCTCGTTATGTGTGTACCTATCCATCTTCTTCACGTATATCCAAATTATCCCAAATAATTTTTGTAGACTCTATTCTCTATTACCACCACTACCATCTTTTTTGATGTATGATCTCTTCTTGTTTTACCATCCATCTGCCCAGGAACCTGCCCAATGATCTCTGTCACACCCGAAGCATTATCGTATCGGGCCCTGGACCCGATACTATGCTTCTTCCCTGCCTGGTTTCCCCACCCTGTAGCGCTGGAGCCACTAAGGAAGTGAGGAACCAGCTCGCCTAGTTTCCCCGCCCCGCTCTGCAACTTGCTGCCCCCCTGATCCCTGTAGCCCTCCAGCGGCGACCAGTAGGGCTGCCGCTCACCGGCACACCCTTCTGACAGCGGTGGACTGGCAACAGCAGCCAAGTCCAAGGCTTGCGACCATGGGGAATGGGGAACCGGGGGACGAGGGGAATGGGGAACCGGTACCATATCGGTACCGGTTCCGGTCAGAGCCGGTACCGAAATTGGTACTGGTTTTGAATACCTCAGTCAAGGCGACCCAAAACGTTTATGGGCAGCCTAAGCGCTCAGGTGATATGGTGTCCACCTAGGCAACACCATGGTGGCTCTTAAAAACCCAAAAAATATATATCCCTGATATACAAATTAAGAATAAAATACATGAAAAGGTACAAATTTTAATGTTAAAAATTGAGAGAGGGAGAGAGAGGGGGGGGGGGGAACACAAATAGAGAGGGAGGGCATTATAGGTTATGTGCCCAGGGCAGGCATCTCAAGGCACCCAGGCAAGGTGCCTTGGCCTGCCTGGCTCGCCATGCGCCTAGGTGAGCTCCTTGCTCACCTTTCTGGGGGCAGAAAGGTGGGCTGGCGCCTTGGCCGGATAAGGATGCCTGATTGCCTAGGCGCCACCTATGTGGCACCTAGGCGATCACCTTGATAACTATGATGTACACCAAGGCTAGATGTGTACACCAAGGCTAGATGCATTTTTATTTTCATTGGCGTGGCACTTGACTATCTGACTGAAAGCCCATCATATGCAACTTTAATTCTTTGTCATTTGGATTGCTAGTTGCAGGTCCAAGAATAGTTGGTGCCAGTCATGGTATTAAGAACTGGCTGGACCTGAGCAGATCCGGGCCAGAACCAGTCTGGTTCCGGTGGGCAGTTTTTGGCCAGAACTAGCTGGTTTTGGTGAAATGGGGCTTGGGAACCGGTCCTAAAATCAGTCTTTAATTCCTCAGTGCCAGTATGGGAGCTTAGTTCTCCCCCACTTGTATTGATAGTTGTTAAGTCTGAGTGAAGGAGAGTGGGTGCCATGAATGTTATTTGATCATAAAAAGAGCTGTTGTCATCCATATGGATCCTGGATTACTTTCTTAATGAGTTGACCATAGGTATTAGAAGAAATCAGCATCCTATTCACTTTGGTGAAGGTGGTTACAGTTAGAATTCTGAGTCAGTTGAATGTTCTATTTTCTTGATTCAAGTATTTTGAATGAATGGGGCCCTTCTAGAATTAGTTTTAGATGTCCTATCCATCTTTCTAGGAAATTGTAATAGGAGAGGAGCCAGGGGGTCTGACTGCCTTTTTGGCAGCCATCCTCTTGGTGGACCTCACTTCCATTGGCCTCTGACTGCTCTCTGAGAAACAACAAACAAACAAACAAAGGAAGGGCCTACCTCATGCACCTGAACGAACAGATATGCTTCTCGTATGGTGAGGAGGATTAAGATGCAGATCATCTGATGGTCAAGTTTTCATTTAACAGTGAAGCATGACAGATAATATGATCAATTGCTCAATTTCAGCACCTTTTATTCTGTCAATTCTTGAGATATCAAACCACTTTAAAATGGCCATGTGGGAGGGTACGCAAGGGATCATGCAGAAATGTGCGGCAACTATTTCCTTGTGCCATTTTCTGTTCTATTTGGAAGGAGAGGACTGGAGTGCTTTTTCTAGGGAAAAGGATCTTATGTTGAGCATATATGTATGGAAATTGGAATTATAGGAATGGTCTGCCTGTCCTTGGAGTTGTGCATTGATTAGAGCAAACAGATGGGATATGGAGTTCATCTAAAGAAAAAAATCCTTTTATTAGGATTAATCTTTTAAGGGAATTTTGGGCCCTTTTTTACTGTAAATTTCAGTAAGAGGTGTAGTGGGAGCCAGGAGGTAGCCCGCCTCTTCAATTCTATCAGGTGTGCCATCTCTTTATTTATAACAAACTGGTGGTATAACGCACCTTTCCCCTTCAGGGGAAAAAATGGCTCCTGCACGTCATTGAGCCACTTGTTACTGCCAGCATGTCTCACGAATGCCACCATAGTCAAATGCAATGCTTTAGGATGTGTATATGTTCACGAGGCCACGGAGGCATTGTCTGTCAAAAGAGTGGAGGAAAGATAGTCTACTTTTTATTCGGGTGAGGTAGAATTTAAATCATCAAAAACCATACAAAATCCCTCAGAAACCTTTGTCAAAGTAAATAAAAAGGAACCTTTCAACATATACATATATTAATAGGTTAGTTTCAGCATTGTCCTGGATCAGAACGAAAGAAGCAAAGTAAAGACACCACTGATGGATTTTTCTTTCCTATTTTTTTTCTTCATTGGTGTGGGGTGTGGTGTGGGGAAGATGTTCCTGGTGGTCACTACCTGCTACTTCCACATCCAATTACACTGTCTGCATGATCCAAACGAGGACTTCAAGATGTGCTGCCAGGTGTATCATAGATATATTTACCCTCATTATGTTACTGGTTACTTGTTGGGCAAGACAACTTGCTTCTTGATTGGCTTGCCTTAAGAGGGCTTATTATCAATATACATTGCTTGAATATCCTAAGAATTTTTAAGTTTGATTCTTGCAGAGAATGTGAAGAAAGTGAAAAGGCCAAAGCCTTGGAAGCATACTCAGCCTCTAACTAGGACAGAACTCAGACAGATGCGTGATGAGTTTTGGGATACACAACCTCATTATGGTGGCCAAAAAGGTGCTCATTCCGTTTGAGATTTGTTATTCTGAGTTATAATTGGTAACTTCTTTTTCCCGTGTCTTTGTATATTTATTCATTCATCTGCAACGGATTGAAAAAGAAAATGTTATGAATGTAGTCTTACCTTTTTCTCCTCATCTGCATCACTAAAGCTTACAATAGGATTTTTGTCTGGAAAATGGAAGCTCCTACATTTTCTTGCTGCTGGTATATGGGTGCACTGCATTTTTGTCTGACTCGGGCTGTGTGGGTGTCGGTATGTTAGTGTTTTTTTTGGTTTTCCCTTTTTCCTTTTTTGGGTGGGTGGGGGCATGCTGCGTAGCCTGTGTCTGTGTGGTAGGAATGGGACAGATCAGAACCTGATGGAAGGCTGTTAGGACGCCTTTCTTCGGATAGCCTTCTAATCTTTTAATTTCCATCATCTGTTTTTTCTTGATTTCATGTTCCTTTTTGAGATACATTGCCTTAGAGATGACATGTTACCTCTTTTGGATTGGATATTTTCATATATTGTCCCATGAAAGAAGGGAGGTGGAGGTAATATCTGATATAAAGGAGGTCTCATCTGTGCAATATATGGCTTACTTCTGGAAGCTAGTTTTGCTGCAGTTCATTATATTAATTAATTATCCTTGTACATTATATGCGAACATAAAAAATTCTACAAGTGTTTTTAGGATTAGTGTATTCCATGACTTGTTTTGCCACTTCTCTAGTTTTACAATAACAATTTCATTTTTATTGTCAAACTTCTGAAGCTCTGTAGGTGAAAATCTTCGATGGAAACATTGTAGGTTTTAGCAAATTTAGCCTTGCACAAGAATTGATGGGAATAGGAATTGAAGAAATGAATGTCATGTTGGATAAAGCTATGAAGAATATGCTGAAGTCGAAGAAGAAGATTGGGGAAATAAATTTCTCAAGCTATTAGTTTTCAATCTATTTGTGTCACTGTAGTGGTAGCCCGAGCTGTACCTAGGCCAAGGTCCTTCCCTATCAATTTCCTAGCAGTGTTTTGGTTAAGAGCATGTAAACAGTATTATAACTTCAAATTTTGTAAGATGTTATGACATGTCTATCCTACAAAACAAACTAGACTCTTTGATACCAGGCTGCAGAATCTAGCCATCTACCTATCTCCCAATCTCATGGCCCATTAATATTAGCCTGTTAAACTAAGAGAATACAGTTTCAGGAAGCTTATGCCATGAAGAAAAACTGACACCTCAGACCTTATGGTGAGACCTCTAGCACAAGCTGATGTATCAGCAAAGTAGAAAAGTGAAAAGGCACCATGTGGTGTGGAAAGGGCAAGAGGCACCATATGGATTGAAAAGAGGAACATAGATATGTAGTGTACAAACTGAAAAAAGGGACTATATTTACAAGGAAGTAAATCTCCTTTCTAATTTCCCAGCCCTGTGATTAGATACTATTAACAACCCATCCTCATCAGATCGAACTCATCTGTTAAAATGTTGACAAGTAGACATGACATAAGATCATCATTTCAAAATCCACTGTAAGTATGAACATTTCTTGCCTGTTTTTCATTTACTAGCACAGAATAGATGGCTGGAGTGATACTCTTGTCATCCAATTAACGATTTCTGAGCAAAACCTCTAGAATCAGGTACCTGATGCGAATCTCCAGTGTATCATATAGGCCACTAGGGAACCTAGCTACAGAAACAGTCCTCCATGTAGACCGAGTTAACAAACTCCTGAGATAAACAACCCCTTCAAGAATGCCATTTGGTACCTCTTAGTAATGCTCTCTACAACTCAGGCCAATCGTTGTCAAAAATTAGTCATGAAAGCCAAATTTGTCATCACACTTCTTGGGCACGTGTTTCCTACTTTCATAATCTTTCTCATGCTCAAGATAGAAGTGCAAAAAGTTCATTTCACTTAAGATTCCCATGAATTTTTCTTAAAGAGAAAATAATCTGGAATACTTTAGGACCATGTGATCTTATCTCCTTCCATCTCGTGCATCCCTGTTCTAGCCTTTTAGAAAACAGAGCAACGAGAACCTCTTCCTTCTCTCTGCTGAGCCTTGTTGCCGCTTCTCTATATTTTGGTTATGGGTGGTCTCCTATTCAATCTTGTCACACCTATGCTCCTCTTCCCATTAATCTAAAATTTACTTGCAATCATAGCTTGGCTCCTCTAGCTGTTAACTGCTTGATAACTTCTTGTTTGGGTCTCCCTTCCCCTGGTTGCACCTTATTTCAACTGGTTCCATGCTTGTTCAACATCCTCGATAGCAACATCATATATCATCTTGTGGTCTTTCAACATTTAAACATGGTCATGTTCTTCGTTTGATGCCCTATTTAAGATACATTAGGTGCTCTTTTGTTGACCACGGGCCTTCCTTCAGGCTTATGCACACGCATTCATGGGTTTTTCAACATGCTGGTCTCACTGGATTATTCTGTTTCTTCATCTAGAGCTTTTTGAGTATCTTCTGGGCCAGCCTTCCATTGAACGTCTTCCTTGCCAGGTTACTTCTGCATCTATAATGATCTCTACATTCAATATGGTTTTAATTTTTTCCCGCTGTTTTAGCTCTTTCCACTCCAATCAATGTTCATGTCCCCAGTCTTATAGACGGTGGAGCCATCTTGTTCAAAACTACCCGTGGCATTCTCTTGACTCGTACTCTATGCCTTGTTTTTTACTTTAGGTCTTTCCTTTTTGCAGTTCCTACTACTTTCTGTCGTGACTCCCGATTTATCAATTGCTTAGTAAGTTGAGCTGACCACTCTGCTCCTGCAAATTCTGTAGGTGCTTCAATTGGCTGGTTTATTTAATGGTTCCACTCCTGTTGAGACTGTCCGAATGCGTTTTTCTTTTTTTTTTTCTTTAATGGTTTATTTAATGGTTCCACTCCTGCTGGTTTATTTAATTGTCACATTATGACCACCAGAGCATTCCAGTCTTCTATGAGCATACGAAGCATACTCATGATTAATTCTCTCTCTCTCTCTCTGGCACATACTTCTCTTGTTGGCAGGTTATCTATCTGCTCTATCTCTTCTCTGCTGGGCCGGGCCATTAAATAGCTTATGAATGTGGGTTAGTAACACCCTTTTGAAATTACATTCTATTGTTGGTGGGCTCTTCAGAATCTGCTGTCCCAAATCCAGTCTTTTGTAGTGTCACCAAACTGCAGATTCTTACTAGGGCGGAGATGCCTCTCAAGAACCTCTGCCCCTTATCTATCTGCTCTATCACTTCTCTGCCGGGCCGGGCCATTAAATAGCTTATGAATGTGGGTTAGTAACACCCTTTTGAAATTACATTCTATTGTTGGTGGGCTCTTCAGAATCTGCTGTCCCAAATCCAGTCTTTTGTATTGTCACCAAACTGCAGATTCTTACTAGGGCGGAGATGCTTCTCAAGAACCTCTGCCCCTACGAACTGTAACACATTTGGCATGCTATAAATGTTTCCCAAAACATTGCAATGCTCTTACAGCCCGTATTAGATATAAACTACTAAACTAGGTGGCCTAAATGCACGATGTCGCAATTAGGCAGACTCCATAAGATTATTGTTCCACTGTTGTTCAGTCTTGATGCACCAACCCATGGAAGAGGAGAAAGTTGGACAATATGAATTTCGTGGAAGTTTAGGGAAAGAAGTGGTAAAAGCTGACATTTTAGTTATTTCACTGATGAATTACGTGGAAGTTTAGGGAGAGGGGGGCATCTCCTTGGTTCTAAAACGTACGTGCCTTCATCTTGGTCCTTGCCTATATAAGTAAGGGTGGTCACGGGAAAGTGCTGTCAAATGTCATTTCTTTCCAACCGCGATGTGTGATGTGCTTGATTCCATGCAAGCAGAGATATGGGACGCACTTCGAGCTGCAGCAGAAGCTACCGATCTAACTCTTGCACAAGCAATAGTGGATAGTGCCGGAATCATCGTCTCCAGTGCTGACTTAGCAACCTGTTACGATGAGAGAGGTATACTCCCCCTATGCCGTTTCTTTCTTCTTTTTTTTTTCCTCCTCCTAACTTTTATGGCATCGGAATTTGGTAATCCTTCTCAACCCTTCGACACAGGTGCAAAATATGAATTGCCCAAGTATGTTTTGAGTGAGCCCACCAATTTGATTCGAGACGGTTGACTCGCTGCAGAACCTTGGGCGTGGGACAGGACGGAGTGTAAAACCCAAAATCCTGTAAATAATGTAAATTGGTCCGACGTTACGTCTGAACCTCGTGACAGTAAATCGATTTGGTCAATTTCTGATGGCATCTGACTGCCTGTTCAATGCTACTAAAAAGACTCACCCGGTGCCCAAGAAAATGAGGGCTTGTTTGATGATGTCCAACTGATCCGTTTTCTAGGGGTGCGGTTTTTTTGTGTTTGGCAAATATTGCTCATAAACTTCGTACCTCTTCGTTTCCTTGTTAGTAGCCTCTTTGACAGAGCTTTATGTTTTTTTCGGAGAGAGGCCAACGTGTTTGGCGTCCGTTTCTAATTGGAAGAACTCTTCGGCAATCGGTATCAAGGAGTCGTCTTGTATGATTGTCTAAAATTTAAGTCGATATATCTGCTTAGATATTAACCTTTTCCCATTTATTCTTTAACTTTGATGGTGCAATAAATGGTGCAATAAATGAAAGAGGTATTGTCCGCTGTGGCGATGCCTACGTGGATGTTTTATGAAATACATGAGTAAGATAATGCGTATACCAGTTAATAAGAGGTTATAAGACAATTTATAATACTTTTTTGATAATGGAAAATATAGTGCAGTGGTACTCAGATATGTGAGGAGTGCAATAGAATTTGTTTCAAGCCCATTAGACTAAATGTGATCGACTCTTTTTCGCAACATTAACAAACATTGGGCCCACATCAGCACCTCTTTTTCCCAACACCAACAAATATTGGGCCCACATCGCTGGAGAATTAAACGGGAGACAGGGATTTGTTAGCCCTACAAACTAGTTATTAAGTAGAAGATTATCTTTTTCTACAAAATGTCAGTACTTTAGTGTATACCGGTGTTTGTTGGTTGTACAGTCAATTCGAAGGCATGGGTTTTAATGAATCTAAAGAGAGGAGGAGACAAGTATGATGTCGAGATATGTGATGAACAGTGCCGGGAAAGGCAAGATCTTTCAAAATGTCTGAAAAGTCACCCTCATTCAAAGCTCAGTTAGTTAAAAAGAGCCATTCCAGACTCTCTGTTCTCACAGTGTGCATCCTTCCTTCTTTTGTATCTCTATTCATGTCATTGGTTCTTGTGTGTGGACATCGGCCGGTCCCTACATTATCGAGGGAATCTCCACCGCCTTATACACGTAGGAAGTCCTAAAATAATTTTAAGTGGAGCATGCTTTAGAACGGAAGAGACGAGAAGGGTGAGCCTGCCCTGCCTGACATGTCGCACTTGTTCTCCCAGGTGATGCAGCTGGGCATCATTTTTTGTTAGCATCAGTGGGAGTCGGTGATGAATTATGTCACCATGTTCCCCCCATGAATGTCACTTTTTAGTGTAATATGTTGTACGTTTTTTTTTTTGGTTAACAACTGGCTCAACGTTTGGGCACTCCGAGAACACAAGGGAGTAGCAGGGTCGAATTCGAGTGCAAACACGCGACACCCAAAGGGCTAGAGGGAGTAGATGAGTCAAACCTGCGGCCTCCCCCATGACATTATCTTAGTAAAAATAAATTGGATGATCAAAATAGGAGACAAAGAATAACTTGTTAGAGGCACACACTGGACAACCTCTTATATGTTGCATCCTCCCCCCCTCCCCCCGGCCGGTTGGCCACCTCTTCCACCGGTGACCCCCTCGGGTAACTTCTCCCCTACCGCGAACCTTTCCTCTCTTCTGTCCTACTTCTCTCCTTTCACCTCCTCCCCTTTCCACGTAAGTCCCTCTATATTAGTGGCCATTCGTTGTTGACAGCAACACCATGGTAGAGGAGTGTGGAGTTTGAACCTTATCTTGGTAGATTTTTTTCTATCTCTACATAGATCCAACTTCGTAGTAAGTTGGCGGAGATATTATTGTAATAGTACCCATGGCATGTTGCCCTAGGTTTCTTGTATTTAAGGTAACATATCTTGTAATCGTGTATTCTTTTTTTGGTGAGAAAGAAAGAGAACTCAGTGCGACCGTAGACGTAGGAAAACACATCGTATCTCCGAACCACGTAAAAATCTTCTGTGTTATGTGATTTGATCCCTTCTTTCCCCTCTTTCTTCTTCTCCTATCTTTGTCCGTCGTTATAGGTACTCCAATTCTTAACACACCACCCTCATTGCTCTCGCTTTACCCTCACTCCTATTAGTAATGTTAATGGGACGTGTGCCCATGGTCTGCCTGCAGGACTCACCGGCTCGCATCCGCAGACGCCTGCGGCACCCGCCGCAACGCGACTTACGCCGACACCACGGTGCTACTGCACCCGCATCACGGCCGGCCCCCTTGCGCCCTTGGCATGAGCCCGTGCTGGCTCGCTGGACAGCCCACGTGCACGTGGCACTTGGCAGCCCTCTCCACCTCCTCGCCTTTTACGCTCTTCTTTTAACCCATGTGATTTTATCTTCACCAAGGTAAATATCTTCTCCACGTATGTAAAATCTTATCACCCCTTTGCATTTATCCTCCACTAAAACCCCCCCTCCACCGCCTAACCCCATTAATTCTACTATTAATTCTACTATAAATAGAGATAAAGGGGGGTCTTCTCGTATATGCATACGGCAGTGAGTGGTGGTGAAAATACGTAGGATGTGTAATGGAGAAATGATGAGTGCAAGTGGTAAAAGAGAATAAAGAAATGTGAGACGGTTTGTACGCGAGAGAGAGAGAGAGAGAGAGAGTAATTAAATAATTTTCTCTCTCTATCTTCTTCTCTCCTAGTCGTCCCTCTGTCTAATCATCGACAATGACAAGTTCGGCTATAACTTCATAGGGTCATCACCACAGTCCTACGAATTTAGAGGGTGGACTAATAGGTTGGCTGTGACGGCCCGAGAATCCGATTACCGGGAAGACCCGATAACCCGAGACTCGCACCGCCGCCCACGAGCCGGGAGGGCTCGGAAGGGCTAAAAAGAGTGTGGAGGCACAAAGAAATAGGAAATAAAACAGGATAATTCAATACTTAACAGAAATAAATAAACAACTACAACAGAGTCCAGTCCAACAGAAAGTACAGTCTAAAGGAGTAAAGCGTACCACATGCCAAGTGAACACTCCGAGAACACAAGGGAGTAGTAGGGTCAAATTCGAGTGCAAACACGCGACACCCAAAGGGTTAGAGGGAGTACAAACCTGCGGCCTCCCCCATGAAAGAGGCCATTGTCCACTGAGTCACAAGCTCAGGAATATTATGTTGTATCTTAGTAAAAATAAATTGGATGATCAAAATAGGAGACAAAGAATAACTTGTTAGAGGCACACACTGGACAACATCTTATATGTTGCATCCTCCCCCCCTCCCCCCGGCCGGTTGGCCACCTCTTCCACCGGTGACCCCCTCGGGTAACTTCTCCCCTACCGCGAACCTTTCCTCTCTTCTGTCCTACTTCTCTCCTTTCACCTCCTCCCCTTTCCACGTAAGTCCCTCTATATTAGTGGTCATTCGTTGTTGACAGTAACACCATGTTAGAGGAGTGTGGAGTTTGATCCTTATCTTGGTAGATTTTTTTCTGTATCTACGTAGATCCAACTTCGTAGTAAGTTGGCGGAGATATTATTGTAATAGTACCCATGGCATGTTGCCCTAGGTTTCTTGTATTTAAGGTAACATATCTTGTAATCGTGTATTCTTTTTTTGGTGAGAAAGAAAGAGAACTCAGTGCGACCGTGGACGTAGGAAAACACATCGTATCTCCGAACCACGTAAAAATCTTCTGTGTTATGTGGTTTGATCCCTTCTTTCCCCTCTTTCTTCTTCTCCTATCTTTGTCCGTCGTTATAGGTACTCCGATTCTTAACACACCACCCTCATTGCTCTCGCTTTACCCTCACTCCTATTAGTAATGTTAATGGGACGTGTGCCCATGGTCTGCCTGCAGGACTCACCGGCTCGAATCCGCAGACGCCTGCGGCACCCGCCGCAACGCGACTCACGCCGACACCACGGTGCTACTGCACCCGCATCACGGCCGGCCCCCTTGCGCCCTTGGCATGAGCCCGTGCTGGCTCGCTGGATAGCCCACGTGCACGTGGCACTTGGCAGCCCCCTCCACCTCCTCGCCTTTTACGCTCTTCTTTTAACCCATGTGATTTTATCTTCACCAAGGTAAATATCTTCTCCACGTATGTAAAATCTTATCACCCCTTTGCATTTATCCTCCACTAAAACCCCCCCTCCACCGCCTAACCCCATTAATTCTACTATTAATTCTACTATAAATAGAGATAAAGGGGGGTCTTCTCGTATATGCACACAGGCAGTGAGTGGAGGTGAAAATGCGTAGGATGTGTAATGGAGAAATGACGAGTGCATGTGGTAAAAGAGAATAAAGAAATGTGTGAGAGAGAGAGAGAGAGAGAGAGAGAGAGAGAGTAATTAAATAATTTTCTCTCTCTATCTTCTTCTCTCCTAGTCGTCCCTCTATCTAATCATCGACAATGACAAGTTCGACTATAACTTCATAGGGTCATCACCACAATCCTATGAATTTAGAGGGTGGACTAATAGGTCGGCTCTCATCGTCTATCCCAACTCCACTCGAGTCCGTCGACGTCGTTAAAAGCACTGTGTGAGTTTTGGCTACGACTTTAACTTCAGCTTTTACTTCCGCTTCTATTCTCTATTTTGTACGGATAAGATACGTCCTTAAACACTGTACATATAAATGTTGTAATTGTATATAATCTGTCGGGGTTATCAACAAGTAAGATGGAGTGTGTCACTGGCTAATGGTGTGGGGTTGGACGAGGGATGGGAGGGGGGATGGTTGGAGGGAGGAGGTTAGAAGAGAAACGAAGAACAAAAAAATTGTGGGCAATGAAAGAGGAAATGAGTCGTCAGTCGGATTCGGAAAAAAAAATGGCATGTTTGGAGGGCGATGATGCTTTCATCAAAAGAAAAATATATAGAAGATATTACAAATTTAGTCCTTATTGATACATATGAGATGAACATGACGTAATAAAAAAAATCGCCAATCTTTTCTCATAGCTTTATTTTTAATTAACATAAACCTTTTGGTTTTCTAACTCTGAGTTGAAAGCTATATATAAGTTAAAAAATCAACTAACTTGATTTTAAAAAAAGGTTTTTTGCATATTAGTCCCTATAAATTTAGTGAATTGCCGATTAGTCTCTCCATTCTGAGTATTATTTTAATAGTCCCTGTAATCTTAGTCGTTACATGTTTAAGTCCCTACCGTTCATTTAGTTAACTAAACTATAGTTACCTTATACTAAAGAGAATGAAAATACTAACTTACCCCTGGGTTAAGTGTGAGAGTGTGAGAGAGAGATAGAGAGAGGGGTGCCTCCCCCCTCCCCTGCAACCTCCCCCCTCCCCAGCCCTCCTGCTCCCTCTGGCCACCCTCCCCCCTCCACCTCCCCCTCGGGCCTCCCTCCCCCCCTCCCCCTCCGGCCGACGCGACCTGCCCCCTCCACCTCCCCCTCCGCCCTCTCCCCTCCCCTCCCCATCCGACCTCCGTCCCCCCTCCCCCTCCCCTGCTATCTCCCCCCTCCCCAGTCCTCCGGCCCCCTCCGTCCGCCCTCCCCCTCCCCAGTCCTCCGGCCCCCTCCTCCCCCTCCGGCTGCCCTCCCCCCATCCCCTGCGACCTCCCCCTCCCCCGCCGGCCGCCCTCCCCCCTCCCCCTCCCCCTCCGGCCCCCCTCCCCCTCCCCAGTCCATGGATGTGTGTGAGAGAGAGATGTGTATTTTAGTCTTTTCCATGCCATTGACGGAATATTCAACAAAATATTCTTTTTTTAAGACGGAGATAAACTATGTGGACTTATTTATAAAATATTAATAATTATAAAGATCTTTAAGATAATACTCAGAATAGAGGGACTAATCAAAAATACACTATGTTTATAGAGATTAATATGCAAAAAAACCCTTTAAAAAATATTCTCCTCAAACTAAAACATCGATAAAAGAGATGCACCAAACACGGGCTAAATTGCGTTGGATATGCGGCGGCGCTTAGAAGTCAAACTAGGTGACGCACATGATCCGCACTCCTCATCTCCGGGCGATCTCATAAGCTTGATCGCACGTGAGAGGTGGTGGCTCGTCCCTCATAATACTCATAACGTGTCGTTGGAACGACATATCTTACGGATTTTGTCCATACGTCCAAAGAGGTTTCCGGTACGAAGCGGTGGTTGGAGCCGGAGACTTGGAGCACC
Organism: Amorphophallus konjac; assembly: GCA_022559845.1. Lineage (NCBI taxonomy): Eukaryota > Viridiplantae > Streptophyta > Magnoliopsida > Alismatales > Araceae > Amorphophallus > Amorphophallus konjac. The sequence goes on from CM040124.1 coordinate 11,230,108, forward strand.
GCGTACATTCAAAACGATCGTTACCCAACCCGAGACGATTATTTTCTGAGCAATTACCGGTGGCAGGGTCAATTTTGGAATCTACCCTACGGGTGCGTCTTAATAAAATGTGACTTGTAAGAGACATTATAACTGAAGTACTGAACAACAGCATGTCACCAACCGGCTAGCTACCATCGATACATATATAGATGGAATTTCGCCTAATTTTGTTCCCTTAAAAACAAGGTTTTACTTACCTTACCGTACCAACCCCTCTGACTCTGTACGATATAATCTAATTTATTACATGATCAACAATTATTTAATAATTAAAAATGATTGTCGATTTATAAAATAGATATATACATTAAATACCTAGGTAGTTGTCTAAGGAGTGATTTTTAATATCTTATATTACTAACTGATTGTTAATATTATTTAACATTATAAAAACTTTTTTAATTGTCAGAGGTATAAAAGTTTTAATGAAGTAGATTTCATTCAAAGATTGTTCCAGAGGATCAAATAGTAGTTGCACAGTTAAGAAAAAAGTAAGTTAAAAAATTTTAAACGTAAAATAATAATTTTATTTAAAAATAAGAAAAATATACAAACAAGCCGCTTAGACCCAACCCAATAAAAGCATAGCTTATTTGTACCGCACCATGAGCCAGATCCGAATTAGGTTGAACCCATGCTCCGTCCAACATTGATTAACAATTAATGTGATGACATGATATTAACATTTTAGGCCCTCTTTGAAACTCGGATGGGATACCGTGTTCGACTCTAGAGGGTCGAATACGGTGCCCGACCCCGGTTAAGGAGAATGTGTGTGTGTGAGGGGAGAGTGTGGACTCTCCACAATTCTCTCTCATCGGGTTAAATATCCGTCCCGATATTCCAATAACAAAGCGGCCCTTAAAGAATATTCAGTAGGATTTATGTTTATTAGGATGTTAAAAAATAGCCATTTAGAAAATTGACTCGATCTTAATAATAATTGAAGATATTTTTAAAATGGGGATTTGACAGAAATTAGCTCTATAATATTATTTTCACATAATGATCGATAGTTATGGAAGAATTTTAAGGTGTTGCTTAGAGGATAGACTGATAGATAAGTTTTCACAAATAAATAATTAAAATCTTGAAGTCAGTGACTCAGTGAGCGTCATTTTAAAATATTTCAAAAAGCATGAATTTCAACGATTAGAAAGTCATTAGAAGTATTTCAAACAATAAAATCAAGTGGCTCTCAATTAACGCAAGATAACAAGAATAAATATCCAAATTAGGTTGATGAGATGCACCACCAATCTCAATCATTCATAAATTAGTTAACTATTTCCCGGCGGACCCCACCCTAACTGGATGCTTACAAGGTTGGCAAAACATATAAATATCTCTCTTTTGACGTGGAGGTGAATCGGCACCCTTTAATCACACGATCGGGACGGTCAATGGGTTGGGCTCGGATTGGACTTAAGTCAATTTGATCTGGGCTCAACTTATCAATATTAAAGTTTAAGTTCTAAGTTCGGCTCGAGTCTGACTTACCAATGTTAAAGTCTGAGTCAAGTCGGAGCCCGAACTATATTGGATCGGATCGGATTAGATTCGACGTTATTACAAAAAGTCCGACTAAAGTCTGATTCGATCCGATAAATTAAATAAAAAATTAAATTAATAAAAATTAATACATGTAATAATATAAAACTTACAATTTCTTTAAATTAATTAAAATTTTGATATTAATTATATATTTTATGTGAAAATAAAATTTTAAAAATTTTAATTTAGTAAAATAATATAATTTTAATTAAATAAATTTTAAGATAGGAATGGTGAAAAAAAGAGAATGAATCGGATCAACTTGTGTTGTGAGTCGAATTTAAAGTTCAAATCTAATGTGTAACTTAATCGGATCAAACTTTTAAATTTAATTAATAATTCATTGGTCAGAAAAAGCCTTATGACTTAACCTGAAATCGGATCAGATTTATGAATTTATCGAGTGGACCCTACCTATCAACAGCCCTAATACACACGACTCACCTTTAATCTAACCGCTCCTAAAAATTTCGTAATGACGGAGACGGCGAAGCCAACGTTTCCCCATCACAGCAACGTTATTTCCGAAATTCCACTAACGGGTCGTCGGACTAATTTCTGTGAGTCCAGAATCATAATTCTCCAAATCCTAATTTCGCACGGGGGGAGCAGAGAATCCAGAGTCCCAGCCAACATCTTACACTTGCACCCCTCCCCCCACATATCTGCCTTTTTCCAAACTCTCCCCCTTCCCCTCATCACCCTGACCCACCCACCTCCCGGCCAACGACGACCATCTCCACCCCTGCGAGCCCCAGCGACCCTCCGCCATCGCCAGATCTCCAGGTCTCTCCACCCTCTCCGTCGCTCCCTCCCTCCGCCTCCTCCCCAAATCTTCCCGGACGGAGCTCAGCAGGGCGGAGGCGGAGCCCCGGGGGGGGTGGGTGGGCTCCAGCGAGCTGCTCCGCGGGCGAGCGGGCAGCCTTCTGTAGCTATATCGATTGCTGTTCCGGTCTACTCTTCGCGGTTAAGCACTCGCCGGCGTTGCGTGGCCACGGCGACGGCGACGAGATCTGCCTTCGGCTCCTGGTTTCTTGGATCCTTTCTGGCTCGTCGGCAGCTCCAACTGCGACAGGCGGGGACGCCCTGGGGTCGCATTGCGATTCTGGTCCTTGTCGTTTGGGGGAATCGACGAAGCATGGTTCGCGGCTGATCCGTACGGATCTTTCCTCCGGTCGGGATGTTGAGGTGCCGTGGGATAATGTGATGTGAATACGATAGAGGTGTGGGGGAAATGGGGGACGAGGGTCCGGATCCCGAGAAGGGCGAAGAGCGAGGAGGGGAGAGCAATGGAGGCGGTAGCTCCGAAGATGGTGCCAAGCCGGGGATCCGCAGGGAGCCTTCTTTTTCTCGGTGGTGCAATGACGACGGGATCGAGCTGCCGGGATCTCCACCCGAGGGCTCGGACCCGAAGAGCAGCAGCGCTGGGGAAGAATCCGACGAGTTCGAGCTGCCACTTCTGCAACAGGATGGATCCAGGCGGAGCCCTGAAGAGGACAGGCTGATGCCCAACAGCTTCAGGCAGAGGAGTATGCATTTAAATGCGTCGTTCGCCCTCGGTGAAGACGGACATGGGAACGGGAGGAAGTACATCCCCATGGATGTAGAGAATGGTGGCGGGTTGAGTCACAGTGATTCCAGAACAAAGCTTGACGCAGATGGTGAGTATGGGCAGGGCACCCTTTCTGCAGCTGTCGTGCTCAAGACACTGTTCTATGTACTCGTGTGGTACACATTCAGCACATGTTTGACGCTGTAAGTGCAATGATCTTGACTGGTCTCTGGCAATATTTCATTTTCTTTCCGTACTATGTTATTTCTAACATTAGCTTATCTTGCTTGCTTCTTAAACAGGTATAATAAGTCATTGTTAGGTGATAGGCTGGGCAAGTTTCCAGCTCCGCTGTTGATGAACACTGTACACTTTGCAATGCAAGCTATTTTGTCCAAGATTGTCGTATGGTATCAATCTCGGAGCTCGGACAGTTGCCCATCAATGACATGGCGGGATTATTTTCTCAAAGGTTCAGTTTTATTGTTTTTATTTCCAGAATCATCTTTTTCTTGAAACATGGTGTTTTCTTATTTTTCCCTGGGTTACAAAATAGTACTCGAATTCTACGTTTTTTTTTTTGAATGTGGTTGGTACCACAGATGTATTAAGAAAATAAAGGGATTTACACGTATAGTTAGTGTGCTCACAAAAGATCCCTGTACAAAAATTCTGCACCAAGGTGATGCGGTCCTTGGTAACCCCCCAACAAAAGGAAAAGAGAGTTGTGTGACTCCACTTTGCATAGAATTTTTGCCCATTCTTTCACTTTGTCAAAAATGAAAGCACCAGCCTCTTCTCAATTCTTGCTTCATTTCTAAAAATTCTATTATTCCTTTCAACCCGTAGGGCCCTTGAAGTAGCATGAAGAATTAGCCATCATATCCGATTATCTACCTTAAGATTCCATCTCCTATGGCAGTTGCTAGGTAGTTGTTGCACACTCTCTTGGGGCCGAATAGTGCAGTGAATCCTTTTGGCGATCTGTGCCCATACCTCCCTTGTAAAGACACATCCTATGAAGAGGTGATTCATGTTTTCCTTTTCATCCCCACATAAAGCAGCAAAGGGTGGGTATGCCTTACAGGAAAGAAGCAATCCTATCTCATGTGGGCAGCCGACCATGTGATATCCTCCATATTAGCAGCTTGACTTTGAGGGGGCTCCCGGGAGACCAAATCTGAGGCGTCAAACTGTGGCACATTCCACCATCTAAGATGAAAGAGTAAACTGACCTCACTGAAAAGCCTCCCTCCTTCCCCCATTTCTGCCACCACGTGTCGACCTTGCTTGGCACCGGAGTGTAGTCTAAGAGAAATGATAAGAGTCTTTCCAGCTGGTCCATCTCATCTGGTTTGAGATTCCTCCTAAAGGTTGGTGCCCATGTCCCCCTTGATAGTAGTGTATCAAAGGAGTGGGCCACTGAAGCCAAAGGTGTAGTTGATATCGAAAGTACTTGGGGAATGAAGTCTCTAGAGTGAGCTCTCCGCACCGTCTATCCTTCTAGAATAGACACTTGTGTCCATTGCCCAGCCGTACCTTCACACTTGAATTGATTATGTCCCTGCATTGAATGATGCCTCTCCAGATATGTGAAATACAATATGTAGATACCCATATCAAGTCCCAGTCCGTAGCTCTGTCGTAGTACCTTTGCTTGATCACTTATAGCCATAGGCCATTGTCATTGGTTCCAAGTTTCCACAGCCATTTGCATAGGAGAGGCAGGTTGAAGTCTCTAATATTCTTGATACCTACTCCTCGTATGCCCTTACTCTTTCATACTATGTTTTAAGAGATGTCATGCCATCCCCTACGAGTGTCTCCACTGTCATGTCAGAAGAAACATGCTTGGACAGACTCCACTTTCTTGGCCACTGTTTTCGAGATCTGGAATATGGACAAGTAATAGATTGGAAGGCTATCCAACACAGATTTACACAACACCATTCTTCCCCAATATGATAGGAGCCTTGCTTTCCACCCTGCCAATTTAGACTCATATTTGTGCACCACACTCTGTCAATCACTGCAACGCAAAACCCTTGGAGACAGTGTGAGGCCCAAATAGGAGAGGGGGGATTCTTTGGCATCCTAAGATGAATGTTGCTCTCTTGAGAGGTCTTTCCTCCATGTTCACCCTGGCAATGCAGCTCTTGTTGAAATTCACTTTCTGCCCACTTACATCATCTAGCAGATCCAGCATCAACCTGGCTACAAACAACATGCTACAGATGGGTGATGTTTAGATTGTCAGGGCCTGGCTGGAATCCTTTGATTATACCTACCGCTACCGTATTCGCTTTCATCTACATTTTACTCTGAATCTGTGCTACCAAAACAAACAATAGGGGGGATATAGGCAAGGTTGGCAGTACCGGTTTCGGTACCGGTTTCGGCCGGGACCGAAACCGAAATGTATCGGTTTCGGTTTCGATTTTGGTTTCGGCCGAAACCGGTCGAAACCGGTTGAAAACTTTCAAAAAAAAGTAAAAAAATATAGAAAATTTTGGGAAAAAAAAATCAGAAAATATAAATAATCAGAAAAAAAAATCAGAAAACATCATTAGACATGTATTTGACTGTAAAGAAATAGGATTAAGTGTAATAAACATGAAGTAGACATTGGACATGTTAAAGTGATATTCTTGAGTACATATTAAGTATGGAGTAGGTTCAAGCAGTATAATAGACCTAATTAGACACGGTAAATGTTATAGAAATTAAATGATCCTTATCTAAATGATGATGCACTAATATGGATAATACCTAGAAGAATCTTCTCCCTCATCGTCTGGCTTCTGATGTTGATACCCATAAAAGGTTGCATGTATTCTGTTTATTCACTATAACCAAACAATGAGGTAGTCAAGTCCTGCATCCCTCTTTGGATCCCTCTTGGAGTGTAAGGTTGTTGGTTTGATTAGAATCCAGAATCAGGATGAGAAGAAGATGTTGACCCATAACTGTTACTGGGTGGAACTGGATGAAATTGAAATTCTGGTTGATGACCACACCCATACATGTTTGCTTCATGTTGGCCACCTCTATAACCTGATAGATGCTCATATTGGCTCTGTGAATCATATCCTCCTTCACTATAACTGTATCCTCTGCCTGTGTCTGCGTGGAAGGAAGAAGTAGGTGCATATGTGCCACGACCAGTAGTAGCACCTGCAGTTGCACTGGGATCATCATCTTCATCATCAGATCCATAAGAAACTAGTCGCCTTTTAGCCTTTGGGGATCTTTTTTTCTCTTTTGGCGTGATCATTTCATATATCTTTGAGATGAGTCCTTTTCCACTTGGTGTGTGTCTCACATAAATTTGCTTCAACTGCTCAATTGTCGGGTCCTCTCGAGCAGCAGCACTAGTCCTCTCACTTAGCTCATGCACTGATGTACTTCTTCTTAAGGATGGAGGTGGCTTGACCATTCTAGGAGTGACTGGCCTGCTATCTGATTCTGACTGTCTAGCTGGCTTAAACTCAGGCTACAGCTAAATGTCATGAACAAACAAAGCTGGATCCCTTCTCTGGTGCGCATGAGTATCTCTGGCCCTCTTTGTTGGTCTTCTGAATTCTAGCTCTCTTAGCTCATCTTCATCTAGTATGCCCTCTGTTCATGTTCTATCATTAACACCAAAAATGGACTCATCAACTTGCTCTCTTATCTCCACCCAAGATTGCAAGGGATTGTCATCATCAAATAAAGCGTCCACATCAATTTCTGGAGTTGCATCCTCTGTGACGTGTTTGTCCCTCAACTGTTGTCTTAGCTTCATGTTCCTTATTCTTATCCTCATAGTAAACTAATTTTTCTAACTGTTCAGCCTTTAGTCGATTGCGAATCTTTGAGTGTATAAGGCTGAACATGCTCCAATTTCTTTCACATTGGCTTGCTGGTGTTGTTTGACTGAGCACCCTAATTGCAATGAAAGTCAATGCATTACTGCCCACATCTCGGTTGTTCATTATTATCCACCAGTCAGCTGTTCCACCAGCCATAAACAAATAAATGTAAGATGTAAATAAAGGTCAATTCTCCATGATGTACTAATACATATTGACTCGATTTAAGCAGAAAGATTTAGTATACCTGCGTTCACTCTTCCCACAACGTATTGCAATTGGGAGTCAGAATATGTCTCAGTACTCATTCTATAATAGTTCATCTACAAAGATAAAGTAACAGATTAACATAACTACTTAAGTAAATTCTATACGTCTTATTTATAAAATCAATAAAGACCAACCTCTACTTCAGCCTGAAGTCTCTTTTCTGTGTCCTCGATAAACGACCAATGACTTTTAAAGTGCCTTGAAGCACCTCGCCATTAATATTTGCATTGGCATTGTACATAAATCGAGGGTTGAGGAAATAACCTGCATTTGTGTATAGTTAACTAAATGTTAGATATAAATTAACTTAAAGAACAATGTATCAATACAATTAATCACTCACTAGTTGCATACAAGTCATGGTGTAATGTGTTGTCCCATCTATGGTCAATAATTTTCCATCACTTTGCATATTCTCTGGGAAGGAAATTCTGCAACTCTAATTTGGCACGGTCCATGGCCTCGTTCAGATATCCCATATCATTCTTCTCATCGCCGTCCACCATTCTTAGAACCTTCACGAGGGTGTGACTACTTTCATGTATCGTGAGACCCTGCCCCAGAATTTGTTGTCTTCCACGATGTGACAGACATCCAAATAATCCATCTGAGTATCAACATTAGAATTTTTTTTTTTTATAAACGAGACCAAGAGATACATATTGGGGAATGCACGATGTGTGCTAATTCTGCCAATAGTATCCGGCCCTAATTTTATTGATACCAACGCAAACAATTACAAATTATACCACGGGACATACCCCTGAGTAAGAACCAAAAAGAAGAGAAAGAAAGAAACAATGATCTATAAGTGTCTCATCTCCTTCAGCTAGGAAGACCAGCTGCATCCACTGTGGCACATCCACGAGCTCTGCTTGGAAGGTCTTTCCAGCTTCTATAATCCTTATTGGTTCTGTTGAAGCAAGTTAGAGATGCTAACACATCCGCTACTGAATTACCCTCTCTATATATGTGCTGGATATTCCATCCATACCTTGTAATGGTATCTCTTATTTCATCCCACCATTTACAAATCCTTCACGGAGGCTTGTCACTGGATTGAATCAATGAGATAAGGGCCTTGGAGTCAGAATATATCACGGCTACAGGAAGCCCACTCTTAACCAGAATTCTAAGGCCATCTAGTAATGCTCTAGCCTCAGCCACCATATTTCTTCCCACACCATAATAATAAGAAAAATCATATATAAATTCACCTCTACTCCCCCTGATGCATCCTCCTCCGCCAGCATGTCCTGGGTTTCCTTTTGCAGCCCCATCAACGTTTAGAGCAACACCTGTACTAGGGCAGAACCATTTGATAATTTTTGGAGGCTTCTCTGCAAAACTGAAATCAAAGTTATACTGTTTCATCACTGATCTTTCACTAGCTGAAGGAGCCCTGCTGAAGGTGGCCTGTTTCATAGCAAACTCCACTTGCCCCATAATTTGCTGCTGTATGACTTAGTAGATGGCCCCTTATCTTCATATTTAAACTTGCACCGAGCCTTCCAAATCTCCCATAGAATGTGCATCATGATGAAGATGGCTACAAAGTCATATGGAGATTTATTATCAGCTGTACAAATAACATCCCAACAGAACCCTGTGACAGAATTTGAACTTCTGCAGCGGGAATGAAAGAGAGTCCTGAAGAACCTCCACAGAGGTTTAGCAAGTTGGCTCTCCAGAAATAAATGGTTCATAGTTTCTTCCTGATTGTTGGACTTACAGCAAACGCATTTAGATGGGAGGCTAATGCCACTGTTCTTCACCATGCAGTCAACCGGGACTGCAATATGCAGAATCCTCCAGCAGAACATGGAAATCCTCGGAGGGATATTTGCTCCCCATATCTTCTTAAGAGGCTGTCTTCTATTCCCTTGTTGTCTTACAACATTGTATGTAGATTTACTAGTAAATGTTCCATCAGTGTTAGGGGCCCAGACACACCTATCCGCCTTCTGTTCCAGCTGTATTGTTCCAACTTTTTGTGCCAGACTGTATGGGATATGAGACCAAACCAAGTGGTTTGGGTTAAAAATTGCTTCCCTGAGGGTAACCTTTGAGAAATTAACATGAGGTGCCAGCACAATACCACACCAATTATCCTTCAACACATCAATAGTGTTACCATCCATGGGGATCCACCGAGTATTGGATAGCACAGTTTGCTTAGCCATACTATACACATCTTTCCGAACACCAGCAGGAAATGGCTTCACAATAGTGCTCAAATGACCTTTAATATATCTCGAAGTTGCATATTGAGACCACAGAGAATTGCCATTTAAGATTCTCCATAACTGTTTTGCCACCATAGTGACTTGGATGTAGTGCAGGCTTTTTATCCCAAGACCACCTTCCTCAATAGGTCTGGTAATGTTAGACCAGGAGACCCAGTGGCGCTTCGGACCTTCATTGCCACTCCAGAAAAAGTTTGCATAGATCTTGTTGATGGTGCCAATAATTGTAGCTGGAAGACAAGAAGCACTGGCAGTATATATGGGGATGGATTGAAGCACTGAATTAATAAGGCACCTTCTTCCTGCTTGGGACAGATACTTATATTGCCAACTGTCTAACCTGATACATATTTTATCCAGCAGGTATTTATAATGTGAAACTCTTTTTCTTCCTTCAAAGAGTGGGACACTGTTGGACACGGAATATTTTCGACGTAGGAAAAATAAAATAAATGGCATCTTTTTGAAAAGAGTCATTCCTCTACGTAGAGAGGTTTATTCCGTGGATGCGCATAGTATCAGACGATTTGGGTTCGAGTGCAGGACCTTTCCCCACTGACCAGAGTCAGTGTTGATTTACATCGGCCTAACGTTCGAACACCTTTGTTTAACTGTCAAAGAAATCCCCAAAGTCTTTTACAAGGGTTCTGATATTGAAGGCAAACTCTCTCGGAGGGCTCACAATGTCCACTCACTCACCACCGACCAACAAAAATAACTAAATTAGGGCTAGGTCTGAGCAAAACCCTAAAATTTAGGCATGGAAGTGCAAATATGCGAAAGCCATAGGCATTTTTGAAGAAAAGGGGAGTTTTCTAGACCCCGAGGGTGTTTCGGTAATTTTACCAACCCAAGGGTATTTTGGTAATTTTCTCAGGCCAGGGGTATTGCTGAAATTCCTGGGCTGGAATGGAAGTAGGACTAGATTCCTGACTTCCCAAGGCATTGAGGCCATTTTTGGAGGGTTTCAAGGGCTCTGAGGCCATTTTTAGGTCACAGGGGTATTTTGGTAATTTTACCAGACCCTAGACCTAGGTTTGAGATGATACCCGAGTGCTGGACTGAGCTGACAACACTTCCGGACCGAAGGAATGACAAGGGGCTTCATAGAAGGCACACATCTATCAATTTGGCCGAAGGAGGGGTATATACACAATTTTGGAAAGCCAAGGGTTTTCATGCAATTTTCCCTTGAGGGTACACATGGAGCATGCTGAGTGCTTTTATAATTCCAGTGAGTATATGAGTTGTCGGCGAGTTGTCGACTGTACAAAAGTCCGCATTAGAACGGGAGATAGGGACGTAGTCCCAATTACAAAAGATTGCAGGGTATAACTGCAAATGACAGGACTTTGGTCTTTTACGATCCCGGGGAGGACGTTTTTGCAATTCCGCCATTGTAAGGACAGAACCACCTGACTTAGTCGTCCCGAGACGTAAAGACTTATAAACCATGGCCCGCTGAGGGGCATAATTACAAAAATGGCCCGTTGAGGGGTGTAAATGTAAATATACCCCGTAGGGGCATAAATACAAGACCCGGGGACTTACCCCACACGGGCCGAAACAAACGAACAAACTCCAAAAGCTGGATGCTCCGAGTGCGAGAAATGCTTTGTACGTAACTTCCTTTCTCTGTGTGTTCGATCCTCTCTCCACTTGGACCCTTAGGGTCTATTTATAGAAGGCGGGAGGGCCCAGAGGGGTCAAACGAACAAATTTGCCCCGATTCTGTCAAGGTGGGGTGGCAAAAAATCATTTTGACCCCTCTGGCCACCAAAAAGGGCCAAATGACCCCTCTGAGGGGGTTAAAAACCTTTTTTTTTAAATTATTTTTTTTTTGGAAAGCCCGGACCCCGGAGGGGGGGGCGGACCCGGGCGGGGTCGCGCGACCCCGCCAAGTGGCGGACCCCGGCGGGGTCGCGCGGACCCGGGAGGGGTCGCGTGACCCCGCCAGGGGGCCAGCGGGGTTGCGCGGCCCTCGGGGGTCGCGCGCGACCCTACTGGACCCCCCAGCGGGGCCGCGCGCCCCTCGGGGCGCGCGCCCCTCGGGGCGCGCGCGCGACGCCGATGGGTCCTAGCGGGGTTGCGCGACCCCGCTGGGTCCTGGGGGCGACCGCGCGGACCTCCTCCGCCTTTTCGACCCAAAAGGGGTCATTTGACCCTTGTGCGGGCTTTTTGACCCCTCTGACCGTCGTTTCGCTCCGTTTTCGTCGTCCCGGGTCGGAGAAGAGCCGTGGTGGAGCTATATATCTCGAGGAGATAGCTCCTTCGCCGCGTGGCAGCATCTCATCCGCAGAGGGAGCATTGTTTGTTTGTTTGGTTGTTCGTCGCCGCATAGGGAGGAAGCTTTGCGCCCGTCTGTGCCGTGTGATACACTTGCTCGGCTACTCTGACCGGTATACACATGTTTCTTCCTTGTTAACCTTCTTGCCGCGACGTCGACCATGATAATATTGTCGGATCGATAGACCCTAAATCACGGAGATACTCCGTAGTTCGACGGTGTTGACGATATGTCGCTCTTCTCGTCGAACGTTGCATAGCAACAATTTCTCAACATGACTTGAGACAATTTCGGGTGCAACAAATGCCCCCCACGGGACGTCCGTCATGGCCGGAGGCATGGGGCGGATGTCCCGTGCCCTTTGAAAGGATTGAGCAATGTCGGGCGTAGCCGTTGCATATTTTAGCCTGACGCTTCTCCATTTTCGTTTCTCCTCTTTGTGCTTTCAGCCATGGCTCGCAGCAGTGGGAGTGGGAGTCGGTCGAGGAGGTCCCGTGCTAGGGGCGCTGACGACTGCGGGGTTGAGCGCACGGACCGATGGATGCCGCCTTTCCCTCCTCGTACCATTGATGATGGCGACGTCAACCAACTAGACCTTGGCTATTCATGGGTCGCTGAGGGCCCAACAGAGAGTGCCGGAGCAGCTGAAGGTCTTGTAGACGTGTCTCGGATCGCGAGGCAAGGCGGTCTCTATACATATGACCGCACTGGAGGCTACCCGCGTCACTATCCTCTGGATTGTCACCTTTACAGTTTTCTCCAGGGTTTTGCTCCTGTCGGCATGGAGGCTGACGATCCGTCACTTCCAGTGGAGAGGCGTCGCCTTGAAAGGGCGATACTAGCGGGCAGAGATGGCATGCAGGGATTGTGTTCCCTGACTTATCCGAGTTACCCGGAGGGCTTTTCTCGGCAGCGGCAGTATCCGGACAGGCAGAGTCTGGGCTCTTTTCAGCGACATGAGAGTTTTACCGTCCGGGCTACGCAGATATCTCCAGCGACCTGGCATCTGCATGGGCAGCACAAGGCCGGGGACCAGGTTGTAGATGGCCTCTTTCTGGCACCCACCGGAGCTAGTTTTGCACAGGAGGAGTACATCCATGATTGTATGTTAGAGAGGGTTTTGGCTTTGAAGACTCCCAGCTGGTATGGGAAGTGGTCCGTCATCCCTTCTCACAGTTATCACCGGGGCGCGACAGAGTGGCTCTGGGGCGTTCTGTTGGTTTACCGGTCTTTGTTGGATAGGGTGGGGATTCGTCATGCAGTGACTGCCGCCCTATACTCCTACCCTTGTCACACTGGCCTGCTACAGGCTCTGGTAGAGAGGTTCAGCTGCCGGTGGAACACTTTCGTCACAGCTGGCGGGGAGACTTCACTGGACCTCTGGGCTTTCCAGAGGATTTCTGGTCTTCCGATCTGCGGGAGGCCTTATGAGGAGCTATCGCCGGATGATTTGCACCTCAGCTCCACTGACGGGGCAGGGCACTATACTCTGCCTTATTGCTTCAGGTTCTTGATGAAGACCTGGAGGGACTTAGCCCGAGTAGGCACTGATCGGCCCCCACACACACCGCGGGTGACACTGAATGCCTGGGTGAGCCACTTCTATAGCGGTCCGTATTGCTTTCACGAGGAGTTTGCATAGTCCGGCACCACCTGGGATGAGTACCGAGAGGTCAGAGTGGACATTCCTCCACATCTTCGCCACCTGCCTACGCCGACACAAGGCTGGAATTCACGGGGGCTGCATCCTATTACTTATCTGGCGGCTTATCTGGCGTACTGGCTTTCCAGCTTCGTAGTCCCTCATGGAGAGGAGGGAGTCCTGCGGGTGGAGGTGATTTATCCAGCCTGCATGCTTGCCTGCGGACAGAGACTCGCCATTGCACCAGCAGCCTTGGCGAATATTTTTCATTCGCTTGGGGCTTTGTCTTCCCACTCCTCGCCGCGAGAGAAGGGTATATTGCTGCCCACTCATTATTTGAGTGCTTGGGCAGGGCTACTGTTTCCAGAGTTGTCCAGGAGGACTCCGGCCGAGAATCCAGCAGCTCCGTTGATTTTCTGGTTTACCGGGCAGCCATCCCAGGATCCAGTTGCACAGTTAGTAGGGGCCAGGCGGGCCTTGTCTTTTGTTCCGGTGAAGAGGGGAGAGGGCCTAGCCCTTGACTACTTCTCCTACCTTCACCGTTCTTTTGCCAGGCAGGAGGGAGATGCTGTCGTCAGTCGGGTTTCCACCCATGCTTTACCTTCCCCACAGGGCTTAGCAGAGTGGGTCGTCAGCATCCGGCCCAGTGTTCTTGTCTATCGGCGTTCCAGCACGGCGATACTTGAGCCTTACTACCCACATCAGTACCTTTGCTGAGTGGAGGGCTCATGTGATCAACGCAGTGGGCTGCGCAGGTCCCCTGGAGTACCTCTCTGGCCTCGAGTTGGCGACGACTCCACTTGCCATTTACGATGCTGTAAAGGCAGTTGCACGCGCCCTCCGAGTGAAGCCGGAGCAGATAGTATTAAAGCCGATGGAGCCCATAGCGGCTACAGGTAATTCATGTTCTTCCTGACTTTAATATACATATGTATATTTATATTCTGGGACATGCATTTACATATTCCCGAGACACTTGCAGGTGGAGCTGTTATGGTAGCCGGTGTTGTACCACCGAGGGGTCCTCCTGATGCTGAGATTGGGGGGGATTCTGCTGCCGCCAAGAGACCTCGGACCGAGGTTCCTGAGAAAGGGGATGTGAGGTCAACATCCCGTCCTCGGCTTGAGGTTGAAACCCCTGAAGTTGAGGCTGTGTCCAGTAAGTAGCTCTCCCCAACTACTGGTCATTTCTGAGCATATATACAATGCTATAAACACATGCTTGCTTCATTAAATGCAGCTCCCCCGGAGGCTAGGGCTGATATGAGCTTCTCTCCTCCTCCAGCGAGAGATGACATGCCGCTGGATGAGTCCGTGCCCGACGTTACTTTCAGCTTCAAGGAGCTGATGTCAGACGATTATGTGCCGGTGACGGCCAACTCTCCCTCGCCTCTTACAGCGGGGACCACAGAAGGTCAGGCTTCAGGTAGCATGCTCAACCTTGTTTTCTCCATTGATACATGAAGATTTGAACAGCAATAACTCCTTAGTGTTTTGCTGGCTGTGCAGGGGTTCATGAGGTTGCTCCACCTGGCCCGTCAGTAGAGGTGATGTCGGCTCTTCCTCCGGAGCCGGATCCGCTCCTGGAGTAGATCCACTACTAAGAGTGGGAGCTCTGCGGCCACAGGCTCTCTCCCTGATGGGAGCTCGAGCCCTACTTCCAGCGCCACGACCTCCAGTTCTTCATCCAGTGAGAGTGACTCTCAAGAGGAAGGAGAAATATCAGATACCGGAGGTGAATGCAGCGACATACATTTTGTTTAATTGAGTCCTTCTTATAAAGATTTGCTTGACTCATATAATTGCTTGTCCCACAGGAGTGGACTTGGTCCGATCCATGGAGGAGTTCTCACAACTTTTGGGATCTGGCTCACTTGTGGACCTTTTGACTGGCGGCAGTGCCTCGACAGGCACAAAGGCCATGGAGGTAGCAGGTGTTGACACCACAACACCGGGAGATCCTACGCCAGTGGGCTCCTCCGATGTTGATATTGGTGAGGACATCATAGCTGAGGACGGCATAGCTGATCTTTCAGGTAAGAGATGTTAGAGGCTAATGATAGGCCTCTTTACCATTTTGCATCTGCTTTTGCCAAGCTGATTAATGCATCTGCTATGTGGGCAGCGTCAGGCCAGGCCATTGAAGAAAGCACATCACACCCTGGTGAGATAGCTCCAGCAGGGGAAGCTCCTCAGGGCGCACAAGAGGGCCTGTAGACTCCAGGGGAGAGTGTCTCACCAGTAGACACCCATGCTACAGGTACTGCTCGTTTCTGACAACGAACACAATAAATGATATATGCATTCTATTTGTGGTACTGACCCCTCTCCTGTTTTTGCCATGTAGCTTCTCTTTCTGCAGAGCCAATGGTTGAGGTCTCCTCGCGAGAGGAGGTTCAGGAGGCAGGGCCGACTTCTGAGACCGAGCAATCTTGCTCCCAAAGGGTTCCTGGTACAGAGTCTGCCTTTCCCAGCATAGCTGAAGAAGGGGCTGTTACTGAGACAGGTACATAGCTGTCCTCTGGACTTTGACATCTTGTGCGTGCCACTTTATAGATAAGCATTTACATGTTATTGCTTAACTGTAGAGGGTGGGGACGCAAACGTCCTGCCTAGCGGACCAGGCTTAGCCTCTGTCGGTGATTCTTCCCCAGCTGTTGAGGATGGACAGGAGTCTGCGGCAGCATCAGGTATATGACCATGTTGTGCCTTTTTATAGTGATTCGTGCATGTCCATTTTAGCTATGAACAAGCACTCATTTTACCCCCTTTTTCCTTTGCAGCTTCTGAGGAGGGAGCTTCAGGAGTACCAGTAGGCTTCCCGGCTCTTGGAGTTGAGTGGCCTGACGCCCCTGCACTCGGGACGGCGCTGCACGCTGCTATGGCTGACCAGCTCCTGCAGGGTCTTGATCAGCTGCTCCAAACTGATCCACTGCCCTCCGTGGAGGCTTTGAGGGCTGATCTGGAGGTGTTCACCAGGAGCTACCACGGACTGAGTCTTCCCCATGATGCATGGGTCACGAAGCTGGAAGGCTTATGGAGCGAGTTCGCTCGCCTCCATCTTGCACAGGAGCAGAGACAGAGAGCCCAGTTACAGATCCAGGAGCAGGAGGAGCGGCTACGTGAGCTTCGAGCGGCCCAGGCAGAGGCCGGTCTTCACCTTGCGAGCTTTGAGGGGGATAGCCGGAGGACCTCTCTCCGAGTGGAGGAGCTACAGAGAGAGCTCCATGAGGCTGCTGAGGAGCATCATGTTATCCAAGCGAGGGTGGAGACCTGCCGTCGCCGATTTGATGAGCTTCGAGAGGAGATCTTCCAACAGGAGACTCGCCTTGCAGAGTTGCGGAGGGACTAGCACAATGGTTGACGAGCTCTAGCACTTTCTTGTACATAGGGCTCTCACGCCCCATTTTTTGTTGGAGTTACTCCCGAGGGCTTGTCTCGGGCTCCCTTGATGACATTAATGAATGAAGGACAGAACTTAGCATAGCTGTTTTTTGCTTCTACCCTCTTGCATGTATGTCTTTTTTTTTTTTATCACTTTACCAGCCCTACCGCCCTTTCGGGTTTTCGCCAGGACTGGGCCCCTTTAGCTTTTTCCAGTGCGCCCTTTCGGGTTTTCACACTGAGGGGTACCCATTTTTACCTAAGGCGCCCTTTCGGGTTTTCACCTTAGCCGGTTTAAAGCCTTTTTGCCCTTGATTGCTCCCCTAACGGAAACAACCAAGTCGCTGGGGCATCAATATTTTTAACCCCGTTTTTTTTTTTTTTTTTGACCCTATAATGTCAAAAGGCGAGGAGAAGGTGGCACTCTCGTAGGGACGTGTGTGCCGCAGAGGTGAGACAAGTGGGTAGATTTGATTGTCCAGGTGGGACGAATGAATCAAATTTGTGAGCCGAAAGGCGAAACGGATTGGTAGCCTGAGAGGGCGTACTGAGACCGCACCCGAGAGGATAGAAACGAGCCGAAAGGCATAATGGGTTGGCAGCCCGAGAGAACATACTGAGGCCGAACTCGGTGAGACCAAAAGGTGTAATGGGTTGGCAGCCCGAGAGAGCATGCCGAAGCCAAGCCCGGTTGGAGCAACAAAGGAGTTGGTTTAACAGTCCAAAAGGGACATGAGGGTTAAATCTGGAGGCCGATAGGCGGGATGGGTTGGCAGCCCGAAAGAGCATACATAGGCCAGACCCGAAACGATGACAGGAAGGGATTTGACAGCCCGGGTGGGACGTATAAGTCAAATCCGTGAGCCGATTGGCAAACAGGGTTGGCAGCCTGAGAGGGCACGCTGAGGCCAAGCCCGTGGGGACAAAGGAGTAAACTTGACGATCCCGGTGGGATATATGAGTCAAGTCTAAAGTCAAGAGGCGAGATGGGTTGACAGCCCGAAAGGGGCAGCCAGACCCAGAAGAAGAAAAAGGGTGGATTTGACAGCCCTAATGAGACGTGAGAGTCAAATCCGAAGGCCGAAAGGCGAGATGGGTTGGCAGCCCGAGAGAGCATACTGAGGCCATTCCCGATGGGACAAAGATAGATTCGACCACCCTAGTGGGGCATGAGAGTCAAACCCGAGAGCCGATAGGCGAGTAGGTGGGTTGGCAGCCCGAGAGGACATGCTTAGGTCAGACCCGGTGGGACATGTGCCAGAAGGCACGATGGATTGGCAGCCCGAGAGAGCATACTGAGGCCAGATCCCTAGAATGAAAAAGGTGAGCCGAAAGGCATGATGGGTTGGCAGCCCGAGAGGGCGTATTGAGACCAATCCCAAAGAGGTTAAATGAGCCGAAAGGCATGAAGGGTTGGCAGCCCGAGAGAACATACTGAGGCCATTCCCTAGAATGAAAAAGGAGCCGAAAGGCATGAAAAGTTGGCAGCCCGAGAGAGCATACTAAGGCCAGTCCCAGTGGGACAAGTGAGTAAGCGGGTTTAACTGCTCAGAAGAGACACGTGAGCTGAACCCGGAAGCCGATAGGCGGAATGGGTCGGCAGCCCGGGAGAGGCATGCATAGGCCGAGCCCTATGGGACAAAGTATGATACCGTCAGAATGCCAGTGGGACTAGGTGTCATAGGATGACATGTAAGGTGTAGCCCTGACATCAATATGATGTTTTGGTCGAGATGGGGTGGAGTCATTGACTTAGAGCCACCCTTAAAATAGACAGGGAGAGGATTTTTTTTTTCACATTACCAACCTCACCGCCCTTTCGGGTTTTCGCCGAGGCTGGCCCCCTTTAGCTTTTTCCAGTGCGCCCTTTCGAATTTTCACACCGAGGGGTTGCTCATTTTTGCCCGAGGCGCCCTTTCGGGTTTTCACCTCGACCGGGTGTGTGGCCTTTTTACCCTCAGCCAACCGTTGAAGGCTGACTAAGTCCGCCGGGGTATCAGTATTTTTAACCCCTTTTTTTTCTTTTTATTTTTGAACCTTCACTGAGAGAGGTACTGTCTGTGAAGGCGGCTATGGAAACTCTTGCGATGGCGCATGGTAGAGCTTTATATGCTTGCCGTTGAGAGGAGGGAAGGGATTGTCTCCCTTGTGGTCAAGGACCGTATAGGCCCCTCCTTCGTAGACCTTCTGGATAACGTAAGGCCCACGCCAATTAGGCTGGAGTTTGCCGCTGGATCTTCCTGCGAGAACCTCCTTTTCTTTGACCATGACAAGGTCGCCTTTCTTGAACGCCCGTTGCTTGACCAGCTTATCATAAGCACATGTCATGCGGGCTTGATACACTTGTAAGTGTTTGTAGGCTTTGAGTCTTTGACCTTCAAGGTTGGATAATTCCTCGAGCCTTCTTTCAATTTCAGATTGGTCTTGGCCTGGCAATCCGGCGTGCACAGCAACGCGGTATGATGCCAGCTCGATCTCCATAGGGATCACTACTTCAGCTCCATAGACCAAAGAGAATGGGGAGCAACCCGTGGGGGTTTTGTAAATAATCCGATAGGCCCATAAGGCTTCATGGACCTTCTCACCCCAATCCCGCTTACGGCCACCTACTATCTTGGACAGCAGCTTACATAGGGTCTTGTTGAAAGCTTCGGCCAATCCGTTGACTTGGGGATTGTAGGCTGATGACGCTCTCCAGTCAATATGGAACTTAGCCGCCAACGCATAAACAGTCTTGTTCTTGAACGGCGTACCATTATCGGATATAATCCGACTGGGGGTGCCGAATCTGTATATGATATAGTGCCGCACAAAACGAGCGACTATCTCTCCTGTAACTTCCCGTAGTGGAACGGCTTCCGCCCATCTGGAGAAGTAATCGGTAGCAGCAAGTATGAACTTGTGCCCCTGAGACGATGGTGGGAATGGTCCCACAATATCCATACCCCACTCTGCAAATGGCCAAGTAGGCGCTGTTGGATGGAGCGGGTTAGGTGGCCGCCGAGGGACTGGGCCGAATGCTTGGCATTGATGACATGTACGAGCATATTGATTGCAATCTTCGTACATGGTGGGCCAGTAGAACCCTTTGAGCTTGATGCTATTTTTATCTTAGCTCCTGCCTGGTGAGCTCCACACAATCCGGAGTGGACCTCGTGCATGACAGTCTTCGCTTCCTTAGACGAAAGACAACGCAGGAGGACCGATCGGTCTTTTTCATGGACGAGCCTAAAGAGCAGACCGTCAATCAGCTGGTAGGATGTCGCCCTGCGTAGCAGTTGCACCCTCTGAGCCCGATCAGGAGGGAGCCAACCGTTCTTTATTTTTATAATTGGCTCGCGCCAATCTTCTTCTTCGGGAGCATTCTCCTCTTGAATGTTGTCGACCTCATAGACAGTGAGGCCGGATTCTTCGTCGAACACACTTGGCATGAGCCTTCGGTGTCTGACAATAATATTTAATTCTCCCTCAGGCGGGAGTTTTAGGGCTGCTGTCAACTTTGCAAGAGCATCAGCCTGAGAGTTGCTGCCTCTGGGGACATGGCCTATTTCAAATAGGTAAAATTTTTCTTTGAGCCTCATGACGGCTGCATGATAGGGGACGAGCTACTTCTTCCGGACATCATAGACGCCCAGTACTTGTCGGATGACGAGTTGAGAGTCCCCGTACACTTTGATGCACTTGATGTCCATCTCCAGTGCCAGTTGAAGCCCAATAATAAGCGCTTCATACTCTGCCTCATTATTAGTCAAGGACTTCATGAGAGCGCAAGAGTTATGGAGGGTGTCGCCTTGTGGGGACACAAAGACTACCCCCGCACCTGAGACATAGTCTATAAGGCCGCCGACCCTTTTGATTGTCCGAGAGGCACCATCAAAATATAACTCCCAATGTGGGAGGTCAAGGGTGAGGACACCCGGCTCCATCTGTGGTGGGACTTTTTCAGAATGCTCCCCAATGGCTTGAGAAGGCACTAACACCTCTTCGTCGGGCAGCTCGAAGTTGAGTGGCGAATCTTCTGGCACAGGGTGCGCTGCTAAGAACTCCGCCATTCCTTGTCTCTTGATCGCTTTGCGTGGGACGAAGGTGATGTCAAACTCCATGAGGATAAGTGCCCATTTACCAAGCCTACCAGAGAGGACAGGCTGGCTGAGCAGAAACTTGAGTGAGTCACATTTTGAGATGAACTCCACTCGGTGGGCTAGGAGATAGTGTCTTAACTTCTTGACAGCAAACACCAGAGCTAGGCACATCTTTTCCATGGGAGCGTACCGATGCTCAGGCCCAATCAGTTTTCGGCTGAGGTAGTATAGTGGCTGCTCCTTGCCTTTGTCATTGATCTGGGCTAGTAGAGCCCCCAAAGAGGCATCCATGGCAGCAATGTAGAGGATAAGGGGCTTCCCTCTGACGGGTGCTCCTAGAATGGGAGGAGTTAGTAGATACTCCTTAATCTGCTCGAAGGCCCTCTGACAGTCTTCGTCCCAGATGAAAGGTGCTCCTTTCTTCATCAATTTGCCGAAAGGTAGGCATCTTCCAGAAAGATTAGAAATGAATCGCCTAATATAGGCGAGTCTTCCTTGAAGAGATCTGAGCTCTGTCAAGTTCTTAGGCGGAGGTAGTCCTCTTATAGCCTTGATTTTGTCAGGGTTGATTTCTATGCCCCGGTACCTGACGATGAAGCCAAGGAACTTGCCGCTGGAGACGCCGAAGGCGCACTTCATCGGGTTCATCTTGAGTTGAAATTGTCGAAGCCTTTCAAAGACTCGACGCAGATCAACTAAGTGATCCTCCCGCTTCTTTGTCTTGACGACCAGATCATCAACATAGCATTCGACAAGGTCATGTAGCATCTCGTCGAAGATCTTGGTCATTGCCCTTTGGTAGGTTGCGCCGGCATTCTTCAGACTGAATGGCATCCTTTTGTAGTTGAAGATCCCCTTAGGAGACCGGAAAGCCGTATGGTCTTTGTCTTTGACGGCCATGCGGATTTGATTATAGCCCGACGACCCGTCCATAAAAGACAAAGCTTCGTGACCAGTGGTCATATCAACCATTGTCTCAGTGATTGGGACAGGAAAGTCGTCCTTTGGGCATGCTTTATTCAAATCCCTGAAGTCGATGCAGACTCGGACTTGGCTATTCTTCTTCTTGACGGGGACGATGTTGGCGAGCCATACAGGGTACATGCAAGGCTCTATGAAGTCCACGTTGAGCATTTTGTCAACCTCAGCGTTGACCTTCAACTCCAGCTCGTGGCGCATACGCCTCTGAGCTTGCTTGACTGTTGAAAGTATTGCTAGCTCGTGTTCAGCCACGGAAGAGTCGAGCCCGGGCATTTCTTTGTAAGTCCAGGCGAAACAATCCCTGAACTCTTCTAAAAGCTGTCGATACGACTGCCTTTCTTCCTCGCTGAGGAGAGCACTTATGAAGGAGGGACGGTAGTCATTTTTGCTTCCGAGATTGATTTCAATCAACTCGTCCACAGTCGCTTGACCACCGTCTTCAAGCTCTGGTGGAGCTGGTTGGAAGTCGACGAAGTCTCCCTCATCATCAGTGTTGGCTTCATAGACATCAAATTCTTCGAAGCACTCTTGCTCGTGGCTTGAAGCCGAAGAGCTTGCTTTGTCTCGCCGATGGTTAGCAGGCTGAGCTGCTCCTTCCTCTGAGGGGTGGTCACTGTTGACTTCTAATGAAGGTGATGGTGTGGCAGACACATCACCGGATGCCCTTACAGAGTCATCAATCTTAGGCTCAGCTTCTGCTTGCCCATTAGGGAGAGGTAGCAGTCCTATGGTGTTGATTGCAAAGTGGACCTCGAAGTCCGTCTCCTGGTCATAGCCAAGGCCCCTTGTATCTTTGCGGGAGAAGGGAGGCTGCCCACGGACTTGCGGAGGGTTCCATAACTGGTGGAAGTACGCCGCTCGCGCTGGGTCCAAAGTTTGCGGGATGTGCTGCTTTTTACACATCTCCTTGATGTACTTTGGCATATTGTCCATCTCCTGGACTGGCTCTGGCACCACATCAGCGGGAGTATCCCAGCCGAAATTATCTTCAGGGGGGCACGGTAGGACTAAATCACCTTTGTAAAAGATGATCGGCTTGTCCCTCTTGCCTTTGTTGCGTCTCCTTCTCCGTTGATAGGAGACTGTGAAGGTCTTCAACTGCTCCACCTCATACTCTTCCCGTTGGGACGAGAGTTGAAGGCACTTAGACGGTAAGGAGATACTCCCGTCAATGACCCGGCTGATGAGGTTGGCTTCAAAGTCAACACTCCTTCTTTCTGGTTGAGTCAGCTTGGAGGCAGCACTGAGGCTCAGCCTATGCAGCTTTACCATATCTTGATTGACAGTGAAGAGCTGCCCTTCCTCGACTTCAAGGTCCACTTTTTGCTTCCCCTTGTTCTTTATAGGCTCAGGGATTGCTAGAGTGGGCTTCCCAAAATACAGAGAAGCATCGGCCAGATGGCACTCATTGAGGTGGAACGGGGCTTGATCTGCAAAGACCGTATGTTGTTCCCCTTCCTTGACATATTTAATGCACTGGTGCAGAGTTGAAGGGACAACCCAATTTTCATGCAGCCATGGCCTTCCAAGCAGCATCTTGTAAGATGTGTCAGAGTTGATGATATAAAATGTCGCTTGGGTGACAAAATCGCCCAAGGCAAGCTTGACTACAACCCGACCAAGCGCCTCCTCGGAACCCTGATTGAATCCCGAGATCTTGACATCGGTCACCTTTTGCAAATAAGGTGCCACGTACAGAGACTTGAAAGTCTTCAAAGGCATGATGTTGACGGTTGCTCCGGCGTCAACCAAAATGCGATTCACGTCATGCCCATTAATCGTCCCCTTCATATATAAGGGGCGATTATGACACGGAGAGGACAACAACATGTCTTTGTCCGTGAAGGAGATGTTGGCTGTGAGTGCTTCATATGCCTGAGCCTGCAATTCAGCAACATGGGCTTCATAGGCCTCCGGGTCTTGAAGAATCTTGACAAGAGCCTCCCTGAGGTCTTTGCTCCAGGCAATGGCTTCCCAAATAGTGACATTGGTTGGGAACCGCTTCATGTGATGAATGATTTTGCGGTCTGCCCTGGCACGGGTCTTGTCGAATGGCGGGATGATCTCTGCCAGAGTCTTCAGTGTCTGGCGAGGCTTCTCTCGCTTAGAAAGGCGCTCCTCCGTATTCTGGCCTTCGCATCTTCTTGGAATAGTGGAGCCAAAGACTCCTCCGGAGTCTGGAGGTGGCAAGGGTTCCTTAGGCTGGTCTTCATTAGAAGGACCTGTTGGACTTGAGGGCCCGACCCTGTCGGAGGGGCCAACTTGCTCTGACGCCTCCTCGCACACTGGTGACTTGGCCGACTCCTCTCCTTCATCGGAGGATGTGATTGTAAAAGGGACGCCACCCGGCTTAGCTGTTGAGATGGGGCCTGAACCCTCTGAGGGGTTGAGGATGAAAGGGATCCCCCGAACTTGAGTTTCTGGGACAGGACCCGACTTTTCCCCTCTGAATATTATGACACGGTCGAGAGCTAAGGGACCCTCACGTCCACGTCCTCGGCCATTTCTTGCCGAGCGACGCTGATATGTCGCCATAGGAGCCTGGCCTCCAGTGCTATCAGCTGTAGGACGGTAAATATTGTCGGGCGGCGTGATCACCACCATGTTGCAGGAGAGCTCTTGCAGCATTTCCTCGAGCATCTCGATAGTGAGCTCCTCCTCTTTATAGAATAAGGAGAGCTCCTCTGGGATTGGGAAGTCTTCACCCTCTTCAAGACGGTGGGCCATTTCCCGGAGCCATTGCAGAAGACGAGCTTTGCGCCCAAGTTTGTCCCAGGGAATATATTCGTCTAGAGTGACGACCCTGGTGGGGCGAGGGGGAGTGTACTCCTCCAGCTCATCTATGAGCTTTTGAAGTCTTTGTAGAGGAGTTGGCTCCTTAGGAGCCTCCATAGCAGCGGCTTGCTCAGCTTGTTTCTTCAATCTCCTCTTTAAATTATTCCTACGGTTCTTCTCTTGCTTCTTTTGGCGTGTTGCCTCTTGAGAAGAGAGAGGAGTTTGCTTCGGCAGTGGGACTCGCTTGCCCCCAGAATTTTGCTTCTTGCTCCGGGCTGACTCCTTAGGAGTTTTAGCGCCACGGCTCTTTCTGAGGGCAACCTTGGTCCAATTGGCCTCCTCCGGCTGAGCTTGGAAGGTGGCATTGATTGCCTGAGCAATTATTTCAGGAGGCAACTCCTGGAACTCTGCCAGTCCGCAGTGGGGCCTCTGGGAGCTTTGTGGTTCCACCGACTTTGCTTGGACCGGTGGGTTTGCTTGCTTGAGCTGCTGAGGCCTTTCTACAATTGGCGGCTGCGCCAGCTGGACAGAAGCTTTCACTGGGGTCTTCGCGGGCTCAAGAGGTCGAGTCCTCTCCACGACTAACAGCTTTGCTGACTTGGCAGGAGCTTTGGCTGAAGGCTCTAACGCCTTGGCTTTGCCTTTGTTGTCCAGCCGAGAGTTCTCTCTTATGACGATGCCAGGCTGACGGGATCTGGGACGGACCTTGGAACTCTCTCCCGCGGCTTGGCTTCCTGGGTTCTGGACTTTAAGCCCTTTATAAGTGACCTTGCCTTTAGTGAGTAATGGGAATTCATCATTTTCCGCGGGCTCACTTGGCCGGGCTAATCGGGAGAAAGCCACAGTTTCTTGCCGAACCTGCTGGAGAGTCTCCCTGGCGGCCTCTGCAAGACGCAACCTCGTCATGGAGTTCCCCTGAGTATCGACAACCCCTCTCTGGATAAGGGCTTCAATGAAGTCCTGGACCTCTGAGCATTGCCGAGTGGGGTGAGACACCCTTGCATGATACTTGCAATAGCGGGGGTGTCTCTTGGCCGTCTCATTGTAATAAGACGGTGGGTCATGTGTCAGAACCCAGCCATCCTCCAGAAGCTTGTCAAAAATCTTCTCAGTGTTCTCCTTGGGGAAAGAACACTGGTGAGAGGGTCGCCACCCTGGATACCAGAGTGTGGACTTGGGCGATTGGGAACTGGCTCCCTGGGAACTAACTCCCTCCTCCTGCGGCTCGGGGAACTGGAAGGCTGCTGCAGCGTGAATGACGTTGACAGAGAAGTGAAGACTCCTTTGTGCATGCGGCTGCGGTGGGTCGACCAGGAATTCACCCATGTTGACCTTCCCTCGCCTGATTAAGTCTTCGGCGAGGTCCTTAAACGGCTCACAGTTGTGGATAACATGGCCAACAATTTCATGATATGGGCAATAGCCTTGATGAAAAGCAGCACCTGGTGTCTGCTCCAGAGGTGACGGGCTAATCAACCCCGCCCGCTGACATGCGAAGAAGATATTGGGAGTTTTCTCCAAAGGGAAGGAGTATAACTTCTCTGGGAGCTCGACTTGAAGTGGAGCCTCCACGTCTTCCGGTGAGTCCTCCTCATCTTCAGTTGAATCCGAGGACTCCTCAGAGAGCCAACCCCTGAGTGGGGCCCGACCGGCAGGTGATACACCTGCCTCCCGTATGTGGGATGGAGCTAACCCCCTGGCAAATGGGCCAAAAGGGAAAGTGGACAACTGCTGATCAATGCTTTCCAGGAACTGCAGCAGGCGTCTCTGTTCTCGTCGCAGCTGCCGGACTTCCCCTCGGATCTTCCGGATGGTCCTCCGCAGCGCTAAACATTCTGGGAATGGAGGAGGAGTGGCTCTGGGACCACCATTGGGCTGTCGACTTGAGGGCCCGGCTTCGGAGGCATTGGAACTTGAAGCCATCGCCACCAAATGGACCACGTTAGCTGACCGGTTCGATCGGCCCCAAGGATGAGGCTGGGGTGGATCGACTGCATGGCCCAGCATATTTACCAGGCCCTTTTGAATGAGCTCCTCTGCTATATTCTTGAAAACATAGCAATCCCCGACGGTGTGACCCAACCTTCGGTGATACACACAATAGGTTGGATCATCTGTCTTATCCACCTCCGCGGGCTTCCGCGGGTCCGGCAGAGTGACGAGCTGCTCCTTCATACATAGATCAAAGAGCATCTTAGTATGCTCCTTTCTGAAGGAATAAGGGGTCTTCATGTTCTCCGCTAAGAAAGACGCATTTGTCTTATCACCAGACTTCTTGCCTTTCCCTTTGGACTTTCCTTCCCCTTTATCTCCATTCATCGGGGAGAAGTCCACGGCATTCACCTCCTTACCGCTAGTCAGACGGTCTTTGGAAGGTTTGCCTTTTGTAGAGGCTTGTGCAGGGTGATCAGCGAAGAACATCTCAATCTCCGCCACGACCGTGTTGAGCTGGTCGAAGCCCCTGATATTGGAGCCCAGAAGCTTTTCGCTGACTTCTGCCGAGAGACCCCTACGGCAGATGGTGATCGCATCTTCAGGCGTCGGAGGATTATCGCAGCGCATGCTGACGTCCCTCCATCGCTTGATGAAGTCCAATGCTGTTTCACCCTTCTTCTGTCGAAGGGAACAAAGCTCTGCTAGGGAGACTTTGCGTTCGACCATTTGGAAGCGGTCGACAAACTTCTTTTGCATATCAGCCCAATCAGATACTGAGTTGGGCTTTAACCTTGAATACCATTGGAAGGCGGTGCCAGTCAAGGACGTGGCGAAATACCGCAGCAAGTATGCCTCTTCCAGGGCTAATTCACCCATGGCCGTCATGTAATAGGCTAGGTGTTCATGTGGAGAACCCTGCCCGTTGAATTTCTGGAGTTTCGGGGCCTTCGGGCAATCCGGTGGAAGCTTCTTGAATTGATGATGGAGGGGATATGGCACGCTGTACAAATCAACAGTAGCCACACCCTCGCCATGTTGAGCGAACTTCGCTTCCACAATGCGCTCGATCATCTGCTTCTGCGCCATGAGGCTTTCTGCGGCAGGAGTAGCAGATGACTGCGCATTGACTTCATGCGGCGGGACTTCAAAGTCCACCGCCAGTGGGAGTCTTGCAGCGGTGACAGAGGCATTGGCTGCTGCTGGAATGGGAGAAGGCTGCTGATCCACTCCAGCCGATGCCGCCTGAGGCGGGGAAGGAACCTCCTTTTCGCGCAAAAGGGACTGTAAGAGGTTCTTGAGCTCTTGGTTTTCTCGTCGAAGCTCGTCCAATGTGGGGGCCCGTGGCTCTTCCCCCAGCTCTTCTTCATGCCGGGAGTGACTGTCCCCATCAACACTGTGGACGTCTTCCTGGCGCTCTTCTTGCCGTGCCGGCTCAGGCTGAGATGTACCGGGGGCCGGCGCTTGTTGTGTTTGTGCCAGGCCGCGGGACCCGGACCTTGACCTCCTCGAGTATTGAAGAGGCTGATTGAGTTCCCCTGAGGTGCCTTCGGGCTGTTTTTCGCCGGAGGTGGCGTAACAGGTGAACACTTTGACGGTGTCATCGGTCACCTGGACCACCCGCTTTTTCTTGGGCGGTTGTCGCTCCGGCTTGGGCGGCCTCCCGAGTCTGTCAAAGACGGACACTCGGGATGTGGACGCTTGAGGGGAGCGATCCTCTTCCGTGTGCGTGGAACTGGCCCACGAGGAAGTCGGCCGCACCTTCTTGCCAGCTCCACGGCGCTTCTGCCCCCGTAGGGGCTGATTTGTAGATTGCAGAGAGACTGAGGCCTCAGTGCTTGTCGGACTCCGCATTCGTCGAAGATCCGACATGCGAAAAGGCTCCTCCGCCCTGGCACGTCTTATAATCCGGGCCTCCTCCTTGGTGACCCAGATCTTCTTCAAGTGGAGTTGGCGCTCCTCCACTTGGTTACCCCCTGTCCTTAGACGGGGAGCTCGTGGCTTGGGCCGTTGCAGAGGGCCCTGGGTTGTCGCCGGTACGGCAGACTTCTCCTCCTTCGCTCCTTTCTCCCGGACTTGCCGGAGGGGCTCGAAGCGGTTGGAGGTAGAAATAGTTGGGACATGACGATCCCGTGGCAGGATCGGCTCGCCTCCATCGAGCCGGATGCGAATATCTCCGAGAATTACAGTCTTGCCGGAGCGCGAGACAGCCGCTTCAGGCTTTGCACCCTTGCGGCTACGGCGTTGCCCCCGTTGAGCAGGGGCGGCAGTGGTGGCGCCCGCCATAGGCATGGTGTCACCCTGACGACGGCGGCGTTGCCCCCGTTGAGCAAGGGCAGCACCTCTGAGGGTGGCCGCATTGGAGTTGGCGCCGTTGCGGCGGCGGCGGCGTTGCCCACGTTGAGTATGAGCGACGCCAGCAGTGATTTGATTGACCGAGAAGACTCGGCCAACAGTTGGGGCAGAAGGCCTAACACCTTCGGCCGTTGACGGAGCAGCCAATGGAGCTCGGCTGGTTGTTGGGGCCGAAGGCATGACGCCTCCGACAGTTGTCTTCTTAGTCGAGCGGACTCGACCAGCAATTGAGGTTGAGGGCCTGACACCCCCAGTGATGGTCTTGTTGATCGGACTAACCCGGCCAGTTGCTGGAGCCGAAGGCCTGACGCCCCCGACAGTTGTCTTGTTGACCGGGCGGACCCGATCAGCTGAAGCAGAAGGCCTGACGCCCTCAGAAGTCTTCTTGGCCGAATGAAACCGGCCAGTTGTTGGAGCAGAGGGTCTGACACCCTCAGCGACTGTCTTCTTGACCGGGCGGACCCGATCAGTTGATGGGGCCGAGGGCTTGACGCCCCCGACAGTTGTTGCAGGCATGGCTGAACTGGCTTCAGCCACCGGAACCACGTCCAAGAAGAAGGGCGAACCGATGACCGCTGGGAAGTCGCCGAAAACAAGTGGTGTTGCCAGGTAGCCGATCCTGGCATGGTTGGCAACGATCTCGGGGCCGTAGGTGACGGCTGTCATCGCTGCTGCTGGTGTTGGTGGTGGTGGTGGTGGTGCGTAGCACGAAAGGAGTGGCGTGCAGATGCACAAAGAGCTCTCAATTGAACAGAGAGATGTGCCCTCTTCTTCCCGTCCTGTAAGAGGAAGAGGGGCAATCAGAACCTTAAAGAAGGTTTAGAGACTTTCTTTGACAGAAAGAAGAAAGGCGGGAAAAGTCCCATCGGGCGTGCCAGTCTGTTGGACACGGAATGTTTTCGACGTAGGAAAAATAAAATAAATGGCATCTTTTTGAAAAGAGTCATTCCTCTACGTAGAGAGGTTTATTCCGTGGATGCGCATAGTATCAGACGATTTGGGTTCGAGTGCAGGACCTTTTCCCACTGACCAGAGTCAGTGTTGATTTACATCGGCCTAACGTCCGAACACCTTTGTTTAACTGTCAAAGAAATCCCAAAGTCTTTTACAAGGGTTCTGATATTGAAGGCAAACTCTCTCGGAGGGCTCACAATGTCCACTCACTCACCACCGACCAACAAAAATAACTAAATTAGGGCTAGGTCTGAGCAAAACCCTAAAATTTAGGCATGGAAGCGCAAATATGCGAAAGCCATAGGCATTTTTGAAGAAAAAGGGAGTTTTCTGGACCTCGAGGGTGTTTCGGTAATTTTACCAACTCAAGGGTATTTTGGTAATTTTTCCAGGCTAGGGGTATTGCTGAAATTCCTGGGCTGGAATGGAAGTAGGACTGGATTCCTGACTTCCCAAGGCATTGAGGCCATTTCTGGAGGGTTTCAAGGGCTCTGAGGCCATTTTTAGGTCACAGGGGTATTTTGGTAATTTTACCAGACCCTAGACCTAGGTTTGAGATGATACCCGAGTGCTGGACTGAGCTGACAACACTTCCGGACCGAAGGAATGACAAGGGGCTTCATAGAAGGCACACATCTATCAATTTGGCCGAAGGAGGGGTATATACACAATTTTGGAAAGCCAAGGGTTTTCATGCAATTTTCCCTCGAGGGTACACATGGAGCATGCTGAGTGCTTTTATAATTCCAGTGAGTACATGAGTTGTCGGCGAGTTGTCGACTGTACAAAAGTCCGCATTAGAACGGGAGATAGGGACGTAGTCCCAATTACAAAAGATTGCAGGGTATAACTGCAAATGACATGACTTTGGTCTTTTACGATCCCGAGGAGGACGTTTTTGCAATTCCGCCATTGTAAGGACAGAACCACCTGACTTAGTCGTCCCGAGACGTAAAGACTTACAAAACATGGCCCGCTGAGGGGCATAATTATAAAAATGGCCCGTTGAGGGGCGTAAATGTAAATATACCCCGTAGGGGCATAAATACAAGACCCGGGGACTTACCCCACACGGGCCGAAACAAACGAACAAACTCCAAAAGCTGGATGCCCCGAGTGCGAGAAATGCTTTGTACGTAACTTCCTTTCTCTGTGTGTTCGATCCTCTCTCCACTTGGACCCTTAGGGTCTATTTATAGAAGGCGGGAGGGCCCAGAGGGGTCAAACGAACAAATTTGCCCCGATTCTGTCAAGGTGGGGTGGCAAAAAGTCATTTTGACCCCTCTGGCCACCAAAAAGGGCCAAATGACCCCTCTGTGGGGGTTAAAAACCTTTTTTTTTTAATTATTTTTTTTTTGGAAAGCTCGGACCCCGGAGGGGGGGCGGACCCGGGCGGGGTCGCGCGGGCCCCCGGGAGGTCGCGCGACCCCGCCAAGTGGCGGACCCCGGCGGGGTCGCGCGGACCCGGGAGGGGGCCAGCGGGGTCACGCGGCCCTCGGGGGTCGCGCGCGACCCTGCTGGACCCCCCAGCAGGGCGCGGGGTTTCCAGCGGGCCGCGTGCCCCTCGGGGCGCGCGCGCGACCCCGCTGGGTCCCGGGGGCGACCGCGCGGCCCCCTCCTCCTCCGCCTTTTCGACCCAAAAGGGGTCATTTGACCCTTGTGCGGGCTTTTTGACCCCTCTGACCGTCGTTTCGCTCCGTTTTCGTCGTCCCGGGTCGGAGAAGAGCCGTGGTGGAGCTATATATCTCAGGGAGATCGCTCCTTCGCCGCGTGGCAGCATCGCATCCGCAGAGGGAGCATTGTTTGTTTGTCTGGTTGTTCGTCGCCGCATAGGGAGGAAGCTTTGCGCCCGTCTGTGCTGTGTGATACACTTGCTCGGCTACTCTGACCGGTATACACATGTTTCTTCCTTGTTAACCTTCTTGCCGCGACGTCGACCATGATAATATTGTCGGATCGATAGACCCTAAATCACGGAGATACTCCGTAGTTCGACGGTGTTGACGATACGTCGCTCTTCTCGTCGAACGTTGCATAGCAACAATTTCTCAACATGACTTGAGACAATTTCGGGTGCAACAGACACCAAGATATGATTGAAGGCCCGTTTTATGTTGGAACCCAGTGTTATCAGCAATTCTTTTAATGACTGCAGGGGCTGCTTTATGTGACACAATGAAGCTGCTCTTACTATTATTCACTTTCTGACCAGAAGATTCTTCATACTCCTTGATGAAGTGCAAGAGCCTTTTAATGTTTTTAGCCATACCATTTAGGAACACCAGAGTGTCATCAGCATATAATAAATGGGTGATCTGCTTACAGCCTCGAGGCACCTGATAGAACTGAACCTGCCCACAGGTGAACAGCTTGGAAATTCTCCTACTTAAGGCTTCTTCAGCAATGATAAAGAAGGCCGGAGCCAAAGGATCACCTTGTCTAACACCTCTAGAAGATTTGAAGAATCCGGTAGGGGATCCATTAAATAAGACTGAAAACTAGCAATTGCTAAGCATCATAGAAATCAAGGAGCAAAATCTTAGAACCCAAAAGCTTTCATAACTGCAATCAAGAAATCCCACTCAATTCTGTCATAAGCTTTAGCCATATCTAATTTAAGAATGATGTTATTGCCTTTGGTTTTCTTGCCCAATTCTTTCATCATTTCGGTAGCTAATGATATAGTGTCTACTATATTTCTCCCTTTAACAAAAGCTCCTTGATTTTCAGAAATAATATTTGGAAGGATACCAACCATCCTGTTGCTAATAATTCTGGAGATAATTTTGTAGGTGAAGTTGCAAAGACTAATTGGTCTCATCTCTGCAAAGGAGCTTGGAGAAGCCACTTTTGGAATCATAGCAATCAGAGAAGTAGTACCTGTCGGTAATGGCATGCCTCTGAAGAAACCCTGGACAACTTGAATGACATCATCTGAAATGATATCCCAACAATAAGTAAAAAACCTCCCTGTGTAGCCATCAGGCCCAGAGGCACTGCCGGGGACAAGGAATGAACAGCTGATTTAATCTCCTCCTCATCAGGAACACCAGTCAGAGCTCTATTTTCCTCTTCTGAAATCAGGCATGGAATGTGCTCCAGTACTTGAGGCTTGATTTGATGCTCAGCAATAGTGAACTGCTGTTCAAAAAACTCCACCGCTTTGACCTTTAACACAGCTTCATCCTCACACCATTCTCCACTATCAAGTTTTAATCTGTGTATTGTCATTCTTGCTCTCCTTTGCTTCACATGCAAATGATAAAACTTAGTGTTTCGATCCCCCAACTTCAACCAATTGGTTCTGGCTTTCTGACCCCAGAATATTTCCTCCAGATGTAGACTTCTCCTAAGGTTAGCTTGGGCAGCTTGTAAAGATACTCTATTGACCTCATTAGGGTCTTCATCGAAAACTGATTCAGCCAACAAAACCTCCTCCTCAGCTATTGCTTTCCTTTCAAAAATGTTGCCAAAGTGTTCCTTGTTCCACTGTTTAATCACAGGTTTAATGGCTTTGAGCTTGTGCTGAAGATTGCAAAAAGCATTGTAGTTATTCACTGGAACAGCACCCCATGCTTGTCTCACCATAATTTTGAAATCATCATCCTCAAGCCACATATTCTGGAAAACAAATCTACTAGGACCAGATCTTAATTGAGGATTGTATAGGAGTAAGGGGGAGTGGTCTGAAGGTTCTCTCAACAAGTATTTTACTGTTATCACAGGGCCTTTTTCAACCCAGCAGTCATTGAGTAACACTATGTCCAGCCTGGCCCTTATATTGTTCACCCCAATTTGGTTATTAGACCATGTGAATGGGTTGCCCACATATCCAGCATCCATTAACCCTGCCACTGCACCAAATCCCTGGAAATCTGTCATGGAATTGATAAATCCCATAGTTCCCCCTTTCTTTTCCTCTGGCAACATGATTGCATTAAAATCACCACCCACTAACCATGGTTGATTTATTGAACCTCCAAACTGAATGAGATCTTCAAACAGCTCTCTTCTTACAGCTACATTACAAGAGGCATAGACAAAAGTTGCAAAAAGCTCCACACAACCTCCATTCTGAATTTTAACAGTGATGAATTGGGCATGACTTTGCACAACCACAACTGCCACAGTACGTTGCCAAAGCAGCCAAATTTTGGAATTCTCCTCCTGGTTCACACATGCACAATCGAATTTGAGCTTTTGTCTAACATTGTCCAATCTGTCAGCACCAATCTTGGGTTCAATAATACAGGCCACCTGAACTTCATTTTTCCTAATGTGATTTTTTATGCTACGCATAGCCTTTGCATTCCCAATGCCTCTAATGTTCCATATCAGTATGGAACCAATCATTGGGAGTGAGAACATGATTGTTGACCACCAGCTAAATGTTTAGCTTTAGCCCTCGTGAGGGGTTGCTTTATAGTTTTTCCAAGAATTTTGGTCCCACCTTCATGGCACTCCACAGCCTCTTGATCATTCCCCACAGAAACCTCCTGCATAAATATGTTCTCAGCATTTGATTGGGCAGCCACTGACAAGTCTCCAACACACTTTTGAAAAGAAGAGAGAATTCTGTTCACATTGACTATATCGATAGTGTCAATAGCATTCTCAATCTGATGGCTGTCCTCATATCCCATAGCATATTTCCTGCCATCATCACAACTGATGGTTGAGGTTTTAACATAGTCTATACCTTCCTCTACTGCAAACTCCGAGTGTGAAGGTGTGACTGCCACATTAACAACATGATCCTTAAAAGGAGCTCTAATGTCAGCGGAGTTGTCACCTAGGATTGTCTTGATTTCCTGTTCCCCATTTTTCTCCTTGGAAGTGGGCTTGACCATCAATATTTGGGTTGAAGGGAGCTCTAAACATCCAATCTGATTGGAAGTGGAGGGGTGATAGGCATTATCAGGTTTCTCTAATACCACATCTTGTTACACAGGAGTGTCCTTATTACTCACTACTAAGGCTGGGGCATTCAACAAGCCCTCTTCGGAAATTTTATTATCTCCCTTCAGAACCTCTGTCTCACCTCGCTCCAAATTATCATTTTCTTGTAAAGCATTGAACCTGTTAGACGTTGAGGCTACCTGTTGAACACCTCGTGGTCCTGCTGCCCTGGGCACAAAAACCTTCCTAACAGGCACATTTCCAACTTCATTCCGAGGCTGCTGATTACTAGAATTACTCAACTTCTTTTTACACTCACAGCTTCCATGTGTCCTAGCTTGTGACATAGTGAACATAAATTTGGGACTCTGTGATAATTCACCGGCTGCCAAAAGCCTTCCCCATCCAAATCTATCCACAATCTATCAACATTAGATTTGTCTATGTATTCCCGTAGGACATTGTGGTACATGAAAACTTTCAGCTCATTCTTATACCTGTGCAAAGACTCCAAAGAAATGAAATTCGAATCAAATATGGATGATATCTATAAGGATAAAGTAGACAGAATTGAGCTCATTCTTATACCTGTGCAAAGACTCCAAAGAAATGAAATTCGAATCAAATACGGATGATATCTATAAAGATAAAGTAGAAAGAATTAAGCTAATTCTTATACCTGTGCAAAGACTCCAAAGAAATGAAATTCGAAGCAAATCTGGTTGACCCTGCACGGATGATATCTCGTCCCTCACTTGCATGCTCCCTGAACATGTTCAATATCCTAGGATGGCCATAAATATACTGGGTGATTTTTTGTGCCCTCTCAATTGTCTTCTTCACATTATTTTCCTTCCCAATATCTTCAAGTATCAATCTGGACAATGTGCTGCACATGGGAGCCAATATAAATGCATGCGCTTCTGCACCAATTTCTTCCCTGCAGCCTTATAATTGGCTTCATTATCAGTCACTACTTGTACAACATTGTCCTCTTCAATTTGGTCTACCATCTTATCCATCAAATGAAACAAATAATTGGTATTTTTTTATAATTTGATGCATTTATAGATTTAACAAATACTATACCTTCGATAGACCAAAAAGTTAATCATGAACTTCTTCGTGGTACCAGTCCAGTCATCACACATGATGATGCATCCTCTCTCCATCCAGATATGTTTGAAGCTTTCAACCCACTGATGGAGCTCCTCAACCTCTCCCTCAAGGCCACGCCTGTATATGTCTTGACGTGACGGGGCCTTCAAGTCAGGGCCAACATCTGCTATGGCATCTAGCATAGGTTGAAAATATTTGCTTTCAGCTGCACGTGCAGGGACACCTGCATGGAAAAATTATTTACAAATGTTTTTAAATGCATGCCCTGCAACTTTTGCTAATTTTTTTACCCCTCTCAATGCTTGCTTGATTTTTGGTTGTGTAGTACTTTGCCTTCTGTGCACATAGCTGTCCATGGGGCCTCCTCTCTGCGGGACTGCACCAGTGTCAGGACATCGTGCAGCTCGTGCTACACCAGCTGTACTGGAGTATGTCCCTGAACCTATCGGTGCTTTTCTTTTCCTTCGAGCGGCTTGTTCACGCTCTATTGCTTCAGTCAGCTCTGGATCTGAATCCTCAGTGTCTTCCTCATCATCATCATCCCTCCTTCCCCTTCTGCCCGAAGTCTCCTTAGCAATTTCTGCCTGATCTTCAGCCCTTTGTTGCATCCTCTCTTTTTTGCCCAGAAGGCACTGGCGCATTTCTTCTCGGACCTCTCAGGGACATCTGTCACATTATTTGACCTCTCTTATCTTCTGCCAAATGTTACTTTCCTCTAGTAATTCCGCCATGTATCTCCTTACCACAATAATTAAATTTCACTTTTCTTCTCCCAACATCAACTAAGGAGAGGTGGGCCCACCCTGGATCCTCCTGCCCTTGCTGCACCTGACCTTGTTCACATCTAGGCATGATGCTGCATTAAGACAGTCAAAAACAAATGGTTGTAAGTACAATGATAAAAATGCAATGAAGCATAATTGAGCTTCAAATTATGTTGAATTGAGATAATTAGACAAAAGTCCCAAATTTAAACAGCTAATTAGGGCTTAATTTGGAGTTTTACCATAACACTCTTCATTAAATGCAATTAGCAGCATATTCTCGCCCTAAATTATTCAATGAAGTTTAATTGAGCTTCAATTGACCCTAACTAAACTTAATTAGACAAAACACTCAAATTTAAATAGTTAATTTAGACTTAATTATCTGTTTTACCCTAATCACCCTTCATTAAATGCAATTAGTAGCATGTTCCCGCCCTAAATTATTCAATGAAGTTTAACTGAGTTTCAATTGACCCTAATTAAACTTAATTAGACAAAACCCCCCAAATTTAAATAGTTAATTAGGGCTTAATCATCAATTTTACCTTAATCACCCTTCATTAAATGCAATTATGTTCCCGCCCTAAATTATTCAATGAAGCTTAATTGAACTTCAATTGACCCTAATTAAACCTAATTAGACAAAAGTCTCAAATTTAAATAGCTAATTAGGGCTTAATTTGGAGTCTGAATATATTTCACATATGAAAATTAATATATTTAAGAGAACCTTACCTACAATAAAAAAACTATCAAACCAAAAAAAAAGCAAAAACTTACAAGATCTCTTAGGAATGAGAGCCAAGAAAATGCTTTGGCTACGGCTAGACACTACAAACTCCAAACTCCAAGAAACGGCGGCGGTGGCAACAAACCCTCCCCCTCAAAGGGCCTCCAGCACCCTGCATCAGCTCTCTTCTCCCTCAGATCTGAGAATTTGAGGGAGTTACAGAAGTGAACTCCCTTTAAGGGGAGTTCTCGGCCGAAATCGTCTGGTTTTGGGCCGAAACGGGTAAGTTTCGGGCGAAACCTGTATCGGTTTCCCCCGAAACCATTAATTTTATTTTTTTTAAAGTTTCGGACCTGCTACAGTGAGCAGGTCCGAACTCGTATTCGGCCGAAATGTATCGGTTTCGGCCGATACTGCCAACTATGAATATGAGGTCTCCCCGACGGAGCCCTTTGCCACTATGGAAGGGGGTAGTAGGCTGACCATTGACTAGGACTGAAAAGGTGGCCGAGGAGACACATTCCCAGATCCACCTAATCCATCTATCATCAAATCTCATTCTAGTCATGACCTCAAACAAACAGGCGCAGTTGACTAGGCTATATGCCTTTTCAAAGCCCAGCTTGAGAACCATTTCTTTCCTCCTCTAAGTCTTCATGGCATACAAGCATTCATGTCCATCTAGAAAGTTTTCTTGAATGTGCCTTCCCTTGATGAATGCCCCTTGGTGTCCACTAATCACTTACTAATCACTTTGCTCATCACACTATCTAATCTCTTGGCCAGTAGCTTGGTGATTATCTTGTATGTTTCATTCAACAAACTAATGGGTCTGTAATATAGGAAGGTTTGTGGAGAGAGGTAGATTCACGGCCCAATACGGTCTAATAAGACATGCATAGCCCAACGAGTGACAGCCCCCTATTAGGCCCACTCATCAGGAGGCCCAACTCATTCGGACCTACATAGCCCGTTCGGTTCTTTGGCTCGGGAGTCCGAGTAACGGTACCTCCTATGTGTGGGGGAAGCCCAAGGGGCGACCGAGCGTAACCAGCCGCAGGGAGTTCAGGGGATAAGAGAAGGGTAAGAGTCCTCGAACGGTGAAGAGCCCTCACCCAGGAGGTAACGCCCCCTAAGCTCTCCCACTCCCCCTACCCCAAAAAGGGAATGAGCCGCTATATAAATCCAGGAAAACTCTCGGAAAGGTAAGCCAACTCTAGCCACTTCATTGGTGAGGAGCAGTTTCGTGCCCTTCACCCTCCTTGTCTCCTTCTCACATTTGGCTCTTACCATCGCTGACTTAAGCATCGGAGGGTTTTCCCCGGGATCACAACCCCGGGTCCCCTGATCGCTTCTTCCCCATTGTTTGCAGAATTCCCTGTTGAGGTGGCTGCCCCCATGATCATCTCAGATCCGACGGCCCACGGCTTGGCACGAGATCTCGTTTCTTCATTGGCGCCGTCTGTGGGAACTCCGGTCCAATAAATACAAAGCCCACCTTTGTTGGGGGGGGGTTAGTGTAGAGGCCTAAGAAGGGGGTTCAAAAGATCCCATATTGAAAACTACAAAGATGGTTGTGCTTATAAGCAAGACTCAAGTCTTCTCCTTTGAGGGCCCTTTTACCAACAAAAAAGGATAAAATCCTAGTCGCCCCCAGACGTAGCAGGGACAATACCTCAAAGGAGACACCTCAAATTTGTACGTCTTCAGTTTGTGCTCGCT
Source organism: Amorphophallus konjac (assembly GCA_022559845.1). Classification (NCBI taxonomy): domain Eukaryota; kingdom Viridiplantae; phylum Streptophyta; class Magnoliopsida; order Alismatales; family Araceae; genus Amorphophallus; species Amorphophallus konjac. The sequence continues at coordinate 11,269,252 of CM040124.1, forward strand.
TTTTGGGGATGAGCACCAGGAGGGTTTCGACTTTTTGAAAGTGAACCAGGAGGGTTTTGTTAATGCCCCTCAGATGAGCCCTCTCCTCCTGAAATTCTCCTAGTGCCTGTGGGAGATCCTCCTTGATTATTTCCCAGCACTTCTGGAAGAAGGACATTGGGAAGCCATCTGGGCCGGGGCTTTGTCACTTGCAAGAGAAAAGACTTCCCGTTGGACCTCCTCTTCCAAGAAAGGGTGGGAAAGAGCTTTCCTTTCCTTTGGTGAAAGCCATGGAAGGAGGTCGTCTGCAAGCCCAGGTCTGACCATCTGATCTTCAGTGATCTTCAATGAATAGTTTAGAGTAGAACTCTCGGGCTACGGTTACCACTTAGGATGCCATGATATTATAGCTTGAACTAACGCTCAGTCTGATGACTAGTTTGGACATCACTGATCAGCTAATTGTTTTAGAGGAAATGGAGAAACCTGCTGATTTTGCCATTGTGGTTCAAATCTCTCTTTGACTGACAGCTTAAGCCTTATTCTTCTTAACGAAAACAGTTGTCCACTCAGACTTTCATTCTTGTTTCTTTTTCTAGATGATCTTTCCAACTGTAGGAAATTCTTCAGCTTTCATCCCTTGGTTCATCTAGCCAATGAAGTTGGTCTCTTTCTCTGCAACTGGCCTTTGTTAGAGTTGTTGGAGGCTGATCTATGCCAACAATTTTTTTGAAAGTGGGTAGTGATCTATGCCAACATTTTATAGAGGGTCATTCACGTTTTACAAAAGATCTGCTTACATTGTTTGGCCTGAGGCTGGATTGTCAATTTGACTGGGGATGTCTCATTTTGACTACAATTATAGGACAACATGACAATATCTCTGGTGTATGGAAATCCCTGACAATATTATAGGAATCTTTCCAATTGTTCAGTCAATAACTCAAATTCACGTACATATTTTCCTCTTTATTTTCTTAAATATGCATTGGGAAATAGTTCCTCACTGCCAAAAAAAGTCAATGTGCCATGGACATAATCATCGGAAACCTCGCAGGGGATGGAAAGAGATTGAGAGTAGGGTCAGATTGTTTCCTGTACTCTTTCTTCATCAGCTTTTAGGGGGTCCATCTGAGCTGTCTGATGTAGTCCCTGAAAGTGCCTGTAAGTGGACCAATGCATTTGTTGAATCTATTATAAAGAAGGAGCTGAGAAGGTAGAGGACTACAAGCTGATAACCTCTTAAATGGAGCACATGATCCTCACAAAGTTCTAACTATAATGTTGGGATTGTGTTTGGAAAGTTAATTAGGAACATCCATACTACTTTCTTGAAGGGTAGGATAATATGTGAAAATATTGCTGCTGCTCGTGAACAACGAATGCTGTAAGGAAGCAAAATGGTCTGAAAGTTGGACTTTTGGTGAATCCAATGATTCATTCAAATGGATGTTCTTTAGAGGAATGTTTGAACTTTCCTAAAGAATATTTAATGGGCCAGACATTGCATTAATGCTGCTAGCTTTTCATTCTTACCAGCAGAAAGGCAATATGTACTGTCCTGGCCTAAGAGGCTTGAGGCAGGGGATGCTCTTTCTCTAGTTTTTTTGAACCTGGTAGCGGAGGACTCTTAGAGGATATGAGATGTGAGAATTGCTGTCAGCTTGTTCAAGGGTGGGTTGCTCACTGGTAATATGTAGGTGTGTTGAAGTCAAAAAATTGATAAAAAAACTATATATATATATACATATTTATAGCCCCTCTATTCCCTCCATATAGGGGTTTGGACCGGGTCCAACCCCAAGTTGGGGTTTTGGACCGGTTCGAACCCCAAGTTGGGGTTTTTGACTGGGTCCACCCCATCTTGGGGTTTTTGGACCATGTCCAACCCCCAAGTTGGGGTTTTGGACCGGGTCACTCCCCCACTTGGGGATTTGGACCGGGTCACTCCCCAACATGGGTTTTTTGGACCGGAATCAATCTTATTTGCAAGATAATGGCCAATGAGCTGTTCAAAAAACATTCCTGTAATCATGATGTCTTCACATGAGTCCGTCAGTGTTGTCTTCAGACGCATGCATAAGGGTGCTGTCGATTTTCTTGTGAAGCCAGTCAGACAGAATGAGCTGAGGCAGCATGTCTGGAGAAGGCACTGTTCTACCAGCTTCTTAAATGGACTTGAAAACATGCCTAACAACCAGACAGTCTCAGAAAACATGTTTGACAACAATGCTGCTAGCAACAATGTTAGTGCAAATGCTGGAAAGAGATCCAGGACTGGTGAAAGCTGTGATGGCGGTGATAATCAGGTGCATGGCATTGGGGGGCAGTGGCAGCAACCCTAAGCCTCACTTTGGTAGGGAGTTTGGGTTAAGTTAAGTTACTTAGGTTAGTCCAGGATTAGTCTATTTTTGATTTGATAGCAACAGTATTAACCCAGAAGTAAGTAGGTGGACTAACTTAGTTTCAATCTATTGTGATTTGGTAGGTAATGGGTTAACCCAATAATATTTATAAGTAAAATATCATATTTATCTCTCATTTTGCAATTTTAAATATCTCTCTCATTCTCTCTCCCCTCCCCTCTCTCTCACGTCACTCTCTCTCTCTCTCCATGCTACACTCATTAGTTATCATTTTTATGAATTTTTATCATTTTTATAATTATTTTATTATTATAGCATTAGATTTATTGATTATTTTTTATGATTTTTATCAGTATTATAATTATTTTATTATTATACTATTATATTTATTAATTATTATTATTTTGAGAGAGAGAGAGTATTGATTATGGGTGTGAGAGAGAGAGAGGGTGCATTTATTGAGTATTGATTGTTGGGTTAACTCACCTTAACCCACCTCTGGAGGTGGATTTCGAAGTCCAGGTTACTCCAGGTTTAATACTCATCCTCCAGGTTTAGTCCAAGTTTAAGTATCAAAGTAATTTGGACTTCAAAAAGAGTTAATCCTGGATTAAATGATGACTAACCCAGGTTTAACCATATATCAAAGCGAGGCTAAATAGCCACAACGGCAACCTCAAGATCAGCAGAAGTAACAGCAGTGCAACCACAACAGCTGAAACAGCAGCAGCACAAAATAGCTGCCACAGCAACACAACAAATCAGCTGCAACAGCAGCATATGAAGTAGCTGCAACAGCAGCACAATAGGTTAGCTGCAGCAACAGCACAGCAACAACAAAATTTACCACAGCAGCGGTCACCAAGGTTAGCAGCAGCAGCCAACAAGGTCAACAGCAACAACAACAAACAAGATCAACAGCAGCAACAACACAAAACAGTTGCAACAACATCACATAAAACCAAGGAAGGCGGAATCGGGGATCGGATCGCCCGCTCCCAAAGCGATCCGGGTCGGTGGGATCGACCGATCCCGGACCGATCCCGGCCGAGTCAGGCCAGCTGACTCGGCTAGGGATACAAATGTCTAAAAAAATCTTAAAAAAACTGAAAAAACCTGAAAAAATAGAAAAATTATTCTAACATAGATCTATATCAAATTTAATGTGAAATAGTTGACATTTGCTCATCATTTTGTGAAATAGGTGGCATACTCAAATAATACAATGATTTTATGAGATAGCTACCTTTCATTCATTGGAGACGAACATTGAAAGAGTTTTCAACATATGTTAGGGGACGACAAAATAATGAAAACAGAAAAAAATATCACCTCCTAAGCCTAATTCTGAGGAGAGAGAAAGTATTTCTAGAGAGAGAAAGAGACTTACCTTCGAAAATCTCTTGGAGAACATGGTCGTAGTTGAGTTTAGAAGCAATCTTTTAAAACCAATCACTCTTGATCAATTATCTTCTTGTAACAATGAGCCGAGATTGAGAGAGGAGAGTGTGTGTGTGTGTGAGAGAGAGAGACAGAGAGACAGAGAGATGTGAAAGAGACTTGGAGAGGAAGAAGCTTGGGAGAGTGAAAGAGAAGAGAAGTGAAAGGGTGTGTGTGTGAGAGAGAGTGAAATCCCGGTCCCAAGGACCAAAGACCTTTGGTTGGCTTTCCCCTCAAAACCCCTCTCTTTTGAAATTCAAATGGGATCAGGGCGGGATCGCTTGGGATCGCCCAGGATCGGCCGATCCTGAGGTTGGATAACTTGGATCGGTTCATCTTGGATCGGGATCGGATCGGTTCGCTTGGAAACCGATCGGATCGGCCGATCCGAGCCGATCCGGCGAACCATGCATAAAACAACTGCCACAATAGCAGTAACATCAACACCATAGCATCAGTAATGAACTAAGATTAAGTAGCCACATAAATCAAAGTTGGTAGGAGCAGACAGCAATAACATGGTCTTTCCTGGCCTCCCTTGGGGTTTGTTGGACCGGATCCACCCCATATGGGGGGGGGGGGTTTAGACCGGGTCCACCCCCATATGGGGGGTTTGGACCGGATCCACCCCCCATATGGGGTTTTGGACTGGATCCACCCCCATATAAGGGGTTTGGACCGGTTCCAACCCCCATATGGGTGATTTGGTCCGGGTTCATCTCATATTCCCTCTTTGGTTCGGATTAATAGTCCCAAAATGAGGTTTTGGTCCGGATCAAACTCCATGGCAGCCTCTCTGACTAGGTGAAGGGTTTCTTGGGCCTAATTAAGGTTTAAATGGTGTTCTACCTTAGTTAGCAAGCAATATAAAAAAAATCTTCCAAGCAATTCTACCCTGGTTAGCAACTCAATAACAGCAGCCACAATGGTAGACACTCCAGCTGCAATGGCATCACAGTGACAACAAAAACAACTGTAGCAGCAGCACAATAGCAGCAGATTTGCAGCAGCACAGCAACAAGAAGATTAACAGTAACAACAACAGAGCTAGCAGCAGCAACATTAAACAAGAGCATCATCGGCACAACAAGAATGTCTGCGATAGCAACACAATGGCAGCAGCAGTAAGCATCAGCAACAACAACAACAACATCAGCCCTTATTACCATTAACTTAAGGGAAAATCAACCAAATTTGAAGCAAAAAGGGTAGCAGCAGCCTAGGTCCACCCCTATATGGGGGTTTGGACCGGATCCACCCCCATATGGGGGGTTTGGTCCGGGTCCACCCCCATATGGGCCCCATGGGGGGATTTGGTCCGGTTCCACCCTCCCCACATGGGGTTTATCCCGGATCCATCCTCTCTATGGGGTTTTGGCCTGGGCAGAACTCCTCAGCCTTTGGCCTGGGCAGAACTCCTCAGCCTTGGGGTTTAGTTTGGATCGCGCCCTCGATCCCCCGTTTTGGTCCGGATGGAGGGTATAATCGCAGGGACTCTCTTGGGGCTCTATAAATACCCCAGTGGGGCCCCCATTTGAAACACATAGAACGAGGGAAGGGTGTAGGAGAGACTTGTGCTTGTGCTTTTGAAGGCCCATCCTTTGGGTTGTACGGTGCTTGTGCTTCTAAAGGCCCCTTACTGGGTTTTGTGATTGTGTGGTGCTGCGAGAGTATGCTATAAAGACAAAACCCCTCTCTTAGCTCACGTGCATCACCAGCCACTATGTGAATTATGCAATCTATGTATCTCTTTAGGGAAATGACATTATGCCCCCTCGGAATCCCAACCTCATGGGAAGGCTCGTCCGAGTCTTATAATTGTGTAAACACCTGGGGTGTGTCCGAGAAACTTGATGTATCTCTTTGGGGAAATGAGATTATGCCCCCCCTCGGAATCCTAACCTCATGAGAAGGCTCGTCCGAGTCTTATAATTGAGTAAACACCCAGGATGTGTCCGGGAAACTTGTAATCCATGTCTCTCTTTGGGGAAATGAGATCATGCCCCCTCGAAATCCTAACCTCATAGGAAGACCTTTCCGAGTCTTGTAATTGTGTAAACACTCGGGGTGTGTCCGGAAAATTTGTATAAGCCCTGGTTGTCTATGTACAAGGGATCATGTACAACCTAAAACCTGTCGGAAAAAGAACTCTATGATTATGAACAAGGGAAAGTTTTCTTCCAGGGGACTGCCCCCCAAAAATCCCCCGCAAGTGGCGTTGCCCCTTTGACCCCCGCGACTTGACCGGGCAAGTCTATCCCCGTCGTTGCGCCGATGGGTGCATAAAGAGCTCGAGAATGAGGAGCGATCTCTCGAGAGTCTTTTGGGCCGGCGCACCTCCATCGAGGAGGGACTTGTGTCTCGTGCCAAGTTTACACAAAAATTCATATTCAGTCCAGATATTACAAAAAAATTCTTGGTATGTCCGAAATTATGCAAATACCCCTAAAATTCTCCAAAATTACAGATAAACCCCCAATTGAGGGAAAATTGCAGATAAACCTCCAATTGAGAAAAAAATGCGGAAATACCCCCAATTGAAGGAGAATTGCAGATAAACCCCCCAATTGAGGGAAAATTGTGGATAAACCTCCGATTGAGGGAAAATTGCAGACAAACCTTCAACTAAAAAAATTGCAGAAATACCATGAGGGGTCAAAAACTGTCAAAATACCCTAGAAGGGCAAAACTGCAAAAATACCCCAGAAGGGGCGAAAATTGCCAAAATACCTTGGAAGGGCCAAAAATTGCAGAAATACCCTTAAAGGGTCAGAAACTGTAGAAATACCTAAAAATGGTCCAAATTGAAGAGATACCCTGGATGGGTCACAAATTGCAAGTACACCCAAAAAATGGGGTTTGATCTCTATGAAGCTCAAATCCAACAGTCTGCTCTAGTGGTGGAATTGAGACCAAATGTAAATCAAATGACCCGACTGTGTCATCGGGATTTCATGTACTCTGTAAAAATGAATCCAAAGAATGAAGTGCCTAGTTTTCTCCTGCAAATGTATATTTCTAATGGGTGTCTCTTTGATCAAATCCATTAGGTGAAACTCCCAATATCACATTGGATATTGTAGAGGTCGAAAATGGTATCTTTGACAATTAATCAAGGGTATTCAGACTTTACGCTGATGTAAATAAACATTGACTGCCGTCAATAGGGAAATGTTCCGTACCCGAACCTAAATCATCTGATAAACATAAATATGCGGATATAATAATACATACGCTACCTAAATAGCCATTAATGTGCATTTTCTTCAAAGAAAAAACACTTATTTATTTATCTATTTATTTATTTATTTCCGCGAGTTAAACAAGGTGATACCGTGCTCTTCAGCCAATCTGAAAAAGGCCAACTGATTCTCCAAGACTGGGTTGCTGTTCCAGCTTGCTGTGGCAATCATCATCTAGGTTCTTCATCAGTAAGCCGTCTATCACACATGTCCATAACAAGTTAGAAAGCATGGCAAAAGAAAAGAGATATCAACTGACTGATTCTCTGTCAGAGAGAATAAAAGGCCTCAAGTCACATAGTGATTCATCCAAACTTAAATAATCAGGAACCATAGAATTTGGCCTCTGGTGTAAGATTGCAGATCGTACATCTGTGGAAGTGTGGTTATAGTTGAGGTAAACGGTCCAACCTCACTTGGATTGCAGTCCTGAAGATTATACCTAGCAAATACTTGGAAGAAGAGTCTGGATGCTCCTGCCTCCAAGTAGTTAGAAGCCTGTTGACAAGGATCAAAGCTTGTCATGTCGACCCATGAACAATATAATTTTGACTTCATCAAGGTAATTGAGGGAAATCAAAAGGTTGGAAGGCCAAAAGATGATAGCTAGGGGTACACCAGCTAGGTGTGGAGGTTTTTGTATAGGGGTTTTGGGAGTTGAAAGTCTATACTTGTACATCCCTTTTCTTTTACACTTAATACAACTTGTGGTACTATCCACTTCCAAAAAAAAATTGGGCTTTAATTGGGGTGCTTTCTGCTCTTCTCTCTGTACTCAGCAGGGGTGAGGGGTTCTTGCCTCTTTGTAATGGAACCTCCAAGAGCAAGCATGCTGAAGTAGCGGATAACTCCCAGTGCAGTCAGATACAAGTAGTTTCAAAATGGATCAAAAGCATGTTTGCCCAAATAACCAATTACTAGACCTCATCTTATAATGTCATTTTTCCAATCTTTGGATTTTTTTTGAGAAGGTGGAATATGCCACCTATTTTGAATGGTTGTACATCCAGGAGGATGTGAGGCGAGATACCTCACTTACTAGAGGAAACAGAAAACTAACAATGTTCCCCAGACTTGGACTGTACCAACTCTTAGGAACAAGCTTACAAACACCACAAAAAAGCCAGATAAATGACATCTTTTCATACGATGGCTTCTAATTGTATGAGGAGAAAATTCCATCAGATGTCTGATGAGCAGTGACACATGTCTCTCCTTGGATGCTGATGTTAAAAGACATGTAATTTGACTTCTATTGGAATCTTTCTGCTAAGGAAGATTGGAGGAGGCCGGTGATTGAGGATTGCTTAGTATCTAGTATTTCTTCTTCTGAGGCAGAGCACTAGGACTGATGCTGACTAGAAAAAGAAAATAATGAGAATCGGCTTGACTCGGGCCAAATTGACCTGAATCAGACTGAAGTTGGCCAAAGTCAGACATGAATTGGCTAATTAGGGTTTGATTAGAAGAGAGATGCTTTATAAGATTCTCTTATATCAATTTTTGTTTGTATAAATACTTATATGTATTAATTTGTAAATCCCTTTTCATAATCATAAATCCCTTTTTTAAATTATGAAAATAACCTTTTGTCTTGTAAGTTTGTAACTGAATCGATTCACTTCTGTCGGATTGGCCAATCCAGCCAATCTGATCCAATCCAGCTTGGGACGAAGCATACCTGATCTAGGTGCTTGATCCAATTCTGAATTCCTTGTTATTTAGTAAGCACGATATTTTATTCCCCAATAAGGTGGTACAAATCTATGTAATTTTCTTCCTATTTGCTACGTGTTTGATAGTTTCCCCATTATTAGAATTTCCTATGTCCTATATGCTTATTCTCTCAATGCACTTTGCTTGTTTGCAGTTGTACCCACTGCGTTGGGAACAGCACTAGATATCAACCTTAGCAATGTTTCACTCGTCTTCATTTCTGTCACATTTGCCACGATGGTTTGTCTCTTCCCGTTTAACATTGGTCTTGCTCTCTCATTTCTTCATTTTATGAGGCATTTATATGCCAAGTTTCTCTTTTACCTTCAAAGCAGTATTAATTTTATTTTCTCTATTTTTTTCTGCAGTGTAAATCTGCCTCTCCAATATTTCTCCTTCTCTTTGCTTTTGCATTTAGGTGAGTTTCCTCTGTGGTTATTTATTTCTCCATTATGTTTTGGTAAATCATGTGAACACAAATTCTTTTGATTGCTTGAATTGCTATTTATTTCTGAAATAATTGTTATTACTGTGGGTCACCCTTTTTGGGATTTGTAATTCTCTGTTTCCATTTCAGTTTTGTGCAATGAAATAGAGGGTTCATAATAAGTTCATAGTCACCTCATTCTTGTTTCCTCTTCAATTTTTCACTGTAAAGCCTACATTTCTTATATTGGAATCTCAAATACAGTGGCTGCAAGAATCTTGAGAATGGTGATTTATCTGTGTTGGATGCAGTCAATTTTGGCACTCTATTTGTTTTGGTTTGCTGTGAAAGCTGATACCCAATTTAAACCTTCTAGTTCTTATGGTCTCTCCTTGACCGTAATTAAGCAAGCTAATTCATGATGAGGTTTTCTTCAACTGTTTGATTGTCCAAGGGGACCAATTATTATCAGGTTGCTGATAATAAGGATGAGATGCATATGGGACAAGTGGCAAGCTTTGGGTGGTTTAGGAACATTATTTCTGTTATGACATTTTGATTAATTTAGTCCAGTCAATTTAGCATAATTTTTTTTAGGGGGTATTTTCTTCCAACTCATCAGCATTTACTTTAGAAAGTGTAATCTAATTCAAGTGGAAATTGGTAAAAGGACTAAGGTTCAAAGGTCTAAATGAGTTGGTTCAATGTAGTAAGCAAGGGCATGGCTTTCTAAGTTTAACTATTGTTGAACCCCACAATGTTTATCACACATATTTCTGATTAATTCCAGAACCAAGAAGAATTAAATAAATTAAATCTGCATGACGGTTTGAAGAAGTCTAGACCATGGTCATAACATGTGGATCAAGTTTAAATACCCTCGGCATTCCATTGGGCAAAGCTTTACACAAGAACTAGTGTGTTTTTAACACAATTATTTTATCAAACACCTAGTGGGCGGTGTTCAAATCTTTTACCCACACAAAGGAAAGTCAAAAATCCAAGATTCCCGGCGTTTGAGGAGCTTCTTCAAAATGCCACGAGGTTATCTCTTTTCTCCAGCAACAAGGACAGCAGTACGGTGTCCAAGGAGTCAACAAAATCAAGAGAAAAAGCCGCCCAAAGTCCTGTTCTGCTGAGAGGAGCAGAAGTCTTCAAAAAGTGGGGGAAAAGGACGGCCAAAGGCGGGCTCTTATAGTTTTTTAATTGGAAGACCAGGGGGGACCGCCCTCTCTCTTTTTTTCTCTCTTGGCGTGCAGGCTGCAGGGCCGGAGGGGCTTCCTCCGGGTTTTGCAAGACTCGGAGGTGCCACCTCCGGGTGTTGCAGACCCACCACCCTCCGGGTTCTGCACACCCGGAGGAGACACCTCCGGATCTTGCAGACCCGGAGGTCCTCCCTCCGGGCTGCGTGCCCAAGGCGGGGGGCCCACCGGCCTCTCCCCCTTTCTCTCTGCTGTGCGGCGGCCATAACAAAAAGAAAAGAAAAAAAAGAGTAGGGAGGAGGTCCCCCGGGTCTGCAGACTCGGTGGAGCCCTCATCCGCCTCCTCTTGTTTGCCCTCTCTCCATGAAACAAAAGAAAGGGGGAAGGGAAGGTGAAGAGACAGGGAACTAGGAGTTCTTACCTCCGTGTAAACTCCTCCAACTCCTATAAATAGGAGACCAAAACCAAGAGGAAGGGACACTTTTTTGGAGGAGAGAGCTTGAAGATTTGAAGACTTGGAGCTCACAGAAGAAGACCCAGCACGCGCAGCAGCAGGTGGCGGCCCTCTTTTGGAGTTACTCTTGTATTTTTTTTAAACCCTACTTTGTGTAAAAACACTCACTTAAAGGGGGAACTTTACCAAATTACCCTTATGTTAGTCTATGGTGTATCTTGTGAATTCGAATGAATCCACGCTATGGAATAAGTCAATTCTAATCATGCAAGCATCAAAACTAATTTTTTTATGCTCAAGACTATTTGGAAGGCCCTAACATGCTGAAATTACATTTTTACTCCCGCATTTTGAGGAATTGCGTCTTCAAGAAATTATGAGAAAATTATGAGATACAAGCGTCCCTTGGAAATGACATAAGTTTCTCCGAATGTCTTCAATGTTGGCAAGATATCATGCCCAAGTTCACGAAACTCAGGATTTTGCAATTATACCCTCGAAGTTCACAAAATTGTGTAAACGTCCGGGGAAGTTATGCAAAACTCCGAGAATTTTAGGAAAGGGGTTGTTCCTCACATGTAAGCCGTAGTCCAAGGGAAAATTGCACATACAAGCTCTAGTCCAAGGGAAAATTGCACATAAACCTTAATTCAAGGGCAAATTACATATAAACCCTGGTTCAAGGGTAGGGGGGAAATTGCAAATGAACCCCTCCTAAAAGGAGAAATTGCAAATGAATTCTTCCTAAAGGGAGAATTGCAAATAAACCCCTCCAAAAGGAAAAATTACAAATAAACCCCTTCTAAGGAGAGAATTGCAAATGAGCCCTCGTATGAAGGGAAAATTGCAATAATACCCAGAGGTAAGGGGATTTCTCCAAGGCAAAAGAAAAAGGAAGAAATCTTCATCGTAGCCAGTACCGTAAGGGCAAAGGAGATCTTAGGCAGTTAATCCAAAGTGTTCGGACTTGATCCGATGTAAATGAACACCGACTCCAGTCAGTGGGGAAAGGTCCCGTACACGAACCTTAAATCGTTTGATAAGTCACGCGCGTGGAAGTTATAATATGCATGCTAATTAACCTAAATATACGCATGTCTATCCAACAAAATCGATACTCAAAAATTCCGCATGTGTAAAACAACTATACATGGAACTTGATAGAATAAAGTGCTATATAGCATTCATCCCTGCACCTCTTCTTTAGATTGCCACTGTCCCAATAAGAGATTATGTCTAGACTACAAGGGTGGAGGCCACTAACATTGTAATTCATGTAATCCCTGGGTTGTGAGGCTTGGGGGAGCTCTACCTCCTTGGTAGAATCCCCGGGGGTTTTTGGCTCAGTATTGGAAAATGTAATTTGTAAGTCTTTTTCAACAAAATGTGGCTGTTGCCACCTTCCAAAAAAAGGGATTAAAATGTGATCTGAGAATGTGAGCTGGGCCTAGGAAATTTATGTGAATTGATCCTTCCCACTAAGCAGACTAGACAATGCAACCAAGTATCATTGTGAAGTTCTCAATGCCTGCTTATTTTGTATCCCATGATATCCAACTGCTGCTCTTCCTTCACCGCTCTTATGTTGATTGTCAAATGAAATAAACTCGTATCATTTGCATTAATTTCCTAGAAGTTGTTAATTAGGCATATCTTTAATTGGATATTTGCTTGATGCTGAAGTCATGGTGCCGACTGTTGTCTCGTTGCACTTATGAGTGCTGTCTCCACATCTCCTCTTGCTGTCTTCTTTCTAACTTCAATCAGGACTGGCCATGATAATGTTTATTCCTTTCTACAATTACATTTATCTTGTTTTTATCTTCTTTATGCATTTTGTGGTTGTCATCACTTTTGGGAAATGTTATATATTTTTAAATTGAAGTTTATATTGTATAACATTTAGTTCGACTGCATTAGGTTGGAGAGCCCTAGCGTTAAGCTTTTAGGTATCATTTTCATCATTTCTGTAGGAGTGCTTTTAACAGGTATGCATCTTCATCTTCATGATTCTTTGCGGGCACTTGAATTCTTTCACATATAGTTCTTCATATTATCCTCAAAATGACATTGAAACTTATTTCAGTTGCGAAAGAGGCAGAATTTGAACTCTGGGGATTCATTTTTGTAATGCTTGCTTCTGTTATGTCGGGGTTTCGCTGGTCGATGACTCAAATACTTTTGCAGGTATAGTGTCTGTTGTTTTTTGTTTTTCCCTGAGAAGTTGTGGATTTGCTGCCCATTTTGTTTCAAATAAAAAAGGCAATACAATCTAAATGGAGAGGAGAGATTTCTCGTCCATCCACTACAATCAGGCCACTAGAAATTTAAGTAAATTCAGTTACAAACTGAAATAAAGAAAACCCTCTCCCCACAAAGTTCATAATCACATTCAGTTTCAGTTTTTAACTGATCATCGTAGCTTTCTGTTGAACCCTGCAATTTTCATGATTATTTTTCTGATATTTTCAGAACAAAGAAATTATTTAAATTAAATCCATCATTAGATGGCGTAAAACGGTAGAAATCCGTGGCCGTTAGATGCCGATTAGTTTAAATGCCTTCGGAATCCCGTCGGGCAGAATTATTACACAAGGATTACGTGTTTTAATACACAGAAATTCTATCAAATACTTGGTGGGCGGCATGAAGCCACTTATCCACGCAGAAAAATCAACAAAGAAATGACGACTCTCGGCTTCCTTGGAGCAGTCCCAATGCGCCGTAGCATGATCCCCGCACTCCGGGATCCCCGGGCAACAAGATGGCGTGAAGTAAGGTCAAGAAAAGTCAAAGAAGACCTCCACGTGCTGCCACCTTGGACAGAGGAACAGAAAGCATAAAAAAATCCCAGACAAGGCCAGGTCAAAGGATTTGTATAGCCCTTCTTGGGCTTGCAAACCAGGAGGGGGTGCCTCCTCTCTCTTTCCCTCTCTCTCTTTGTGCAAGGAAGACCCGGAGGGACCTCCTCCGGGTGTTACAAACCAGGAGGAAGCCCCTCCGGGTTCCGCTGACCAGGAGGAACCTCCTCCGGGTTCGCGGAACCTGGAGGAACCTCCTCCGTGTACCACAGAGGGTGCTCCTCCGGGTCATGCGAACCCGGAGGGGACTCCCCCCGGGTTCCACAAACTCGGAGGGAGCCTCCTCCGGGTTCTGCAGACCTGGAGCGATCCCCTCCAGGTGTGGTGAACCCGGAGGGTGCTCCTCCGGGTCATGCGAACCCGGAGGGGACTCCCCCGGGTTCCGCAAACTCGGAGGGAGCCTTCTCCGTTCCCCCCTTTTGCGCACTCTCTCTTTTCTCTCTCTAAAGCAAAAAAAAAAGAGGAAAGAGGAGGAGAATACCCGGAGCTATCGCTTCCACCACTAAACCTGGAGGTACTCCCTCCGTGCTCACTCCCAACTCCTATGAATAGGAGGCTTGGGCCAAGGGGGAGGGGACTTCACACAACTCAAGACCGGCTGGAGCACTTGGAGCGGAAGAGGAAAAGCGCAGACTTGAGCATGGGCGGCCTTCTCTCCAGAGTTTGAAGACTTCAAGAAATCCTTGTTTGTGTAAAACCCTCAATTAAACAGTATGATTACATAATACCCCCACATGAGGAAATTCCCTTGTATTTTCAATTAAATGTATGAAAATCATGGGAAAACCATGCTAATTCTTGAAATATTGAAAGTTCTGGAAATTTGTTGTCAAATCAGGGAAAAACCCCGTAGTTTGCAGAAATTGCAATTCTGCCCTCATACTTTGTGGTGAAATTGTAAAAACACCCATGAGATTATACAAAAATCTTAGAAATTCAGAAGTTCTTCAAGGATTGTTTAAGTTTTCAGAAATGTTCTTAAGAGTTATGAAAACCATGGTTGTGTTCAAGAAATTCAAAAAATACAATTCTACCCCAGAACTTTACAAAATTGTGTAAATGTCCAAGAGAATTATTAAAAAATCTTGGGATTTCATAAATGACATGGAAAGCTTTTTACTGTTCACACAAATCTTGGCATAAAGGAAAATTACAAATAAACCCTTGTTTAAGAATTAAGACAAATTACAAGTAAACCCTCATTTAGGGGGGAAATTGCAAAATTGCCATATGTTCGTGGGAATTAAGCATCCTCCCTTATCTCCAAGGGGAAATACCAATCATTGCAAATATGTCCTTCCTGGACATAAATAAATCCGACGGTTTGATTGCAATCATATGGTGATCCAACAGTCCAATGGTGATAAAATTTAAATCTAACGGTTAGATCCGGATTAGATGCAAATCTATTGGTTAGATCTTAACTCGCAAATACATCTGGTGGTCTGATCTAGGTCCGATTTAAATCCAACGGTTGATTTAAATTAAAACCCTCAATATCACAGCGGAGATTATAGAGGTCTAAGAGTCTTTGGCAGATAATCAAATGTGTTCGGACTTTACACCGATGTAAATATACACCGACTATGGTCGGTGGGAAAGTCTAGTACACGAACCCTAAATCGTCTAATAAACATAAAACACGGAAATAATCATGCACATGCTAGTTAAATAGCTAAACAAATGTGCATCCTTGTTCAACAAATGAACACTTAAATCTTTTTTTCGTATTTTTTTCCGCATGTGAAACACTTACAGTCCTAAGATGTTCTATTTTTCTATATTTGTTTCATTTTTCGTTCACTCTGATTCAGAATCTGACAGCTCCTTTTTTTGCATGCTAATTACCAAACTTGCTGAAGAAAGAAGTTTATGGTAAGCAGTTTCTCTTTTATTTTTGAATGATATTTGCAACTGTCTACACCATGGTGTTAGATGTGTGCTTGTGCATTTGTGAGTCTAGAGGGATATGGTGCATTTTAGTCTGTTTTTTAACATGTGCTTTTTTTATTTCTTTCGACTGTTTCTTTTCACATAAGGAGGATATTTTATAAATTGCTTCCGCAAAATGAAATTCCGAGTCAATGGTAGATTTGATTCTCTTAATTGTAGCAAGCCTTGTGTCCTAACTTCATCAAAGTTACTCCTCTCATTATGAGATGTTGATTGCTTTTGGTTTTTGTCTAGGCCTAAAGAATCCTCTCACTTTCATGAGTTATGTTACCCCGGTGATGGCGATAGCTACTGCAATACTGTCTCTTATACTGGATCCCTGGCCTGATTTCCGAAGTAATGGTTACTTCAATAACTTACATCACATAATTCGAAGTTGCTTCTTAATGCTTGTTGGTGGAGCACTAGCATTCTCTATGGTAAGTGCATGAATTTTAGTATGCACATGAAATTTCACACCAAGTTGATGGATTTTTCTCTTAGTTGGATTGCTCATGGATGGCAATCAATATCATATAATGGCACTGTTTGCCCATGAATTGTGCTTTCAGTCCATAAGCTACCCACCTTCTAATCCTTGAAGCAGTTATTCTTTATGCATTACAGGTTTTGACTGAGTACATCCTAGTCTCAGTTACTAGTGCTGTAACTGTAACAATTGCAGGTGTTGTGAAGGAGGCTGTGACCATTGTGGTATGTTCTGGAACTTCTGGATTAGGAGCTGTGGTATAATATTTCTGATTGTTGTTTAAGGTTTTAGCTAATTTTTTTTGTCATTTTCTTCTAAACTTTGAACTCCTTTGTTCCTTTTTTGCCCTTTGTATTCTATGTAACTCGGACACTATTTCTCATCAAGTCAAGGAATTATTACATTTTCCTGTTCATCTGAGCATAGTGAAGGAAAAAATACCAATCTGGAGGGGGGGGAGGGACGTGACACGTGTGGTTGAAGAGCTCTTATCTGAGTAGAGCTATAAGAAGCATTAGAAGGGAACTTAAACCCTTCGGAATAATTTTCTTAGTGCATCTGAGCTGCAATTTCAGACTATTCTATTTGTAATCTGCAAAGCAGTACGGATGCCTCTATGGAGAAAATCTTATTGGTAATTAATGTTAAGATTTAACATCTCCGTGGTTTAATGTTTGGTTGTTTGCATTTGAATTAATTTGTGGTGGTAAAATTTACCTGATAGTTTTAGCATTCAAGTGCCTTCTTTTTGATAATCAGAAACGGTGGTCATTTTATCAAGTTGCCCTTTGTTTGCTTAAACAATGATCTTACAAGCTACTCATGAAGAATCACCCACATATGTGGTTACGGGTGTTATACCATTTATACTTCTCTGATTTACACGTTATTTCTTTAATGATATGCTATAAAAGACTACTTGTCTAGAGAAAGGTTTTACACTGATAGTTGTGTTGATTTCACAGCAACTATGAGTCTTCCATCGAAAACATATGAGATGCCCCGTATGAACTAACAATAATAGTAACTAAGAAGGCATTTTTAGTTTTCAACTCCTATAATATTCATATTTATGGATTAGGCCTTCCAATCCAGATATTTGTTTATAACTCCTTAAAATCTCAAGTTAGTGAAATGCCCTATATCATTGCAAAAAGGCCTCTCAGCTGTTTAGAAAAAAGCCCCTAAAAAGGATGTTTATCAAATAAATGTGTAATTGTGGGAGCTTATAGATAAATACTGGATTGTAAGGAATAATCCGTAAATATGAAAGATTATAGGGTTGAAAACTAAAAAATCCCTTATAATAACAACAACAACAACATTTATGGTATTTTCAGGTAACAGGTTTTCATTTCATCACATCGGTTGGATGTACTTTGATTTTTTACATTAATAGTTGTTGCTTTGTAGTTTGTGCATTTTATGCTTTTATAAGGTCTTCAACCACACTACCTTCCAAAAAAAAGGTCTTCAACCACATTGTTATTGCTCTTACATTATGTGGGACATAGGAATTTACCCCTCAATAAATAAATGATGTTCACCGTTCATCTTATTTTTCCTCCCCATGATAGCAAAAACAAACCCCTATCTTGTGTCATAGCCATTGATTCTTAATCTTCTTGTTGTCAGGCTCTTCCCCATTGTCATGATTGGTTGTTGCTTGATGTATTCTGTTTGCTTTGTACGGACATGGCTCATGACCTTGGTTGCTTTGCCATTGTTAGATCTCTTAAAAGCTGGAGTCTACAAATCTTTTCACATTGTGCTGATTTCCCTTGGTTGTTTATATGGTTCTACGCTTATATAATATTTTAAAATTCTGTTCAGGTTGCAGTTTTTTACTTCCATGATCAGTTTACCTTATTAAAAGGGATTGGGCTAATGACAATCATGATTGGAGTCGGCTTATTCAACTGGTACAAGTAAGTAAATAATCTGATGTGTCTCTGCTTTCCTTATCGAGGCCTTGCTGCTGCCGATGCTTGCTCAAATATCTTTTATATGATAAAAGAGAAAGACCGTTAAATATTTCATGTTAGCTCATTTCATAGGTAGATTTCACTGCAAATCTTTCATATGTTTGGACATGTGCTTCGTCGTCCTAACTCAGCGCCGGTTAAAAGATGTGACCGAATTTTAGTGGATGCTAGTAAAAGAGCTCGGGGAAGGCCTAAAATGAGATGGTGCGATGTTGTTAGGAAGGACATTAGTTTCTTGGGTTTAAATATGAATATAACACTTGATAGAAATCTTTGGCGGAATATGATTCGTATAGCCGACCCTAAATAATTGGGATAAGGCTCTGATGATGATGATGATAAAAGAGAGACCATTAAATATTTCATGTTAGCTCATTTTATAGGTACATTTCACTGCAAATCTGCCATCTCCCAATCTCCATGTCCATATGTCCTCTTTTTAGGGGACCATAGATGGCAGTGTCGGTTTTGGAGTCGGTTTCGGCCGGGTCCGAAACCGAAACGGTTTCTGATTGGTTTCAGTCCGAAACCAATTAAATTATTATTATTTGTCAAAGTGCAGGGTTTTGGTTTCGGCCCGATTTCGGCCGGGTAGTATCGGATTGTTTTGGTCCGAAACTGCCATCCATGTAGGGGACTGGGTGCAACACCCCCTCCCTCTCTCCGGTCCCCACATGCAGACACACTGGATGCAAAAGATTACTCATGCTTGTTTTGCCAAGGTACCTGTTTGGGTGAAGATGGAGTTGCCATTTGATTCTACATGGGGCTAGGAGATCCCTGAATTCTAGGCAAGTCAGCAGACAATATTCCAACACGTCTTGGAATTCTTTGCTCCTTTACAAAACAAGAAAAGAAACTCAATGCCTAACACCATCTAAATGGTCCATTGGAAAGATAATTTCAAACAAAAAATGGAATTCAATTTATTTTAACACAACTAATTTTGTGGAGGATCTGTAGAGCTTCTTCATCAGAAAAGCTTTGATATGCCTTTGGGTTATGCTAGTTCATGTTAGGTACCTAATGAATGTACATGGAAGTATTAGCCATCTCTGTTCAATTTAATTTAATTTTGGGATGTTGAAATATTTCCCTAACTATTTTATTTTAGTGTATTGTGCTTTTTTTCTAAGCCGTTTTCATAGAGAAGAAAATTTTCTTATTGAAAATGTCTGCATCTCTTCTTTTCCAGGTACCAAAAATTTCTGAAAGGACAAACAAGTGAAGGCGAAGAAAGATCTTCACCAATTTCCAATGGAACAGCAAAATATGTTATTCTTGACGAGATGGATTTACTAGAAGATGACGTTTCACCGGCACAATAATATGGAGGAATATTCATTGCTTATTGGTAATGATTAACAATTTTCGCATTGTAGTATAGCATGTTGTGTGGTTCGGTAATGATTAAACTGTAGTATGTAATGGTGCTGTGATCCCTTCGAAGTTCCATGATGAATTGAGGACTTTTGTGGCTCAGTAGATATCACGTCAACTAAGATGAAGCTATTTTGGAAGAAAACCTTTTTTTGAAAGGAGCTCTGGCATAGTTTCTTAAATATGTCAGATAAACTGAGAACAGCAGCAGTAACATCATATGGGGATGTAGATGTCCCTTAAACTGAGTTTAGTTTGGTGGTAATGGCAGTGAAATGTCTTTCAGTTGTCTTGTAAGCATTCTTTTCCCATTATTGTTCCTCTATTTTTTTTAGTTTGTATTTAAGTTAATAGAAAAAAACAATATTAATATATACCATATGTCTGTGTTTAGAAACCTTTAGGGCCCCTTTGTTATCGGAACCGGGTAGCGCATTCGAGGGGGCGGGAACGAATATGCTACCCGCCCCTGGTTAGACTGCCTCCTTTGTATCTAGGATTCTAGCGTCCACTTTTCTCTCTCATCAGGTAAGTATTCCCCGTTATCCTATTCCGAAACTAAAGAGGGCCTTAAATCATGAGTTATTGCAAGTTCACTATCTGGATAAAATGTTTTTTTTCAATCTTTTCCCTCCAATGATTTTTTATTTGCTTGCACATCTATATTAAAATTATATTAAAATTGAGAACTATTTAGTTCTCTCTCTAGTTTTTTCTAGAGAGAGAAGCTCTGGGGATAGGGGGTTTGGGGCTTGGGACTATGTTCCGCCACCACTCGTCGGGGTTCGCCTCAGGTGGGGGTGCTCGTCGTGAGGGGGATTGGCAACCCTCCCACCTACTTTAACTGTGGCCGTCGAGGCCACATTAAGCAATTCTGCCTTCGACAGGGATCGCGGTACATAGGGCCTTCCGGCGGGTTGGGGGGGGACCATTCTTATATGGATGCTCTCAAGACCTTTCCTTCGATGATGGGGCGGGCTAGCAAGAGGTGGAGTGATGCAGGACAGCTCTCGGTGGAGGTCTTGCAGGGTAGACGGGAGTGGCTGTGGAGGTGTCTTTGTGTTTCCATGCTCGAAGGGTAGACGGTGGCAGAGGATGTCCGGAGGCGTTTGGTGGAGGCTTTCGGAGGCAGATGGGAGGTCGTAAGGGTTACATCCTTTACATTTCTGGCAGTGGGGGAGGAGGACGACGTTGTCAACAAGATGGTTGTGGGTTGTCTAATGGTCGGAAAAGCCCTCGTCCGGCTCTTACGATGGTTGGAGGTCCTAGGCACTTTCCCAAACCCACCGGTGAGAAGGTGCCGTGTTGTCTTTTCGAAGGGTGGCAATCGGCAACAGTCGGAGGGAAAATAAAAGAGGTGGTGGTCGTGGCTCGTCGGAAGAGATGTTTCATACGCGAAAAAAAATGTGGACACACTGACGATGAATTAAAATTTGGGGGGTTTCAGGTATCATCATCATGATTATTTGTATTTATTTATTTCGCGTTTTAGATTTGTTAGACGATTTAGGGTTCGTGTACAAGACTTTTCCCCACCGAGAGTCGATATTAATTTACATCGGAACAAGTCCGAATACTTTTGATTAAATGTTAATGAAGGCCTTTTGCCTTTACGCATTGTGACATAAATGATCAGCTTGCATTTGGACCTTTGAATTTGCTTTCGTCCTGATCGGGTCATTGAATTTACTTCTGTCCCTTGATCGGATGATTGAATTTGAATTCCATCACGATTGGACTGTTGGATTGCCAAAATGATCACTGTCGGTCCGTCGGATTTGCTTCATGGTCATGATCGCTCCCTTGATTGTGATCGGACTCTTAAGTTGACTTGATGTCTATAAAAGACATTTCTGCATAAGACGGGGGTATATTTATAATTTTTCTCCATCAGGGTAGTTATGTAGTTTTCCCAAACCATCAGGGTATTCTTGCAGTTTTAGAAGAACTTTTGACATTCCTATCTTTTCTGACTCTTTTCGGGTATTTTTGTAATTTCTAACCCTTTATGGGTATTTTTGCAATTTCAAACCCTTTTTGGACTTTTCTATAGTTTCTAAACCCTTTTTGGGTAATTTTGTAATTTTTGATTCTTTTGGATTTATCTATCATTTCTTGATTTTCTAGGACATTTATATAATTTGTTGATTTTATTGGGCATTGCTGTCATTTCTTGACTGTCCGAGATGTTTCTATCATTTGCTAATCTTCCAGAGTAGACTGGTCATCACTTGATTTTCTAGGGCATTTCTATCATTTCTTGACTTTTCGGAGATAGTCCCATCATGTCTTGACTTCTTGGGCATTCTTATCATTTGTTGTCTTTTCGAAGATAGCCCCCTCATTTTTTGACTTCCTAGGCATTCTAGTCATTTCTTGACTTTTCGGAGAAAGCCTCGTCACGTCTTGATTGTCTGAGCATTCCTGTTATTTCTTGACTTTTCGAAGATAGCCCGTCACTTCTTGACTTCCTGGGCATTCCTGTCATTTCTTGACTTTTCGGAGATAGTCTCGTCAATTCTTGACTTTCTGGGAATTCCTGTCATTTCTTGACTTTCTTGGGGTATATTGTAATTTTTTGGATTTTCCTGGACTCATCTGCCATTTCTTGACTTGCCTGGGTTTATTTACAATTTCACTCATTTTTGACTTTCCGGACATGATAGTTGTTGGCCATGAAAAAGATACATGGATTTAGATGATTAGCCATAAGTCGAACTCAGGAGAGCGCACGTCGCTTCAGTGAAGTGGTGTGGTCCCGCTTCACCGAGTCATGCAAACGGCGCGAACCGGAACAAGGGCATTTTGGTGATTTTTGTACAGGTCAGGAGTTTTGTGTAATTTCTGGACTGAACAAGGGTTTTTCTGTAGGGGGGTATTTATGTAATTTCTCATATTTCAAGGGGTTTTTTGCAATTTTTGGATAGCAAAGGGTATTTATGTAATTTTCTACCTTTCACAGGTTTTTCTACAATCTTCCGCCTTTCAAGGGGTATTTCATAATTTTTGGACCTTTCGAGGTCTTTTCTACTATTTTTCACCTATGGGGTACTTGTATAATTTCGGGACCTTTCAAACAGGGTTTGCCGTCCCGGCCGGACCGGCCGTCCCGGTCACAGCCTGGGACGGGACGGTACGGGTTGGTACCATTACGTACCGAGACATAAAAATATATTATATATATTTATTATAATATAATGTAACTCAAACGTTCTCCTAACTCAATTGGCTAAGTGATATGCATTTTAAACTGTTGTCCACGGTTCGAATCCCGCCCCCGCCATCTTTTGAAACATTTTTTTTAAAATAACTATATAAAAAAATGGATAAAAATGATGTTTATAGCACGTTTCGAACCGAGGATCTCACGTTTAAACGTGAGATCCCTCGACCAACCGACCTACAAAATGAATTCGATATAAAAAAATAAAATAATATAGATAGCGTACCGGTCGTGTCCCACAGACCGGTCGTGGCTGGGACGGGATGGGACGGGCGGTTCGCCCCGTCCCGTCTCGGTTTGTCAAACCTTGCTTTCAATATCTATTCTATAGTTTTTCACCTTTCAAGGACTTCTACAATTTGCCTGCATCAAAGGAGCTGCAATTGTTTGCATGTTTTCGGAAGCTCTGCAAGGTTGACCCGGGATTTTCTGGTTCACCAGGTTCCTCGTCACCAAAAAAAAAAAAAAACCTTGGACTTTTTTGCCAGGTTTTCAGAACCTTGGACTTTTCTGCAAGGTTTTCACAACCTTAAACATTGCTGCAGTCATTTTCCTTCAAATATACGGGAAAAATTTACAGGACAAGAATCCTGCCACAATTTTCATTTCCAGACATTTACTTCCTCATAGCATCTTAGGGGGTTAGGTTTTCCTTAAGCTCACCATTGCTAAAAGATGTGACCGGAGCGCCCCCCCCCACCACACCTTACTTCATCTAATGCTGACCACTTGCGGACTGGACTGGGCAAGTGCTACTGGACTGGGCAAGTGCTACTACAGCCGCTGCTGCCCTGCCTCTTCCTTCTTCTCCGAATCCTAGATGCATCCTATTCATTGGAGTTCTCCTCTTGGCCGCTTCCTCCCTTTTATAGGCGTTGGAGAGTGGAGCGGAGGTATGACGCCTCTGGTGGGGACTTGGAAGATGTCCCTCCGGTGAAAGTTGAAGAGGTAAGCTCCTTCCCCTTCCCCCTTCTCTTCTTCTTTCTTTTCCTCCTTTTTTTTGTTCGCATGAGAGGAGGGATCGGAGGGGGTCCCCCTCCGGTTAAGTGCCACCGGAGAGGGGTCTTTCTGGTGCTGCAGGTGACTGGAGGCCCCTCCCTCCGGTTGCACGGCATTGGAGGGGGCCCCCCTCCACCTGTGCAGACTGGAGAGGGTCTCCCTCTCTTCTCTTCTTTCTTCCTCTCCTTTTTTTCCCCCTTTGTTCGCATGAGAGGAGGGACCAGAGGGGGTCCCCCTCCAGTTAAGTGTCACCGGAGGGGGGGGGGGTCCTCTAGTGTTGCAGGTGACCAAAGCCCCCTCCCTCTCGTTGCATGACACTAGAGGGGGTCCCTCCTCCACCTGTGCAGATCGGAGGGGATTCTCCTCTGCATGTGCAGACTGAAGGGAGGCTCCCTCTGGTCCCCTGCTTACTTGGGAGAGAGAGAGGGGCAGAAGACGTGGTTGGGCCCATGGCAGTAGTCCCTAAGAGGGCCATAAAAACCCGAGGACTTGGGCATTTCTTTTTCTGGTAGGGCGCCTACATGGGGGGACTTTTCATTTGTCTTCTTGTACCCTTGACGCTGCCTTGCTCTCCCAAGACTTCGGAGTGCAGGGATTACATCTCGGCTTGTCGGAAAAATTCTATAAAAGTAAGAAGCCTCCACCTTTTGTTGTTTTTTGTTGTATGGGTACATGACTTTATGTCGTCCACGAAGTGTTCGACGGAATTCCCGTGTATTAAAACACGGTGGATTTATGGGAATAACCCCACCTAGGGAATCCTAGGACTATTAAAATTATTCAAGCAGGAACAATCACGGTTTTACCCCGATTTATGTCGTCGCATGATGGACCAGATTTAAATGAGTATTTTTTTCTCTAAAATATCTGAAAAATACCAGAAATTTTTGGGTCCAACAGGAGACCGGGGAGTGGCTTTCGTCAGACCCTTCTATCTTCAAAACCAGCCCTGCACTCTGGAGATCCACATAAGGCCATAGTTGTTCGCCGACCCTCTGCAGTCTGCCAGTTGTTTGTGACTATTGCAGGGGCATCGACGGCTATGTTTGTAGAGGTTGGTGGACACCGTGAGACAGGGCAACTAGAGCAGGCCAGCAGGAATGAACCTGAAGACGATGACCACAGGGCGGAGGTGCAAAACTCTAAAGACGATGACTTTTTTTATGAAGAACTGACCTTGTGGGTCTTGCCAGGGGGGTCGGTGGCCCTGATCACAGATGGTGGGGAACAGAAGAGGAAGTACCATATGACCAGGGAGGAGGTGCGAGAGATGATGGCGGCTGCTAAAAAAATGATGGAGAACTAGGTGAGGGAGATGGCCGATCAAGTGGGTATCTCTTTTGAAGCATGGCTGAGAAAGATGTGAGAGGGGCATGTACCAATATCTGTAAGAGGCGGTGTGTGGTTATCTTGTAGGAGGAAAGGGCTCAGTAGAGAGGGGTGAGGGAGGAGGAAGGGGAAGGGGAGGAGAGGGATAACACTCTGTGTCCATGAGGATTGTCTCATGAAATGTAAGAGGTTTAGGGGTGGGGGAGAAGAAGAGGGCAGACAAGGTGCTGGTGAGGAGATGCAAGATGGATGTTCTTTACATTCAAGAAACCAAATGTGAGGGGGATGGGGACCATCTTATGAGGGAGTTAGTGTGTGCCAGACTCTCCAGAGTATAGTTGCAGGAAACGCTCAGGGAAGTAAGAAACGCGTTTTCTGGGAAACACGTTCAGGAAACGCATTCGATGCATTTGGGAAACGCATGAGAAACGTCCCCTTGTTTCCCATATGTATTTAACTTTATGGGTATTTTAATCATTTATGAGTAATTTAAGGGTATTTTAATCATTTTAGAAATACAAGAGATACACTTAAAGAGTTAAACTTTCCTAAAATGATTAGAATCTCCCTTGTTTCCCATACATATATCGTTTCTTGTTTCTCACTAAATTTTAGAGTCTCGTTTCTTGCTTTCGTTTCCCATGTTGGTAACTATGCTCTAGAGGTGTTATTTTTCTGGCAGAGGGGAGGGCAGGGGGCATCATGATCTTGTGGAATCCTTATGAGGTTCATGAGGTGATGGTGGATAGACACATTAGCAGGTGGGCCATTTCTCTTCACTTCACTTTAGGGAAGGATGGCCTCTCGTGGAACTTCATCGGGGTGTATGGGTCACAGGGGAGAGAGGAGAAGCGACTTTTATGGGAGGAGTTGATGAGCCTACACCTTTCTTCGGGTAGGCCGTGGTGTGTTGGAAGGAATTTCAATGCAGTGGCGGCCCCGTGGAAGAGGTTAGGGGATAGTGCTCACATAGGGGACATAGATGACTTCACTGCTTTCATTGAGGAGGCGGCTCTGGTGGATTATGGCATGGCACATGGTTGTTTTACCTAGTCCAACATGAGAGAGGATGTTTCTTGTTCGTGACTGGATAGATTCCTGATTTCTATAGATTGGGAGGATCATTATCCTCATGTACAGGTACTTCCATTAGCTGGATCTGTGTTAGATCACAAGCCAATCCTCTCGAAGATTAGTCGTTTGCAGGACATGAGGTTCACATTCAGGCTGGAGAAATGTTGGTTCAGAGAGGTGGATTTCATGGATACTATCAGGGAAGCTTGGTATGTACAGGATATCGGCAGCTCTGCTATGGTTGCTCTTGTTTCCAGATTGAGGCACACTGCTTATGTCCTCAAGACGCGGGGGGGGGGGGGGGGGTGGGGCAGACAAAACCCTCCCGGGGAGGGTAGCTAAGGGCAAAATTCTTTAGCAGATTGAGGGGCTTGATAGTTTGGAGGAGGCGTGACTTATGGATACAGAGGGACAAGTGACTGGGAGACACTCTGAGATGCCAGTTCGATGAGATCCTCTCTAGGGAGGAGATTTATTGTAGGTAGAGATTGAGGGACAGATGGATAAAAGAGGGAGATAAAAATTTAGTCTACTTTCAGCGCATAGCATATGGGAGGAGGAGAGTGAACACCATTACCTGCATTCGGGTGGGTCAACTCTCCATCTCTTCAGATGAGCACAGCAGGGTCTGGTGAGGGGCTACTATTCTAGGCTGTTTTTTGAGGAGGACCACTTCAAACCAAGAATTGCAGATGTACTTCTTCCACGGCTTTCCTAGAAGGAGAGGGATGCCATCTCATAGACCTTCACTGAGGAGGAGGTCTGACATGCCGCTTTTTCTCTTACAGGGGATAGAGCTCTAGGTCCGGATGACTTCCTTTGGTCTTTTTTCAGCATTGTTGGAATGTTATCAAATCTAATCTTTTGACAGTAGTTAAGGAATTTCATGAGGGGAGATCTCACTCGTGGGGAATTAACAAAAACCTCATTGTTCTTATCCCCAAGAAATAAGGGGCCCAAGACGTCTATGATTTCAGGCCTATCAACTTGTTGAATGGAACTTACAAGATTATTACCAAGTTGCTGACATGGAGATTGGAAAGAGTTATGGATAGGGTGGTCAGCTACTTCTAGGGAGCTTTTATCAGGGGACGCCATATTCAAGACATTTTTTTGGTGGCTCATGAGTGCTTGTATGCTATGAAAACTCAAAAGAAAGAGAGGGGTGGTCTTCAAGCTGAATTTCGAAAAGGCCTACGATAGGGTCAATTGGTCTTGTTTGTTTGATGCGCTGGGAAAATAGGCTTTAGGAATACATGGATTGGTTGGATCAGGTCTTGTATTTCTTCTGCTTCATTTGCGGTTCTTGTTAATGAGAGGCCGACTTCGTTCTTTCACAGTGGCAGGTAGATCCTATGTCTCCTATTCTCTTTGTGCTTGTGGCTAATATTCTTAGCGGGGTATGGCAGATAGCAGAGGTTGTAGGTTTTATCAGGGGATTCCAAGTTGGGAGAGGTGAGTTTTAGGTCACCTACTTACAGTATGTTGATGATACCATCCTATTCTTGGCAGAGGATGAGAGACAGATGCATGTGGCGAGAATTTTGTTGCAGCTGTTGGAGGAGACTGCTGTCTTGAAGGTTAACTTCAACAAGAGTTTAGTTGTTAGGGTTAACATGGAGGCTGGGCCACTTCACAGGATTGCTCGGATTTTGGGTTGTCAGATAGGGACTTTCCTTATTTATTACTTTGGTCTCGCCCCTCACCCCAGGGGATCTTCGGTGTGTGGATTGACTTTCTATTATCCAGAGATACGAGATTAGGCTGGTTGGCTAGAAGGTGAGGTTGCTGTCTTATGGGGTTAGATTAGTCCTTTGCACTTCGGTGCTGGACAATTGCCTATCTACCATCGCATCCCGAAGATTGGGATGAAGAGAATTGAAACTATTCAGAGAAGGTTTTTTTGGTATGGGAGTGGGGGGAGGTATAGGGGTTGGCACGACATTAGGTGGGGGAGGGTGACGGCTCCTAAGGAACAAGAGGGCATTGGGATTAAGAATGTGGTTGACTTCAATTTCGCACTTTTAAGTAAGTGGATATGGAGGCTGGGAGCAGAGGATGAAGGTCTTTGGGCACAACTCATTAGGTAGAGGTACTTCGGCAGGAGGAGAGTTTGGGACCTGGATTTTCCAGTTCCAACCCAGATGTCTCTTATTTGGCGTGACATCTTCTCTTGCAAGGACTTCATTTCTTCCGTGGTTCAGGTCTGTCTAGGGAAAGGCAATATTTGTCTTTTATGGAAGGACAGATGGTGTGGCGACTTCACATTGGAGGTCTCTTTTCCTTGTATGTTCACGATCTGGATCGACCCTCTGGGGCCGGTTGACCGGGCATTTGACCCTCACTTTTCTGGGGGCACCTGGGTGTTGACTTTCAGGAGGGACCTTACGAGGGCCGAGTTGGAGCAGTTCTAGGACCTCCTCCTCCCCAATTTCTCCCCGTGCCCTCTCAAGGAGGATGCGTGGACTTGGAGGTGGGGAAGGGAGGGGGGTTTCTCTATTAGGTCAGCTTACTCCATCATCTCTGACGACAGGGTGCGACATGGCTTTGCTCCCTACATTTGGAGACCGAGGAGTCTGTTGAAGGTGAAGCTTCTGATCTGGAAGATTTTTTATGGGAGGCTTCCCACCAGAGACATGCTCATGTGCTTTGACATGTTGCTTGTGTAGCCTGGAGGACGAGTCTATGGACCATTTGTTTGTAGGTTGTCCATACTTGCAGGCAGTGTGGGTGGGTGTGACTACGAGAGCCCAATGTGTACTCGGCCAGTAGGCTAATGCGCAACCCTTCATCAGGTCCTGGGGTAGGAGTTGGCCCCTCAGAGGTGACCTTGTTGTTTGGTGGCTCATCCCGCATGTCATTCTATGGTCCCTTTGGTGTGAAAGGAACAACAAGATCTTCAGAATAGAGGCTAGAGTGGAGGACTCTCTTATTTCTTTCATTTGTACTAGAGTGTGGGAATGGGCGGAGATGCTCTGTAATGTGAATGCCCTCAACTCACCTCTTTTGCTTTTTTTTGAAGGGGGGGGGGGGTAGACCGCCCCACACCACCTTGGTGTGGTTTTTGTACATAGTCTCTTTTTGGGAGCGTTTACACTTGTACAGTGGTACACCTTTTTGAGAACTACTTTCTGCCCCACGCTCAGATTCTGTCGTGTCTCTGTCATCAAAAGTTGATCGTGTCCTTATTCTTGAAAGTTAGATACATTTAGATTTCATGACTATCATCAACATCCAAGTCGGATAGGACGGTGTGGTGGCTTATCCTACACGCCATATTATAGGCACTGTGGGGAGAGCGGAACCATTGTATCTTCAGGAGGGAGTCGCATACCGAGGATGCTCTTGCTGATTTTGTATGGGTCAAAGTTAAGGATTGGGCGGGCACTCTCTCTAATGTGAATTCTATTGCTTCTCCTATTTTTGGTTGTTTGGGGGGTTAATTGCTTCACACTCTCTTGGTGTGTGTTTTGTTCTATAGGTGTTCTGGGGGGTTGCCTTTTGGGGTTTTGGCCCGTTTATACTTGTACATTCTTCCTTTCTTTTAATATATTCCTGGTACTACCACTTTCAAAAAAGAAAATCACCATCATTATCGTCACGACCACCATTATTATCGATCTTGGGATGGCTACAATTTGGGATTCCAAATCCTTGCAGAAGGAAACTGTTTGGCTGGTTGCTAACTTGATGGTTAGATATCTAGCTATGTCATTTGATGTGGGATTGGAGAAGCTACCTTTAACTAGCTAGCTATAATTAGTTGGCTGGAGAAAAAGGAAAAACAGAGAAAATATGGCATCATGCAGAGGTGATTGGGAGACTGTGTAAGGACCTTTGAAACTGACAAACCGAAACTAATAATAGTAGATAATGTAGAAGAGGAAGGCACTGTTGGTAACATAAAAGAAGAGAGGATACTGTTGATATAGATATTGTATCTAGCATTTCCAAAACATCTCGTGTGCATTTTGAGTGGCCCAATTGTGAATTTAGTGGGGCAATAGGTCAGCAGGCATTGGGTTGGAACATCCACAAGAAAAAGTGGTCTCCAGTATATGAAATCAGAAATGGTGATGAGGATTGCAGATCAAAACTGCAGCTGGCGCAGGATTCAGTATGATAGTGATGGATGGGATGAATGCAGTGGCTAGAACATCCATCTAATTTGCCTGATATGCTAATTGGTGTTTTAAATAAGTAGCTTGAGGCTGACATAGTCGTGTATGTTTTCACTTGGCTCATTCCCCATCTATGGATTTGAATTGTCTTTTGCTTTGCGTCTTGGGTTGAACAGGTGAGGGGTTTGGTAAGATGTAATTAGGATGTGTTATTTTGGTTCGATCGTCCTTTTGGCTTGATGTAATCATGGGTTTTGTATGTTTGCAAGGACTTGGGTATCACTGGGTATACATGGGGGTCATTACTTGGTCCTTTTTCTGATTTTATGGCAATGTCGTACCATTCATTTTTTTTGAACGTGATCTTTTCTTTTTCTGAATGGTGGTGGCACCATCTACTTTCCAAACATAGGACCGGGATTTGCTGATTCTGAAACAACTGGCCCCCACTCTCAACCATGTTTTGGTAGTTCTTGTTGGAGATAGTTGACGTATCTAAGCCATTTTTACTTGAGACAGTTCTCTCCATTCTTCTGGTAAAGTTTTTCTTTACGAGAGTTCTGTTGCTCTGCTACAATTTCTTTCTTTTATTAATGTCAGCCACCACCACAATCACCATCCTTGTTGCCACTTCCAACAGAATCAAAAGATAAAAGCAACTGGGTTTTTGGCATCCGATTTTACGACGTTCCTGACATGTAATAGTCTCTCAAGTTCGTCTTTAAATGTGGTAGCTGAAAGGTGATATTTTGACATAATTTACTCAAAATTTTGCCGTTCGTGGCTGCTAGCTTGCTAGGTAATGATGTCTGTCCATGTTTGAAATGTCAGCTAATAGTGCATCTTTAGATGAAAAGTAACACATAACCTGTGATATCTGGTATTCTATCCTCAAGATGAGCATCTTTATATAACTACATATCTGAGGTGAAACTCGGAAGTCCTCCATTCTGAATCCTAACTCCTTTTGAAACAAGAAAATGATAGTGTGCAATAGTTGATATCTAATTAATATTGTTTCTTTTGCAGGCTACAACTAAATTATGCAGTCAAAGCCTTTAAGGAAAACATGTACTCAGTAATAAGTATATATATATATATATATATATATATATATATATATATATCCAATCTAGTTCCACGTCTGAGATGGGCAATTTTGGGGAATATAGCTTCTACAGTTCTGGGAGCTAAAGCTTCCATTATGGAGTTCTTCTCTTATTATGGCATGTTCAAGCTTCTTGAGCCATTCGCTGGCATAGAGTTCTGCTCTGTATCCACTTTCTTCCTATGCCGTGGGTTTCAAGGCCTCGCACGACGGCAGGTTTCTTTTCAGAAGCTGCATTATGATGGTGATTATAAAACAAATGCAGAAGGTCCTGAGATGAATGAAAGCAACCCGCCAGTTGTGGGCTTCTATGTCTCAAGATTATTGGATTTGATTACTGTAGATTGCTGCTGCTTGAAAGCAAATCTTCTCCCTTGCCCTTGTTTTCTTAATATTCCATTTATTTTTCTTCACCATTGTTCCAATATTTGAAGATGTAAAGGAAAGTGCACTCCAAATAGGTTGGGGTTCCTGGAATACGTTTTGTAGGTTTAGATGCCAGCCCCATTTATGTCTTTCGAGTGTCATATTCATCCTTCTGTAAAATTGAAACACAAATTTAAGGGAATGCAAGTCCATTTAAGATGTGATTGGCGATTTATCAATTTTTCCCCCATCCTTTGTCGATATCTGTCTGGAAAACCCTAGGACACCACCCCTCTCAATCTCCCAGATGAGCACGTACGTGTGACGAGCGTTGCAATAAGCTAATTACATCTGCCGTTTCATCTTATTTAAGTGATCTTGTCAACTATGGTTCTCACGAGATATGGTAATTTTTTTATTTGAACCCCACATACACAATTTTCTTAAAAAAATTCCTTAAGGGTCAGTTTGTTTTTCGATTAGGATAATAATACGTTACATGATGAGAGAGAAAAGTGATTGGGGCCCACATCTCCCCTCTCACATCCATCCACCTTGTTCGACCTCGACACCATGTTCGACCTTTTGAAGTCGAACACAGTGATCCGCATTCGAATAACAAAGATGCGCCCTGTTTGATAATAGGTTAAGATAATTCATATGAGATGGGTCAGGACGAGTTATTCTTTGGCTTTTCTCTTTTTCAGTTTGATAATTTGTTTTTATCCTCTAGAATAATTTATTCCTAAGAAATGGTAGAACGAGTTATTCCTAGAATAAGAGTTTTTATCAGATCCATGATAACTTAACTCTGCTATGAAATTAGAATAAGGGTGAAAAAGTAGAATAACTTATCTTACCCGAGACTTATTCCGTTAACAAAGTGACCCTAAAAGTTTGGAGAAAACTCGAACAAAGATGCCAGACGTTTAAGGACCTTTGGCCAATATATCCTTCAAGATCTACATTATTAATATTATGCCTGCCGTTTCATCTGTTTTTTGGTGAGTGCCGTTTCATCTTATTTATTAAATGATCTTGTCAACTATGATATCCATATCACCTCTCTCCCTCTTAGTGTAACGATCGCTCACGAGATGCGGTAATTTTTCATTTGAACCGCACACGCACAATTTTTCTAAAAAAACTCCCTAAGGCCCTATTTGTTTCCGGTTGGGTCGAACACGGTATCCGACCCCGGGTAATATGTCTGTGTGTGAGGGGGGCGGGTGGACTCCTCTATTTTTTTCTCTCGTCAGTTACAAACTCCGCCCGACAATCCGAGAAGCAAACAAACTCCGCCCGACAATCCGAGAAGCAAACCGGCCCTTAAAGTTTAAAGAAAACTCAAACAAAGCAGCCAAACATTTAAGGACTTTTTGCTAATATATCCATCAACTACATTATGAATATTATGCCTCTAAAAGATCATTGTATTTATCCCTGCACTTCCAACGGGAACTGTACGTACACAACTTTCTTCTTTCTAACTTAAGAGGTATTCGATAACATTTCTTAGACATCTATTGGATGAAGCGGTTAGACATATAGCTATAGTTTGAATCAGTGTTGTAACTCAATCATCAAACAAAGAATTATACCTCTAAAAAGAAATAAAGAGGAAATAAGGTCCAATTTGGTAACAGATTAGAATAGGGGTGGTGGCCTACTCGGGATGACGTTATCCGCCCTCTATTCTTATCTGACTTAAGTTAAATTATTCCACCTATTTAGTAGAAACGAGAAAATCTACCCTAATTATTATACTAAAATGAACTAAATTAAAATATTGGCACTCCAATAGAGTAGATTATGAAAGTAGCTTCCAATCATTGGAAGACTCTTTATGGGAGACAAACACATTAATGCTTAAAAAGTTAGTCTCCCATTTCAAAAGTAGATTCTTAAGATTAGAGAGAGATAGGAACAATAAGGTGTATTCTATCTCAAATTTAAAAGCACCTTTTGATTAGATTTTGAAAAGAGAAAGTGGATTCTAATCATTAGAGTGGGATCCACATGTTTCATAATATTCCACATCAAAATTTATCACTTCTCACACATATTCTCAGACGCACCCTTGTCATCGTTTCAAAAGGGTGAGACATTCCCTATTAGTAATATTGGAGAATATCTTTACCGGTACGGCATGATTAGACGTTTTAGTTGAATATGCGGTCTATACCAGCTAATACAATGATTATAATGGCAGACATCAAATGCATAGAATTTTAAGATCATACAAGAAAAAAACTCAATATATATATAGTTTTTACAAGTGACTAAGTTGATTAAGTATTCACAAATCTTTCACAAAGAGAGTTCAAATTTGAACCTGGCAATATTGTTTTCACTTTGAACAAAAATTATTTGCGAATCCTTCACAAAGCGTTTACAAATATTACTAAATGACAAAAATAACCTCAACATTTATATTAACTCTATATCTTTTTGCGTAGATTCTGGAGATATTTTCGTCAACGTTAGTGATATTTATTTACTTAATAATAATATTTTAATTTTTTTACATATATATCCCTATAAAATTTCTTATTGTGAAATATGCCCCTCATTTAGGTATATTATCATGAATACCCTCCAAATATCTCGAATGACTATGGTTATGCCCTCGTCGTAATTCTCGTGTGTTTAACCTAGGTTAAATATGGGTTAAAGAGTAAAATACCTAACCTACCCTGATTAACAAATAATCAAATATACCCCTCATTTAGGTATATTATTATGAATACCCTCTAAATATGCGTAAATGTTGTAGTTATGTCTTTGTGGTTTACTCTCGTCAACGGAAGATGAATATTCTATATAATATGCCATCTAATACCGTTAGGGTATGTGAAATACTCAAATACCCTTAATGAGAGAGAGAGAGAGAGAGAGAGAGAGAGAGAGAGAGAGAGAGAGAGAGAGAGAGAGAGAGAGAGAGAGAGAGAGAGAGAGAGAGAGAGTTCTCTCTCCCCTCCCACCTCCGAACAACCCCCCCTTTCCCTCCTACTTCAACGAGGCCCCCCTCCCACCTCCAACGAGCCTCCCCTCCACCTCTTACTCTACCGTCCACCCCTCCCACCACCAGTGAGGCCCCCCTCCACCTCTTTCTCCACCCCCACCCCCTACACAGTCGGCTAGGCCCCCTCCAGCTCCTACACTGCCCTCCTCCCATTGTCGGCGAGGCCTCTGCTCTCCTTTATATTCCCCCTCCATCCATCCCCCCCACCGCTGGCAAGGCCCCTGTCCACCTCCTACTCTGGCCCCCCCTCTCTCACCGCCGGCATGGCCCCCCTCTCTCCCCCGTCGACTAGGGTTTCAGTTGAGAGAGAGAGAGAGAGAGAGAGAGGAAAACCATATATTTTTTTATTTTTTTATTTTGTTAACTAGGCTCCACCCCCCTCTCTCTTCTACTGCCCCTCCCTCCACCACCACCCCACCACCGGCGAGGCCCCCCCTCTCCCTTCTACTCCCCCTCCCCCACTGCTGGCAAGACCCCCCTTCACCTCCTACTCTGCCTCCCCCTCTCCCACTACCAGTGAGGCCCCCATCTCCCTATTGCTCCCCCCCACCCATCGACTAGGGTTTTAGTCATGAGAGAGAGAGAGTGTGAGAGAGGATAATCATATTTTTTTATTTGATTAATTAGGGGTAGATTAAGTATTTTATCATTTAACTCACATTTAACTTAGGTTAAATACACGGGAGTTATGGCGATGGTATAACCGCAACCATTCATGATATTTAGAGGGTATTCATGATAATATGCTTAAATAAGGGGTGTATTTAACAATGATGAACTTTAGAGGGGTATATATGTAAATACTCTTAACTCTTAAGGGTATTTTAATTGGGTATTTCATATATCCTATCGTAGGGATGTAATTGGATGGAGTTCGGCTCGAGTAGACCAATATCATATCGCATTTGTAAAATTTTTACAAATATCATATCCGAATACCACCATGTTATTTTTACGGGTATGGATACGGGTATATCTGTAACGTGTATGGATATACCCACGGACATCCGTATCCATATGAAAAATATGAGTCCACATTCTCGTCTAAGGGAAGGTGGGATTCGTGGGAAGTGTGAAAAGAGAAGTGTAGTCTATTGTTTCCTTCCCAAAGTAAATTTTATGATTTACAAAAACATCCTTACAATTTTAGCAAGAATGTCAAACTCACGTACCTAAAAAGGTGGGCAATAGGTTGAGTTTATGCCAAAATCATAGGTTCGAGAGGAGTTTACCTGGCTCATATTTAATCCTCGAGGGATATAAACTTGTGATTTACTAGTTTTGTTAGGTTCTCCGTCTTCAAAAAATAAAAAAAACTCATTGGCCCAATATCCACAATGAGTTATTAAGAATGGGTTTGGAACGTGTACGAGTTCAGGTTCACTAACTCTATACCCAATCCGAATATGAAATGAGTATTTTTAAAAATACCCGAACCCGAATCCATGTCTGTTTATCCGAGTATTACCCGACCCATCATGGGTCAGTTGACGTTGGTAATCAAGTTTATAGGTATTTTTGACATCCCTATCCTAACAATGTTGGATGATATATTTCACAAAATATTCGCCTCCCGTCGACGGTAATAAATCGTAGAGACATAACTACAATATTTACGCCTATTTGGAGAGTATTTATTATAATGTCTAAATGAGGGATACATTTGATAATAAAAAATGTATTGGGGCATATCTGTAAAGACTCTTAATATTATATATGATATTTGAGTCATTTGACAACAAAACTGATAGTTTTTTTTTATTTTTCATATAAAAAGAGTATATATGAAATATACTATTTTCTTTTCTTTAGTGCGCGTCACTGTAGCTGTGCCCGTTCTGTGTGGCCACCATACGGCCGAAGGCTTATCCTTGGTTTACGTTTTGGTTAATTGGAGAGCACGTAATTGGTCCGAGTGTGGTGGACGTCTCGTCTGCTCTTCTTCCCGGCGCTGCACGGCTGCGAATGGACCGCTGCTGCTCCCCCGGTCTCTCCATACCGTCCACCTCCACCGCTGCGCTTCTCCACAGTCAAGTGAGCCTTGAACGGGAAACTCGTAAAAATCCTGTCTTTCTATGCAGCATGCTTCTTCTGCTGTGATGTTCCTTCTGAAGTCTTGGAGGAAATCTTCACTACACTAGAAGCTATCTTGTCGATGCATTGCCTTAATCACCAATTTGGATGGTCTGGAAATATGGGGTCTTCGTCCGTTAGTCCGTTATCTGCGTCCTTCTCTGTCTCACTCTACCTCATTGTCTGTGCTCTGCTCAACTCAGAATCTGCTGGCAGGTCCCGAACCCTACAAAATATTATGGGTTTTGATGCCCCGTACTTGGTTTTCCTGGTTATCAATGCAATACGTTGAATTGAATGGAGCTCATGGCAACTTCGATAAGGACGAAGACCTACAAGTAGAAGGAAAATACCTCAGTTCGAGGGAGACTAGTCTGTTGTTTGGTTACCGTAATTATCTGTGATGTGCATGCAATATGTAGTTTAGTATGCTACTGAAAAACCTGGAAGATGATCCTGATCTCAAATTGTAGATAATTAAGCGAATTGTTAAATGACGGTTATTTAATTCTCTTCGCAGATTATTTTTTGAGCAATTCTTTTACCAATACTTGCGTCAATATAGCAAATGACGGAAGACATGGTGTTACGTAACAAGAAGTAGAAGTAGAACGGTGAAAGAGTAGATAAAATTTGAACACTGAAACTAGACTATCTGAAACATGATGTGTTAGTGAAAGTGTTGATGAACGCATTTCACTTGACAGTAAAAAAGACAATAGAGATTCTTAGTTCTCTTTCCCTGTTACTGGGAAGTGCCATTTACCTGGTGCATGCAAAATATGATCTACTTGTTTTCATTCTTTCATTAATGCATTCTTATCTGCATTTTTTTTAACATAGTCAGGAAGTTGATGATGCAGTTTCTGTTCTAATTGTTCTTGTAACGAGTGTTTGTAGAATGCTTCTGAATAAGCAGAAGACATTTTAATACTTAATAAAATACTTTGAGATGAAAATAAGTTGAAACATTCACCTTGAAATCTAGTAGTTATTTCATGACTTGAGAGCTTGGCATTTTAGTATGGGTGTTGAAACTATGATGTGGCTGGCATGGGACGTGCCCTGCTAATAGTGAAATCTTGAAAAATTAAGGAATGCTTGATATGTTTCTCCCTACATATGTTCTGTCAGACAATGCTTAGAATATGAAGGAGAAAAGGAAACTTAGTGACACTTAGAATAGATTTTGACCTCTAAATTGGTATTTTCATAGGAAGAAGAAAGTGCCATCCCGAACCACCCTCTAACAGATTGTTGCACATCCATGTGTGAAACTGTGAATAAATACATGTGTCAGATATATATATATATATATATATATATGGTATGTATGGATTTAAGAAAGTGTCCCTACATCATAGATGTTGGTTTCTCATCTGTTTGCCTGACATATGATGTTATTGCTCTTCTTTTCATAATTATCTCAAGAGCAAGTTTTTGCGGCTAGCTCAGACCACCTACATAACATTGTGTAATAATCAAATGAAGTTTTTCAGGGCTTTTCTCCATCCTATGAACGCCTGAGCTTCCCTAGGAAAGCTTTGCATCTCAAGGTGCTGCCCATTGGCTCTAAAAGGTTTTTCCAACTTACAGACAGGGCAAACTCCTCTGTTTTCCAGAATGGTTTAACTTCTGTCAACTCAAGAGCATTTAGGGGATATATATGTGCTGAATCTGGAAAACAAAATTGGGACCTTGGCAGATTTCTTAGAACTTTATACTTCTTTAATGGGCCTCCATCTCCTGCAAAGGTGAACTATCTCTCAATCTTAGTCATAAGGTTGATGAAATTCCAGGTTTTCCATGATCTACTTAACTAGATTCTATTTATGCAGTTCATTCAATCTCTGATCGGAAAATTGTCAAGTGGAACAACTACTGAACCAGAAAAGAGAATGGCAACTTCTGATGTCATCTTAGTCACTGGAGCCACTGGCGGTGTTGGTCGAAGGGTTGTTGAGATATTACGCCATAGAGGATATCTGGTCAGAGCACTGGTACAAAGCTACTCTGATTACTATAATTTGCATTGTTTACCACATGTATAGCTGGCATCCTTTTTCCATATGTTGTCTTCACTGAGTAATGCATTCCTACCACTTGGTAAGTGAAACCCTGAAACTTTTAAGCTTCCTACATGTACTATAGAAATATAGATCTTCATATGACTGTATCAAACAGATATTGATGAATTTAGGTGCTGCATGTCCACTGTTTTACATTGCAAACCTAGGTAAGAAATGAAGAGAAGGCAAGAGCTATGCTAGGTGCTGACGTAGACTTGGTAAGTGCTGTGTGGAATTTCTTTTTCAAGTACTTTATGGATTCATTGCATATTTACTTCCTTAATATATTGGAATATATTCTATTGCTGTGGCAGTTTCCCTCAGGATCATAACTCCAGGCTTTCATTCTTGTTACTAGATCATTATGCAAATATTGCATAGACTGTTTTAAATACATGTTACATGGTTGATGTCCTTATGGCAAGAAAGTGAAACCATTTTCTTTTCTTGGCTCTAGCCAATGTGTTGGCAATAAATATTGTGAAGTTTTTACATAATGTGGGATAACTTCATTTTTTTTCATGTAAAGTTGTGGATTGTTACTCCTAGTATTGTTATGCTAGGTTGGGTCAATCTCTGAGGCTTTTTTGTACGTTGGGATAATGGAGCACTGATGGTCCAGCTGTACTAAATATGATCCTTTGTTTGGTTCAATTTCTCAAAAACTTGATGTACTCAATTTCTACTGGATAATGCCCTACACCCATACATGTCTAGTGTAATATACATGGTCCACATTAGTCAATTATCAGTGGTTTGAGAAGTACTTTCTTTCCACGTTGTGGGTGCCTTCCCTCTTTATCTGTAGAAGATTCTCTCAACTCAATGCCTAGGTTTTGGCTGAGTTCGGGCCTTTAACATGGTATTAGAGCTGGGCTTACTCATGGCACCATTTATACTATAACCATTAGGGTTCGGTGTTAGGGTGGTGTTGAGGTTTAGTCCTACATCGGATAATCTGTGGGTGCCTTCCCTCTTTATATGTAGAGGATTCCCTCAACCCAATGGCTAGGTTTTGAGTTTGAGTTTGGGCCTTTGACATGGTATCAGAGCTGGGCTTACCATTTGGCCATCCCGCCTGTTCAATGGCACCACTATACCATAACCATTTGGGTTCGGCACCAGGGGGAGTGTGGGATTTAGTCCCACATCGGATAATCTGTGGGTGCCTTCCCTCTTTATTTGTAAAGGATTCCTCCAACTCAATGCCTAGGTTTTGGGTTTGAGTTTGGGCCTTTAACACATTAAGAAAAACATTTTGCGGCCCAATTGATGTAATATGTTGTGGAGGGTCAGCTACTGGATCATTGCTTGTCAGGGTTCTCAGACCTGAGGGGCATAACTTGAGAATGAAGCAGTCGTTACACTGATGAGACTTTGTATGTTCATTGTCAACAGATGTTGGGGTTCTTTATGCAGCTGACCATGTGTAAGAGACCAAACTTGCTAAGTTATTCTTTATGCTACAAAGTGTCCGTTTGAACTGTTCAAATTTCGCTTAATATTGTAACTGCAGCTTGATCAGATTTTAATTCTTAATTCAAGATAGAATACATTTAAAACTATTCATATGAGGCATAAATTTGTGACTGCAGCCTGATAAGGTTTTAGTTCTTTATTAATTTATCCAGGCAGTTACAGTATGAGTTATAAAGTTTTCTCGTTCACATTATTCTTTAATTACTAACACTTGATTACTGCCATAATTCAGATTGTAGCAGACATTACAAAAGAGAGCACCCTAGACCCTGAATACTTTAAAGGAGTGAGAAAAGTCATCAGTGCAGTCTCTGTCATTGTAGGCCCTAAGGAAGGAGACACACCCGATAGGGCAAAATACAGCCAAGTATGATTTTGAATGCTTTTACTGGACAAAGTTCATTACTATGATGATTGCAGTTTCCTGATGTATTTTCTGAGTTCCAACCAAGAAATCATTGTTTTCGGACAGCCGAATGTGATATTTGAGTTTTCTTGATTATAGAGATTCATTACTCATGTTAATCTCATAATTAACATCTTTTTGACATAGATGAATATTTTCTTTCAGGGAATCAAGTTCTTTGAACCTGAGGTGAAAAAACAGTTCCTCATATCTCCTGAGAATTTGATTTGTTCTGAATGGAGTTGTGTGATTTGTGTCTTCTAACTTGATTTAAGGCCCTTTCTTACATGTGTCATCTTTGACCTATGAAACTGCTGTCTTCATCTGTATCTGTAGATAAAAGGAGACCTCCCAGAAGTGGTGGAGTATATTGGGATGAAAAACTTGCTTACTGTTGTAAAAAACACTGTGGCACTGCATAATGGAAAAGTGCTGTTTGGATTTGAAGGTATGTATCTTGCTCTCTCTCTCTCTCTCTCTCTCTCTCTCTCTCTCTCTCTCTCTCACACACACACACACACACACACACACACACACACACACACACACACACACACACACACACACACAGAAAACCCACCCACACCCATCACACACACACACACACACACACACACACACACACACACACATGCATCTCCTCATAGAAACCCACCCACACCCATCACACACACACACATGCATCTCCTCATAGAAAACCCACCCACCCACCCACACACACACACACACACATGCATCTCCTCATAGAAAACCCACCCACACCCATGCACACATGCCAACCTCTTCCCCCTCCCCCCAACCACCGAAAGTAAAGTCCTTGCATTTACATCTATTGCCTCTTGAAGTGCAAAGAATGCATGTTTTTATTCAATAGTACTTTCACAAGTACAAACCTTTAATGTTGGCATCAACAATCTTAATCTTGAGATTTATGGAACGTTGCCTATGATATTAATGTACATAGTTTATATTTAAATTCGTTCACATTTCTCTTTCTTGTTTAATTGTTGATCATGTTACATTGTTGCATAAGCCTAAAGTGGATCTTCTCTTTTTCTTTTAAGTCATTTTGTCCAGTGATCTTTTTTTGTTTTATTATCTAGCATTTCTTGTAGTCCCATTCTCTATGAAACATCCTTCTTTTCAAGTTACCAACAAAATTTGCATGCTAACTTGATATTGCAGGTAATCTATCAGGACAGGTTGCATGGGGTGCTCTAGATGATGTTGTTATGGGAGGTGTCAGTGAAAGTACATTTCTAATCGATTCAACTGGTAATGACAATGGAGGTCCGACTGGGATTTTCAAAGGTCTATTATCGTCCATCTCTTTATCAACTTCCCTTCAGTATTCTCACTGCATAAAGTTCCATATATCTTTTAACTTCTTTGAATATCTTCTGTTTCATAACTGCAGGTGTTGTTTCAACTGCCAATAATGGAGGCTTCACTAGTATCAGGACAAGGGTAATGAGATATTACATCTTTCTTTTGTTTCTTTCTTGTTTTTTGTGTTTTATCTCATTACAATAAAAGGGGCCAGAAACTAAGCCCAGGTGATAGAGCTTGTTTAAATGAAGTATTCATGGACAAAGGATTATCTGTCTGATTTCTTCATTCAGAACTTCTGTATGGGTCCTTTTAAATTATTCTGTTTTGTAAAAGACTGGTCGCCTGACAAAAGGAAATAAATGACCTCAGCATATTAAATTAATTCTGAATTATTTTATGGATTAACATCAGCTGCAGCATGAAATATGGTAACAGAGGGAGCACATTTAATTCCAACATATCATAAATGGATACATAGTATCATTTAATCTTTTCTATTATACAGATCACTAGTTGGTTTTGCCGTCCCCTCATAATCGTGGACCACTTGCCATGGTTTCAATATATGACTGGATATAGGATTCTTGCAGTTAGTACCTATGCATTTTTTACTGTCATTATGCAATCCCATTTCACTTTTTGACCATTAGCCATGGCTTCCAAAGTTGAGTCTAGGGTCCTTGTAGTTTGTGCATATGCAGCTTCACTGTCATAATAGTAATTTGTGTTAGATTCCTCCAACTTCCTACTAAGGAAGTGCATAAATTGGAACTCTATTGTTAATTTAAAAACAAAGCTACTTGCCCTTTTCCCATTTGAAAGATGGATGTCCAAATATGGCCTGTCTTAGGTGACAAAATAATGTAAAAAGTTGACTTTGATAGATGGATTACATGGTTTAGGTGAGGCTCTGGTTATTTCTTGACATTGTGGCTCATCATCTGGTATGATTTCTTAGAGCAACCTTTGAGGTTGCACATTTCCACCTCAATCTGAACAGTCATAGGTTGTGCCATCAAATGTTGATCAGCAGATTAAGGCAACCTTTTTCCCATCCTGCTGCTACCTAGGCATTCTAGTGATCTCAGGAAAAGTGATTTATGTCCTTTAACTTAACAGGAGATTCCAAAAGATGTAGAGCTTGATATTTTCTACTGTCTCTAATATTTCTGATTCCATGGTTTGGGCAATAGACATTCTTCAAGATAAAAATACTAAGTCACAGGTGGTTTTGACTTCAAAAGCTAACATGAGAAAGCCTAATAGATCTCATCATGTTCTTTTCCTGTCTCCATTTTCTAATTTTTCCTCCATGTAAACAAGGTTGAGGTTCTAAAGTGAGTGCTGAGCTTCTGCACAGTGATATAAGAAAAGCTAAGTTGCTGGCTAATTGAACTTCGTCTAGCTTGCAAAAGCAGAACAAGATGCACAATATTAGCAGTCGTACATCAGATCCCCTGTTTTGCATATCTGATACCATCTTTAGGCATGGGTGCATAAGATTAGCAGTTGCTAGTATGGTTTTCCTCTAATCCTGTCTTACACACATATCAGTTTGTGCCGTACAACATTTCTGATATATGAAAATCTCATCTTTCATATGGAAGTCAGAACTTTTCTACACCTGAGGACCTTTCAGCATATGATGGTCTAGAACTTTGTGTTAAAGGAGATGGTCACCGTTACAAACTTATCGTGCGTACAAGTTCTGGTTGGGATACCGTTGGTTATACTTGGAGCTTTGACACTGTAAATGGGGAATGGCAGACGGTAAGCTTTTTCTTTAAGTGCTCTTCATGTAGGCCTTGGTAATTTTGATTCTTTACACTGTCATTTTTTCAGGTTAGACTTCCTTTCATGTCCTTAAGGCCTGTTTTTCGGGCACGTACAGTGGTTGATGCTCCACCATTTGATTCAAGCAACATCATATCACTGCAGGCATGCTTCTATTACTTCAGTCT
Organism: Amorphophallus konjac; assembly: GCA_022559845.1. Taxonomy (NCBI): domain Eukaryota; kingdom Viridiplantae; phylum Streptophyta; class Magnoliopsida; order Alismatales; family Araceae; genus Amorphophallus; species Amorphophallus konjac. The sequence goes on from CM040124.1 coordinate 11,313,291, forward strand.
ATTATTTTCCAGACAAAGGCTTGTAGTATAGAAATCTAATGCCAGAGATTCCTTCTTCAGCTAATGTTCAGTAAGTTCGAATATGATGGAAAGCTAAATCCAACTTTTGTGGAGGGTGCATTTCAGCTTCCACTATCAAGTATACGGGCATACATAAATGATCCTATCACTCCCAGGTGAGAAGATGTCGTAGGACAACCCTAGTGAAAGTTCATTTACTATTATCTTTTCTAAGGAAATCCTTTTTTTAAGCTATATAATACTGGAGTTTTCCACTACACATTAGGAATCTGAAAACCAAAATTAGAGGCATGTTTCTTTTGATGTGGTTATTTGAAAATGGAAAAATAGAAGTCTTGTTAATTCTATGAACATCATAACTAAGAAAGTATGCTTGTCATAAATTAACCTTTGAAATGACAGCATTCTACATTTCATTTTGATTCTTCATCCACATATAGTCTGAGGTGGAGCCTTTGTGCAACAGCTGCTCCATTATGACCTGGGAATCATGGTCTGAGAAGCGGAAATCTCTGCAAAAAGCAGGGGAAGGGCTACATTATGTCAGACCTCCTCAGATCCCACGCTGAGGGCTGGGCTTTTGTCTGCAGATGATCAGAACTTGAAACCATTGTGTATCATCTTTTTGTTCTCCTCTTGTTTGTTAACAGCATGCCTTATGTAGTTATGTTAAGAAAAGTATGGTCCATGGACCCCCCAAAATTTTGAGGAAACTCCTTTAGTTTGTGTATATTTTTTAATTCAACCTCCTTTTAAATATATATATGTTTAATACATAATTTCTTTTGAAAGTTAAAATCAAAGGCTATTTCTGCCTGATGACCTTCAGGAAATTATCAAATAAAGCATTGTTAAAATTGATCAAATATTTTTCAAGCCCAATCTTCATTTATGTTCTAGTTCCTGAATTCTGTAAATCTGCACTAAATTTGCTTATAGAGCATATACCCATCATCCTTTGACATGATTTCTTCTATTGCAGGTTTGTACATGTGAGCTCTGCAGGAGTCACCCGACCTGAGAGACCAGGACTTGATTTAAGTAAACAACCACCTGCTGTGCGCTTGAACAAGGAGCTGGGTTCCATTCTTACATTCAAACTGAAGGTATTTGACCCCATTTAGTCATGGGATTTTTTTCTCGGTAAATTGAGGAACATTGGTCTTATTCTGAGAGCTGAAAATGGATCTATATATCATAAGTCAATAATTATTGGATAATTAGATAGACACATGATACAGAAGGTGATTGAATCCATGTGGGTGTCATGGATCTGCCAAGTGAATAAGAGCGCAGGCTAAAATATCTACATGGAAGCAGGCATCCCTACATCTGCATGCATCCTATAGGCTATTACATCAAATATATGTGGGTCCTTCATCAAAACATCATACATTTGCACCTGGATCTGCATATGGCCTATAAAGATTGGTTATTGCAAAAGTTGAATAGTAGGTCATTGTACCATATAGGCATTTCAGACATTGTATTGTGTCTTAGGGGGAAGATTTGATACGCGAAAGTGGAATTCCATATACAATTGTGAGGCCTTGTGCGTTGACAGAAGAGCCTGCTGGAGCTGATATCATTTTTGACCAGGGGGACAATATTACGGTACTTATAATTCTATCTTCTGTTTCTTTAGTCTTCTGTCATGTCATCTGGCTCTAGCATGCTTTGTTGCATTTCCACATCCATTGTTATACACTTATCTTGTAATGTATATCTCTCATTTCATTCTTCTCATCGGTGATTGCTTGGTTGGCAACCCTGTTTAGGGATCCTAGTAAGAACACTTGTATAGCTTATCAATGGTTGTTCTTCTTACAGGGAAAGATCTCAAGGGAGGAGGTTGCTCGGATATGTATTGCTGCTCTTGCAAGTCCATATGCTTGTGATAAGACCTTTGAGGTAATAATTTTGCATCTGTCATTGACCTATTGGTCCTACTCAAAGAAACTGCAGTGTTCTTTTAGATTACTTGTACTTGGACATTGACAAAATCAGCTTCCTTTAGATCTTTCACGTTGTGAATTTCACGTTGTGAAATGAGGACATAACTGTTAGAGTATGTTAGTCATAAGTTAACCTTGTACTCTCTATATATAAGGAGCATTGCTCCCAGGAATGAAAGGAGACATTTTTAGGGTTCTCTTATTCCACATGGTATCAGAGCTGACCCTCCGGCGGCGGCTTGAGAAGGTGCAGACGCGGGCGTCCCCTTCGGCGGACGCGTGGGGCGTCCGCGGGCCTCAGACGCGGGCGTCCCCTCCGGCGGTGGCTTGAGGAGGCGTAGACGCGGGCGTCCCCTCCGGTGAACGCGCGGGGCGTCCGCGGGCCTCCACCTGCGGCGGAAGCAGGGCACCCCACGCGCGGGCGTCCCCTCCGGCGGACGCGCGGGCCGCTGTCGAGCTGCGAACGCAGGCACCTCCACCCGCGAGCGTCCCCTCCGGCGCCTCTCTGTCCGATCTTGCGGGGCTTCCAACTCCACCCCACACAGAGGTTCACCGGTCGGCTCCCTTGCGTCGTGGGTTCGCGGGAACTACAGTCAGTATTTTTTTTCTTTTTTCTTCTCTGCCATGATCGTACAGGAAAGTCCTCTCTTTTATTCTCAAATGTCCTGTAGTATCATCTCTATGTGTTGATCTTCCGTCGGACACTCGTCCTTATTCCTAGCCTCTGCGATGACTTCCTCAACCTCGTCTTCCGACATCCGCACGACCAATTCTGCTATTGGGACGACTGTCAAGTTGAACGGTTCCAATTATCTCCTTTGGTCGCGCGCCTTTCGTTTTCTGTGTGGATCACAACGGAAACTCTTTCACTTAGATTCTCCTCCTGTCGACAAGAAGGATGAAACGAAATTCGTAGCATGGCAGTCAGATGATTATTTTGTCATGACACTTCTCATCAATAGCATGGAGCCTCAAGTCAGTTCGAATGTGGTCTTTCTTGGTACGGCCAAAGAAATGTGGGATGCTCTGAAAGAGATGTATTCAGATGATAAGAATGTTTCGCGCATTTATTCTTTATATGAAGAAATCTTTTCTCTCAAGCAAGATGGAAAATCTATTCATGAATATTTTGCGGCTCTAAAAGGCAAGTGGGATGAGTTGCAGGTGTACCATCCTCTGACAACGGATATTACTGTCCTCAAGAAACAGCGGGAGGAGTTCCTGGTCGCTAAATTTTTATCTGGCCTAGATGATTCACTCAGCCATGTTCGCTCTCATCTGCTTTCGGACGACGTGGTTCCTTCTTTGGCAAATGCTATGTCGCGTGTCCTTCAGGTCAGCTCCTCTAACACTACTGCTGATGCTTCGTCTATTGTTGGCCCGATGGAACATTCAGCACATGCAGCGGGACGGGGTCGTGGTCGTGGCCGTGGCCGCAACTCCTTCCCTCCGTGTCGTCACTATGGTCGCCAGAATCATGCTCCTAAACGTTGTTGGCAGAAATTTGGTCGTCCAGACAATGCTAAAGCGGCTGCTATCACTTCCGCTTCAGACACTCTTACTGATAACCCATCTGTGGTGCTACCAGAACTCTCATCAGAGACGACTGTCACTTTATCTAAGACTGACTACGAGCGCCTTCTTCAGCAGCAGTCGCTTCATGCGGTTTCCTCCACTTCAGGTAGTGCGTCTGCTGTTTCTCATGGTTCATTGACTCTGGGGCCTCTAGCCATATGTCAGGTAATAGATCACTTTTTTCCTCCTTACGTCTTTCGTCTTCCTTGCCGCCTGTTTCTGTTGCCGATGGCTCACCATCCCCTGTTCATGGGATCGGCACTGTTCGTATATCTCCATCTATCACCCTCTCAAATGTTCTATATGTTCCCCAGTTTCCAGTAAATCTTCTTTCTACAAGTTGTCTTGTTCGTGATTATAACTGTTCAATCACCTTCTTTCTCTCCTATTGTGTTTTTCAGGATCTCCGAACGAAGGCGACGATCGGTGGCGGGTGTGAGACGGGTGGCTTCTACTATCTGACAGATCAGCCATCTGGCACTCCTTCGGCTCTTGGCGTAGCTTCTCCGTACCAATGGCATTGTCGTCTTGGGCATCCGGCGCCCTCAAAGCTCCGTTCTTTTGTTCATGTTCCTTCTAGTCTGTCTCAGTTTCAGTGTGATGCTTGTGAGCTTGGCAAGCAACATAGAGTGTCCTTCCCTTCTCGTGCAAATAAACGGAGCATCTCCCCATTTCATTTGGTCCACAGTGATATTTGGGGTCCTAGTCCAGTTGCTATGTCTCTAGATTTTCAATATTTTGTTACTTTCATTGATGACCACTCTCGGATGACCTGGGTTTATCTTATGAAGAGTCGGTCACAGATCTTGCATGTCTTTGAACAATTTTGTCATAAAATAAAAACGCAATTTGTCATTTCCATCAAGGTTCTTCGCTCTGATAATGTCAAAGAATACATGTCTTCTTCGTTTAATGAGTTTTGTGTTGCTCATGGTATTCTCCACCAAACTTCTTGTGCCTACACCTCTCAACAGAACGGCGTGGCTGAACGTAAAAATCGTCATCTCCTTGATGTTGCTCGGACACTCATGTTTCACATGAATGTTCCAAAATATTTTTGGGGCGACGCTGTTCTTGCTGCCTGCTATCTCATTAATCGGGTTCCCTCCTCACTACTCTCTGGAGGCAGTCCATTTTCGTGTCTGTATCCCTCCACTAAACCCTTTCCTCTACCTCCTCGGATTTTTGGGTGTCTCTGTTTTGTGCATGCACTGGGACCCGGTCACGATAAGCTATCTCCTCGAGCCATTCGCTACGTCTTTCTCGGGTATTCATGCACTCAAAAAGGCTATCGTTGTTTTGACCCAGTATCACGGCGCTGTTTTGTCACTGCTGATGTCACCTTTTTTGAAACCACATCTTATTTTTCGTCATCTCCCGCATCCTCAGCACCTCCTTTATTGCCACTTCCTCCTTTGCCTCCTCCACCGGATGACTCAAGACAAAGTGGCGAATTTATACCTGTTACGACGGACCCTACTCCAAAACCATTGCAAGTGTACCAACGGCGGAAAGTCCAAGAGGCACCGACTTCCCTGCCACCACCGGCGCCCTCGGTCGAAGATCCGGCTCCTATTCCTCCTCCTCAGGATACGCCTTTGGATCTTCCCATTGCTCTCAGGAAAGGTAAACGTACTGCCTCGTCACCTTCTATGTTTGATCCTAATTTTCATTGGCCGTCCCTTTCTAAAGAGGCTCGTTGTCCCAACTCTCATTCAATTGCTGAATTTGTATCTTATACGCATCTCAGCCCGTCTTTTCGGGATTTTGCATTCTCTCTTTCCTCGAATGCCATTCCTTCCTCCTATCAGGACGCACTTGCACACCCTAAGTGGAAAGATGCTATGGATGAAGAGATGTCTGTCTTATTGTCTCGTGACACTTGGGAACTTGTTGATCATCCTCTTGGTGTGGTCCCTGTAGCCTGCAAATGGGTTTTTACTCTGAAGTATCTTCCAGATGGAACTGTTGATCGGTACAAGGCTCGTCTTGTGGCCAAAGGTTTCACCCAGATATATGGCATTGATTACCTTGAGACTTTCTCTCCAGTGGCACGCATTAATTCTGTGCGCGTTCTTTTCTCTCTGGTCACCAATCTTGGTTGGCGAATGGTCCAGATGGATGTCAAAAATGCTTTCCTCTATGGTGACCTTTATGAGGAAGTTTACATGGAGCAACCTCCAGGGTATGTTGCTCAGGGGGAGATGAAAGTTTGCAAACTCCGAAAAGCACTTTACGACCTAAAACAAAGTCCTCGAGCTTGGTTTGACAAATTTAGTCAGATAGCATCAGAGATTGGCCTTGTACGCAGTCAGACTGACCATTCTGTATTCATCAAGAAAAGCTCTACAAGTATTGTGATCCTTGCTGTCTATGTTGATGATATGATTCTGACAGGTAGTGATGAAAAAGGCATTACATCTGTCAAAGAGCACCTACAGAAACAAGTTGTCACAAAAGATTTGGGACGACCACGATACTTTCTTGGTATTGAAGTTGCATATAGCAAAGATAGAATCTCTCTTTCTCAAAGGAAATATACACTAGATTTGCTCCAAGAAACGGGTCTGATTGATTGCAAGCCAGTTGACACACCTATGATCACTCAGCCTGATTTTTGGGATCTGACCGGAGAGGACTTTCTTGATGTTGGTCGCTATCGACGACTAATTGGCAAACTCATATATTTGACTAATACTAGACCAGACATCACCTTTGCAGTTAATCTGGTGAGTCAATTCATGCAAAACCCAAAATAGTGCCATTGGGAGGCCATTTTGAGGATTCTGAAGTATGTAAAAGGGGCACCTGGAAAGAGTTTATTATACAGACGTCATGGTCATGTGCGTGTGGCAGCGTTTTCTGATGCAGACTATGCTGGATCCATTTCTGACAGGAGATCTACAACGGGATATTGCTCTTATGTTGGTGACAATCTTGTCTCTTGGCGAAGTAAAAAGCAAAGTGTGGTAGCCCGTTCAAGTGATGAAGCTGAGTATCGAGCCATGGCACACACTGCTTGTGAAATGCTGTGGCTCTAATCTCTTCTTCGAGATCTTGGTTTCCCCTCAAATGAAACGATGATGATGCATTGTGACAATCAAGCTGCAATCTATATTGCTAGTAATCCTGTCTTCCATGAACGAACCAAACATATTGAGGTGGACTGTCATTTTGTTCGAGAAGCTATGATGTCCAAGAAGATAGCCACACCTTTTACCTCATCAGCGGATCAACTGGCTGATTTGTTCACTAAGTCTCTGCGTTCCCCAAGGTTTACTACTTCATGTAACAAGCTGGATCTCCTAGACATATATGCTCCAGCTTGAGGGGGAGTGTTAGAGTATGTTAGTCATAAGTTAACCTTGTACTCTCTATATATAAGGAGAATTGCTCCCAGGAATGAAAGGAGACATTTTTAGGGTTCTCTTATTCCACAATAACAAATGCACCTTCTGCAATCTTAGTCAAGCATTGCATGAGTAACAGAGGTCCACCGTGATTGCCACTGGTTGCACTGGACGGCTGCATCTAAATACAACATGAACGTTTATTTGGGGCAACATATCTGAGTATTTGATGTTCTAGTAGCTGGACAAAAACCATTCCAGACATTCCTGTCTTTCTTGGGTTCATTGACGACAGAATCAAGGATATCCTCCCTATGGTACCTGCACTTCTGTCTGCATTGTGGATTCCTTGTCAGCATGCAGGACATATTTAAGCTAACTCTGCTGGCTCAGAGTTGGTGTTCACTAATGAGCATTCTTGTCGGCACCGCCACTTCGGTGGTGTTGTTCTGAGGGTCACTTGCCAACAAGGGAAGGTACCTGCTCAGCAAGCAGGTGTTATCCTTAGGTGGCATCAAGGGGCCGGTGGATCCCCATCAAAATAGAGGAGGAAGGGTATTTTAGGATAGAGAATACTAATGGTCTCGAGAGACATAATATACTTCCAAATTGGAAGGTATATTCCTTTTCAAGCCACCCCTTTACCACATGGGTGTTTCTTGATCCTCCCTATTGACAAGTCAGTTGCTCCTTGTCAACACTCCTCAGACAAAGTAGCACAACTATTTTTTTTATAACGGAGAACTATTCCCCATTATCTTGGATTACCCCAAGTATTTTAGGAGCTTGCATTTGCTTTAGCAGATACCGTAATCTTGTATGATCAGTGTAGAGAAAACGGAAGATTAAAGGTGGTACATATGAAGAATACTTTCTTCTTACTGAGCAAGTTCTCATGCAATGTGTGCAGGTTAAAAGTACAGTTCCGTTTAGTGAGTCGTACACAGTGGACCCGTCAAACCCACCTCCAGAGAAGGACTATGATGCATACTTCATGGAATTGAAGGATGGAATCACAGGAAAAGAGGCCCTGGCGGGAGACCCAGTGCCGGCTTAGTATTGTAATCTATAAATGGTTTCTCTTTTGAATGGTGATTGGTCATAAAAGGCTGGAATTAGTTTCTATCATCTATGGATGTGCGCTGTTGTCTGTGTTGTTTTTTAAAATCATATTATCATAGTACAGTTGTCGTACCTCTTCTGTAAATTATTACACATATATCTTGATATTACAAAATCTAAAGACCGTGGATAATATATTTCACGGAATATTTTCCTCTTGTTGACGTAGTAAATTAAAAGATATAATTGTAACATTTTTATCTAAACGAAGGATACTCGTGATAATATGTTTAGATAAGGAGTATATTTGATAACAGCAAATTTTACGAGAGTATATATGTAAAAATTTCAAATGATTGTACAATAATTTATGTTTGATTTAATTTTGCACGTATATCTTTCGTACATGAAAGATATTCACGATAATATATTCAGATAAGGAGATATTTGATAACATCAAATTTTATGGGAGTATATATGTAAAAATCTTAAATAATTGTACAATACTACAATAATTTATGTTCGATTTAATTTTGCACGTATATCCTTCCTACATGCATTTTGGCACACGCTTTCCCAGTAAATCCCCGTCTTCACCTCCTACTCGGAGATTTTTCATTTTTAGCGGTTACTAATAGGAGGAGAAGGAGACGACGAGGATGCAATGGTCACTTAGGCCATATATGAAGAGTATATATACAAGAATAAATTTAAATATTTTTTAATGCACTCTCGTAGTCGTAGTCTCGTTTTCAATAGAGTAGACAACGGGAACGTATCTATCCAGGGGGCAAAAAATAAAAATCCTTCTGCCAGATGAGGGTCATCAGACTGCCAGCCTTGCGAGGGAAGCCGCCATCCAAATCTTAAGCGCCAAGAAAAGACCCAACCGTCCCAGTCCATTCACGTCGTCTTCTTGTCTTCGCTTCCCCGTCGTCCCCACTGCCTCGCCGGACACACGTCCCCCTCTCGTCCGCACTTCCTCTTCCATCTCTCCGTCGACCACTGCCGAGGGAATGCCCGCCGTCATGGGGGCGGACGTCGCCGCCGCCGGCGGGGCGGAGGGAGGGGCCGCGTCCCCTGGAATGGTGGTCCAGCTCGTCCCGCGCCGCGTCTCCGACGGGATCCTGAGGAAGTTCCCCGACGTGCCCGAGCTCGGCTTCGACTGCGCGCAGAGCGGGCTGTGGTCGCCCCCGGTGCATCGGGTCGCGTTCCTGAGCTCCTCTGACCGGATATGCACCGAGGACCACATCCTGGAGAGGCTCCGGGCGGCAGCTGGCGACCGCCGTGGCGGCCCCGCGAGGCGGAGGGTGAGCTGGTTGTGCGCCTGCTTGAGGACGAGGAGGAGGTGGTCTCTATGCTTGTGTTGATGAATGCTCGGCCGGGGTAGCCATCTCGTCGTTCGTTTCAATTAACGGCGCCGGCCCATGCATGCACGTCTGGTCGCATCTGCATAGGCTTCTATATATGTAGAACCAAATCAAAATTATCACTTTTATAGATGTCTAGGATTAGTGATATCCTCCTCTCATGGGATGGTAAGAGAGGAGCTGCAGTCAACGGAGAGATCGCCATGTGGAGCGTTCAACAAGGTATGCATGGCTCACTCATTTTTAGCCCAGCACACACGCAGTTAGTTAATGGCTGTCATAACTTGATCCTGAGAAGAGATATTGAGCAGATTATAATTCATTTAAATACTGTGGCTAGCTTGGCAATTTGAATCTTATGTTTGAAATGATTTATTATTTTACGTTAAAATAACACAGTTATCAAAAACACGTGAAAGATATATGTGGGCAAATCTCAGTTCACACTAATTACAAATGCCAACCTTTGGCATTAGAACATCTTCCCTTCATATATAGTCCTTCCAAGAAGGAAGAGAGCAAGACATAATTAAGACCTTCGTATTGTAACTTTGTAGTTCACTAGTTTGACTGTAACCATGAACAGGGATTTCCCGCTCTGCTCCAAAACACCCACTTCTCCGCCCACACAGTGGCTATATATGCTAACTATATATTATAGCTAGAAAACGGTCGCTCTTTTTTTAAAAAAATTATTCTTCTCCTTTTCTTTCTACTTGTGACTGCAAAATGACTTCGTTTTATTTAGTTCAAACAAAACCCAAATCACGTAATTAAAACACAGTCACTTCTCCCGGAGACAGATGAACAGATCACCATCAGTTCACGTACGTACCCTCCTGCAGTTCCTCCTGATCTGCCAGTTGGTACCCGTGAGCGGACTGATGTTCCCCATCCTCTCCATGGCCGCCCAAGTCCCTGGCGAACGCGGCGCTGTCGTTGCTGTAGGTAAAAGGGAGAAAGCAGGGAAGACATAGAAAGATGAATGTGTCTCTCGTGCTTTACTTCGAGAGCTCTCATGTTCTATTTATAGTGAGAGAAATATACACAGAATTAGTTACATTGGCCCTAAACATGGGCAGTCCCTTAAATTTACAATGGAAATAAATGTGGACAGCGGCAATCATGGGGATTTCCGATCCCCTGTTTTGGGGTTCTTGCCATCTTCTGGTTGCGTATCTTCCAAAACAAAGGATTCCTCTCTAAACTTGGCATGGGTATTGCTGGCAGGAGTGCTGGCATGACTGGTTTGGTTTACAGTAGGTCCGGACAAGTGCGTCCTATGAGTCGCCATCAAAAGAGCTCCTGGTCCGAGTGGAGCAGGCCCTGCTGGGTGAGCAGGTTCTGGAAGTAGCGGTTGTCGAAGCGGTTGGGGTTCTGGATGTCCAGAGGGGCGAGGCTGTTGTCCCCGCCGGAGGTGGGGCAGGTGCCCTGGCGGGTGGTGGCGAAGTTGGCGTTGATGTTGGTGTCGTTATAGATGCGGCCGCGGAAGGCGACGCAGCGGGCTTGGCCGACGGTGTGGGAGCCCGAGAGGGCGGTCATGTCCCGAGCGCTGAGGCCCTTGGCCGAGAAGGAGGAGATGAGGGTGGAAAGGCTGGAGAAGGGGGACGGGAGCTGGCTGCTGGCGGCGCTGCGGCTCGCCGTCCGGCGGCTGAGTGGCACGGTGCATGTGATGGCCCGGCCAGCTGCATAAACGTCACAGACAAAACATACTTCACACATGGCTCAGTTATTTATATTATTTTGGGAAAATTATATGTGTATTTCTAAAATTTTTAAGAATTATTTCTATACATTTATTTTTATGATTGATATTTATGTCAATACCCTCAAATTAATGTTTACTAAGTTTACACTGTGCCCCTGTCGTCAATGATCTCTCATAATTTATAACTAAAGGTGTATTAGAAGGATGAAATTGACAAACATATACTTAACTCCGGTCAACTCACCCTCTCTCTCTCCTGTTCTCTACAGTACCAGAGAGGGAAAAAAACCCATAGTCCACTCTCACTCCCTCTTTCTCCCCGTGATCTTCGGCCCTCTCTCTCTTTTTATCCCGATCAACACCTCCTAGTCCACCTCTCTCTCTCTCTACCTCTGCAGTACCATTGAAGAACCCCTCACTCCGGCCTCCCCTCTCTCTTTCTACAGCACCGCCAGAGTATAGCATGAAGAAGACAATGGATTGGCCGTCTCCACGGATCTCGCTGCCCAGCACCTCCACATCTAGTTTCATGCCAACTGCACTAGCGCATGTCGAGCCAGCTTGCATCTTGCCTGCAAATGAGCCCATGCCTCGTACGGGTCTTCACATTGAATGCCACTGCCACCGCACACACCTTTTGCATGATGGCCGGCAAGTGGGCGTCCTCTCACTCCTCCGTGTCCTTGTAGTAGAGCGTCTCTCTCTCTCTCTCTCTCTCTCTCTCTCTCTCTCAGGGCAACATGGTCACCGTAATCACAAAATATAATCTCATGGTCATGGCTACTTAGGTTATTAAATTTGAGAGATATTGAGATGAATATCATAAAAATAAGGGTATAGAGATAATTCTTAAAATTGTTAAGAATATACAAATAATTTTCCGTACCATTTTCCGTGCGTGCATGCATGTCCGTATATCCACGCATGTGGATGCACAAGTGTAGGAATTGTCATCAAATGTAATCGAAGGATCTACTGACCAAAACAACTCCGTCGAGTGCGGCGAGTGCAAGGATTGTTAGGAATATATGCTCAAAATAATAAAAGTTAACATTAAATTAATTAAATTTAAAATATAAATTAAGATGTTTAAATAAGTGTAATTTTTTAGTCGAAGCGTGACATCGATGAACTAAGAGAATTTATTATCGGTCGACGTGCGATCCTCGTGACAATAGTCTCCTAGAGATACGACGATCCCGGATAGGCCGCACCCTCTCTCTTGTCGGCACGTTCTCGAAGAGAACCTTAGCGAATCTCAACCCAACTTTCAATAACTCAGCACAAAAAAAATAAAATTGTGGAGGAAAGAAAACGAGAAGAAAAATTAAGAGAACTTTCATGTTGTCGCTCTTGTGATTGTGTAATCTTTAGGTTGGCCAAAAAGAGTATATATATAGGTCTCAGAAGAGACTCCCAACGTTCTGCCATTTTTAGCCTCTCTTCAACGTTTTTACGTTGAGGTGTGCAACGTTTCCATAACGTTCAAGTGAATGTTGCAATATTTTGTAACTTTTATTAATTTTAAAAGTTTTTATATCACACGTCTTTAACAATCCCCCACATGATTTAAAAAATTTTAAAAATTAAAAAAATAAACAAGTAAACAAATAAAAGGATGCTGAGTCCTTTATATTATGCAATGGGTGAAAATACCTTTCGGTTTGAATTTTTACTTAGTGATATTTGAGATTATCTGTGGGAACGCTTGGTGGACTATGCCTTGAACCAAGTCCCATAGTTCAGACTTTCTCAAATTCACACATAGTATAGCTGAATCGAGATTCTATGGGGGTTGCGCTATTAATGACCTTGCGTAGGTATCTCATGTATGTTTTAGAAAATAGCCCACATTTTCATAGTCGCGGCCTCACGACTCCACACATGTCGGTGAATCTTACAAAAGGTGGAAGCAAGGTAACCATCCTGCCACTTGGGTCTCAGATTCATTAAGGGCCCCTTTGATAACCGGTTGGTCGGTCGGTTGTCGGGGGCTTCGTGGGGGCGGGCTGCCTCCCCCCCTCACACACAGACACCTGTTCAACCTTATTCGATCAAAAAGGTCAAACAAGGTTCAAACAAGGTATCCTACCAATTTATCAAAGGGGCCCTAAGAGTATAGCACTCACCCTTACCTCTTACTTTTAAATGAGCACTAGCGCCATAGGGATGCGAATATATTTCATTAGTGCTCTCCCAAGTTACCTATCAAGCTTGTTTCTACCCATTGAACCTCTGTGAGGTTGGGTTGCTGCCGTGGTAACTTCTTTCTCTTATGGGCTCAATCTCATCCCCCTCGATGTCTCTAGAATCATGATTCTAGACAAACCTTTTGTAAATGCATCTGTCAAGTTTCTTTCTGATTTCACAAAGTTTAAAGCAATTAGTAGTTGCTTCATTTTATCTCTTATTGATTTATGTCTCACTTTTAAGTGCTTGTTCATCTTTACATCTGCATTAGCTTGCATGCATTTATCAATAGCAGATTTACAATCACATAATATAGATGTGGGAGGTAGTCGATTAGTTATTAAAAGAATATCAGCTAGAAGGTCTCTCAACCATTCTACCTCTATACAGGTGGTGTCTAGTGCAATTATTTCAGGTTCCATAGAGCTCCTAGCTAACACTATTTGTTTAGTTGATTTCCAAGAAACTGCACCTCCTCCCAGGAGAAAAAATAAATCCTGATGTGGATTTTACATCTAAAGAATCAGTAATCCAATTTACATCACTATATCCCTCTAAGACAGAAGGATAACCAGTGTAATGTAATCCATAGGTTATAGTCCTTTTTAAATACCTAAGTACTCTTTCTAATACTTTTCAATGACTCTCGTCAGGATTTATGGTGTATCTACTAAACCTGTTGACTGCATATACAATATCAGACCTGTTGTAATTTTTTAAGAATCCAAGTGATCCTATAATTTGTGCATATAGTGTAATTATTTCAGATTCCATAGTGATCCTAGCTAACACTATTTGTTTAGTTGATTTCCAAGAAACTGCACCTCCTCCTAGGAGAAAAAATAAATCCTGATGTGGATTTTACATCTAAAGAATCACTAATCCAATTTGCATCACTATATCCCTCTAAGACAGAAAGATAACTAGTGTAATGTAATCCATAGGTTATAGTCCTTTTTAAATATCTAAGTAATATTTCTAATGCTTTTCAATGACTCTCGTCAGGATTTGTGATGTATCTACTAAACATGTTGGATGCATATACAATATCATACATGTTGTAATTTTTTAAGAATCCAAGTGATCTTATAATTTGTGCATATTCACTTTGTAGTGTTGGATGCCCTAAATTTATCTTTAAGTGAATACTAGGATCATAGGGAGTAGATACATGTTGGTAATCTAAGTAGTAGAACATTTTAAGAATTTTCTCTATGTAGTGAGATTGTGATAAAGTAATCCCAGATGAATCTTTTATTTTCTGATATTTTTACTTTAACAAAACACCCCCACACTTTGAGATAATTTAAATTAGATCTTCTTTTTTTTCAAATTTCATAGGATGCAATATCATTTTGTTTGAATGGCATTATGTTTAAGATATGATAGGTCGTTAAAATGGCCTCCCCCCACAAGTTCTCAGGTGCTATCACTAATTACTAATATTAGGTTTAGGATATATAGTTGGCCAAAATCTCATTTGATTTTGCCATCTTCTAAAATTTTCACCATCAAATTTATCTAGTTTGACACTAAGTGTTTCTTTTGTAATTAAACTAGTCATTGAGAAAATGTTGAATATCCTTAAAATCTATTGAAAGATTAATTTAACTTTCATCAAAATGAAAGTGCAATCAAACAACTATATTATTGAAATAGATGCATCAAGATGTAATGTAATGAGCAGGTCAAAAAAATATATATGTACATAATAAAAATGTTAAAAAATACATTATTTTCAAGTTTGATAAATCATCAATTCTCTCAATATTTCTGTAAACAGAAGGTATTTATTTTTTTAAGATAGAAATGAATATTTAAACAGACAAATACTAATGACTAACTTTTTCTAAACATTATTTTGGTTTTAAGAAAATAGTTTTTCAAGATTTTATTTTTTAAAAATAGTAAATCAGAACAATTTTTCAGATATTTATTTTCTAAAAAAATGATTATAAGAAACAAAAATAATTTTCAGAAATGTAGTTTTTTTAAAACACAAAATTATTGAAACATAAAAGGTCAATTATCAGAATTTTATTCTCTGAAACCAGAAATAGTTTTAAAAAATAGAAATGATTTTCAGACTCTATTTACCTGAAAATAGAAATTATATATCTGAAAATAGAAATTACTTATTTATTTGTGATTTTCTGAAGGTAGAAATAATTTATAGCAACATGAATTTTCAGAAAAACCAGAAATATTTTCTGAAAACAATAATAGTTATTTTCTATAACAGAAATTATTTTCTGTAAAATAGAAAGTTTTCAGAAAAAAACAGAAACATTTTATTATAATCATTAATATTTAAAAAATAGAAATATAATTTCAGAAATATAATAATAGGAACAATTATATTTCAGAAATATAATATCATAATTTTTGATTTCTGAATTTTAAAAAACTTAATTCTGATTTCAGAAAGTTCACTAAATCTTAATTTCAAAAATATTTTTCTGAATTTTAATTTCTGAAATCATAAATGACTATTGTAAATACTTTTCAGAAATATATATTTTTCTGACTTTTAATTTTTGAGATCAAAAATGACTGCTGTAAATAATTTTCAAAATTTTATAGAGGCATTAGTGTTAAATACGTTATTATGCCAGGTAATCGTTTAAGCAGATAATAACGTCAATTGTTTAAGCAGAGAATAACGTAAGTTGTTTTGTCAGGTAATTATTCAAGCAACACAATTGACGTTATACTATTAGATTAAACAATTATCTGATGTATGACGTGCAATATATAGTTTGATGTATATGCTAATACGAAAACAACGTCTTGGATGTTTTGTTTTTTTCAGCAATGTAATGAAATAAGTTCACTTAGATGGTTAGGAATATAGGTTGAAAATAATAAAAATTAACAGTAAATTAATTAAATCTAAAATATAAATTAAGACGTTTAAGAAAACGTAATTTTTTAGTCAAAATACGATGTCGCTGAATTAAGAGAATTTATTGTCGGTCGACATGCGATTCTCGTGATAACGGTCTCTTAGAGATACGATGATCTCGAGTAGACGACACTCTCTCTTGTCGTCACGTCTTTGAAGAGAGACTTAATGAATCTTAACCTAGTTTTCAAGAACTCAATACAAAATAAATAAAACTGTGAAGGAAAAAATGAGAAGAAAAATTAGAAAAATTTTCACATTATTACTCTCGTGATTATGTAATATGTAGGTTGACCAAAAGAAGTCTATATATAAACTTCAAAAGAGACCCCCAACGTTCTACCATTTATAATCTCTCTTCAATATTTTTACGTTGAGATGTGTAACATTTCCATTAATAAAAATGTTACACGTTGCAACGTTAAATTGAACGTTGTAACATTTTGGAACTTTTATTAGTTTTAAAAGTTTTTATATCACACGTCTTTAACAACGACGTCGGCACGGGACACTGTGCCATTGCAAGCTGCTTCGACCCGAGTTTTGATTTGATGGCGTCGATGACCTCATGCCGCGGACGGTTAGCGGAGAGCGGTCTTCTCGCCTATGAACGTCGCCGTGTCATCCAGAAGAAGGATGGAAGCATCGCAGCCCTGCGAAATGGTAATTCCAAACATGTCAATAGCTGTATGTATATGTGAGGGGGAGATAGAGAGAGAGGAAGGTGAAGGACGTGAATATCGGTGAGGAGGAGTTAGAATGGAACTAGGAGAACAAGAGCATATGTAGATGGAAGAAGAAAGGAGAAAAAGGTGGTGTTTCTGCAATTATATACGTTAACGAAGCAGTCATGGAAGGAGATGCGAAGGATATATAGAGGCGCCCATCCAGGCCTCTCGGTTGACGGCCTGGGTCATGGCGGTGTGGACGATCCTCTGCAGGTTGGGGCAGCTGGTGGAGTACGTAGAAGTTGGCGGAGAGCTGCGCGTGGGCAGCGCAGACGAGGAGGGAGAGCAGAGGGAGCGCGACGAGGCTGCGGGGGAGAGATGGCCATGGTGGCGCCCGAGTGAGTGGTGGCGATAGCTGAGAGCCATGGCCTTCTTTGTAGTAGAAGAATCAAATGACCCGGCAAGCTAATGTTTAGGAGACAACACGTACGAAAAGAGCTGCATAGATCCGATGTCAACGCGCCGCCCTCCCATATCGGTCAAGAAGATCATACACTCACATACTACCTACAGCTAAGTGGAAAAGAGAGGGTACGGTGCAAGTGGATGCATGGCTGACTTCCACTCCAACAGAAAAGATTGGCCTGAACAGATCAAATGCGGGCGACAAACTTGGGGGTGTAAACTTCATAGCTGCTCTCGTGGAATAACGAATACATATGTAAGAACAAGTCATCCTGTTAGAATACGCCCAGGACTTGACTTTGATACGTACGATCGAACTGAACGAGAAACCGTACGTCCATGCAGAACTCCTATACATCAACCTGCAGTTAGATCGTTAGTCACCCAACAGCTAATTCTATTTGCATGCGGTCACATTAATGCACCAAAAAAACACTGCATGCCTGTGTGTTTTAATTTCCTTCCCCTTCTTTTACGTTCAGTCCCCAAGCAGCTGTTACGTGGTGCATGCGTGTGTTATTTACACGCATCGGGTGGAGTTTACTCGATCGATCTACATTTCTAAGAAAATTGGCTAATGTCGTGAGAAATTCAAAAAATTAGACTAGTCTACGTCCATCACAATTAATTACTGGGGAATATCTCATGCTGTGCTTACGATACTCACACACGTCAAACCTCAATGTCAAGCGAAAAGGGAGACGAATAATTTTGAAACACGATGGAAAATAATTAGTGGATTTAGTCTGACTTTCTGATGTTTCGACTAGCATGTATGGTAGCTAACTCCAAGAAAGAACCGCTAGTTCTTAGGGAACCACCTCGTCAAGGTGCATCAGTGTGAGAGGCTCCCTCAGGAAGGGGAATGTGGGGAAACGGGGTGCATTAATTTGGAACAGCGATACTCTAGAAATGTGTGTGTGTGTGTGTGTGTGTGTGTGTGTGTGTGTGTGTGTGTGAGAGAGAGAGAGAGAGAGAGAGAGAGAGAGAGAGAGAGGTTGCATGGGACGATGGAGGCAGAAGGCGGCCAAGATTAATCTTTTAACTCCACCTAAAATTCATTTAAACAAGACTACAAAAAGCTAGGTCATATATGTCCATATACATCTACATCCACCTAATTGTAGAAATGAGGAAAAAATAACTGACTGGTATAATATATATATAGATGATGTATGACTTCATTGAACCAGCTGAGTGTCCCAATTGTTTATTCATCTCGTGAGAAAGCATGAGATTCTCAGTTCAAATCTTGACTCTCTTATTAGTTGAGAGAATGTAAGATTCTGAATTTTTCGGGTCTCAGTGGATGACCCAGCAAAAAAAAAAATGTACAGCTTCTTCGCTTACCTAAAGGAGGGAGGATATATAATATTGAACGTGAAGAGAGTAATCAAATCCATTCTATCGAAATTCAAATGTTCAACAGTCAAATTTTATTTTCTCATCATGCAGCCTTGTAGGCTTGCAATCAATATAATCAATGTACATGCAACTCACCACATCACGTAAATATTATATAATGAACTGTAGTGAACCGACGCAAGCTAGAGGCCAGGTCGTTTTCCAAAACATTTTCCATTTTCTGCATGGTATAAGCAGAGCATGAAAGACAGGATTCACAGTCATGTGAACTGTTGATGTGCTATCACAACATTTTCTCCAACGTAATAATTAACCAAAAGGCTCCCTACTTAACAAGGAATCCATGAGGGAAAGTCTTCTTACGCATGCCAAGGGTAGGTTGTAGTTAACACAGTAAGATAAGCAGAAGTGACCCAAAGCGGTCAAGCAAATACTTTATGCATTCTGAAGAGGGAACTTTTGTTGTCTTCCGGAAATCGGCATTGACTTTGTACAGCCCTTCGACCAAATAACCCATGTCCGCTTCACCATCATCCTGTTATAACATAACAAGATTATACGTCATGTATTAATTTTGACCTTCAACGAACATGCAAAACACAGAGAAATAGAAAATAAGAAAATAGATTCAGTCGAATTAGTTCATCTTTAATGTCATTTGTAACTTTTGTTTGGATAGGTCTCAAGTTCGATTCACCCGGGGATTGATTTCTGTGTGTTACTGGTTTCCATCCTTAGAATAGAGAGCCAATTATTTATATATTATCACACACATAGAAACTTTAACATCCTTCGAAAGCAAGCATGCATCATTTTCAGTATATATATTTCTTCCAATTCAAGAACAAAGTTTACGTTGACTGTTCATAATTTTTTCTCGCTCTTCTGCGCAGACAAAACAGTGTGTCTTCCCTAATACATGACTGACTACATAGACAGATGACAAAGCAGGCTTCAAATTGCTTCTACATGGAACTTCAAATTGCTACGTACTTTGGTTTTCATCAAGAACCCAAGACCACAAAAAACACAACCATCCTTTTTCTGGAAACAGATGAATAGATCACCATCAGTTCACCCTCCTGCAGTTCCTCCTGATCTCCCCGTTGGTACCCGTGAGCGGGCTGATGTTCCCCATCCTCACCATGGCCGCCGCGAAGTCGTTGGCGAACGCGGCGTTGTTGTTGCTGTAGGACCGGACAAGTGCGTCCTGCGAGCCGCGGTTGAAGAGCTCCTGGTCCGAGTGGAGCAGGCCCTGCTGGGTGAGCAGGCTCTGGAAGTAGCGGTTGTCGAAGCGGTTTGGGCTCTGGATGTCCAGCGGCGCGAGGTTGTTGTCCCCGCCGGAGGCAGGGCAGGTGGCCCGGCGGGTGGTGGCGAAGTTGGCGTTGATGTTGGTGTCGTTGTTGATTCGGCCGCGGAAGGTGGCGCAGCGGGCTTGGCCGATGGTGTGGGAGCCCGAGAGGGCGGTCATGTCCCGAGCGCTGAGGCCCTTGGCCGAGAAGGAGGAGATGAGGGTGGAGAGGCTGGAGAAGGGGGACGGGATCTGGGTGTTGGCGGCGCTGAGGCTCGCCGTCCTCGCGTCCCGCCGGCCGAGTGGCACGGCCCATGATGGCCCACCCAGCTGCAAAAATTCACAAAACACATATATCACATGCAGTTCTAACTGGCATTAATACTAGCATTGTTCACCACGCTCGTCGTCCATATATCCACACATATGTATGGATGCATGAGAGTCCGAAGTGTAACCGGTGATCATGCATGTCCACTCACCAAGACAACTCCATCGCGTGCCGCGAGTGCAAGGATGTCGGCACAGGACACGGTGCCATTGCAAGCAGCGTCGACCCCAGTTTTAATGGCGTCGATGACCTCAAAGCCGCGGACGGAGTTAGCGTTGGGCCCAGCGGTCTTCTCGCCTGTGAACGTCGCCGTGTCGTCCAGAAGGATGGAGGCGTCGCAACCCTGCAGAGTTGCAGTTTAAACGGCGTCAAACGTACAGCTATTTGTATACGTACAGCCACTTGAAGCATCCGACATACAGAAGCAGGAGAATAAAAGCACACACACACGCACACACATATTATATATATATATATATGATATGATGGGTGCTCATCACGTTAGGAGGAGGAAAAGGTGGTCTTTCTGCATGTGTATATATACGTTGACGAAGCAGTCGTGGAAGAAGAGGCGGAGGATGGAGGCGCCCATCCTTGCCTCCCGGTTGACGGCCTGGGTCATGGCGGTGCGGACGGTCCTCTGCAAGCTGGGGCAGCTGGTGGAGTAGAAGTTGGGGGAGAGCTGCGCGTGGGCGGCGCAGAAGAGGAGGCAGAGGAGACAAAGCGGGAGGAGGCTGGGGGAGGTGGCCATGGCGCCTGGGCTGGTGGCGGTAGTACCTGATCAGAGACCGACTTGGAGATGGGATGTAGCTAGTACTGGCCGGGGATGGGTGAGACGAGGGTGTCGTGTGCTTCCCCGGGTTTATATAGACGGCTTGTGTTAGGTTGCGAGGCTTCAACAATGGCTGCCCCTAACTCGATCGCATTGTTATATATTTTTGTACGTCAACTTGCAGACTACGAGATGACAACTTTTTTTTGCTCTCTCGAAGGGTGCCAACCTCTACTGTACACCGAGGGAGACTACTAAGCTCAACTTGAAGTTTACAATTAGAAGGATAGACACAAGGTCCTCCTTTGAAGTTTTTTCTCTGTGCGTTTGTTGAGGAGAAGAAGATGAATGGGTTGATCTAAACTACTTGATTATTACATGATATATGGTCGATCTGGTATTGACTTCACCCTAATTTTATGCATAGAAAATTGCAGTTGCTGTGGTTAATTTGTCAACTACAGGATTTGCCTACGATCGATGTACAATAAACTAGTTAATTCTAATTAATTTCTGAGGAGCTGTCTACTCATGACTTGAGCCTCCTTTCGCTCCCAAATTAATCCACCCTCCTCTCCCGATGGAACACTACTCCCCCGTACGTCCCACTCCTTTGAACAAGCATAAGAAAGGAACAGTTTAATGTCCAAGGCAAGAGACCCGTCGTCCGCCAATGTACGTACCCTTATTGTCACCTAAAACCCGTCCAGCTAAAGAGGTCAAACAGCAATTGGGTATTGCTTGACACTTTTACTTTTAGCTACGAATTAAGTATGCACGTAAACACCACTTCAATAGATCACTAGCTTATTCATGGTATACATCTGCGCGCGTGCTATATGTTCCTAGGGTAGAAACCGTACTTATTTCCCAGTTTTTATAGGAAATTATTGTGGGATATACTAACGGGCTGCGAAATATTTGGAGTTCGTAATCTCAAAATTCAGAGATTTCAATAAAATGACTCTTAGGGTCGTTCTTGAAGAATCACGGTCTAAATCCCGATCTTGTGGGTGATGAATTCACACATAAATATGTAGTAGAACACACTAGTTCGGCACAAAATATAGAGAGAGAAATTAAGAGAGGATACGTGCGTGTGTGAGAGTTAGCCGGAGTCTCTCGCATGGGATTTTCGTATTTATGGAGTTGACAAAACACAAAAAAATAAATAAACAAAAGGGCGCATGCCGTTACTTACACGAGTTAAAAGCCTTTGAAAAATAATTAGATGTAGAGATCATGTTATAATTAAGATAATATAATGTGATCTAATAACTTGGCTTTTACCTTTCTATTTTAATTTTGAAAGATAAAACTGAAACAAGGACACGTATATAAGTACATGAACCACAACCTATTTAATCAATACGGGACTATTACCCATGAGACTATGTCTAAATTTCAACACTCTCCCTCACAGCCGTGGACATTAATTAATTGGGTGGAGGTGACAAAAGGAGTTGGGTTTAAGATCATGCTCTGATAATATGTTGAATCTACAAAACTGCGGTGTTGAGATACACATGCCCAGGGTCATAAGTACATGAACCACAACTCATTTAATCAATACGAGACTATTACCCAGGGGAGACTATGCCCAAATTCTAACAAATTAATATCGACACTTAGTACGTAGTAAGATATTTTTTTTCCTTAGCACGTACCTGTACTTGCATGTCCTCAAATTTAAGTAGAGAGACTTGCGACACTCCAATATTTATATTTAACAAGAAAATGCTTTCTAAGCATTTATTTCTGCCTTTAAAATAAGAATCTGGATTCTCTCAGCGCCGATTCTGACGGTCTCTAGTTAATAAGAGACGGTGACATGTATTTCCGTCTGTGGGATGAATCGGGATAAATCATGATATCCCACTAAAGGTTATCCTATTCTCTTTAGTTGCTCGTACAAAGTATTCTATGAGCTAGGCTCTTATCCTAATTTATCTCGGGATAACTTGTTCTACCAAAAAGGTAGAACAAGGAGGGTTACAATTTTTCACAATTCTCAAGGATATTCTGGATTACCTTATCTCGCAATCAAAATGTTTTAGTGTATTTTATGAAATATCTTACATGCGGTTTAGCTTATCCACTTAACCTATTCTGCAATCAAACATGGTTGTTTGATAAGCAACCCCGGTTAATATAGGAGGTTGCTTGCGTTAACCGACCCCAGTTAACTCTCTTGTGTGTGAGGAGAGCAGTGGAGTCCACCTCTCTCTTTTTTATCTACTCTCCCATCCTAATCGGTTATCAAAATCGCACAAAATTACGGTGTTGAGATACACAGGCCCAGGGTCATAAGCACATGAACCACAACTCATTTAACCAATACGGGACTATTATTCGGGAGACTATGCCCAAATTCCAACACTCCCCCTCACTGGGCCGTGGACATTAATTTGGTGGAGGTGACAAGAGGATGAACCACAACTCATTTAACCAATACGAGACCAACACTCCCCCTTACGGCCAAGATGGACCGTGGATATTAATTGGGTGTAGGTGGCAAGAGGAGTTGGGCCTAAGACCATGTTCTGATATCATGTTGAATCCACAAAATCGCAATGATGAGATACACAGGTCCAGAGTCATAAGCACGTGAACCACAACTCATTTAACCAGTACAGGACTATTGCCCGAGAAATTATGCCCACTCTTCGACCTGTTTAATTAGAGCCAGTTTCAAAATAAAACACCGAATCAGATAAATATAACGCTATGCCTCTAAATATATAAAATGCCCCAACCATTCTTTTATGCCTCTAAATGATCTGAACTCGAGTCAAACTGCCTAAGGTCTTAACTATAACTTTCACATTTTTTCCGGAAAAGGTTTTTCATACAAAAATATGTCAACTTGGCATGTATATGCAGGCTTGCTTTTCCTTTCTTTGTTTTTGTTTTATAATTTTCTCAATACCTTCTTGTGGAGTGGAGTTATGGCTGGGGCCTCGGTACGTAATACCACCTGAACAGACCATGCACCCAGACAGGCAGACGCTATTCGCACGCGGGGCACGATTCCAAATGGCATGGTGCGGATTCGACAATGCTGTAGGCTGAAATCTGCGACGAGGCCGTATCCCAAAGCCTGGCCAAACTCCCCCCTACATACGAGTTTGGACGATCGCCAACGCAACACCATTTTTTTTATAACAATTGGTATTAGAAGAGCAAGATTAAAGAAGGAAAAAACGAAGATTGTACGCGTTCATACTGTGATTCTAATGCTTGTTGCATGTTGGCGTTTGCTCGCTCTTATCAGCTTGATTATAACCTGAAAGCGGAGGCGATGGTCATGCGTGATGGTATTGTTCTTTGCAGGAGGGGTGGTCTGTTAAATGTGGATGATGAATCTGATTCTGTTGTTCTTTGCTTGAGTGTGCTTTGCATTTTAGTGCTAATCAACTGAGGATGACTATTAGAACAGTTAACGTAGGGTAGTCTCTTGCCTAATTAAAGAGGGAGATATCAGATTACTAACATTATCATCTCTTTTCTTGAGAAAGATTAATTATTCTTCGCCGGACTCTGCTTTAATTTGCTAACACAATTCCTAATGCAGCTTAACACGAGGGTAATTAAGCCGACATGTTAATTAGCAATTTGCATTTTCAGTGCTTGAATTAAGTTCTTCTCAGGTACCTGGTACTTTGATTTGTGAGTAAGCCACAGAACACAAAGTATGTGGAAGCAGTTCTAATAGATAATCATTCACTTAAGTCAAATTATCTACAGTTTCGGTCAAATTATTCCCATGATAGTTTATGCTTAAGCATTGAGTAGATTATAGTTTGTGAACCAAAATGTCATCACCTGTACCACCGTAATCATTCAACTGAATAAAAAATATAAAAGCACAAAGAGAAGGGATTCGTCGGAATAGCGGTGTCGCCCGTTTCAAAATCACACGATTTGATATTAATTTTTCCATCTGCATCATTAAATATTTTTTATTATCAAAAATTTAGTTACACATGAAAAATCATTCCAGTATGATATCAAAAACTTAGATATTATATGATACCAAAAATTATACTATCTAAGTAATTCATTTTATGTTCATTGGATGAACAAGAAATTAACAAAGAGAGAGAATAATTAAGAAAGAGATGCACTTCCTACACTGCCTAGCACCCCCGGGCTTGGTGCACCAACACGTAATTTTTGTTTTTGCAAAAAAAAATAATGGAGCGACCTATCTTAATTACATGTCTAAGTTTTAGACGTTTGTCACTGGTCAATTATGTGTATTTTGCTTTAGACAGTAATTAGACGCCGTGGAAGGTAGAACATGGGGTTTCTATGAGATTATCTGATAGATGTTTGGATTAGGCGCACGTCAAGACATCAACACGTACATGCATTGAGAAAAAAAATTATTGGAAGGATAACAGCTCATGATTAATTAGCAGAATCTCTAGTGCACAATTTTGATACAGCGAGATGATAAAAGGGAACGATAATTAACCTATTGGAAAAATGCTGGCCATATATATATGTTTATAAACCATCATTTCAATTCTTTTAATTAAGTTGAATTAGCATATATAACTAATTAAACTAGGGTAACTAGCTCATACAAAGCAAGAGAGAAGGCACTGGCGCTTGTTACAGTCCATACCAGAGAAGGGGAAATATACGAAAGAACTGTTATATATCATGCAGCTAGATCTCACTTCCTGAACAGATTGATACCGAAACACAGCGCAAACTCGACCTTCTCTTCTTTCCTCGGCCGAAGTTATCATTGAGCAGTGGACTTTGACGGACAAAGTCAACCTCGATCCCTTGCCTCCGCGAGCAGATGAATGAAAGCGGTCGATGGAAATTACGGTCAACTCGGGAACACAGGTAATTGGGTACGCTAATGCGGCGGCCAAGACTTCGGCAACAAGTACCTGCTACTGTGGAAACCAAGGCGATCCAACTCGTGCCCTGTGTCAACATTGCAGACCTTTCACCACACAGAAAAATTGAAAAAAGTTCTGAAGTCAATCGAGCACTGCTGTTCAAACACGCACGTAAAGCGATCGCTTTTATATATGTTCTTCACTTTGAGATGTTGGATTCCAGTTGCCTCTTCGGGTGTCATATGCCAAACAGCTGTACTGATTAATAAGATTGACTGTAATGCTGTGTCTCGATCAGGGATTCAAAACTAAACTACGCGTACGGTGAAGCTGAGGAAATTCTCACAAGGTCAAACCCGAATCCTAACAAACGCGAACAAGGGTTTTTCATTGGTTAGAGATCTTCTAAAATTGGTAAAAAAAAATGATAAAAATATAGTATGAATGAATTAAGGAAGATCTTTTACAATTGTGTGTCAACCACATGCATCCTGTAAGTATAAATAGATGTTTGCTAACCTTAGAATTTCTCATGTTCTTATTATGCTAGCCGTTTTTTTATATATTTTGCAAATGCGTTGAAATGACAATTCCAAAAGTTTTTTTTTCTAATATTCAGATTTTTCCCTCAGGATTCCGTATATCTCTCCCAATTCAACCTCCTTTCAGGGGGAAATCGAACACGAAAAATAATTTTCCACTCTAGCACTCAACCCCAGTATAAATCTGTGCTTTCAATCTCTTAGCATTATCCTATGAAATTTACAAAGCCCAAATATTCCAACATACGTCCCCAAAAGTTCCACCCTTTCCCTTGTTATTTCATGTAATTAACAATATTGGATCACAAGTCCTTGAAACCATATCTATCTGCTGTATACTTTACATAAGCCGTCCTGTGAGTGAGTTCTTCTTGGTCGGTACGGACCATATGTATATACGGAGGGCTGACATCTCACACGAGTGCGAAGTGTCATCTGATCACTGCTGCGGCTCTCTCTGTATTATTGCTTTCTAACATTAGCATCCCGGGGAATTAATTTGTTTCTTCTCCTACCAAGGAAGAGGTCAATGCACTCTGCAAGTTGATGCACGGAAAGCAATACGCGTGGGAGAAGCAATCCTTGAAATTAACCATGCAAACCTAACCCCATGCACTACCTGCATGCATACCAGTACTGGTAGATTAACCTACAAGGTAGGCACACAATCCCCTCGATCGTCTCATCCATTTCTCCAACGTTCAAATCCCAAGGCTTCATCTCTCCCACAACTGATCTCTCGATCTTAGTGATTAACTCTCTTCACAATAGAGTTGTTAATGAGTCGGGCCAACCCGACGGACTCACAGGCATAGCTTGATATGTATGTATCGGGTCAGGCCGTCACCTCTTTTTTAGCCTATGAGATTATGGTTGGGCCTAAAAATTTAGACCCGTTAAAGAATTGTTCAGGACTTGGACTTTTGCACGAGTCGGCTTGAATGGGTCTAAATAGTCAGTCAAATATTTAGATTTTACACGAAAATATATGTCGCATTGACAAAAGTAAATAAAAAAGAAATAGATTTATGTACCATTATATCCATGAATAAGTATCTTTTATCTTTATTGTATTTAAATGTTAATTAGTCTTTTATCGAAGATAACGCTCGATTGTAAATTTTATACTCTTGCATGTATTATTTTTTATTGATTTTTTTCATATAACTTGTCGGACCGGGCACGGTCGAGATCGAGCTTTATAATTTAGTAAAATAATCGGGTTCAACATGACAAATAATTATCACCCGGGCTTGAGACGAACTTGGACTTAGAAATTGATGAGTTAAGTTTGAGCTGAGTAAGCCCGACCTGACCCTACCACGCAGCCTTGTATTCGTGGTTTATGTCCTCTCCCTCCTCGTCTGCACTGCTTACTGTGTAGCTCTCCACCAACTTCTACTCCATCAGCCCCACCTGACAAAGTCTTATAATAGTCTCTTATTAGAAACATATTAAAATATAATATACTTATAATATTAAGTTTCTTTCCACTTGACATCATGAGATTTTGAGTCAGATAACATAATTTAATAAAATCTAATATAATATCATATCTCATGATTATAATTTAGGTCGTGTCCTTTATTCGTGATAGTTTACGTGACAAAACTTAAAATTAACCAACACTTGAGGAGACATGTTAGAATAATTTTATATAAAAAATAAGTTAAAATATAATATATTTATAATATTAGAACTCTCTCCACTTTACCCTTAAAATTTTGAGTTGAAGTGTTCGATCTAACAAAATCTAACATGGAGGATCTTCCTCACCGTCATGACCCCGGCCGTCACCAGCGAGGCCAAGATGGGCGCCTCCATCCTCTGCCTCTTCTTCCATGACTGCTTGGTCCACGTACGCAAGCAAGCACCGCTTTTCCTTCTTCTTCTTCCATGATCACCCATCATAAACATCTATGCTTCTGCGTAGTGGGGTTGTTTCGAGTTGTCGATCGTAGTTGACATAGTTTAGGCTAGGGGTGAGCGCGATTTGATTTGATTTAATTTGGTTTGAAGAGAATTTTTCTCAAATCAAATCGAACCAAATTAAGGCTTCAATCCGAATCAAACCAAACCAAACTAGTTTGAAATCAAACCAAACCAAACCGAATTAATTCGGTTTTGTTCGATTTGAACCATATTCATCTCCCCTTTTATAAATTAGATTGGATTCAAACAACATTAGAGAAATGTAGGGTAAAAGAATTTCTACCAAATAAAGTAAATATTAAAAAAATAACATAAAAAATTGTAACTTGTAAGAATAAACTCCATAATATTTTCACATAAAAAATTAAGAACTTCAGTTACAGTAAAATATAAGGTGATTTGAAACCTATTTCATAAAGTCGAAAACCTCATTAAAATGACGGGAATTGGACTTTTTGAATTGGGATTCATAGTTATATAAATTTATATTAATTTGATAAAAAATATTCTTAAATTCGAGTTATTCGGTTCGGTTTGATTTTGTTCGATTTCTTGAACTTCAAAATCAAATCAAACCAAATTTTTTAATACGATTCGGTTTGAACCTAAACTAAAATTTTTCAAATTTCAATCCAAATCAAATCGAACTAAATCTATCGATTCGATTTAATTTTCGGGTTAAACCGAATTATGATCACCCCTAGTTTAGGCTACAATATGCGCCAGGGTCACGACGCCTCCATCCTTCTGGACGACACGGCGACGTTCGCCGGCGAGAAGACCGCTCGGCCCAACGCCATCTCCATCCGCGGTCTTGAGGTCATCGACAGTACTGTGAACAGTTGGGCCGGGTCCCAGTACCGCGTCGGGGTGCCCGTTAGGGCAACCGCCGCGACATGGGAGGGCGGACGGCCGCACACGTCGAGTGGGATATGTCCGCGTGGATGGGGCGGGGAAGGGTTTCCCAGCGGGAAACCTTCCCTGATCGCGATGACTCGCCCATCCCGGCTTCTCCCTGTCCCAGTCTGACCCTATCTCACGAAGGCCGCTGTTCTCTCTAGTCCGACCAAACCTCTACCTTCTCCTCCATGAATATTACCCCATGGTTTTGAGAAGAGCCGGGGGTGAGAACGTGAGAAACTCTGGTGGTCGCCCTAGAGAGAGAGCCCCCTTCCCGCGCGCGCGCGCGCGCGCGTGTGTGTGTGTGTGTGTGAGAGAGAGAGAGAGAGAGAGAGAGAGAGAGAGAGAGCATGTAGCGCCCGATCGCGCAGCCACCCACAAGATTTTGCAGGTCTCCCCTCCGCACGTCTGCATGCGGCTCTGCCGCCCCCGCCTTCTGGGGGTGCGCTCCGATGCTTTCATGTTAAGAGTTTGATTTCTTGCGGTGTTCTTGCGTGCTTTGCCTTGCCCAGAGTGTGATCGTCTGTGATTCTCTCTGTACGTTTTCCTTGGATTTGTTGTCATCGGATATGCTTTTAGATTCCATGTCACTTGTCCTGTCTTTTGAGTTCTGTAAGTTTGCATGTGTTTTTTTCCTTCTTGGGTGTTGTTTGACGTGACGTGTAAAATGATGTTAAATGTTATAGAATATGGTGTTTTCCTGATATTTGATATGATGTTAATATTTAGATTTTAGAATAGGAACAACCATGTGTCATTCAATTCTTCTTTGAGATTTTTACATATATATTTCTATAAAATTTGATTTTGTCAAATATATCTTTCATTTTGAACATATTATCGGAGTATCTTTCATTTAAACATAAATGTTATGATTATATCCTTTTAATTTACTGTCGTCGACGGAATAGAATATTCTGTAAAATATGTTATCAACCGTTGTTACATTTAAGATATATTTGATAAAATCAAATTTTACAGAAATATACATATAAAAACTTTACTATTTAATTCACACTTAATTCGAATTAAACACATGAAAATTACGGTAAAGACATAATCACGACATTATCAATATTTCAAGGATATTCATGATAATGATAATATATCTCGATCAAAGATATATTTGATAAAATCAAAATTTACAAAGAGTACATATACAAAAATCCCTTCTTCTTTTTATACTATTATTGTGGCCTCTAGTCCAAACCATGGTAAACCGGAGGTCCAGAACCCAAGAACTTTAGAGCCGAGAGTTTTAAAGATGGGAAGATTACGGCATGTCATGACACGTCAAAGGACGCTGGCTTTAATTGCATGCCTTAATCAATCGAGTTCACAAAACAAGTTGCTTCTTTTTACTTCGATTGTGGTGTTTCTTGATGTATAAAAGGACGGGTGTAAAAACAGGTGCATCTTATGATTCGTCTTTTCTTCTCTGTTCACGGTGATTAGAATCCGGCGACTTCTATTGGCTTTATGCCAAGATTATCAAGAATGATTAATTCAGTGTAGAGTTGGAGGATGAAAAGTTCTCCTTTTTTTTTCTTTTCTCTTTTTATAATATGAACCTTCCCACCCTTGCATGAGAAGTCCAAATATATGTATACTCGTATAAGCGATCACAACTTTTTGTAGTTAGCCCGTCCTATTTTATGTCTTAAAATTTTTGCTTTACTATTTCTGTGTGTTCCTCTCATGTGAAATAATTTGCTCTAAGTCACCCCAATCTTATTAAATTATCTTATATGAGTGAGAAATGATTGTAATATACTAGATCTAATTTCAATCTCACTCTATAAGAGAATTAAATATGTATAATTCAGATTTTTTGTAGTAAATTTATACGATGTGTAAAATAACATCATTAAAACTCTCTATTTGATAATGCAGTAATTTAATGTGATGACATCCAAAAATGTGATTGCTGACCTCACCAAAGACGATAAGTTGAACAGAGCGCTGACTATGATATATGGCACCGTAAGATCCAATATTTGTTGAAATAGCAAGTGTGACTCGACCATATCACTAATATCATGTCACCGTCCGAGGAGGGTAACATTGCATAGCACTATCAAGACCAGAAGACCTATTGCCTTTGATTCAATAAGGATCGTAGTGCATGATTTATCTTGTAAAGCAGCATGCAAGATGATCTGATTGAAGAGTTTGGAAAGTTTGTTACAGAAAAGGAAATGTGAGATCAACTAAAGATCTCTTTTGGGGGAATCTCCCTAATTCAGCTAAGGACTTTGGTTATGAAATTTGAGACCTACTAGAAGGATCCACGCCACAAGATGACCGAGCTTCTGAGGGTGATGTCCAATATGATTCATGACTTGAAGGTAACAGATGACAATCTCACAAATGAGCAGCAGGTGCAGTCCGTGATCAGGTTATTGCCCAACTCTTGGACCCATATGAAACAAATTCTGACCTACAACAAGAATAGCAAGAACTTCTATGATATTTCTTGACATGCGGAACTGGAATCTGAGTGCGAAGAAGCCTATCGCGCCAGTGCCAATGTCCCCTAGGGTGGCAGAGAGTTTGACAGCAAGGGACCACAAAGGAAGAGGAAGGGGTGAGACACGGCACCAGGCGCCAAGACCCAGCGGACATTCAAACACCATCATGGCAACATCGGTGGAGCTAAAAGCAAAGCCAATGTGAAGTGCTTCAACTGTGGAAAGAGATCGGCCATTTCACTCGTGACTGCACTGAACAGAAAAAGATATCTTAGATTCTTACATCTCCATGCGCTTGTGTTTGTTCACATATTTCAGTTACTCATCTTTATCTTGAGTGGATTGTGATTCATGAGTAACAAAGCACATAACGAGGGATCGAGCAGGATTCATGAATTATTGCCAACTCCAGTGGACATGCAAAAAGTTTTCATGAGGAACGGAATGGGCGAGGAAGTTATTGGAGTCGATGCTTACCAACTTTGCCTGATGAATGGATAGACGCTAATTTTGCATGATATGCTCTATGCGCTTAGAGTCCAACATAATCTTGTTTCCATTTCTACTTTGTTAGTGCTTGGCTTTAGTTTAACGTTCATGCAACTGGTTATAGGCCAACATCACTCTTTCCTTCACAGTACACCGCATGGAACTGAACACCCGCTCCATCTCGTCGAGCCAACTTCGAGCCATATCAGGGTCTGGCTGACCACCATAGTAAGGTGGATGGAACTGCATGAAATCCCTCACTGCTCCGCCTGGCCCACCCCTGGTCGACGAGCCCTCACCAGCCTCTCCGCCGAACTGCTGCGACATAAGCTGGTACATGCCACGGAAGAAATCCTCGGCCCCCGAAAATCTCGTAGCATTCACTGCCTCGATGGCCGCTGGTGGCACTCTACTATGCTCCTCCTGCTCCTGCTGAACCTCCTGTTGGATCTCCTGACCTCCAGCCGACTACCCCTGCCGGGAGCGAGTGCCCCGCCTCGACGCCATGCTCGCTCCTGAAGCAAAAGACAGGAAACACGGAACAACAAGGTTAAGAAAAACACACGATGCCCGATGCCAGTGTCAACTGTACATCATCGCTATGGACTAGTGGACCACTACAATTACTTATGATTCTCGTATAATTCCACAACCGTGCTCCGTAATGACCCGAGAATCCGATCACCGGGAAGGCCCGATAACCGGAGACTCGCGCCGTCACCCACGAGTCTGAAGACTCGGAAGGGTTAAAGGATGGTGTGGAGACTACACAAGTATCACAAATAATTGTAGAAATTAAACAGTTTATATAATTAAATAGAAAATAAATTAACATTTTACATGATACATGATCCACAAGATATAACGAAACAACAATGGTAGTAATCCACAACTAGTACAGAGATAAAAAGAAAAGTACAACTACACGGGACATACCCCGGCTCTGACCTCTGGCATTAACACTGGGCTCCTGAATCACACTGAGCCTCAAACGCGCTCCCCTGAGGCCGCGCCTCACCTGAAACACTGTGAAAACACGCAAGGAATGAGTCTCAGAACAAGACTCAGTAGGGATCACTCGAATCCTACCTCGCAAACGGAGAAACCGCTACGCTAGCAGTAAGCGAGAACCTCGAAAGGGAAGCCATGCATCTACAAAACACCGGTCTCACGGCACGAAAGCCGACACACGTGTCACGGTGAAACGACCGGAACACCAAGGTCGACACGAAAAAATCCGAAGGTCGAAGTCGTAAAGACTGACTGACAGTCTATCACTCCCGACTCAACAGGAGTACCTCCCACTAGAAGCAAGACCGGATGCGTCCACTGACGACTTAATCCGCGTCTCGGGTGTCTCCCTCTGGCCCAGCGAGAACTGAGACACCGAACAAGTAACCACAAACAAGTGACTAGTTGGGGTCACGTCCGTCAGTGTGGGTCCAACCGCCCCCAACCACGTGTGCACACACAGACCGTGCGTCCCTGGTCTAGCCCTCTGACCGATTTTTTCCTCAGCCGGACTTTGGCTGGAAGACATGGGGCCCGACGGAAACCAGTCTAAAACCATCTCTAAGGGTAAGCCCGTACACCTACTCCCAGGTGAGACCAGCACACGCGTACTAGTAGGCTACGACTAGTGGAGGGTCACTGCGGAGTAGACTCTAAAGTCGACGGAAAACGACGTCCGCATCCGACAACGTACGGGGACCATCCCACGTACCAGTACCGTCGCACGGTGACCACGGTCAAAAAAGAAATGGGACTGCAACCCATCCGGAGCAGTCCAGAGCCTGGCGGTCTACCCTAGACGCGCCACAGGCTCTGACGGTCTAAGGCTGGACCGTCACAGCCGTCTGACGGCCCAACACAGGGGCGTCAGACCCTCAGTGAAAAATGGCGTATGACGCGCCTACCCTGGTGCATCATAGTCTGTGACGCGCCCTCCCTGGTGCGTCACGAGCCAAGAAGAAATTGACTGTAACGCGCCTACCCTGGTGTGTTACAGGTCCTGACGCACCCAGCCTGGTGCGTCACAAGGCGAGCAGAAAATGGCTGTGACGCACACCTCACGGGACGTCACATGCTGTAACGGACCACCCTTGGTGCGTCATAGGGTGGGAATGCGTCCGCTCTAACGCACCCACACAGGGGCATCACAAGGCTGTGACGCGCGAGTCCTGGTGTGTCACAGGCCTTGAGCCCCAACGGTCAAAACCATAGGTAAAGCCAACGGTCGACTCGTCCCTAACGGTCCAACTCGGGCGCGTCACAGCGTCTGTGGCGGTCTATTGTGGGACCGTCATAGCCCACAGACCCCAATTGGCTAAAAACAGGGCTGTGACGCACCCACCTAGGGACGTCACACTGTGTGACGGTCACTGGAAGGACCGTCACACCGACCCGGCGGTGAAACGGCGTGAAACGCCCAAAAACATCGACCACGCCCCCATGCCTCCATAGGAGAGGGGGAAATCAAAGGGGAAGACCCCTGGGGACCCCTAGTATGCTTCTAGGCCATCAAAATGCCGAATCGCGACTCAAATCTATAGATCGGGTAAACTCTCCCCAAAACATGATTTTGCCATAACCCGCTCAAAAGCACCCCTCCCGGCTCCCATTCGACCTACAAATCACGGGGGATGACGGGATGAGCATAGGGATTCGTCCCCCTACCTCAATAGAGCAAAAGCTCTGCCGAATCAAGCTCAAACCACGAAGAACGCTTTTAGAAACCCCGCTCCTTCACGCTTCCCACGAACACTGCACGCCCACGAGATCGTCTCGCCGCCGCCCACGTCGCCGCGCCGTCGCCCCGTCGCCGTCTGCAGCTGGAGATCAGCTCGCCGCGTCGAAATGGGAGAGAGAGAGGAAGAGGGGGGGTAGTCACGGTGGGAGGAAGAAGAAGATGAAGAAGAAGAAGGGTGGGGAGAGAGAGAAAATGAGAGGTATTGATAGAAAATCCAGAAATTCTAGAAAATATCAAAAAATTAAAAATTACATTTCCGTGATCCTCGGAATGCACCGATCGTAATGGGACCACTCTCGCCTAGGTGAACGACCCGGTTCACCCGCAACGAGATTTCGAAGGAATTACCGAAACACACACCGGAAATCGGAAAATACACACGGAAAAGTCGCGGATGCACTCCGGGCCTCCGAAACAACTCCGGATCGCGCCGACCCGAACACGAACGATGTCTAAAATAAAATTTTGGATAGAATGGAGCCAAACACTCCGAGAAACCAGATCCGAGACCCACGAAGAAGGATCCGAAAGGTCCGGGATATTACAGCCCTCCCCCCTTAAGGAATTTCGTCCCCAAAATTGAGAACAACCCAAGGGAAAAGAAGAGGAAGACTCACTCAAACATGTAAGGGAACTGCTGACGCATCTCATCCTCACGTTCCCAAGAAGCCTCACCACCAGAGTGCCACTACCACACCCCCTTAACCAAGGGGATGACCTTGTTCCGCAGGCGCTGCTCTCGCCTATCCTCAACGCGGACTGGAAACTCTGGGTGAGAAAGATCTGGAGTCATCTACATAGAATCCTCAAGCACATGAGAGTCATCGGGCATATATTTCCGCAACATCGAGACGTGAAACACGTCATGCACCGACGCCAACTCAGAGGGCAACTGCAACCGATAGGCTACCTCACCAATGCGCTCCACGATGTGGAAAGGACCAATATAGCGGGGACTCAGCTTCCCACACCGTCCAAAGCGCATCACCCCCTTCATCGGAGAAACTCTCAAGAACACGCGGTCGCCCACGGCGAATGCGAGAGGCTGCCGCCTCCGGTCAGCATAGCTCTTCTGCCGACTCTGGGCCACCAACATGTTCTGACAAACCAGGTGCACAACATTCACACACTGCTGCACCAACTCCGGTCCCGTCAAAACACGCTCACCAACCTCGAACCAATCCAGTGGGGTCCGACACGGACGCCCATACAACGCCTCATAAGGAGCCATACCGATGCTCGAATGATAGTTGTTGTTGTAGGCAAACTCCACCAACGGTAGGTGGTGAATCCAACTTCCCTGCCACTCCAGGCAGTAGGATCTCAGCTTGTCCTTCAAAGTCTGAATGGTCCTCTCTGACTGACCATCTGACTGAGAATGATACGCTGAGCTAAATGCTAAATCTGTGCCAAGAGCTCATCGGAAAATCCTCCAGAATCCAGACGTGAAGCGCAGATCCCGATCCGACACAATGGAGATGGGAATCCCATGCAACGGAACGATCCGCTCCACATAAAGATGAGCCAATTACTTGGACACGCTCCAGTTGACTTTGACCGATAACAACCGAGTCACCTTCGTCAGCCTATGCACCAGCAACTAAATACTATCCTTCCCGCTCGGAGTCCTCGACAATCTCATCACGAAATCCGTGGTCACGTGGTCCCATTTCCACGTGGGAACATCCAAGGGCTGAAGAGTACCTCATGGTCGTCGATGCTCCGCCTTCACTTGCTGACAGGTCAGGCACCTGGCCACAAATTCAGCAACATCTCTCTTCATGTCAGGCCACCAGAACTATCTCCGTAAGTTTCGATACATCTTTATCGCACCCGGGTGCACGGTGTACCTACTCCCATGAGCCTCGCGTAACACCGCACGGCGAACCTGCTCCTCGACTGGGTCGTACAGCCTACCACGGAACCTCACAGCACCGTCCTCACCGAGCTCCACATCAACCACAGCCAAAATCCGGGACAACTCAGGGTCTGCATGCTGAGCCTCTGTCACCTGACAGTGGATAGCAGGCGTGACAGTCAGACTCGCGAGCACCGCTAACCCTGGCTCCTGAGGAATCTTGAGCCTGAACTAAACTTTGGGCACTTGTTCCCAGAGCCTCCACTTCCTCAACATCAAGGCATTGATCGCGACCTTCCTACTCAAAGCATCAACGACGACATTCATCCTGCCCGGCTGATAAGACGGGGTGAAGTCACAATCCTTCATAAACTCCATCCAACGCCTCTGCCTGAGGTTAAGGTCCCTCTGCATGAACACATACCTCAAACTCTGATGGTCAGTGAACACCTCAAACTTCTCACCGTACAGATAATGCCTCCAGATCTTCAGCGCGAAGATCACAGCCGCCAACTCTAGGTCATGGGTAGGGTAGTTCTCCTCGTGGGTCTTCAGCTGCCGAGATGCATACGCCACCACTCTACCATGCTGCATCAACGCAGCACCCAAACCGACCCCGGAAGCATCTGTACACACTACAAAACCTCCTGATCTAGAAGGTAAAACCAACACCAGAGTCGAGGTGAGCAATCTCTTCAGTTCCCTGAAACTCTGCTCACACTCATCAGTCCAGACAAAAGGCACATCCTTCCGCGTAAGTCTGGTCATCGGGGCCGTAATGCGAGAAAAATAATGGATAAACCGACGATAATAGCCCGCAAGCCCCAAGAAACTCCGGATCTCCGTCACAGACCTTGACCTCGGCCACTGCATTACTGCCTCGACCTTGGCGGGGTCCACGGAAATACCATCACTAGAAATCATGTGCCCCAAAAAGTGCACCTCACGAAGCCAGAACTCGCACTTACTGAGCTTCGCATACAACTGGTGATCTCGCAACGTTTGTAGTACCACACTCAAATGGTACGCGTGCTCCTCAGCAGACCGCAAATAGACAAGGATGTCGTCCACAAATATGACCACGAACTGGTCCAAATACGGACGAAACACCCTCTACATCAAGTCCATAAAGGCTACAGGGGCATTGGTGAGCCCGAATGGCATCACCAAGAACTCAAATCCCCGTACCTCGAGCTGAACGTAGTCTTCTCCACGTTAGACTCTCGAATCCGCAACTGATAATAACCGGACAGCAAATCAATCCACGAGAACACTCGCGCAGACTGAAGCTGGTTGAACAAGTCATCAATCCGCGGCAACGGATACTTGTTCTTAATGGTTACCTCGTTCAACTAACGGTAGTCAATGCACAGCCTCAGACTACTATCCTTCTTCTTCACGAACAACACGGGCGCACCCCAAGGGGAAAATCTAGGACAAATGTACCCCTTGGCCAACAACTCCAGCAATTGCGCCCTCAACTCCCTCAACTCAGCGGGGGCCATACGGTAGGGAGCCTTCGGCGCCAAAGGTCCCATACCAGGCACAATCTCGATCACGAAATCAATCTCCCGCTGGGGAGGTAATCCAGGTAAGTCCTCCAGAAAAATATCAGGAAACTCGCACACTATCAAAATATCCTCGACATCCAGCTCCATCCGGTCTGCCACAACCACGGAGGTGAGAAAACCCTGACAACCCGCGTTGAGCAAACGATGAGCACGAATCGCAGAAATAAGAAAGCGGAAAGAGGAAGACCTAATACCTTGGAAATAGAAGGTGGGTCCATGAAGTCGCCGAAAGTAAACTCTCTTCGAGTCACAATCCACCAAAGCATGATGTGCCTCGAGCCAATCCATGCCCAAAATCACATCAAAGTCCTGAAGTGGCAACGAATAGAGCCTAACCGGCAAACTCCGCCCTTCAATCCACATAGGAACCTCATCGAAACAATATGGAGTGATCATAAAATCACCCGAAGGTAACTCCACTGCCAAATCACAGGACAACTGGGTCACCGGCTCCTCAATACTCAGCGCGAAATCCTCCGAAATAAAAGAATGAGATGCGCCAGAATCAAATAAAACCTCAGCCGCATAACCCAAAATCTGAACGGTGCCTTCCACGAGCTGCGACGCCACTGCCTCTGCCCTGGTCAAGTGTGTAATCTGGCCTCGAGCTCTCTGCCTGCCTCCCACACTCGCTGACCTGGGTAGCGACGGATACTGTCACTATTGTTGCTGCTGCTGTGGCCTCTACTGCTGGGGAACCTGCTGCTGCTGAGGAAACTGCTGCTACTGCTGCCTCTGAGGACAGTCACGTGTCATATACCCTGGCTGGTCACACCGAAAATAAACTATCGGCGTCGTGCACTGCCTGCCTGGATGGTACTCGCTACACCATGGACACGGTCCTCGCGATCCACCCACTGATCCCTAAGGCTGAAACGGGACCAGCTGATGTACACTGCCCAATGACGCCTGCCTCTGGTCCTTGCGCTTCTTACCGAAACGCTTCTTGAGAAACTTCTTGGCCTTCGAGCCAAAGGACACAGATCCCGTCACTGACGCTACCGGTGCCGGCACTTCTGAACCACCCGACGCATGCTGAAAAGAACCCTATTGCTGGGTAGCCGACTGCTGGCTACGACCTGACAAAGACTGCCCCTGGCTAATCGGTCCTCGAGTCCTCTGCATGTCCATCTCTAAAGAAGCCGCAACACGAGACGCCGTCTCTAGATCAGTGGCCGCATTCGCGATCAAATGGTGCCTCAATTCCTGCCTCAAGCCCTGTACGAACTGTGCGGTCTTCACCTTCTCATGCTCCATGATATGAGGTGTATACCGACCCAGCTCAACAAATCAGGTCCTGTACTGCAACACGGACATGTCGCCCTGAACCAGCTCCAAAAACTGACGCATCCACTGCGTAGCAATATACTCGGGATAGTAGGTACACTCGAAAGCACTGACATAGTCACTCCACGCAATCTGCTCAAGTGGACGAAGCTGGAAAGACGTCTTCCACTCGGAGGGCCACCACTCCCGAGCCGTACCCTGCAACTGGTGATAGGCCAACATCACTCTGTCCTCCGCAGTACACCGCATGAAACTGAACACCCGCTCCATCTCGTCGAGCCAACTCCGAGCCATATCAGGGTCTGGCTGACCGCCATAGTAAGGTGGATGGAACTACATGAAATCCCTCACTGCTCGGCCTGGCCCACCCCTGGTTGACGAGCCCTCACCAGCCTCTCCGCCGAACTGCTGCGACATAAGCTGGTACATGCCACGGAAGAAATCCTCGGCCCCCGGAAACCTCACAGCATCCACTGCCTCAGTGGCCGCTGGTGGCACTCTACTCTGCTGCTCCTGCTCCTGCTGAACCTCCTGCTGGATCTCCTGACCTCCAGCCGACTGCCCCTGCCAGGAGCGAGTGCCCCGCCTCGACGCCATGCTCACTCCTGAAGCAAAAGATAGGAAACACGGAACATCAAGGTTAAGAAAAACAAACGATGCCCGATGCCAGTGTCAACTGTACATCATCATTGTGGACTAGTGGACCACTACAATTACTTATGATTCTCGTATAATTCCATAACCGCGCTCTGATACCAGTTGTAACGACCTGAGAATCCGATCACCGGGAAGGCACGATAACCCGAGACTCGCGCCGTCACCCACGAGTCCGAAGACTCGGAAGGGTTAAAGGATGGTGTGGAGACTACACAAGTATCACAAATAATTGTAGAAATTAAACAATTTATATAATTAAGTAGGAAATAAATTAATATTTTACATGATACATGGTCCTCAAGATATAACGAAATAACAACGGTAGTAGTCCACAACTAGTATAGAGATAAAAAGAAAAGTACAACTACACAGGGTATACCCTGCCTCTGACCTCTAACACTAACGATGGGCTCCTGAACCACGCTGAGCCTCAGACGCGCTCCCCTGAGGCCGCGTCTCACCTGAAATACGGTGAAAACACGCAGGGAATGAGTCTTAGAACAAGACTCAGTAGGGATCTGTGGACGTATAAAATTGTACGTACATATGTCCCGCCAGGCCCCCGCATTGATGTCAAAGTCGAAAGGAAAGGATCCAGGGAGACTGACCATCCAGGGCTCCGGAAGAATACTACCGTCCGACAAATCCCCACATTTGCACGGACGCATTAAATGACAAAGGGAACACAGGAAACCCTTCCTGAACCTATACACTGCTATGGACCCATCCTCGAGTCCATAACGGTGAAGAAAGATCCCAGAGAGTACGCAGCTGCAAGCCCCTGAAATAAAGGCAAATGCCCCGTCCAAGCGGCACACCACGTGCCCTTTCAATGGCACACCGCCTGGAAGGCCTTCAGCGGCACACTCACCTCAAGTGCCTTCAGCGGCACACCCTCAGCTGCCTCCAATGGCACCCGCGAGCCCCAGCGGCACACCCGAATGGCCGTTCAGCGGCACACCTCAAGTGCCTTCAGCGGCACACCCTCAGCTGCCTCCAACGGCATCCCTAACGAGCCCCAGCGGCACACCCGAATAGCCGTTCAACAGCACACCTCAAGTGCCTTCAGCGGCACACCCTCAACTGCCTCCAGCGGCACACCTTTCTGCCCGTCAACGGCACAACCTCAGGCCTCTCAGTGGCACACTTCCAGCAAGCCTTCATGCCCCTCCAGCGGCACAGTAGTGAGCTCCCCCGAACGGCACAAACCGGCAGGATACACAACGGTCACTAGAGGAGCCCCTTGGCGCGCAGTGTGGCCACTTCGACGCCAGCTGACCCCAAGCCTAGGTGTCGTCCTCCGATTGGATGAAGGAGACTTCTACCTGACAGAGATGGGAATCGGGTCAACCTCGGACGGCAGTGCCATCACGAGGTCCCCCGTCAACGGCCCACGTATAAAAGGCCTTCACAGAGAAACAAAGAAGGAGGAGGGAGACAGAGGAACGGCATGCAAAGAAGGCACCCATTCGAAGAGAAGAGAACCAGAGGAAGAAAAGAAGAAGAAGCAGGTAGAGGAGAGCAAGGAAAGAAAGGGAAAGTGGGCTGTGTAGTGGAGAGGGAAGGATGGCAGTGAAGGGAATGATCACCCTTCTTCATCCTAACACTCTCCCCAAACTTATATGTCTTGTTCTTCCCCCGTTCTCTCCCCCATTTGCTTGGATATATTGTATCACGTTTGGCCTTCTGGCCATGATTTTTGTCATCTCGAGTTTGTCATGAATGAAACACCTTTTGGCTTTGCCTTTGTTTATTGCACTTGTTGTTTTCTTCTTACTGTTGGTCTATGAGTTTTGTGTCTGCCTCCAGTCCTCCAACTTCTTGCTTGATCTCACCTCCCGTGGCATGGGTCTACTTGATTGAGAGGTTTAGCTCTTGGCTTGATGGGGCAGGGCCAGCCTCTTCCCCCTCCAATGGCTTTCCTTAGTATAATGACCCTTGATATTCGCTATACGGGTATGTGGGAGTCCACTCTCCTTTTGACACTTTGGATCCCCTCAGTGCCTAGAGCGTCCCTCTTTGCCCTCCTTCGGAACCAGCGATATACACATATACGCTCAAGCCTCCCAGTCATCAGTTTACTCAGGCCCTCAAGCGGCACACCTCCCTGGGTCTGCTCAGCGGCACAGTCCTCCTCGAGTCTGCCCAGCGGCATGCTCTTCCCTGGGTTTGCTCAGCGGTGCACCCTTCTCGTTTGTCTCCCCAGCGGCACAGACTTCCCTTCGTTTGCCCAGCAACACGCCCTCTCTAGCCGCCAGCGGTACACCCTTGGCTGCCTCAGCGGCACACCTCCCTTGTTGGCATGTTCGGCGGCACACATACTTTGGTTGTCACTTCTCCAGTGCATCCATGGCTCGTATTAGTCTACTGGTTTCTCGGCCGGCGTTTTCTCCGAGTTTTCCAAAGTTTCCCCCCAAAGGTGGCTGCTTAGGCACACACCTCAATTGTTGGTTCATGCCACCCCTGTGGACATGTTCCTTGTTATTCCCTTACCATCCGGGTCGAGGGGAGATGATGCCGAATTTTTGCCAGAAATAACAATATGTTAAAAGACAAAAGGAGGCAACAAACAAGTGAGGTAAGTAACGATAAAACATTCTAATCAACTAAAGGAATTATGCAAAGCTCCAGGAATTGGCTGAATAAGACTCAAAGGACTGCACTATTGAACGGGAATTGGGACTCAAGCATATGACAAGAAGATTGGCAGTGGATCTCCCGAGGTTCTCCGTCAGACCTGCATGGGCAAGGGCTCTCTCTCTTTTGAACTTTGTTCCACCCATCTGAACTCCACCCTATTTTCCTTAACCCTTTACTCTCAGTTCAAACCTTCCAGCAACCGCCCATACCCTTCAGCTCTCCAACGGCACACTCCCAACCCTCCAGCGGCACACTCCTTAACCCCCCAGTGGCACACTCATCAATTCCCCAGCGATACACCTCTTAGCTCTCCAGCGGTACACTCCCTAACTCCCCAACGGCACTCCTTAACCCCCCAACGACACACTTATCAATTCCCCGGCGATACACTTTCTAGCTCCCCAGTGACACACTCCCAGTCCCACCTCCAGCGGCACACTCCATCATCTCTCCAATAAATATATAGGTATAATAAAAATTATATTAAAAGGGACAATGAGTAATAATAATAGTGATAAAACAAAGGGGGGGATGGCTCCAATCAAAATAATGAGCAGAGAGAAGATAACAAAAGGGGTAATGCTAATAAATGAACGACAATGATGAATGTCACTCGGGGCAACCCACGAACATAACGGTATGGCCCTCGTCTCTCCTTCTTGGATTCCAAACCCGGGAATACTAATGATGCTCTTGTGAGCCGAACGTCATCCTCGGGAGTCGTCCCTCTCGTCATGGTGACCGTCCGGCCTTACCTCGGGCCAATATCTCATCAGGGTCCCCTCCCTCACTGGGATCTGACTTTCCCCCTTGCATTAAAATTGCCTTCCCTCGACAGACATTTGCATGGATTCGTCCCCCGTCACTGTCTTGTTTTCCGTATGGACTTCTGTCCAAACATAGAATGGTCCATCGGTGATCGACATAATCTGAGCGCTCATGCCCTCACCACGGGCTTGCCGCATAGCCCGGCTACCATTTCCTTCCTGCATGAATTAGTATTCCTCTCGGTCGTGGAGCCCTTATTTCTGGTAATTAATCAAGGGTATTCCCCTCTCAGAGGGGATGTAAATTACGTCATGACCTTTATGGCACAGCAGGTCTCAGTCCTAACACGAATCACACAATCGTCTGATTAGTCGGGCCGAGCGCACCATGGGCTTCCATGAAGCCCGAACAAATTGTCACCTCGTGACTGGCACGCCCACGCACTTAATAAACCCAATTAACCCAACTAACAAATAAACGACGATCTAAATAAAAAAGTGTGTCCACAAGTCTGGCACGTTCGGTGGGACGGAAGATGAAAATTGAAATAAAGAAGCTTGGCTACTACTGGCCGACAATGTTTGATGACTGCTGCAAGTACGCCAAGTCTTGTCAGAAATGCCAGGAGCATGCTACGGTGCCCAGGAGGCCACCCGTGCCGCTGCATC
This sequence comes from Amorphophallus konjac, assembly GCA_022559845.1. Taxonomy (NCBI): domain Eukaryota; kingdom Viridiplantae; phylum Streptophyta; class Magnoliopsida; order Alismatales; family Araceae; genus Amorphophallus; species Amorphophallus konjac. The sequence continues at coordinate 11,357,713 of CM040124.1, forward strand.
CGACACTACCCAGCTGGCCTTTCGTCCAGTGGGGAACAGACGTTGTGGGCCCACTACCCGCGTCATCCGTCGGGTGCAAATACATTTTGGCGGCAACTGACTACTTCTTCCGCTGGGCGGAAGCCGTTGCTTTGAGAGAAGTGACTAGGGAGATCGTCACCAGATTTGTCCGGCGCAATATCATATTCCGGTTTGGAACGCCAAACCGAATCATCTCGGATAATGGAAGCCACTTCCGCAACCAAAAAGTCTACCGGCTGGCAGAGAAGTACAAGATCGACTGGAGGACGTCAACCCCCTACAACCCGCAAGCCAATAGTTTGGCTGAAGCTTTCAACAAAACTCTTTGTACTCTCCTCTCCAAAATTGTTAATTCTAACAAAAGGGATTGGGAAGAAAGAATGTATGAGGCCCTCTGGGCATATCGAACTGTTTACAAAACTCTGACGGGTTGTTCACCCTTTTCCCTGGTATATGGCTCAGAGGCGATCGTCCCCATCGAGCTGGAGATACCCTCCCTTCGAGTTGCAATCCAACACTGGTTGGTCCGAGAAGACCAAACAAATGTCGAGCGAAGGCTCGAAGAGCTCTCCAACTTGGAGGGGAAGCGGCTCCAAGCCCAATAGAACATCCAGATCTATCAAACCCGCATAGCTCGCGCCTTTGACAAGCTCGTCAAGGAGCATGAATTCAAGAAGGGTGACCTCATTATGGTCAAAAGGAGGGAAGTTATGGCTTCCAACCCCAAGGGCAAGCTGAATGAGAATTGGCTTGGACCCTATGTAATCCAAAATATTTATGAAGGCGGAGCATATGTGATAGTCGATCATCGGGGGGAGGTCCACTTTTCACCCCTTAATGGTAGGCATCTAAGGTTGTACCACGCTCCGATTCCCCCTTTCAGTGAATAATACATTCTCTCGCCCCGCAGCGGGCAAACTTGCATTTCAACTGCTCTGATGGTTTGTCATTATTCACTGTGCATTTCAAAAAAAAAATAAAAAAGAAAAAAAAGAAAAAAGGGGGGAAGAGAAAGAAGATAAGAGAGAAAAAGAAGAAAAGAAAAGAAAAAAAAGGAAGATAAGAAGAAAAGATAAGAAGAAAAGATAAGAAAAGATAAGAAAAGAAAAAGAAAAGAAAGGAAAAGAGAAAAAAGAGGGGAAGTAAAGGAGGAGGAGCCAGCCCTCCTTTACTAACCGTCACCTGTACCAACGAATACTTCAATAAATGAATCAACCCTGTCAGCCCTTGACATTCTGTCGGCACTGACGAAGAATACCCCAGCCGGACTTTTCGCCTGGGATCGGGGAATCAACCATTCTCCTTGCGTTGGCACCAACCCGTACCAACGAATACTTCAATAAACGAATCAACCCTATCAGCCCTTGACATTCTGTCGGTGTAGACACGCTAAAATTGACGTTATGTTTGATCAAATCTCATGTCATTATGTAAACGCCCCAAGTGGACTTCAATATTCCCATAACATGAAGTTGTTCTATTTTTTTGTGAATTCGATGCATTTTTCCTGCATTTTTTTGATTCACGACCTAACGAAGGGCGTTACTTTCAAAAGTCGCGACCTGTCATAGGGCGTTTCAAAAGAAGGGACGACCATATATGAGGGCGTCAATTCCTGGTATTATCCGTTAATTTCTGGAATTATCTATTTTCAAAATAAAAAGCTTTTTCTGAGTAACGTCCTTCCTTAGGGCGTGTTTTTAAGCAACGCCGTTACCTCAGGCGTGTTCCAGGAACTTCTAAACAAAGAAAGTTTTATTTCCAAAATTAAATCCAGGAAGAAACGGCCTTTCCTAGGTCGTGTTTCAATAAACGTCCTGTGGCAGGTCGTCAATTAATAAATTGACGCCCTGGCTTGAGTCGTGTTTCATCCAGAGTCCTTCCTTTTTCCATCTTTCCCTCACAGTTCCCTACCATCCATGGGACTCTTGCTCGATCTTGATCCTTCCCTGGATGCCTCATTACCTGTTCTTATCATTTCCTTGGTTTGATCATCCGATTGAAGTATTATAAAAGGAAATATCATTCGATCGTGAAAAAGGTTAACCGGGTTAAGCATTCAAAGCATTTGAAGTATTCAGAAGGTTGAACGCCTGCTTCTACTCCATCCCTCTGCATCAGGGGCGTGCTTCATCCATCCCTCTGCATCCGTTCAATACCTTCACGGCTTCCCTTTACTCTCGTCAGGAAGAGCAGGGCTATCGTGCTTATTTCATTTATTTTTCTAAGCATATTCATCATCACTGTCATCCTATCATTAGTTTTCTTATTGCATTACATATCAACATGTCATATCCTTTCCCTAGTTCTCTTCTAGGGGTTTAAAAAAATAAAAAAAAAGGTGCACACGTTGATGTCTTTTTCATCATTTCATGTTAGTTTTGGATTGATACTATAGCACTTTGGCTGATCCCTCTCTCTTTTGCTTGTTTTCATTGTCTTTTTACAAGGTAATCAACTAAGAAGACCCACTTCATCGGCCGGCCGATTGAAGTTGGAGGAGGAAATTCACATCCATCCCGCATCCTAATTTCCATCAGGTACGCGCGATCTCCTTTTGTTCTTATTGAGGTAACCCCTCTGGCGATCACATCATCTCCACTTTAGCACCTCGTGCTATTTTTATTGCGTTCTTTTGCATTATTTATCCCATTGTCATATTTAATTTCTCCAACAAAGAGCGGATTTTAATCCGATCTACAAATTGGCGATCACGGTGGGACTTCCACTGTTTTCTTTATTGATTACCATCTCCATTGGCACCCTCGTGTGCCCTTTCCCCTTGACACCCTCGTGTGTCCTTTTTCCTTAGGCACCCTCGCGTGCCCTTTCCCCTCGGTACCCTCGGTACCCTTTCCCTTGTGCCCCTCGGGCACCCTCCATTGTGCACCCTGCACACTCCTAGGATCAGTCAATTGTTGCTTATTAACGCCTTCCATAAGGGCGTCTTTTGATTTAACGCCCCTCACAGGGACGTGTTTTATTGATTAACGCCCCCTTTCAGGGCGTGTGTTTATCGCATCTGCTGGCGTTTGGTTTGCTCATTATATCGTCTGATATTTAACGCCCCTCTCAGGGACGTGTTTCGTTGATTAACGCCCACTTCCAGGGCGTCTTTTACCATAACTACTGTCTGCTGCATGCTTATCATATTGCCTGTGGATTAACGCCCCTCTCCGAGGCGTTTCATTTCTTAATCAGCGCCTATCATCAGGGCGTTTCTCTGAGTTTTGACGCCCTCCTATGGAGGCGTCCTTTCTTTATAACGCCTCACCTAAAGGCGTGCTTTCCTACCGTCTGTGAGCCCCTCACAGAGTTTAACGACAGCCACGCTGCCGTGTCTTCATTTGGCCACGACCTACCGCAGGGCGTGTCTTTCCTCCTGCTGTGAAAATGACCTTTCCCAGGTCGTTTCTTTACTATTTTTTTTTCACAGATACTGCTTCCTGTGTTTAGTTCTTATTCATTGCTTGGCATCTGTCTTGATATTATATTGCTGCTTGGATTATCTTGTTTGATTGGCTTGGTTGAGAGACCTCCTCTCTCTACCCTGGGATCCACACACCCTTCTTGGAATCGGGACGACCCTCCATTGAGCATTCCGTCTCTTTGGACCGAAAATCCCTTTTCCAAGACCTCCATAAGTCCCCGCACCCGTGGATTCCCTCACGGACGCCGGGCTGGTTGTACCCTTGAAGTACCTGGAGTTTAGAGAACCCATGCGTTGTTAAAGAGAGAGAAAAACTTAGTTGACCCGGAGGTTACACTTGGATCAAACTAGGTCTCATTTGGCAAAAGAGTGAACTTTCACAAATAATCCACTCTAATTCAAACACCAAACATTAAAATCTTGCGTTTCTTGTCAACCTTGTTTGCATAAACATAGTTGGGTGAGTTGATTGCTTTGTTTGGATTAAATATTTTGTGATAGTTCCTTCATTAAACACTCTCTCTCTTAAGAATGAAACTCCGTTCAGGTAAAATCATCAACATGTCAGGCAACGGGTACTCTTATGATGATGAGAATGAGAACATATTTGGTCAATATGAGGACCCTCTCCAGGATTCCGTTTATTATGAAGGGAACTACCTCCCTCCTCACCCCCATTATTCACAAGTTCATGTGGTTGATACCACTAATCATGAGGCTGACCCTTCGTCTCAAGTTCCATCTTCCAACACTTCGGGGAACCCTTCCCCATCCATTAATGTCACAGATTTGATCCAAGCTCTCTCCCAGTTGGATGACTCCCAGCGGCAAGCCATTCAGGCCGCCTTGAAGGGGAAATCCGTCCCTTCGTCTTCTTCTAATCCCCCTCTGGCCGTGAGTGGCCATCAAATCATTAATGACCAGGCGGTCTTGCATCCCCCCTCCTCTCGTCCACAAACGCCTACTGCGGCCATGCCGGCCCAGCAGGTGAGCTATTCAGCGGTTAGGCATCAATCTTCCCAACCTCCTCGGATTCTACGAACGCCTATACCGCATTCTTTTGCTCAGAATCAGGCCCCGGTCGAGCCCGATACCAACACTCTCTTGCTTCAAAAGCTGGCCAGCATGGAGGAGCAGCTCAAGAAGGTTACAGCGACTAAGAATGCTCCGGAAATTTCTCTTCCTACGTTGCCGGTGTTCCATTTACCACCTTCTGAAATGCCGAATTTCGGCGATATAATGGGATGGGCAACCCATTCATTCATTTAAAGGATTTCCGGTATGAGACTTCCTTTTGGCAAGACAATAAGGCCTCCCTGGCCTACTTATTCAGGCGATCTCTTGAGGGGCCAGCCCTCGAATGGTTTTATTCTTTGGAGCCAGCTGATGCCGGCGATTTTGATGTTATTCAAAGAAAATTCTTGCAAAAGTACAGAGACCGGGTGGGACCTTCCCTTTCTGTTACAGATTTAGTTGCCGAGAGAATGAAGCCCGAGGAGGACTTCATCGTATTTGCTGATAGGTGGCGGTCTATGGCTGAGAAATTGAAAGACACATTGTCGGAGCAGGAGCAAGTAAAAATGATTATTTCTAATGCAACTCCTCAATTCCGGCACATTTTGGCCATGAATCGGCTGACAACTATGGAAGAGCTCTATGAAAGAGCTCGTTATATACAAACACAAATGAAGGATTCGCCCATCATGGGCATGTTTGAGCCGAAGCCTCGGCTATTTAAAAAGAATACAAATGTCAACAGCGGGCCCACGACTGAAGGCACTGTCACAAATGAGCAGGTCGGCGTAGTTGGCAACCCCCATCATCAAGCTAACCTACGTCCACCACCGCCTCCACGACAGAACCCTCATTTTAACCCTACTCCACCACCCCAATTCGCACCTCAACGCTCCTTCGCTCCACCGCAAAACCAAGCCCCCCGCATAGACCTTCCAGCTCCACCACAATACCATCAAGTGCCCCCGCCAGCCAACTACGGCCAACAACAACAACGGAGACCGCCACTTGGCCCCAAAAGGGACCACTATCCTCCACTCCCTGAAAGTCTCCCCGATATTTTTAATGCCCTGATGGCTGCCAACTTGCTCGCCTTACCAAGGGAAAGAACCGTGTGGCCCGCTAATGTTGACACATCCCGTTATTGTGCCTTTCATCGCGGCCCTGGTCACAACCTGGATCGTTGCTTCCACTTCAGAGATTACATCTACGATCTAAATGACCAGGGTGACATCAATTGGGATGAGATGAGACAATTCATAGCCGCTATGAAAGAAAGAAGGGCTTCTCGGCAACAGCAAAATCAGCAACAACAGCAGCCAGCTCCGCAGCAAGTTCAGCCACAGCAAGCTCCAGCACCCCAGCAGGATATGGGGATCGTCCGTAATCCATTGCCGGAGCACGCTCCTAATCAACACGTGAACCCTGTCACGTCTCTCTACGAGGTGGAGAGAGGGCAGGGATGGCACGAAGAAAACGCCTCTGTCGGGGCATTTCACCATGATCCAACTCAAAATCAAACTCCGCGCCTTTTGCGCACCCTCCCTTCTTCTTCTATTCTTCAATCGGACGTTCTCTTTTACGCCCCGTCAACCCATCTACCCCCATCAATTCTACGGCCTTGCCGGCTCGCTCCTCCTTACCCGCCTACCACCTCCACAACCTATCGCACCACCTTCCACCACCAACTCTATACCTCCGCCATCCAGGCCACTCCTACTTCGCTCACCGCCAGCACCCGCTACCCCCTCTACCACTCCTACACCGGCAAGGGTTCCTCCGTCATCAGTTCAACCACCTTTTGTACCACGATCTCTCCTTATTCCACCACCTTCCAATGCTCCTCGCATTCGGGTATCCTCTCTTCTCCCACGCCTCCTGCGGGGGTGTCTCCGTCAAATGTTCCTCCTACACCTCCTACGGAGGCGCCCTTTTTATTGAATTCCCCTTTGATATCCCCTAGCAGGGTTTCTGCTACCAACATTCCTTCTTCTTCTTCCAACCCTCCTCCTAATGTTGCCCCGACAGAGGCGCGTCAAGGCGTAGCGCCACTCCGCAGTGGACGGATATTCCACCGTATTTTCCCACAGAGAGAGCTAGAGCCTGTGCAGGGGCCACAAGAGCAAGAGCAGGAACAAGATTCAGTGCCGGGGACTCAGTATGATTTATTAAAGCACTTGGACCGCACTCCAGCCAGAATCTCCATTCTTGAATTGATCAAGAGGTCCACCACTCATCAGCTGGCCCTGAAGGAATACCTGCAGAAAGTCATGGTCAATGAGGACCTTCCGGTTGAACAGATAATTACAGTCTTGACCCCTGCTAGCAGTCAGCCGGCAATCACATTTCATGAACATGAGTTAGCACCTCTACCGGCAAGAAAATATGCCCTATGTATTACGGTTGATATCAACAAGGTGGCTGTCAAGCAGTGTTTGGTAGACACCGGTGCATCTATCAATGTGTTGCCACCGAGCACTCTGAAGTTATGCGGTATCTCTGAGAGCCAGATTCGGCCATCTACTATTACTGTCACGGCATATGACAATACAAAGAAACCCCCTCTGGGTATGATTACTCTCAAAGTCAGTTTGGGTCCAGCCACCATTACAGCAGATTTTCATATTCTGGATATGGATCCGACCTTTAATGGCATTCTGGGTCGCCCTTATATTCAGCAGCTTGATGCAGTGCCCTCTACAAACCATCAGTGCCTCAAGTTTCCACACAAGGGCCGCATTATCAAGGTGACCAGCGTGCCGATCTTGCCAGAGGAAGACATTCATGTAGCTTCATCAGTTCCTTCCATATGGCCTGCCAACAAGCCGTTATTATCTGTGCTGGACCTTCCCCGTCCACGGCCGATGCTATCTGAGACTGTTACCACAGTTGCTATGACACCCCTGCCTTCTAAGGGGAAGAAGAAAAAGAACATGATTAAAACCCCTGGTTGGAACATTCTATTAAAAATGGGATATCAAGACGGCAAAGGCCTGGGTATCAATTGTCAGGGCAGGATTAGGCCCATTAAGCCTCAAAAGATGATTGCACGAGGGGGCTTAGGCTACAAAGCACCGGGCAAAAATGAAGGAGAGCCGTGGGCTGTTATGACGTCCACCTTCAAGCCAGATCGCCAGCCGCTCACCTGGACTTTAAAGACACATTTTGTTACCGGTGGCATTCAGAATAATGAGCAGACCACCGTCATTACTTCATTGCTTGATTGTCAAGATGTGCACGCCAGACAGTTTGCTCGTCACATTGCCCCACTGGCTACCTACAAAGCCCTGGAGTCTTTGAGGCCAGATAAAAGAAGAAAAATGGGTGATCCGGAATGTGACTGGTACAGGTGGTTTGACATGAATGACATCACAATCTCTCTGAGCCGCCTGTTCATGCCAACAGATCCAGAGTGGCCGCCGCTGATTCAAGAACTGATTGAAATGCCAGCAGTAGTCACAGATAAAAGGCAGATGTTAAGTGACTACACAGATACTGGGGAGCCAGATGTCCCCTTTGAAGAAGGATTTTCTGTGGACAGGCTGTGGGCCGGCCTCTTTTCTCTCACTTCATGCATCCCACTGTTCTGGCTTCCTTATACTCTTGCTGGTTTGGTCGCGTGCCACGACCACCTCCGATTACCATCAATTTTGCTCCAAACTCAGTCCAGTTCTCTCTTCCGATACCTCCTTCGCTCCTCGAGCGATTTGCTGAAATCTCCATCACGCCCCCGAGAGGGCCATCTTTGATTAAATCTTTCTCTGATCTTGCAATTTCCACTCCCCCTGCTACTCCCCCTTCACATTGCTTCCTACTGGAAAAAGAAAATAAAAATAAAGGAAAAGATAAAAATGAAAAAAAAAACGCCAAATCTCCAACATTCCAATCCTCCATTTCTATTGAGGAGACCTCCTATTTTTCTCCCGAGTGCGTCCCGACCCAGGGGCCGCTCCTTCAGGATTCCTTGATCAATCTTTTCTCCCCCTCTGGTGAGGGGCCTTCCTCTGTATCACCTCCTGTATCCGCTTTTTCGTCTCCTTCCCCTGATCAAGCTAGTTGTTCCTATTCTTCCTCCTCTCCCTCTAATAATAAAAATCAGGGGATAGTTCCACATAAGAAGGCCAAGGGTAGGCAGATTCCCCGAAGATTTTTGTTGGAGTTGGCCATCAGATGCCAAGCTTGTTTAGCTCTCCCGGAGTTTGTGGAAGATCCAATTATCCTGCCAGAGTTAGAATATGAAGATGTTATTGCTTCTTATGAGGGTTTGGGCGTTTATGAAATATTGAATGATGAAGACCCTATTGAAGAGGGGGACGAAAATTATGAAGAATATGAGGACGAGGCTGATGCTTTTGCTAGTGAATGAGAAGATTCGACGAACCATCAGCCTCCGTAGAAGAACCTACCAAAGAAATTAATCTGGGTACCGAGGAAGACCCTAGGATTGTCCTCATTAGCAAGAATTTGCCGCCCTCCGAAGAGGAGGCGCTCATTTTAGTTCTTCAAGAATACAAGGACACGTTTGCTTGGAGTTATGAGGATATGCCTGGATTAGACCCTGCGCTCGTTGAACACCGCCTTACACTTAAGCCAGGGTCTGTCCCGGTCAAACAACGGTTGAGGCGTTTCCACCCTAACATGGCTTTAAAAATGAAAGAAGAGGTCGATAAGCTCCACAAAGCTAGATTTGTTAGAGTTGTCCTCTATCCCAATTGGGTGGCTAACATTGTCCCGGTTATGAAGAAAGATGGGAAGGTTCGGATTTGCATAGACTTCCGGGACCTCAACCGAGCATGTCCTAAGGATGACTTCCCCCTCCCTCATATTGATGTTCTAATTGATAATACGGCAGGATTTGAGACTCTTTCTTTTATGGATGGCTTTTCAGGTTATAATCAAATTCGTCTGTCTGAGGAAGATCAGGAGAAAACATCATTCACTACACCATGGGGCACTTATTGTTATGTGGTCATGCCCTTTGGACTTAAGAATGCTGGAGCCACTTATCAGAGGGCTATGATGGCTATTTTTCACGACATGATTCACATCTATATTGAGGTGTATGTGGATGACCTGGTAGTGAAATCAAGGACAAGGATTGAGCATCCTGGGGTTCTAGCTAAGGTTTTACAAAGGTCGCGGGAATATCAATTGAAAATGAACCCCAAGAAGTGCGTATTTGGCGTTTCTTCAGGGAAATTGCTTGGTTTCATTGTTAGCAAGAGGGGAATTGAAGTTGATCCCAACAAGGCGAGAGCCATTAGAGATATGCCTCCTCCCAAGAATTTGAAGGAAGTTCGAGGATTAATAGGGAGGTTGCAATTCATTCGCCGCTTCGTCTCCCAGCATTCACAAAGATGCAGGCCGTTTTACGAGCTTACCAAGCCGGGAGTTAAGTTTAATTGGGATGACAAGTGTCAGGCAGCCTTTGACGGATTGAAGGATTATTTGGCCAATCCTCCTGTCCTGAGGCCGCCAATTCCAGGTAAACCACTTATTCTGTATGTTTCAGTCCTGGATGACTCTGTAGGTGCTGTCTTAGCTCAAGTGGATGAAGAAGGTAAGGAGAGGGCAGCATACTACTTGTCTAAGCTTCTTAACCCCTGTGAGCAGAGGTACTCAGCCATGGAGAAGACTTGTGCAGCTTTGGTTTGGGTAGTTCAGAAATTAAAACATTATTTCCTAGCTCACGAGGTTCACCTCATTGCACGCATGAACCCAATCAAATTCCTCCTTGAAAAATCTGTCCTCACTGATCGATTAGCACGTTGGCAAAGCTTCCTCTCCCAGTTTGATATCACTTACATTCAACAAAAAGCTATCAAAGGTTATGCCATCGCCGAACATCTTGCTCATCACCCTCTACCTCATTTTGATCCTGTCAATTCTGAGTTCCCAGATGAAGAATTAATGTCCATTAATCAACCCCTTGATCCTATGTGGACGTTACATTTTGATGGAGCTCTTAATTCTCAAGGAAGAGGGATCGGCATGGTCCTTTTAACACCTGAAGGGGTCACCATTCCATTTGCTGCTCGGCTCACTTTCCCTGTCACCAACAATATAGCCGAGTATGAAGCTCTTTTGGCCGGTCTGCAAACCGCTCATCAATATGGTGTCACCCACTTGAGGATTGTCGGTGATAGTCAACTCATTTTGCGCCAGGTGTTGGTCAAGTGCCGCACTATCAATCCTAAGCTTAAGCCCTACCAGGAACTCGCTTCAGCTTATGCCAAACTCTTTACCAAGTTAATCTTCGTTCACGTCCCTCGCAGTCAGAACATTCTAGCTGACGCTCTTGCTTCTTTAGCTTCTGCTTTAGTCTTCCCCCCTGAGCGTGATTTCCATGTCCCTCTGATTCATCAGCGTGACACTCCAGCTATTAAGGATCGTGCTTTCCTTGATATTAGGGATCAGGTGCTCGAGAAGGCCAAGCAGAAAGAAACTCTTAAAGGCAAAGAGGTCATGCTTTTGGACTGGGAAGAAGAGTTGGCTGATGAAGAGAAGCCTTGGTATTATGAGATTGCCAGATACTGTAATGATCAGTCTTATCTCGAGGAAGCCACCGCAGAAGAAAAGAAAGCAATTAGAAGAGTGGCTCAACGTTATACTTTGGTTGGAGGTGTGCTCTACAGAAGAGGGCTCACCGGTGTTTTATTGAGATGCCTCGATGATGATGAATCTTGGAAAGTTGTGGAAGAGGCGCATTCTGGTGTGTGTGGTGGTCATGTGAACAGCCAGATGCTAGCTAAGAAAATCCTTAGGCTAGGTTTCTATTGGCCCACTCTAGAAGAGGATTGCTCTATCTATGTTCGTAGGTGTGTTAAGTGCCAACTGCACGCCGACAAGATTCATTCTCCTGCTTCTTCGCTCCATCCTACGTCCTCCCCATGGCCTTTTTCCATGTGGGCTTTTGACATCATTAGACCTCTTGGTGACTCGAATCTCCTCACGAAGCAAAAGTCGTTCATCCTGACGGCAACAGAGTACTTCACCAAGTGGGCGGAAGCAGAAGCTTACGTGGAAATCAAAGCGTCAACTGTCTGCAAATTCATCATGAAGAACATCATCACGAGGTTCGGCATCCCGAATACCATCGTCACCGACAATGGACCTTAATTTATCTCTCAAGATCTCAAGGATCTCTGCAACAGGTACAACATTGCATTGCATCATTCTTCTCCCTATTATCCGCAGGGCAATGGCCAAGCAGAGGCCACCAATAAAACTTTTAATCAAAATTGTTAAGAAGACGTGTGAGGCTAATAAATTTGCGGACTGGCCAGACAAGCTGGTTGAAGCTCTTTGGGCCTACCGCACTTCCATTCGAACTCCCACTGGGCAAACTCCTTTCGCCCTTACTTATGGAATGGAGGCAGTAGTCCCTTATGAGATTCTTATTCCCTCTCTGCGAGTACAATTGGACAAGGAGCTCTCTATTGATGAGCGTCGTGATTCACTCCTTGCCCAGTTGGAACTCCTTGACGAGAAGCGTCTGGTCGCCGCTGAGCATGCGCGCGTTTATCAAAATAGGCTCTCACGTTTTTATCAAAAGAAGGTAATTGAGAGAAAATTTAAGGTCGGTGAAATGGTAATCAAAAGAATTTTTGTAAAACCCGGTGGCCCTCGTTCAAAGCTCCAACCAAATTGGGAAGGGCCGTTCGTCATAAAAAATGTTTATCCCGGCAATGCTTATAAACTGGTTAATGCTGAAGGAGAGGAATTGACTCACCCATGGAATGGTTTGTATATCAAGAAATATTACCCCTGAACAAAAATCCAAACAAAAATTGAAAACTTCATAAAAATCCAAAGAAAATAGAAATCTCCCAAATAATCCAAAAAAAAAATCGAATATTTTTCAAAATCAAAAAGTTTTCTTTCATGGTTTTCCTTTTGGGTTGTCATGGCATACAAGGGTCCACGGTCCGAAAGGTCAAAATTCAGAATTCATTTATCAGTCTTGGTAACTCAAAAATGGGGTTGATTCCCGCACACACTACACGCTTTATTCTTGAACTCAAGCAGTGCAAAATCTGATGGAAAGTCAAAAACCTGACTAAAAGTGAAAGACAATACCCGTTCTTTTCTTCTTCGGTCCATAAGGGAGGAAGGGAGACCTCGAGGCAGATGCGCCAAGCCTGTCCGCCGCCCTAGTAGGTGGAAGTCAAGGCCCAAAAGGGAGCAAATGCCACAAAAAGTCCAAGTACAATTAGGTTTATTTTCATCAATGCAAATCAATTCCAAAGTGAAAGTCAAGTTATGAAAAGAAAAGCATGTCAAGAGGGCAAAGTCCCCGCAAGGAAAACCTTGGGCGTATGCGTGCATTATAAAGGGGCAAAAAAGGTAACAAATTTCCCTACGCCAAAGACCGAACCCCAACAGGCATAGGGCAGGGGAGGTAACTTTACCTTGAGCATCTCAGAACCCCTTATGGGCTTCCCTTATATTTTCTTCCATCCTTTCTATGCGGTAAAGTCGCGAACTGGCAGGATGGTCAAGATGAACTTAAGAAATTGCACTGTGCGAAATCTCGAATATAAGTCAACTTCGAGCACGTTGACTCCCTTTTAATTATTCAAGAAAGATTAATGAATCCTAGAGGGTGACCGTGTAGGGCCCGCGATCTGGATAGCCTTGTCAATCTTTTTTAAAAATTCATATAATTCACGCCTTTCCTTAAGGCGTTTTTAATTTAATTCACGCCCTTGTGAGGGTCATCTTTATAAAATTAACGCCCTTGTTCAGGTCGTCTTTTCACCAAATTCCAAGATCCTTTCAAAAGTGCACGCCGTCTGCGAGGGCATCTTTCACCTGAGTCACGACCTAATCTAAGGCACTTTTTTCAAGAAAATAACAAAAAAAAAATATAGAAAAATACATTCTTCGTCCGTGTGCTTGCATTCTGCCTGTGCATATTTCTTTTATTTGCATACGTGTGCTTGCATGATGCATCTCCCCTTTATTGGTTATTTCATGTTACCTTATTTGATTAAAGGCTTGGCCCCTTGACCCGTCATTAAAGTCAGAATATTGCCACCCCTTGCTCATTGGGCAAGGGGCCAAGTCGAACAGATGAATTAACCTGTTTTATTCAAGTGAAAACCGCAGCTGCAGATACAGGGCAAAAGTATAGCAAACACGAGGAACGTGGAAAGGAAAAGTACACAAACAGAAGTCCACAACCACACAAGTGCTCAGGTAACAAAAGCTCAAATCTCACATATATATATATCATCATGTCTATCATGTACAGGTGTGAGGGTGGAGGAGTATAAGTACAAAACTCTCAGCTCTCGCCTCCACCCTCCTCTACTCTCCTACTCTCAACCTCCTCCTCACCGTCCCGAGCTGGCGCTGGTGGAGGAGGCATAGGCCCCCGCGAAGAAGCCGGAACCCGAACGTGTCCCCCTGTCTCGCTCCTCTCTCGGAGGGAAGAACCCGCCACGAAGGTGGAGCTGGTGAAGGAGTACCCCGCAGCCCGTGCTCGCTCACGGCCTCGCTGCAACCGCTCCTCGGACACTCGCAGCCGCTCCTGAGAAAGGATCAACTGGGTCCTCGAGTCGGCTAGCTCTCGCTCCCGTGCTGCCGCCTGCTCCTGGAACCGGGCACGCTCCGCCTGCTGAAGCTCAAGGAACTGGGCACGCTCCGTCTGGTGCTCCGCACGCTCCCGGGCACGCTCGCGCCTCTCCAGCTCAAGGGTCACCCGCAGCTCCGCCACGTCCTGAGGAAGCTCCTCACGACGCCTCGCAGAACGCTCCAACTCTATGATCCGCTGCTCGCGGATCGCCAACTCGGTACGCGCCGCTCGCAGCTGTGCACTCTGAAAATAGGCAAACAAATCATCAAGATCGACAATTCAATGAAGCAAATAAACAACACATGGTTGAAGGTAAAACACTCACCTGCAAGGACGTAGCCTGCTGTCCCTCACAGACACAAGCAAGGGCGGCTCGGAGCTCCTCAGTCTGCAACACAACTTTTATCAGTACACAATGCCATATTTAATCAATAAATGAACTGACTGAGTTTGAGTTCAGAATTTACCCGCGAGGCGAGATCCCGCTCTGCTGCCTCAGCCCGTGCAACCGCTCCAGCTAGCTGCTCTGATAGCGCGGTCACCTCCGCGCTAGGTCCCCTCGAGCTGCAGGCCTCACCTGGGTCTCTCCTCACCGCTCCCTGCTGGGCACGCTGCATTCATTAAGACCGTCAGTGGCTAATCATTAATTCAACAAAAATCCATTTGCATATAGGAATAATTTAAACACTCACCAGGGCCTCCAGGTCTGCCCGTGTGGCGGCTAGCTGGTCCTCCAGGCCGTGTAGATGGGCCTGGGCATCCATCGCCGCGATGTCTCGCGCATCCTGCATTCATCACATATTAGTTGCATAATAGACATGTATAAGCATCGGCATTTAGAAATAATTGCATTCATACATACCCCTAAGACCCTCATCTGGGGTCGGCCGGCGTATACCTCCCAGTAGCGCCGGAGGTACTCGGAGCTGTCAGTCGCGCGGGAGGTGACTCTGGTCCCGCCACGCTGCTAGTCGGCGTACTGCTCCTCAAAACGTACCCTCCAGTCGATCGCCTTGGTGCGACCGCGGGTCTTCTTTCCTATGCCCCGAGGCTCTCCGACCTCGATCCACTCCTGGGGCAGGCCCAGGGTCCTCATCACCAACCTGAGCCGTAACGGCTCGATCTCACTCAGGCAGTGCAGCCACAGCTCACGCCCAAAGCGAGGTCGCCCCGATACGACCCAAGGTTGGCCCTCATCCGTCATATCCTCGTAAGGCCTCCACTGCACCTGCATTCATACATATCATTATCATTTCATCATAATCAATTCAAATCAATTCAAAAGAAATGCATATCATTCATTCATACATACCAGCGAGGGAGGGAAGTCGCGGAACTCTCTCCGTAGAACCCACAACTCGTAGTCGAGTGGGGCACCGAAGACGACTGGTAACCAGCGTCGTGCCAGAGGGAAGGATCCCTCAGCTCCCGGCCGTGGGTCAACGCGCCCCATCGGCATGTACAAGTGGCTCCACACCTGCATCCATGCATTGCATTAGTAAGGCATTCATTTGCATGAAAAAAAAAGAAAAAAAAAAGGGAAAATAAATACCTGAAGAAAAGGTGAGAAGCCACTGACGGTCGTCTCTCGTCCGGTACCCGTGGACAGGTCAGCTATCAAGTGTGCCAGCAGCGCTGCACCCCAAGCGTAAGTGCCAACTGTCTCCAGGTCCTCAAGGATGCCCAAGAAGCGGCAGTTGATGACGTCGACTTTCGTCCCCAGCAATAATCTCCCGAGCAGCAGCAGCAGGAACCTCCTCAGGTCTCGATCCGCTCTCTCATGGTCAGTCGGGTCCTGGCAGCATACCGCTCTCACCCCGTCGATCAGCCTCTGTGCAAACTCACCTAAGGTCTCCCCTGACCTGTGCCTGGCATCTCCTAAACCCATCACCGTAGTCAGGTCTGTACGGAAGATGGTCCTACACTCGCTCGGTACCTCATAGACCATATCCAGCCCTAGTAACCTCTGGGCCATCTCCGTGTAGTCAGGATAGGTGAACCCACTCACAGCCTCACCATCCACCCTCAACCCTGTAATCCTAGTCACATCCTCTAGGGTAGGAACCATGTGCCCCCAGGGCATCAGGAAGGACCGGCTCACCCTATCCCAACGTTCCCGTAAAACCTGGATGAGTGCTAGGTCGGGTCTAAATGGCTCAATGGATAGGAAAGCCCCGAACCCCATAGCATCTACCCTAACCCTCTGGAAGTCGGGGAGACCCTGGTATGCTGCCCAGACCATGACCCATGAGATACGGGTCCTCATCAGCCCCTGCACGCATTAAAAGAGAAGAACTTTGCTCAATTGTTTGGTTAATCTTGTGTAATTGCATTTGGTTTTGCCTGGGCATTGATCTTAATGTTTTGGAAGTCACGACCCTCCTCAGGTCGTTTCTTAGTAAATTCACGCCCCTAGAGGGGGCATTTTTCTTTTAAAGTAACGTCCTGGCTGAGGGCGTTTTCATCTTTGAAACGCCTCTGTGTAGGGCGTAACATGTTGTTAATTTCTAAAAATCCTAAAATGTTTTCAAATCACGCCGTTGGCTGGGGCGTTTTCCATTTAGGACCGTTCAGTTTAAATAAAGAGTTAATGAAGAGACGCCCTCTGGTTTGGGCGTTTCCTGTTAAATCACGCCCTGGTGAGGGGCGTGGCTTTCATGATTTTCAGATAATTCAAATAAAAATGGCAGCATGCGAAATAATTAATGAAAACATTTAATGGGCATGGAATTAATGAAAAATCATAATTTTTGAAGAAACGACATGCTTCAGGGCGTTTGTCGTGAAGGTTAATTAATTTTCAGAAAATAAAAGAAATTTACGCCCTGGGTCAGGGCGTTTCGTTTGTGATTAACGCCCCCATGGGAGGCGTTTCTTTTCTGAGTTGCAGGTTTCGCGCCCGAGGGCCATGAAAAATCAGGAAAAATAAAAATAAAATGAAAATAAAATAAAAAAAATGGAATTGGGGAGGGGGAACCTACCTTTTTGTGCTTCTGGGGTTGAGGCCGAGGCAGTGGCCGTCTGGGCCGCCGGAGTTGACCCCGGGGAGCGACCGCCGCCGTCGGCGGTGGTCCTCCGTCCTCCCTTTCTTCTTCTTCTTCTTCTTCTCCACCGTCTTCCCCTTCTCCGTCTTCTCCTCCTTCTTCTGTTGCTACTCCTTCAGCCTCGTCGCCGCCGGCCACCACCGGTTCTTCTTCAAAGGCCACGACGGCGAGTTCCTCCGCGGCGGCCTCTTCTTCGGCGTGGGAAGCATCGAGGTCAACCACCTCTGGAGTGGCCACCCTTTGGCGTTTGGCCATGGCTAGGGCTAGAGGGAGGGAGATTGAGAGAGTGAGAAAGGGAATGAGAGAGATGGGAGATTGAGAGAGAGGCCTCGGGGAGGGTCTTCGGTTAGGGTTTGCAGAGAAATGGGGGAGAATGTGACGAGAGGAGGAAGAAGAAGGGGGGCTGATGACTTTTGGGTTTCGAAAAGAAGACACGCTAAGGGAAGGCGTTTCTAATGGAATTCACGACCAGGCCTTGGGCGTTTTATAGAGATAGACGACGTTTATTAGGGCGTTAATTTGCTTTGCATGGGGAACGATAACCGTCGTCAGACGCATTGAATGGGCGTTGATTGATGTAATGAAAGTCATCATTGCTGGCTTAGAGTAACGCCTCTGTTGAGGGCGTCTTATTCTTGATAAGTGACTAAGGAAGAGGCGTTATTTTGATGATTCAACGATTATATTCTTTGAGATTTGAATAGATTAACGCCTTGTCTGAAGGTTTTTTTTAATTTACGCCCTTTCTGCGGGCGTCAATTTAAAAGGAGACGCCCTAGGATACGGCGCCTTTCAGTTGATTCACGTCCTTCTTTGAGGCGTTATTTGCAACAGAAACGCAGGTTTTGGATGATTTTGATCATAATCACAGTGTTAATTGGCTCAATCAGAAAGCAATCTTTATTATTTGAAAGAAAGGAACTACAATGCCTAATGAGCCACCTTGGGCCTAATTTCCTCAAGAGATTACATAATTTTTCCACTGTTCCTTGTCTTCATCCAAGTCTTCTACAGGGTGATGAAGCTTGCTTAGCTTCCACAGAGCTTGAATGGTGATTGCCTCCTCTCCATCTTCATTGCTGCCTAGATGCCTTGATTTGATTGGAGGAAGATGGGAGATGTCTTCTAGCACTTGCCTTGGAAGCCCGAGCTGAGGAAGGCACCGGTGTGCATTGTACAAGACAAGCTCGGATGCGCCAATAAGTCGAAGGTCCGTGCCAATGGAGAATCTTGCGCGGAGTTCCTGCATTTTGAATATACCCGGGGCACAAGTAAAGAGATTCTTTGGCATTACCTTTAAGTGCTCTCTCCAATCCCCTCTCTTCTTGATTTGAGGAATCCGGTTCGTCACCCTATTGCTTATTCCTAGCAAGCCGGTTATATAGGAGAGTGGGCTCTTTGAAAAGATCCTTGACGATTGTTGGGCTTCATGGCATGGATCGAATTTGAAGTGGAGGTCAATCCAACTAGAGAATGCTAGCATGCACCCGTAGATGGGCCTTCCCATGGCCGCCGATGTGAGCCCGCTATAGAGATATGCTAGGATCGCCGGTCCAACTCTTTCTTCTTCCCATAAGCTCACCACTACGCTCAATTGGGACTCCTCTAGAAAGTCCTCCGTGGATGGGAATAGGAGTGCTCCTGCTAAGCACACCACGAAGGCTTTGGTCACTCTTTCTATCTCCTCTTCCTCTTTAGCTTGATCCGCTCTCTTGTACACCCACGAGGCGAGCTTCAAGAGGTTAATTCCTTTAGTGACCTTGATTTGGTTCACTATATTTGGGCTAGGTATCAATGAGGTTAGCAATTCATGGGAGGAGATTGGCCTTGGCATCATGGCCATCTTTTCTTCTTCTCCGTGTTTCATCCTTTTTAAGCCTAAGATCAACTCTACTTCTTCCAGCAAGATAGTGGCCTCAAATGTGGAAAATAAGAAAGTATGGGTGGAAGGATGACATGTTTCAATCAATGCTCCTATGGCAGCCCAATCTATGTGGATTTGATCATAATGCTTGGCATGGGTTATCAACCCCAAGAGACGCCATCTAGCTACATATACCCTCATATCTGAGGTGAATTTGGAGAGGATGAGGGGCAACCATTTGATTTGGATATATCTTCTAGCCCCTGGAAGAGTTGGGTAATCCTGTGAGAAGAAAACATAACACATGCAGTAACAAGCATAAGCATATGTTCGGCAGAAGGAACAGTACAGAGCAATTAACAGAGGAATAGCTTACCTGATTCGAAGCAATTCGATTACTTATGTGCCCTTGTACTTCAGTAATTCTGGGAGTACAGATTCTAGGTTTCTTCATCATCCTGTCCATCGCCACTGCAGGAAGAGTTTGAGCAGCAGTTGCAACCTGCAGATGAAGAAGAACAGAAGGCTTGGACGGCTGCAGAGAGATTCGGTTGGTTTATTGAAAGAAAGCCTTCCTTTTTATAAGGATTTGAAGAGTCCTAAAGAGTCCCGAAGATAGAAGTTTGATTAGGTTAAGGACTGTGTTCTTGATTTAGAAATGGAGGTTCGTGCTGAATTAACGACGTTGGTTAGGGCGTCGATTCTTAAATTGACGACCTGACTGACGTCGTGTTATATTTAACGCCCTAACAGGGGGCGTCTTCTTCTAAGCTTCCGTTACTGTTTACGCCTTTGAGCAGGGCGTGTTTTAAATGTTTAACGACCTATGGTCAGGCGTCTTTCATGCTGTTAACGCCCTATTCTTAGGCGTGTTTTATTGGCTTACGGATTTTTGACCTCTCCTTGCTTTTAATGAATTTAAGTGCTATTATTTTGGTGAAATTGTTAATGCTTAAGCACTTATGATCATGTCATGTTCTGAATTGATGATAAAGCTAATAAGTTTCAAGTGCAGAAGTTTTGCAGGATTCGAGGCGTTTGAACAGCTCATGGGAGTGACACCTTGTATCTGTTTCTTGTAAGCATTATTATTATATGATATCTACACTATTATAGTATGTCAAGGACCTTGTGGTTCTGATGAACCTGAAATTCGAGTTCCCCTTCATCAAAAACGATGACGATTTCAGGAAAGTCTTGATCACACGGATAGGCCGTTGAGTTGTTAAAGGTTTGGGACGACGGTTCCACTTTCTGAGTTGATGCGCGGACAAACGGGCTTCGGCTTAGTGTTAGCTCAGAGATGTGGATTCTTGACTAGATCTAAATGGCTTAGCAATATTATCCTTGATTATTTTCTATTTTAGTTTGTTTTAATCTTTTCTTTTAGCCCAGCATGCATCATGTAGGACTTTGAGTTTCATGCTGAAAATCTTCATATTATGGCAATAATGAAGTTCACTCGCTCTTGATTGAGTTGACATGAGATATTCCACTTCAAATCAAGTACTTCGTTCTATTTGAAGCCGTTCAGGCTGATTCCTTGAAAGTGTCCCTTTTGTTGGATCTCTATCCCAATTCTCTTTATTTTTCTGCAAAATTTACCTTGGTTGTAGCACGTCCACGTTGGCTGGTAATCGCTCTCCAATGGTCTTTCCCTGTCGTGCCCACGCGCACACCCTTTATTTACTTAGTTTAATCTCCTTTTATCCAACAAATCGATGTTTCCTTGGAACCACTCAGAGTTGTTTCACTCAGAATCTTGGAAAGATTTCAAATGCTTAATGTTCTGAGGCGTGTCACATCACACCTTGGCGTCTCCTTATCAGTTCATTCCACTTAATTCCTTTCGTTACACTTCATTTCTGTCTCACTCCCTTGCAAAGCAGACGCCAAGGCGGGGCAGCTGTAGACACGCTAAAATTGACGTTATGTTGATCAAATCTCATGTCATTATGTAAACGCCCCAAGTGGACTTCAATATTCCCATAACATGAAGTTTTTCTATTTTTTTGTGAATTCTATGCATTTTTCCTGCATTTTTTGATTCACGACCTAACGAAGGGCGTTACTTTCAAAAGTCGCGACCTGTCATAGGGCGTTTCAAAAGAAGGGACGACCATATATGAGGGCGTCAATTCCTGGTATTATCCGTTAATTTCTGGAATTATCTATTTTCAAAATAAAAAGCTTTTCCTGAGTAACGTCCTTCCTCAGGGCGTGTTTTTAAGCAACGCCGTTACCTCAGGCGTGTTCCAGGAACTTCTAAACAAAGAAAGTTTTATTTCCAAAATTAAATCCAGGAAGAAACGGCCTTTCCTAGGTCGTGTTTCAAGAAACGTCCTGTGGCAGGTCGTCAATTCATAAATCGACGCCCTGGCTTGAGTCGTGTTTCATCCAGAGTCCTTCCTTTTTCCATCTTTCCCTCACAGTTCCCTACCATCCATGGGACTCTTGCTCGATCTTGATCCTTCCCTGGATGCCTCATTGCCTGTTCTTATCATTTCCTTGGTTTGATCATCCGATTGAAGCATTATAAAAGGAAATATCATTCGATCGTGAAAAAGGTTAACCGGGTTAAGCATTCAAAGCATTTGAGTATTCAGAAGGTTGAACGCCTGCTTCCACTCCATCCCTCTGCATCAGGGGCGTGCTTCATCCATCCCTCTGCATCCGTTCAATACCTTCACGGCTTCCCTTTACTCTCGTCAGGAAGAGCAGGGCTATCGTGCTTATTTCATTTGTTTTTCTAAGCATATTCATCATCACTGTCATCCTATCATTAGTTTTCTTATTGCATTACATATCAACATGTCATATCCTTTCCCTAGTTCTCTTCTAGGGGTTTAAAAAAACACAAAAAAAAAGGTGCGCACGTTGATGTCTTTTTCATCATTTCATGTTAGTTTTGGATTGATACTATAGCACTTTGGCTGATCCCTCTCTCTTTTGCTTGTTTTCATTATCTTTTTACAAAGTAATCAACTAAGAAGACCCACTTCATCGGCCGGCCGATTGAAGTTGGAGGAGGAAATCCACATCCATCCCGCATCCTAATTTCCATCAGGTACGCGCGATCTCCTTTTCTTCTTATTGAGGTAACACCTCTGGCGATCACATCATCTCCACTTTAGCACCTCGTGCTATTTTTATTGCGTTCTTTTGCATTATTTATCCCATTGTCATATTTAATTTCCCCAACAAAGAGCGGATTTTAATCCGATCTACAGTCGGCACTGACGAAGAATACCCATGCCGAACCTTTCACTCGGGATCGGGGAATCAACCCTTCTCCTTGTGTTGGCACCAACTGGTGTGGACACCCAAGCAGTTGATCGGCACAATACGCCGAGCCACCGGTACCACACACGGAGCACGACACGAGCCACCTCAGCGTCCATCTGGCTCGGAGACAGCCTGGAGACTCCGCCCTGAGTCTTCCCATTTATTATATTTAGTTAGACTTTATGTGTGTTTAGTTTGTTTATTTCGTTGCATTCGGTTTGCCATTTTGATTGTAATAGGGGCTTATGTGCAATTCAGACCCCGTGGGCCCCACGGGCCCCCCAAGCCCCACCCCATTGGGCCACCTCAGCCTAGGGTCCCACGTGGGGCCAGTCAACATGCCACATGGGGGTATCTAGAAGTTTGAATGGTAATTGGACACATGGGGGACAATGGACTTGAAAAGTCCACATGGGAGGCCACCTACCCCGACCTACCAAGTCCACCCTCTCTCCTTGGTCCAAGGGCCGCCGCCCCCCCTTTTTTGTTTTTTTTATATAATTTTTGTGTGATGTTCACATCTCATCCCAGCCCTCCATCCCCTTCTTCTAGATCCAATGGTGGATAATAGATGTGATATGTAACATATAAAAGTTGTATTTTCTCCTTTTAGTGAATTAATGCCATTTGATTCAATCTAATTCAAGAGCAAGGGCTGGTGCGCCCCCTCCTCTCTCCTCTCTCTCCCCCTTGGATGCTATGAAGGCTTCCATTCTGAGGTGTGAAGCCTCTTGTATCAGTTCCGACGATCGCCGCCGCCGCCACGAGCCGCCACCGCACCGCCACGAGCCGCCATCAACGGAGTTCTGTCCGTGCAGTACCATAGCAGCTTCCATGAATTTTCCATCTCAGCCACGAGCTCCGATCGATCTGGGAATTTTACTGGGTGTTCCAGAGGTGTCAAGGACATCCCAAACAAATTGGTTTGTCATTCAGATCCCGTTTCATATTTTTTGATTTTCGTCCACTCTTCCATTTCAGTTCTGCCAGCAGTCTGTCCAGGTTCAACTCCACCTTGAGTTTTAGGTCTTAGGTCCACTTTTTGATTTATTTTGGTTCGCCCAATTTTACTGGAGGTTCCACCCATCCACCCCTTCATCCACAATTTTTCTCAATTTTTAGTTCGTCCATTTCATATTTTCTAAATATCGTTCTCAGTCCTTGCTATAGTTCTATCCCCATGTTCCCAGATCCGACCACTAGTCACTCAAAAAATCATAGTAAATCACCATCACCTCCAAATAAAATTCTAAAAATAGTCTCAGTTCCGTGGTTTGATCCCCTACAACGTTGAAGAAGAGCTCAAGAGCTGAATCGGAGGTTTACTAGGCGGTCAATGGTGGTTCTCAGACAAGTACCCTGCAAATCTGAGGTTTCGGTTATTGTACAACAGGGACTTGTAAATTCATTAAAGTTCTGATCCGACCAGATCCAGCAGATCTCTATGGGTCTAGATTGAAGTATTTGAAGAGAGCTTTCCAACGATAGCTTATGCGTCCCGATCCGACGTCGGGATTGATCGCAGCGGCCGTTTTCGCCGGAGCGCGCGCCGGAAAACAGAAATCAAAATCCGTGGGCAGCTAGTTCAACAATTGGGAATCGGGGCCGATCGACCCCCGATCGGTGTTCCCGGCCGACCGCCGTCCGTGGAGGCGCGCCACCAGGGGTCCCCATCATAGTGGGTCCCACCCCCGCAGATCCGGAGGACAGCGCCATCCGTGGGCCCCGCGGGCCCGCAGAACCCGCAGTTCGGAAAGCACGAAAACGCGGAGTTCGACACCGCCGGGCGACATCAAGATGCTGCCCGTCAACCCGATTTACGTGATTCCCGGATCCCACATGTGACCTTTTACCTCCCTGCGTGGAGTGGGTCAAATCATTGTACCATTGTAAAATTGTTTAACCGGGGATCCGTAATTCGGCCGGAGTTGTCTTCGCCACGCCGGGTGCGTGGAGGTAATGGTCCGAACCTCTTGGCATTCATTTGCTTAGCTAGTATACGGTCTTTTGCCGCTGCCGAGAGTGTAGGTACTAGCCCGTGTGTCCATGTCACCGCTGTGAGAGTGAGAGTGACCCGTCCCGCGACTCGATCCGAGTCCGGAAGTTGAGTCGGACTACCCTTGACCTCAGCCGGTTCCTTAACCGCGCACGGTCCGCGCTTTCCCTCGCTTGGGACGACGAGTGAGCTTCCACTTCTGTTAGTGACATTTTGCTACTAGGAGCTCGTAGTGTCGGGCTTAGTGTCTCCCTGGTGTGTGCGGCTGGTCGCGTCTTCATCTAGAGTCCGAGGGTGGCACCTAATAGTGTCGTCTCCCGTGTCCGTCCCGCATCACCAACCCGTACCAATGAACATTTCAATAAACGAATCAACCCTGTCAGCCGTTGACATTCTGTCGGCACTGACGAAGAATACCCCAGTCGGACCTTTCGCCCGGGATCGGGAAATCAACCCTTCTCCTTGCGTTGGCCCCAACCCGTACCAACGAACACATCAAGAGACAAATAAACCGCACCTGTCCTCGGCACCCTGTCGGCATAGACAAACAACCCTCTTTTGACCAAGACCTCCCGTCAGGGTCATTGAATGAACAAACTCTTCTCTCCGTCCCTTCGAGCGACGAACGACCCCTTTTAACCAAGACCTCATGTCTTGGTCATTGAACGAACAAACTCTTCTCTCCCCCCCTCCAAGGTCAGATCAACCTAGTCGGGTCAAACATACCGGTGACATCATTCGGCTGAGTCGCTTGATGGACATGGTGGAGTGGTCCCCTCATCCCTCCTCTGGAAGGGGCGAGCACTCTCCTATGATCCTATGCGAACCTCACCGGGTTCTCCCTGGATAAGCTGTTAGTGTGAGCTTGCGTTCCATCACATAGCAAGAAAAAGAAAAGAGAAAAGGGAGGAAGAGATTGCCCAACACCACACACATACAAGAGGCACATGGAATAATTGCATTATATTTTTTTGAGAGAAAATTACACTGGCCCCGGGGCATACCTCGGTGTTACATGCAAAAGGGGGGGGGGGCGGAAGGGGGACCGGCAATTAGTCCAGCCCCCGGAAGATGTCCTCGAGGGGAAGGATCCCGACGCAAGGGAAGCTCATCATCTCACGCAGGCGGCCTTCCTATGCGTTGAGGCGCTCCAACTCGGTCGCCACAGAGGCCGCCGCTGCTTCGACGACGGCCAACTCTTCAGTTTCCCTGGCCTTGCTCGTCTTGGCTTTGAGCAGGTGGTGGTGGCCGTCCGTGCAGAAAGGAAGAGAAGAAGAAGAGAGAAGAGACAAGGAGAGAGTGGGAGCCCCTCTGTGGCGTCCTCCTCACCCCAGCAACGACGACGACGGTAGACGGTGGTGGTGGCCGTACCCGGTGGCGAAGGAGAAGAAGAAGAGAGAGAAGGGGGGCGACGGTGGCGGTGGGAACCGAAGAGGCAGAGAGAGAGAGAGAAGGAGAGTTTGAAAATAAAGGGGGGGGAGTTCGAACGGAACTCCCCGCCCCTTTTATATGGGTTTCAAAAAAAGGAGAAAAAAGATAAAAGAGAGATAAAAAAAGAGAGATAAAAAAAGGAAAAAGAGAAAAGAGAGATTAAAAAAAAGAGAAAAGAGAGAAGAGGAAGAGAAAAAAAGGGAAAAGAAAAAAAAAGAAAAAGAGAGAAAAAAAGTAATAATAAATAAAAATATATATTTACATATATACATATATACATATAGTAAACGATGATAATATAACAAGTAGATATAATAATATCTACGTCACATACCTTATGAACGTACGCCCAATAACATACATTAATTCCACGGATACACCCGCGAGCACTGTCTGGCTCATCTTTCACCCGTGTTGCCCATGGGTGGGGGGCATTTGTGGACGTATAAAATTGTACGTCCATATGTCTCGCCAAGCCCCCGCATTGATGTCAAAATCAAAAGGAAAGGACCCGGAGAGACTGGCCATCCAGGGCTCCGGGAGAATACTACCGTCCGTCAAATCCCCACATTTGCACGGGCGCATTAAATGACAAAGGGAACACAGGAAACCCTTCCTGAACCTATACACTGCTATGGACCCATCCTCGAGTCCTTAACGGTGAAGAAAGATCCCAGAGAGTACGCAACTGCAAGCCCCTGAAGCAAAGGCAAATTGTAATGCCGTGGATCCTTCGTAGATCTTTATTGGATCTTTCGGATTTGTTTCGGTGAGTTTCGGTTCGCTTTTGTGGCTTCTGAGTTGAGCTTTACGAGCCGTGTGGATTTTTTTCTCGTACTAGTTACAGAACCCTACGGTGAGTTTATTTGTCAGTTCATCGACTCGTGAATGCTGCAGCGACGATGTACTCTCCGAGCCGGTCGTTTCGACTATTTTTGCGTATTTTTCGGAGATAGGCCCTAAAATCAGATTTTTCGGAAATTAGGAAAATTCCTAATTTCTTTTCCTATTTCTTTTCCTTCCTCTCTCTTCCCTTCTCATTTCGCCGCCGCCGTCTCTCTCTCCCGTTTTCTCTCCTCTCGAGCTTCCTCGGCTCTGGCTATAGACGGAGGACCTAGGAGCGAGTGTTGGGGATGCTGTGGAGCTGACTGGGTGCGCGACGGGGCGAGGATGGAGTGGTTTTGGCGCGATCCCGAACGGTGGATTCAAAGCCGGTGTTTGAGCTCGTGGCACGGTTTTCGACGCAGTTTAATTCCTTCGGGGCACGGTTTCTTCGGTGGAGGTAGGGAGACGGATCGCCACTTACTCCTGCACGTTTTCCCTGCTTCTGTGCGTTGTTTGGTGCTCGATCGGGGGAGATCGGGCCGGTTTAGTGAAAACCGTAGTTTTTGGGATTTTCAGGGTTCGTCGAAAAATGGTAACCATTCGTGGTGTGGTTAGTGTCAAACTGACCGTTGGGATGTCTGGATCCCATTCACGTAAGTTTCGTGTCGATCGGTGGTCATTCGAGGCCGGTAGGAGTCCGGGAACCTCGGTGACTCGTTTAGGGTCGATTTGTTCAAATCGCCCTGATCTTGCGTTTTAGCGCGTGCATGTGGGCTTTTTAGCCTCTCCATGTTGTTTTTCATCGTCTAGCTTTGTTTCCCCTACGCTTCGGCGTGAATGGGGCGTGGAACAGGCCGATTTGGCGTTTCCACTATTTTCCCGCCGTGACCGGTGTAGCGGTCATTTCAGGGACCGTCAAAGTCCCTGACGGCCCTACGACAGACCGTCACAGCGTCTGGGCATTGTTTTTAATTTGTTCGTGGCTGAGTGAGCGTGACGGTCGTGTCCCTGACCGTTACACTCCCCTGACGTGTCCCGGCTGGTGCGTCACAGCCATTGTGCCTTTTGTGTTGTGATTGAGGCGGTTGCTCTGACGGCACTCCCCCAGTGCGTCAGAGTGGTGTAACGCGCCTGCCCCAGGCCGTTACACTCTGTTCGACCATGTTTGACTGTTTCAGTTGGTTCCTCTAACGCGCCTGTCCTGGTGCGTCAGGCTTGTGTAACGCGCCTGTCCCAGGCCGTTACATTCCGTTTGGTTGAGCTGGGTGGCTGTGTCTGTTGGTTCTAACGGCCCTGCCCCCGTGCGTCACAGTGTTGTAACGCGTCCACCGTGGACCGTTACGTGTTGTTTGTCTGAGGTTTCAGACTTGGGTCTGTTAGCCCTGACGCGTCTGTTCCCGTGCGTTAGGTTGGCGTAACGCGCCTGTTGTCGTGCGTTAGGCCGTTGTAACGCGCATGCCCTGGCGCGTTACGCTGTTCGCGTTTTGGTTTCAAGCGTATTGGACCTAACGGCCCAGGCGGGCGCGTCAGAGCTCTGTAACGCGCCTGGATTAGGCCGTTACATGCCCTGTGCGTTTTAGGCGTTGTCTGTGACGGCTCCCCCTGTGACCGTCACGTTTCTGTAGCGCGTCTGTTCTAGACCGCCACAGTCTTGTTCCTCTAGAGTGTAACGGCCTAGCGTTAGACCGTCACCTTCATGTAACGGTCTAAGTGTGGTGCGTTACAGTCTTTGAGCTTTGATTTCTATGGTTCTGGTTTCTGACTGTCTTGGCTTGTCCTTGTGGTCTGCCCGTTTTCCCGTAAATGTCTCTGGACGTCCTATGAGGGCTAAGACTACGTTATAAGGTAGCCAGGAGTCTTCTTGCTTGAGGTAGGATTTTCTATCCTACTGTTGAGTGTGTCTTTGTCGGGTTCCGGTCAACCCGGGGTGACCCAGTGGTTGACAGGTGACCTTGTGTGGGTGTCTTGGCGGTTCTGTCCAGTCCGAGACCCTGATTCTGGATGCCTCGAGGTATCGTCTTACCTTGGTTTGTGTGTCCAGGCGTGTCTGAGGGTCCTCGATGTTCCCTCAGGTCTCCGTGAGTTATTTTCTATGGAGTGTCGTTTCTCGTGGCTTAGGATTAGACCGATTGGCGGCTTGTTCCGCTGTCTGTGGCGATCTTGCCTTTGAGTCGTCTGACTCAAGGATCGTTACGTGGTAGGTCTAGCTAGTTTCCTTGCCCTGAGTCAGTCCACAGTGGCTGTGCTGCCATTGGTGCTTCGAAGTACGTGTCGTGGGGCGTTCTTGCATGCTTGTACTTCAAGCACTTGTGTTTTGAGTCTCTGTGTCATGTGAGCCTCCGTTTGTTGTAGCCCTAAGGCCTTTGAGTTGCCGATCCGCCTGCGGATGGCGGAGGGGTGTTCCCGACATACGGTTTGCAAGCTAGTTCCGTGGGCTCCCAGCCAACGGTCGCGTCCTACCGAGGGAGAAAACTAGCTAGAGAGCCTGGCTTATGCTAGAGCCAGAGTGTGCACACGTGGTCAGGGGCTTTGGACTTACGGCGACTGGCGTGACCCTGACTAGTTACTTGATGATGTTGTTCCTGTTTGGTTCAGCGCGTGTCTGCGACTCTGCCGTGGTTTCAGCGGTACCGTAGGTGAGACACTTGTGGCGCAGCATAAGACGTCAGTGGACGTAGCTGGCTGTTCTTTTTGCGAGGGGGTGCTTCCGTCACGTGACGCGTGACTCTCGGCGTTTCTTGTGCGTCGTGACCTTCCCGAGTTAGCCTTTCTATGGCCCTACTCGAGGTCAGTGTGACGTTGCGTGCACGACATTCTAAGTCGTGTGTGCCGTCGTGTCTGTTGTGTCTGTCTTTTGTCCATCCGTGCAGGTCTTCGTCTTAGGCCTGGCATCGTGTCGGTAGATCGGTAACTCCTGACTTTGTCAGATCAGAGTCGCCCTTCTGTTGCTGTTTGGAGTAGCTTAGGGTGCCGAGTCCTTCTCGGTGGCCGTGTTCTGAGTTTTTACGGCCTCACCTTTCCCTTGCTTTTGGCTTCCCTTGCTCTTAGCATGTTCCCTACTCCTGCTGTTCCTGTTCTTTTTACAGCTTTGTAGTTTAGTTTTCCTACTTTACTATACCTACTGTTTTTGTTGTTGTTGTTCTGTGTCACTGCGTATTTTTCAGTGGGGATCCGCGTGACCCCTACTGAGCTAGTGACACGAGGCTCACCCCTGCTTTTCAGGTGGGGTGACATCGTTTGTTCGGCTTCCGTGTGGTTCCTGGTGCGCGTGCTCGTAGCATGTCGTTGTGGCCAGCTGGTACCTGCGTCGGGCTTCCCCCGACTTCTCGGTACGTCTTTTCTTTTATGTCGACTGTACTTGCTAGACTTGCTGTCTTTAGCTTTGGACACGACTCTGGTGTATAATTGTTAAAATGAAACTGGTAATCAAAAAGTAATTTTATTTCTGCTACTTTAGCAAACCAATCTAATGAAATTTAATTGCTTACTGTTATATCTCGGTGGCTTCAATGTACTCTACACATACCTTTCATCCCTTCGGAGCTTTACCGCTCTTGGGAGGCCTCGTGGGTTCCTTGTGGTATCACGTGTATTCGGTAGTCCTACCGGGTATACCTGGTATCCGGAATCCGGGTCGCTACACAAATGCCCCTTCCAAGCGGCACACCACGTGCCCTTTCAATGGCACATCGCCTGGAAGGCATTCAGTGGCACACTCCCGGTGTCCCTCAGCGGCACACTCACCTCAAGTGCCTTCAGCGGCACACCCTCAACTGCCTCCAACGGCACCCGCGAGCCCCAGCGGCACACCCGAATGGCCGTTCAGTGGCACACCTCAAGTGCCTTCAGCGGCACACCCTCAGCTGCCTCCAACGGCACCCCTAACGAGCCCCAGCGGCACACCCGAATAGCCGTTCAACGGCACACCCTCAGCTGCCTCCAGCGGCACACCATTGTGCCCGTCAACGGCACAGCCTCAGGCCTCTCAGCGGCACACTTCCAGCAAGCCTTCATGCCCCTCCAGCGGCACAGCGGTGAGCTCCCCCGAACGTCACAAACCAGCAGGATACACAACGATCACTAGAGGAGCCCCTTGGCGCGCAGTGTGGCCACTTCGACGCCAGCTAACCCCAAGCCAAGGTCTCGTCCTCCGATTGGATGAAGGAGACTTCTACCTGACAGAGATGGGACTCGGGTCAACCTCAGACGGCAGTGCCATCATGAGGTCCCCCGTCAACGGCCCACGTATAAAAGGCCTTCACAGAGAAACAAAGAAGGAGGAGGGAGACAGAGGAACGGCATGCAAAGAAGGCACCCATTCAAAGAGAAGAGAACCAGAGGAAGAAAAGAAGAAGAAGCAGGTAGAGGAGAGCAAGGAAAGAAAGGGAAAGTGGGCTGTGTAGTGGAGAGGGAAGGATGGCAGTGAAGGGAATGATCACCCTTCCTCATCCTAACGCTCTCCCCAAACTTTTCTGTCTTGTTCTTCCCCCGTTCTCTCCCCCGTTTGCTTGGATATACTGTATCACGTTTGGCCTTCTGGCCATGATTTTTGTCATCTTGAGTTTGTCATGAATGAAACACTTTTGGCTTTGCCTTCGTTTGTTGCACTTGTTGTTTTCTTCTTACTGTTGGTCTGTGAGTTTTGCGTCTGCCTCTAGTCCTCCAACTTCCTACTTGATCTCACCTCCCGTGGCATGGGTCTACTTGATTGAGAGGTTTAGCTCTTGGCTTGATGGGGCAGGGCCGGCCTCTTCCCCCTCCAATGGCTTTCCTTAGTATAATGACCCTTGATATTCGCTATACAGGTCTGTGGGAGTCCACTCTCCTTTTGACACTTTGGATCCCCTCAGTGCCTAGAGCGTCCCTCTTTGCCCTCCTTCGGAACCAGCGGTATACACATATACGCTCAAGCCTCCCAGTCATCAGTTTACTCAGGCCCTCCAGCGGCACACCTCCCTGGGTCTGCTCAGCGGCACGGTCCTCCTCGAGTATGCCCAGCGGCACGCTCTTCCCTGGGTTTGCTCAGCGGTGCACCCTTCCCGTTTGTCTCCCCAGCGGCACAGACTTACCTTCGTTTGCCCAGTGGCATGCCCTCTCCATCCGCCAGCGGTACACCCTTGGCTGCCTCAGCGGCACACCTCCTGTTGACACCTGAAATATAACTGAGAACAAAGATGAGACCGAAGAGAAGATCAAATTAGAGATGAAGATCCCAGGGATTCCTGCAGAGCCAAAACTACATAAGAGTCGTCACTAAAGCTATCACCCAACTGAAGCCCTTCTCGGCCAAGCCGATATCCGGTGTTGTCGTCGCTCAGATGGCAGTGCTGATAAAGAATTGTAGTCTATTGAATGATGAAAATCTCCAGAAATGGTCTGATGAAACTATACCAACTCACCAACAAAGAGACCTTCGTCTGTTCCGACAGACTCGAAGGATTAGCAAACGAAGAGACAAGCTGGATAGCTTTGACGGCTTGAACCCGCTGATAAGAGGAATTGAAGCGTCAAAAAACCCTAAATGGGCCTAATATTATGGTGCCGAGATCCTCCCAAGGCCCAATCGAGCCTTGCGCGTCGGGAAGCTGACTCACGCGCCGGGAAGCTGTGGCGCGCCGGGAAGCTATGTAATGCCCGCCGAGAAGATACTCAGCAGTGAATATAAAACCCCCTTTGCTCTCGAAGGAAAAGGAGAACAACGATAGGAAAAAAGGGGACACACACAGAAGAGAACAGATAGAGAGACAGAGATACAAGAGAAGCGGAGAGAGATACCTCCAGATAGCCAGACAACAAAGAGAGAGAAGAGAAGAGAAGCGGCTGCTGCGAAGTCCGAGAGGAAGAGAAGGTGGGCGCTGGGGAGGGAGAGGAGTCAATGCTCCGCCCTCCCCATCTTCTGTTTCTCTTTTCTTGCTTTTCATTTCTCCGATGTGCGTCTTCTGTATTTCTCCTTCATCTTTCTTTCCTTTGAGGAATGCTGTTGTTCCCTCCGTTTCCTATGATTAGACATAGTTGGGTGATGTAATCGATTGTACATGTATCTATGAACGAGCAGGGTCTTCCCCTTGTTTTCAACGTCAAATACATTCAATCTTCATTCTCTGTATATCTCTGTTATGTATGCTCGTTTGGAAATGTGAGTCTTGGTGTGTGCATTGGCTGCTCCGCTCTGCTCTCCGTTGTTTCTGCTCCGGAAGCGAAACCTTTGGGTCCCTCATTCTAATCCATGGGTGGTTGGGATCTAGGGTTTCCGAAGAGTTCCAGTGCCGTGGGCTTCGTGATTCCTTATCTCCAGATTGTTTCTTCGATGCCATTAGGTTCGTCCAGGGGATCAGAGACAGTCATCTCTTGATCTTCCCAGACGGTCGGCGGTGAATAAAGATATATCCGCATGGTGTTTTGATCAGGCGATGGTCTCGATTTCCCTACAGGCCTTACCTCCCGGTAATCCCCTGGTATCCCTCCAGCAAAAAAACCTTGATATAGCTCCCTCTCGCACCCCAAATCATGTCCCAATCTGATACACAATCCCAGAAATCTCCAGAACAGGGCGCCGTAAAACCCCGAAACCCTTGAACCATCCACCTTCTCGGCACACAACCTTCCTGGCGTCCCGAACAGTCCCCGGCGCTGCACTTCGCGCGTTGAGAATAGGGCACGCCGATAACCCCTATTCTCTCTACTTGGCCGACCGAGAAACCCTTTTCAATGCAACCTTCTCGACACGGAAGCCCCCCGGCGCCATGAATAGTTCCCGACGCGGTGACTCGCGAGCCGAGAACCCCCTGCGCCAAAAACCCCCTTTTATGCAGTAATCGTGCCGAGAACCTCCATCAGCACTCCATTCTACCCTTTGATCCTTCCACATATCTGTTTGAGGGGTGTCTAGAGACCATTGCGTATACCCTGAAGAGATACAGTAATGGGGAGGACTTCCCCCACATTATTCAGTCCCGATCCGGATTCCTCTGTAACCATGTGGACCCAAAGAGCTCTGTCACTACCTGTGCTTTGATGGATTCCAAGGGAACATCGACTGGTGCTATGAATGCAAGCAGTGTCCCCGGGCCTAATGCCCTTCTCTTTCGACCTTCATCCTGGCATCCCGTGGATGATGGCCTATCTCTTCTTGGCATAATCTAAGATAAGGGGATATGCTGCCAAAATTCGCACATATCACATCCAATAACTATGGTGTCTTCTTCAAACCCTGCCGGCCCACGGAGTTCTACCATTATGGGTTCTCCGATGGTCCCTCGAAGGGGAATATCAATAAAACATCGCATCGGAGCGTGGTGTACCTTGGTATACCGGTCCCACTTTGGATGCCGGGTCGAATATACCCGATTTTTGACGGATCCCATCCTGCTACTGCATGGATGGTTTCCTATTCTCATTTGGCATAGCCCAATATAATGGGGATATGCTGTCGGATTTGCCCCGTACTCAATGTACTCTCGCTTTATCCAGTCCATTTAGTGTTCGGCGAGTAGACTAGCACACCTTCGTTCGAGTCTTATTTAGCCGCTATCTTCTCCCCTTACTTTGGCGTTTAATCAAGGGTTGTCCTCCTTGGGGAGGACATAATTAACGTCATAACCTTTATGGTATGACGGACTTTTGGTCCAGACACGATCACTCACAATCGACTGATTAGAAGTCAGATCGAGCGCACAATGAAATCGTCACACATGTGACTGGCATGCCAATAAATAAACAATAGAAAAGGATAATAAAAAAATCAAGATATAAAAAAGTCGCGTCCACAAGTCTGGCACGCCCGGTGGCACAAAGTCTCCCTTCATCTCTACGCCAAAGTAAGGGGCCCGGCGGCCTCTCTCAAAATTCTAACTGTGTGTTAATCTTACTCGCAGAAACTACAGATGGAGGCTGGACTAGTTGCTGTTCACTTCGGCCAACAAGTGGTCGATGGCCACACCCACGGAGGGTACCTGGCGGTGCCAATGGGGTTCGGATCCATGCCTCCGGTGGTGGGCCGGCCCAACTGCTTGGGCATCGTATTTGTCGACTTGCTACAAGTCAACAATGAAGCTGAAAGCGTCGCTACGATAAAGGCCGCGGTGGCCCCAAAAGCTGAGGGAGGGAAGATGGCAGCTACTCCTACTACTGTTTCTTGCCTGGTCCATCACCTAGAGAAGAAGACTGCTGTCTCCGCCACTGCTGGTAGGAGAAGAAGAAACAACCGGAGAAGCCGGTCTGCTGTAACTGGAGGCCGCCCTTCGGCCTCAGGAAAGACAATGATGGTGGGGAACATGAGGGTGAACCTCAATGGCCACCCCAGGGATGCACGGCCCGACAGGATCATTCCATCAGTTCATACCAACAATAGATTCCAGCCGCTGGTCACCAGGAGGGCCAACTGGGAGAACAAGGGGAAGCAGCCACTAGCGCCCAGGCTGACCAAGTTCAAACAAGTTTGGGTGCCGAAGAAGGTTCAGAGCTGGGCACCAGCTCAGGAGGAAGATGTTGCTATCGCCCGCCCCAGGGCTGGGGGCAGAAGAAATGAGAAAAAAGAAGAATATGTTGCTGCCGTCCGCCCCAGGGCCGGGGGCAGGAGATGGGAGAAGAAAGAGAAAGATGTTGCTGTTGCTCACCCCGGGAGGAGGGGCAGAGATCTTCAAAAGAAGGATGAAAGAAGAGTAGAGGAAGTTGCTGCTGTTGCTGCTCTGCAGAGATCCCAGGCTTGCGTTAGACAGGCCGATGTGCTCAGATACCCCAGGTCGGAGTACCTGGCTGCTCAAGTTTCAAGGTTGGCCTATCAGCCGAAGACCCAGGAGAGGCTGCTGCCCCGTTCAGAGCTACAAGGGCGGAGCCAGGAAGAGATGAACCGGGTGGTTCAAGACTACTTTCATTGCCTGGGGAACTCCTCCCTGGGACAACAAAGACTATCCCGTGCCTTGGGCACTGAGGAAGAAGAAGAAAGAGAAGAAGTGATGCTGGAGGCTTCGTCCTCTAACTCTAATGACTACGAAGATGGCCGCGGGGCCAGATATGAAGAAGACATCTACCAGGAAGAAAGGGAAGAAAAGAAAATGTCTGTATTTGACCGTCTGACATATCCTGGACAGGTCAAGAGGAGAGTTCGCATGCAGAGAGGAAGAATGCAGATTCTCGCTTGCAACATGGCCGTCGTCGCCGGAAGATATGGTATGTTACCAGATCAGCCAGAAGAGTTGATTAACCTGGCATACAGACAGGGTTCAATCACAAGAAGAAGCAAGGCTGCGAAAGATGAGATAGTAGCCGCCAGTCAAGACGACCTCTCGGCCGTCAATGAAGCCCGAAGAGTCACCACGATGACAGTAAACGTGGTGACTACTGAAGAAGAAGACAATCCTCTCTTAGACCCCGCTGAAGGGACTTCAGGGGAGATGCAGATTCCAGCCACCATGGATCCCATGATCCAGATGATGTTCATGAGGTACCAGCGGGAAATTGAGTCTCTCAGAAGACAGTTGAATGAGAGAAATGAGCAGACGCCTGTTTCTAAGCAAGCCCAGCCGGCAGGACAGACTTCCAGCTCAACCGAAGTGGCCATCCCAGCCGTCCCTCAGCTGAATAGCGAAGGCAGGGCACAGAATCAGCCTCTCCCACAACAGGCGGCAGCACATCCCTCTGCATCTCAAACACAGCCTGCTGTGCCAACATCTCAGCCGACGCTGCATACAACGGTCATGATGACCCCCTTTAGTCATCAGCAGGCATATTTCTTTTCGGAACCAGTAGATCCGGCTATGGCAAATAAACTGATGATAGAAAAGATTGTTGTGATGAAGCTGTCTGAGAAAGTCGGGGACGATTCCGGTACCTATGACATCTACAAAGTACCATACCCTGCACATTATGCTGCTAAGATATTACCACCAGGCGTCAGCAAGCCGCCGAAGTTTAAAAAATTCAACGGCCAAGGCTCTCCCAGAGAACATATAGCCTATTACACTATAGTTATGGGCGACCTGGCAGCTGATGAAGCATATTTACTGAAATTCTTTGGCTCGTCCCTTACAGGGTTAGCCTTTGAATGGTACTCCAGCTTGCCAGCTGGGTCAGTAGCTGACTGGCCCGATATGCAGCGGAAATTTTGAGACATATTTCATGTTACAGAAAGGGAAATCACAATAGCTGAGCTATATGCGTCCAGGCAGAAACAAGATGAGACCGCCCTGGATTATATAAAAAGATGAAGGAATCTGGCTATGAGATGCAGGCGACCTCCCCATCAAGAGGATGCAGTACAGATATGCAAGCAGAATCTCAGAAGGTAGGTGCTGGAAAAGATGATCGGGGCAGATGTCAGGGCATTTGACCGTTTAAATAACATAGTGGCAGAGGTCGAGACGTTCCTATCTAAGCGTCCGATCGCCAGTGTCCCTGCTATGAAAAAGGGGAAAGCTGTTGATCGGCGGCCACCGCATTCAGAGGCCAACACTGTTGATTTCGAAACCTTTGAACAGTAGAAAGAAAAAAACAAGGCAACTGATGCTCCTCCGCCGGCAGGCCCAGTAGAAATGAAAGAAAAAGTCTCCCTAAGAAATAAGATGAGGAAGGCATATTCATTCCCCAAAGATAAGACATGTGCACTGTTCAATTGGGCTTACAAGTTCAACAAAGTAACATTGCCCGAACCGAAGAGACCCGCTGATGCAGCGAAGAAAGATGACCCACTGTTCTGTCCATATCACCGGGGACTGGGGCATATTATAGAAAACTGCTATGTCTTCAAAGATGTCATGGAAAGTATATTCAAAAAGGGTGAGCTGCAGCTGGGAGATTACCAGGTAGACCCTCCACGCCCCCATGAACCTCCAGTGATGAGGATGGTTGCAAATATGATTTCTGTATATCAACAATTGCCCGAAGAGGCCGTTGAAGAATGCACCAGGCGCACTTATGAAGCATGCTTCCTTACCCCATTTAGGGATTAGGAGGGGTGGCAGACGAAGCCGGTGAAGACCAGAAAGAAGACATCTGTTGCCGAAACAACGGGACCATCCATTCGGAATGCCACCTCAGAGCCGGGTGCATCCCTAGTTAAACTGATTTGGCGTCAAGCTGAGACACAGCCGGTCATCCGAATCCCCACCTACAATAGGCAGACTCCGCTTCCCACACAAAAAGAAATAAGTCCGGAGGCAAAACGTCTCCAACAATACATCAACGGGCTCGACGAATATGAACAGACTGAGCCGAAGCCCCTACTGGTGAAAGATTGCATACTCTGGGAGCAGCTAGAAGAATTGACCATTGAAGAAAAACCAGAGGAAAAACAGGGTAAAGACGATACGGAACCCTTCTGGGGGCAGGAGCTAGCAAAGCCAAAGCACCAGAAGAAGAAAAGGCAGTCACAGAACAGAAGAAAAAAGAAAGTCATGACAGTACACTGCAATACACTCTCGGTGCTGTTCACCTTGCCTGGGAAAGATGATGATGCAGAGGCATCGGCCACGCCATTGGAAGCCAACCATGCTGAAGCTTCAACCTCGGCACATGCTACCCGTTCTGGGAGAAGATGGGGACGTCCCCCGCCAGCCAATCATAATATCATTTTCAGGGGAGAGCAACCCTATCAGATACCAGAGCCTGAAATGCGAGGTGTCCAGATCCCTCCTCCTGCCAGTCTATACCAAGAAGAGAAGAAAGGGGATGGAGCTCCGTCATTCCTTGAATTTTTATCCAG
Source organism: Amorphophallus konjac (assembly GCA_022559845.1). Taxonomy (NCBI): domain Eukaryota; kingdom Viridiplantae; phylum Streptophyta; class Magnoliopsida; order Alismatales; family Araceae; genus Amorphophallus; species Amorphophallus konjac. Next base: position 11,395,901 of record CM040124.1, read on the forward strand.
TTTAGAGGGCGAAAAGCCAGTACAAACTGCTCCAGCCAGAAGTAACAAGCACCAGCAGCCAACGGCTCTGAAGCCTAGGCAGGGTGAGAAAGAAGAAAAAGGTTATCCAGCAACATCAAGGGCCGTCTTTCCAAAAGAAGTCCCTCAAGAAACCAACCAAGGAACTGAGACAAGAAGCGGGCAGGCAATGCCGCAAGCACCTGGGGAACCTCCAAAGCCCCGCTGGGCAGAAGAAATGCGGCTCTCCAATGTCCGGGTAGGCAGCCGAATTATGAAAATGCTGAAGAAGATCCCTACCAGATTCTCTATATGGGATATTCTTTCCTTGAGCAAGGATGCCCGCCAAGCAATTATTGATGCCCTACAGTCACCCGCACAGTATGAGGCACTACTGACAGAAGTCAATTCTGGGCCGACAGTCACTTTCACTGTAGATGACATGTTGATTCCAAATCCCAGCCACAACAGGCCGCTATACATGAGAGGACATCTCAACTGTCAGCCATTAAGCCGGATACTGGTAGATCCAGGGGCTGCTGTAAATATTCTGCCATACCGCATCTATCAGAAATATTACTTTGATATGCACCTCACGAAGGTCAGGGACATGAAGATTGCTGGCTTTAACCAGAAGTGTGAGACACCTTTGGGGGTAGCGGATTTCAACCTCACCCTGGGGGACCTCACTACTGTGGTGCGATTCTATGTGATCGATTCCAACACCACATACAAGGCCTTGTTGGGGCGACCGTGGTTGCATGAGTACCAAATAGTGCCTTCTACACTGCATCAGTGCATTAAGTACTGTCATGATGGCAAAGAAGAAAGGGTCTTCGCAGATTTGCACCCCTTTGAAGTCTTCGAGTGCCATATGCTCGATGCATCCTATTATGTTGACATGCTGCAAAAAGATAAGAAGAAAGAAACTGTGACTAGTCAAGAGAAGTCGGTAGCAAAGACAGAGGATTGGTCTCCGCCGCCACCACGGGGCTATGTCAAGAAGCATGAGGTATCCCATATCTCTCATGTTGGGGATTTTGCACGGATCACACCTCCAAGCATTCATCCCGATGATACTGATGAAGAGATGAAAGAAAAATATGCACAAGTCAGGGTACCGGAAGGGCTGGTTAAGCCATTCGCCAGTTTGGAATGCCAGACAGTGTTGCCACTCAAGATTATGGAGGTCCCTCGTTTCTGCGAGCCTCCCATCATATTCTACACCGGGGAGCCTGTTGAGGAGGATGATCAGGACTGCATGATTCTGGAAGAATCCACAAGCCGAATGGTGCCAATCACAGGCTTGGATTACACCACGCAACGGGTCTCGCAAATGTTCTCCAAACTTCAGATACCTTCACTACAGCCTGTTGCCCAAAAGAAAGCATTCCAAGAGCTTTGGGATCCGCCCCAGAATAATAAGGAATTGATGAAGATCACCCAGCACCCGAGATTGGGCTACACTCTACAAGAATAGTATGAAGCCGAGGTAGATGCCATTTCCGCCTTATTTTCACATGAAGATCCTCCTGGGGTGGGCTATGATGATTACCCCTCAGAAGATGAAGAGATTATATATCAGTCTATACCGGATGGTGGGCCTTCCAATAACCAGCCCGAGGTAGAAAAGTCTGATGAAGCAAATGTATGCCGGTGCTGGGAGGAACTGTCTTGCAAGGAAGACATGTTCCATGACGAAGCAAAGTTTGACACGGGAACCCCAGATGAAGACTGGATTTCTAATGATACAAGAGAATGCTTAGAGTTTGAAAGTATTTTGGAAGAAGTTCGAGCTCTGCAGAATATAAATTCCCCAGAGGAATCTATGCCAGCAAGGCCTCCGGAAGTGGAAGACCTAATCTTTGAGCCTTACACGGAGCCGGTCATGTCCCATGGTCAGGCTGAACAAAGTCACATGGTTTCTGCCCTGTATGATGAGTCATCATTGGCCGAGGTCCGACAAGAAGAATTAGAGAATTCTGAAACTGAAGAAAACTATATCCCGGGGGGCTTCGTCGATTTGCAAGAGGCTCCGCCCGAAGTTGAAGATGGTGGCCAGGCCACCGTTGATGAGCTCGTGGAAGTAAACTTGGGGACAGAGGAGGAACCAAGGCCAACCTTTCTCAGTGTTCTGCTGGAACCAAAGGTCCGAGAACATTACATACAATTCCTGAGGGAGTTCAAAGACTGCTTCGCTTGGACGTATGATGAAATGCCAGGGTTAAACCCCGATGTAGCACAATACCTGCTGGCGATTAATCCAGAAGCCAACCCCATAAAACAACAGCCCAGTAGGATGCGACCTGAGCTGATCAACCAAATCAATAAAGAGGTCGGCAAGCTTATTGATGTTGGCTTCGTCGAAGAAAATCAGTACACCACATGGCTGGCGAACATAGTCCCCGTAAAGAAGAAAAATGGGTAGATCAGAATATGTGTTGATTTCCGAGACCTTAATAAGGCTTGTCCGAAGGACGATTTCCCAGTACCAGTTACTGAAGTAATGATTGATGCAACCACTGGTCATGAAGCCATGTCATTCATGGACGGTTCATCCGGATACAACCAAATTTGGATTGCTGAAAAAGACCGAGTACACACTGCATTCCGCACTCCAAAAGGGATATTCCACTACAAAAGAATGCCGTTCGGCCTTAAGAATGCCGACGCTACTTACCAAAGAGCCATGACAAAATTTTTTGACGATTTGCTCTTCAAGAAAGTGGAGTGCTATGTTGATGACCTGGTGGTGAAGACCAGAAAGAAAGAAGATCATCTGCAGGACCTAAGGGTAGTGTTCCAAAGGTTGCGAAAATATGAGCCGAAGATGAACCCTATGAAGTGCGCCTTTGGCGTGACCAGCGGAAAATTCCTTGGATTTATTGTCCGGCACAGGTGTATTGAGATTGATCCGTCCAAGATCAAGGCTATTCAAGAGCTCCCTCCACCGAAGAATCTGTCTGAGCTAAGATCTCTGCAAGGGCGTCTGGCCTACATCCGACGATTTATATCAAACCTGTCGGGTCGGTGCCACCCCGTTCATAAGCTCATGATGAAAGATGTGCCGTTCATGTGGGACGACGGATGCCAAGAGGCTTTTGAAAAGCTGAAGGAATATCTCAAGACCCCTCCAGTATTGGGGGCACCAGTCAAGGGCAGCCCTTTAATCCTCTATATAGCAGCCACGCATTGTTCGCTGGGGGCAATGTTAGCTCAAATAAATGAAGATGGAAAGGAGCAAGCCTTATATTACCTTAGCAGAAGGTTGATCAGGACTGAAGATAGCTATACTTACATAGAGAAGACCTGCTTGGCACTGGTTTTCACTGTTAAGAAGCTCCGACACTATATGCTGTCACATGAAATCAGATTGATATCTGCAGCAGATCCGCTCAAATATATATTGACTCAGCCGGCACTCAAGGGTCGACTAGGCAAATGGGCTGTGATTCTGATGGAGTTCGACATCATCTATATACCTCAAAGGGCTATAAAGGGCCAGGCTGTGGCTGATTTCTTTGCAGAGCACCATGTACCAGAAAGCGCTATGCTGGAGACTGAGCTCCCTGATGATGAAGTGCTCGAAGCCTGTCAAACCCAGCCAATCATGTGGCAATTATACTTTGATGGGGCATCAAGAACAGAAATTGATTCCAGTGGGAAAATAAGAATACGTGCAGGGGCCGGCATTGTGCTAAAATCGCCAGAAGGAGAAGTATTGCACACCTCCTGTTCTATAAATAAGCCCTGCACCAACAATGAAGCTGAATATGAAGCTCTGATAATTGGTCTCCAGGTCGCCCTCAGTATGAGTATTCGGATGCTTTGGGTATTCGGTGACTCAATGTTAGTGATAAAACAAATACAGGGAGAATTCGAAGTGCGAAAGCCAGAATTGAACCCCTATTATCAAAAGGCTATATGCCTCATGGCGAATTTCTACCACATTGAGCTCAATCATGTGGGTCAGGGACACAATGCTCAAGCTGATGCACTGGCAAAGCTGGCCAGCTCACTATTAGTCCCACCAGGTGAGACGCTCAACATTATTGTCATGAACAGGCGGCAAGTCCCCAACATGCTGGAAGCGTGTCCTGAAGAATATGAGATTGATGCCGTTGACAAAGTCTAGGCGTCTGATTGGAGACAGCACCTACTGCAGTGGTTCCTACACCAACAGCTGCCCAAGAACAAAGAAGAGAGAATGAAACTCCTAAGGATCAAAGATTCCTATGAATGCAGAAATGGAACTCTGTTCCGAATCATGGCGTACGCCCGCAAGAAGATTTTGCTTCGCTGCCTATCTACTGAAGAAGCTTGGCAAGTAATGAAAGAAATACATGTTGGGACAGCAGGGGCACACCAGGCTGGGCCTAAGATGAAGATTGAAATCAAGAAGCTGGGTTATTATTGGCCCACTATGTTTGAAGACTGTTGCCAGTTTGTAAAGTCATGCCAGAAATGCCAGGAGCATGCCACTGTACCCAGAAGGCCCCCTATAGCTCTACACCCTACAATTCCCAACTGGCCTTTTGCTCAATGGGGAACTGATGTGGTCGGGCCACTACCGACTTCCTCAGCTGGACATAAGTACATCCTAGCTATAACAGACTACTTCTCCAGGTGGGCAGAAGCAGTAGCACTCAGAGAAGTGACTGGTGAGTTGGTTGCCAGATTCATCAAGCACAATATCATCTTCCGGTTCGGGGTCCCCAGCCGAATAATTTCTGATAATGGAAGCCACTTCAAGAACCAGAAGATATATCGGCTTGCCGAGAAGTACAAAATTGAATGGAGGACCTCCTCTCCTTACAATCCACAAGCAAATGGACTGGCTGAAGCCTTCAATAAGACACTATGCACCATGCTGGCCAAGGTCGTCAGTTCTAACAAAAAGGACTGGGGTGAGAAGATGTATGAAAAACTATGGGCATATCGCACCGTCTATAAAACCCCCACGGGTTGCTCACCCTATTCACTGGTGTACGGCTCCGAGGTAGTAGTCCCTATAGAGCTGGACGTACCGTCACTCAGGATTGCAGTCCAGCATGGCAAAGTTCGTGACGAACAAACCAATGCTGAAAGGAGACTTGAAGAACTGGCTGAACTGGAGGGGAAGCGTCTGCAAGCCCAGAAGAATATCCAGATGTACCAAGCCCGCATGGCAAATGCCTTCAATAAGCTCGTCAAGGGGCGGGAATTCAAGAAAGGAGACCTGGTCATGGTCAAGAAAAGGGAAGTCATGGCTTCCAATCCAAAAGGTAAACTTGCTGCTAACTGGCTGGGTCCATACGTAATCCAGAGGGTCTACGAGGGCGGATCCTACGTGGTTGTCAACCATCGAGGGGAAATTCAGTTCTCGCCACTCAATGGGAAGCATCTGAAACTCTATCATGCTGCACCACTGCCTGCAGGGGAAGTGGCGAATGAACAGATAAATCCAGACTGATGACAATCAGATGATGAAGCCCTATTCGGACCCTTCGTCCGGACTAGATAATAAAACCCTACTCTTCCTGGTGTTGATAAAAAAATGAGACTAAAAATAGAGATGTCCCACCAGACTTGTTCGGGCATTCTGAACAAGGGCAAAAATGACCAAAACCCAGCTGTGGTAAAAACCCGAAAGGGCACTGCAGGTAAAATTGGGTACCCCGCCACGTGAAAACCCGAAAGGGCGCGTGGGCAAAAGTAAGAGGGGGCTGGCTTCGGCGAAAACCTGAAAGGGCGCTTAAGCTAGTAATGTGGTAATTTAAAGTTCCCTTTTTCACCCTTCCTAATAAAACTCCGAGAAGGACGATCATCATAAAGTCCCATCGGAAATCCTATCCAACAATCTTTCGGCCCTTGTCATCATTAACAAGATCGGTCGGCTTACTCCTTTAACTTGGACCCTTCGTCCCTGTTAAGTGAATCTACCCCTCCGGCAAATGGCTTCGTGCCTAAGCTGCTATCAGTCAGCATCAGTTCAGACCTTCCATCTGGACTGCATGAATAAATTGTTAGTGTTGGTGTGCTACAGGCCAATTTCGGGTCGGGTAGGCCCAATAGTTGTACGATCTTGTTCATTAATAAAGTGGTGTTTGAGCATAAATATGCGATTGTGTTACTTTACGTTATCCCTAGGATATGTGGTTGTAAAGTCAGCTCGAGGTTGGATCTCGAACATGAGACTTACTTTACATGAACACATACCTTAAACTGTTCCTGGTTGGAGGGTAATCACTCGGGGACTTTGATTACCTCTTAAACCAGTACACATGATGTGTCAGTGACCAGTCTCATGGTCATTGGTGCGGGGCACCAACACATATGTGTAGGTGTATGTCCTTGGAGGATGTGCACTGAACTGATCCGCTATTGGATCTTCAGATGGTTGATTATACCTAATGTCAACTGAAGATCCAACGGTCACAGTAGCATCGTTGGTCCTTCGACCTGAGACATTGATCGGATCTTACACGAGGATTGGAATGGTTTAATTATTTAGCTAAGTGACTTTAACCATAAGTCATGAGTTGCCGAGTCATTAACCACTCCAGGATACGTGTGAAGATCATCAATGGTCAAGAAGGGATCGCTCACTGTCGGGTATATATCAGACAGTTAATGGGTCATGACATTGACGCTCCGTTAAATCCCTGGCCAGGGTCGTGTGAGTTCGTTTAGAACGGACGTCATACACTTTAAGGAGGTCATAGTCAAATGGCACGATCATGGGGTTTGACAGATACCGTACCCTCGATCGTACCAGACTCATAGAAGGAGCGAGGGATTATATCGATGTGGTAACTGTGGACTTACAGGTACCAGACATGCTGGTTTAAACCCGGCGTCCTCTAGGATCACGCGGATTTGCTTGACCCAACGTGATCGAAGGTTCGGAATGAATTAAACTATTATTCGGCTCTTGTAGAAGCGAATAATACGTTTAATTTACTTCTAATTAGGAATTAGAAGTTAATTGGCCTTAAACTAGAGTGACTGTGGTCCTAGAGGATCACACACAATGGATTCTTGGGTGACGGATAATTATTATACAAATGTATGTATTATTTCCTTTTAATTCCTTTTGGAAAGGAGTGTAAACGGAGTTTAATACATATGTATAATATGAGATAGGACATATATACAGTTTTGGTCTTTTAGAACCCTTTTCTAATAAACCTAAACTCTATATATAGCTACCTACGTGAAGCTCATTCGAGCCTTCACTTCTTCCAACCTCTTAAGCTTAAGCAAGCACATAAGCTTAAGAGGAGGATTAGCCTCCCCCTTTCTCCCTCTTGCTCTCTCTCTCTCCAGAAGGTGATAGAGCCGGGGAAGGTCGTGCCGGGGAGGTACCGTCGCTGCGCAAGGGTCCGTGTGGATCTGCTCTAGAGGCCGTACAGCTGTGCGGCTCGGTTTCTCTACATCGGGCTTAGCGGACAACGTCGTTCCGCGCAAGGTGAAACACGCAACCCATAATTAGGGTATTAGAAACACCGATTAGAGCACAGCTTAAGCTTTCCATAACACCGGGATCGGGCAAATGAAAATTTTGTTATCCGCTACGTCGTCCGTTGGTGCTGTGCTAAACCTTACAGTGGTATCAGAGCCAGGTTCGCGCTCTGGTCGGTGTTTTTAGCGCCGTTTAGAACCATGCTTTAGGGGAAATTAAATCTTCAATTATTATTTGCATATAGGAGTGCTGGGCATTTCTGTTTTTCCTAAATGCTGGGCATCAGGAGAGCAAATTTTTTTAAAAAAAAAATTAAAAAAAAAATTAGTCCCGGAGTGGGCGCACTGCGCCCTGGGCGCACTGCGCCCGCCGCGTGCGCCGCGTGGGCGGCGCACGCAGCACCCGCGGGCGCTGACCCGCGAGAGGGGCGGGCGGGCCCGCCGCGTGGCGGGCGTGGCCCGCCACGCGAGCGCCCGCGTGCCGGCGCGGGCGTGGGCGCGACCGCCCACGCGTCTCGCGTGGGCGGCCGCGCCCATGCTGCCGCAGGGATTTTTTTTTATTTTTTAAAAAAAAATTGCTCTGTTTTTAATTTACTTTAATGTAGTATTGATAATATATATATTAGATATATATATATATATTAAAATACTCAGTAAATTAAATAGAATTTTATCGAGTAGGTTAATTGTATTATCTCGATGGTAAATGTCAAATGTTAAATTTTATTTTACCGTGTTGAATTTACTGAGGTGAGATAATTACTATTTACCTTGAGATAAAATGGTAATAATTGAAGTTACTTCAGTAAAATTTAAGTTTTTTGAATTTTTAATTATTAGATAATTAGAAAATTCAAATTTTAAATTTTATTGAAAATAAATGTAGAAAATTCAATTATTTGAATTTTAATTATTAGATAATTGTTAAATTCAAATTTTGAATTTTAGAAAATTACTAATTGAGGATAATTGCATTATTTTAAATTTATTTTCAAACAAAATTATTAGATAATTAGGTTGAATTTAAATTTAAATTATTGACATTTTTAAATTTTAAATTTAAATTTGATTATTGGATAATTAAATTTAAATTTAATTAATTATCTCAATTACATGCCCCTGTAGAAAATGATGGTTCTTTACGTGCTTTATTTTATTTACCTTGTATTGGCCTGCTTGTGTGTTTAATTTTAGTTAATCATGCTTTGATTTTTAAAATTAAACAAAGCTAGCCTGTTTTTGTTTGCACATCCCATTATTAAATTCAAAAGTAAGGATTATTTTCAGAAAATAACCCTTGATTGATTTTATTTGAATGGGTTCGCAAGTGATCATGGACTTGGATTAATGTAATTAATTGGGGTCTGCGAACCTCCTTTCTCTCTCTGTTGAAATTCCAATGTACTTCTATCTTCCTCCATTGTTGTACTCGCCCTAAGGGCTGCTGGAATTTGAGTCACATGTAATTTAATTTTTTCGGTCTGCGTGCCGTGTAAAAGTTGTAATTGATGCGGCGTCGGAGTTTGAAAGCGCGGAGCACACCCGACGAGGACGATCCAGCTGCTTTGGAAGCGGGCCGGATGTCTTAGTTACATTAGGGATAAAGTCCATGATCACTTGCGTTTAATTTTGCACTGGATGCATTTATTTTGTGCAAACTACTAGGTACGGTAAATATATTGGATATATTTATATTACCACCTAGGGTGAGATCAAGATAAAATCGAATTCCCTCGCGCTTAAATTTTAGATCTGGTAAGCGTGGCTCTAGGAGTCGTCGTGACCCTCCATCATTATGGACTGAATGAACGTCTTCATTTCATGAATTTGTTGTGCTTTCCACAAGGTCCATGAGTTTGGGGGTGGGATTAAACTCCAAGGCTCTGCCTCAATGGGGTGAGGAATTGAACTCGGCCTTGTTGTGCTTTCCACAAGGGTCGGGTCATGAACTCATTGCTATGTAGTAATGATGGTTAGATCTAACTGAGAATATCCTTTGTTGTGCTTTCCACAAGGGGATGATTTCTCGGGGGCCGAATATCGGATGTTGCATTAGATGCAAGTGCTTGTTGACTGCCCTTGAGATGGTGTATGGCTTGTTGTGCTTTCCACAAGGTCGTACATCAGTCTCGTTGGGATTCCGACCCACTAGGTTGATCTCGTTGATCTCCCGTTCTATATACTGAGGGTTATATAGTTCGATCGAAAAAAAGTGGGACTAACTAAGATAAGAAACCACATCTAAGTTAGAATTTGAACACATGCTAAGTTGTCTTTTATTTCTTATCCAGATTACAATGTCGTCATCCAACCCTCTCCGCGGCATCTTGGATGCAAATAGATTAACTGGACCGAACTACTCTGATTGACTGCGAAATCTACGCATAGTCCTTACCGCCGAAAAGATTGCGTACGTGTTGGACACGGTTCACTCTGAGCCAGCTCCTGATGCCGACGAGGGCGAGTTACTGGCTTATGCCAAGTGGTCTGAGGACTCATCCCTTGCCCAATGTTACATGTTGGCCTCTATGGCTCCCGAGCTACAGAGGTAATTTGAAAAGACTGATTGTAGAAGTATACTTCTCAATCTACGCCAGCTCTTCGGGGAGCAGGGTAGGATTGAGAGGTATGACATCTCAAAAAGGCTTTTCAGGACACGGATGTCTGAGGGTTCATCAGTGCAGGCCCATGTACTGAAAATGATGGAGTGGATTGAAAGACTCAATGCATTGGGGTTCAAGTTGGATCTTGAACTATGCATTGATCTTATACTCCAGTCATTGTCCGATTCCTTTTCTTCCTTCATCATGAACTTTAACATGAACAGGATTGAAGCAACTCTCCCAGAGCTGCTCAATATGTTAAAGAGTGCTGAAGGAACCATGCAGAAAGATAAACCATCTTCGTCTGTAATGGTTATTGGCAGGGCCAACAAGAAAAGGAAGGCCTCTCAAATATCCACCACGAGTAACAAAGGGAAGGGAAAGAAAAAGGCCACAGGTAAGCAACTCGCCAAAGTTGACAAAGGGAAGGGCAAGAAGAATGAAAAGGAAGACAAATATTTTCGATGCGGGGAAACTGGGCATTGGAAAAGGAATTGCAAGGTAATTCTAAATGAAGGTATTTTTGTCATAGACCTTAATTTGTCATATATGGAATCCACATCATGGGTATTGGATACTGGATGTGTATCTCATATCTGCAATTCTGTGCAGGTGCTGGCAAATAGAAGGCGATTGGGCAAAAAGGAGATTGAACTGAGGATGGGCAATGGAGCTTTAGTTGCTGCCAAAGCTGTCGGGACTGCACGCCTCAGTTTACCTTCAGGAGTCATTCTGGAGCTGAATGACTGTTATTATGTTCCTAATATTATTAAGAACATTATTTCAATCTCTGGCTTGTATAACATTGGATACACATTGGCTTTTAATAGCACTGGGTGCTCTATAATGAATAATGGTTTGAATATAGCCAATGGTTCATTAGTCAATGATCTTTATGTATTAGATACACGTTCTAATGTTATGCAAATTTCCAATGCTGATGAAGTGAATTCTGCATATCTATGGCATTACAGACTTGGTCATGTAGGTGAGAAAAGAGTATCTCACTTACACTCAAATGGGTATTTGAATTCGTTCGAATATAAGCCATTTGATACCTGTGAGTCGTGTCTCATGGGAAAAATGACCAAGACTCCCTTTGGTGGACATGGTGAGAGGGCTGTTGACCTTCTCGAGCTCATACACTCGGACGTGTGTGGACCCATGTCCATAGAAGCAAAAGGAGGTTATCTCTATTTCATTTCTTTTATTGATGACTTCTCTAGATATGGATATGTGTATTTAATGAGACATAAGTCACAAGCCTTTGAGAAGTTTAAGGAATACAAGAATGAAGTAGAGAAACAGACTGGTAAAAGTATTAAGGCTCTTCGATCGGATCGAGGAGGTGAATACTTAAGTCATGAATTCACTTCTTATCTTAAAGACTATGGAATAGTTTCTCAGTGGACTCCACCGTATACACCATAGCATAATGGTGTATCCGAAAGGAGAAACAGGACCTTGTTAGACATGGTCCGATCCATGATGTCTATGTCAGGACTACCCTTGTCTCTTTGGGGCTATGCGTTAGAGACTGCAGCTTATTTATTGAATAGGATCTCAAGTAAATCAGTTCCTTCTATACCATATGAGATATGGAAGGGCAGGAAACCAAATTTTAATCACATTAAAATTTGGGGGTGTCATGCTCATGTAAAGAAGAACGAGAGTGATAAGCTTGAGTCACGGACCGATAAGTGTAGGTTTGTGGGATATGCAAAGGAGACGTTTGGATATTATTTATATCACCCTTCTGAGCAAAGGGTCTTAGTGGCCAAGAGAGCTATATTTCTGGAAAGAGAATATCTACTCCAGAAAAATAGTGGGAGCCAGATAGAATTGGACGAGGTCCAAGAACCACAACCCATAGACACAAACTCATTAGATGAGACTGTATCGGTTGATCCTATTCAAGGTGAAACACTGACACTACGGAGATCTGGTAGACTACCAAGAGAACCTGAGAGATATGTTGGACATGTCTCAGAGGGGTCCTCTAAGATATGTATCGATGAGGATGATGATCCTCAGTCGTACCAGGAGGCGATCCATAGTGTAGACTCTGAGAAATAACAAGAGGCAATTGATTCAGAAATCCAGTCCATGTACACCAATAAAGTTTGGAACTTAGTTGATGTACCCGAAGGGAAGGTCCCTATCGGCTGCAAATGGATTTTCAAAAGGAAAATCGGTGCAGATGGACGGGTTGACACATACAAGGCTATACTAGTGGCGAAAGGATATCGTCAAAGGCAAGGCATTAACTATGACGAGGCGTTTTCGCCGGTAGCCATGGTTAAGTCAATCAGAATCCTCCTTGCCATTGCTGCATACCTAGATTATGAGATCTGGCAAATAGATGTGAAGACAGCTTTTCTTAATGGAAACCTGTCAGAAGAGGTGTACATGGTACAACCTGAGGGATTCACCTCCAAGCTACATCCTAAGAAGGTATGCAAACATCAAAGGTCCATTTATGGATTAAAGCAGGTATCTAGAAGCTGGAACTTAATATTTGACGAGGCTGTCAAATCTTTCAACTTCATTCGGAATGAAGATGAACCCTGTGTTTACAAGAAGGTCAGTGGGAGCTCAGTGACCTTCTTGGTCCTTTATGTTGATGACATCTTACTCATTGGGAATGATGTAGGGATGTTGACATCAACTAAGTCTTGGTTGTCCAAGACTTTCTCCATGAAGGATTTGGGAGAAGCATCCTATGTGCTGGGCATAAGTATCTATCGAGATAGATCTAAAAGGATGCTAGGACTATCCCAATCCATGTACATAGACACTATCCTCAAAAGGTTTAGGATGAAAAATTCCAAGAGAGGTCTCATTCCCATGAGACATGGAATTTACCTATCCAAGGGGATGAGTCCTAAAACTTCTGAGGAGGTGGCACACATGAATAAGGTACCCCATGCTTCGGCGATAGGGTCAATCATGTATGCAATGCTATGTACACGGTCTGATGTTGCCAATGCTTTAAGTATTTTCAGTAGATATCAGGCAAATCCAGACGAAGAGCACTGGAAGGCAGTAAAGGGTATCCTTAAGTACCTGCGAAGGGCTAAGGATTTTTTTTCTACTTTATGGAGGAGAGGACTTACAGCTTAGAGCTTACACAGATTCTAGTTTCCAGTCAGATCCAGATAATTGCAAATCCATGTCTGAATTTGTATTCATGTTGAATGGAGGGGCAGTCAGTTGGAGAAGTCATCTGGATGAAGAAATTCATCTTGGAACTCGGCGTAGTTCTCGAGATATCAGCTCCCATCCCATTATTTTGTGAAAATAATGGGGCCATCGCCCAGGCGAAGGAACCGAGATCTCACCAAAGGTCAAAGCATATTCTCAGGCGCTTTCACCTTATTCGGGAGATTGTTGATCGCGGAGATGTGATGGTAGAGCGTGTACCGTCAGAAGACAACATAGCAGATCCACTGACTAAGCCTTTGACACAGACTGTATTTGAGCGTCATCGGGATAAGATGGGCCTCAAAGTTGTGGGCAATTGGCTATAGTTCAAGTGGGAGATTGTTAGTGTTGGTGTGCTACAGGCCAATTTCGGGTCGGGTAGGCCCAATAGTTGTACGATCTTGTTCATTAATAAAGTGGTGTTTGAGCGTAAATATGCGATTGTGTTACTTTACGTTGTCCCTAGGATATGTGGTTGTAAAGTCAGCTCGAGATTGGATCTCGAACATGAGACTTACTTTACATGAACACATACCTTAAACTGTTCCTGGTTGGAGGGTAATCACTCGGGGACTTTGATTACCTATTAAACCAGTACACATGATGTGTCAGTGACCAGTCTCATGGTCATTGGTGCGGGGCACCAACACATATGTGTAGGTGTATGTCCTTGGAGGATGTGCACTGAACTGATCCGCTATTGGATCTTCAGATGGTTGATTATACCTAATGTCAACTGAAGATCCAACGGTCACAGTAGCATCGTTGGTCCTTCGACCTGAGACATTGATCGGATCTTACACGAGGATTGGAATGGTTTAATTATTTAGCTAAGTGACTTTAACCATAAGTCATGAGTTGCCGAGTCATTAACCACTCCAGGATACGTGTGAAGATCATCAATGGTCAAGAAGGGATCGCTCACTGTCGGGTATATATCAGACAGTTAATGGGTCATGACATTGACGCTCCGTTAAATCCCTGGCCAGGGTCGTGTGAGTTCGTTTAGAACGGACGTCATACACTTTAAGGAGGTCATAGTCAAATGGCACGATCATGGGGTTTGACAGATACCGTACCCTCGATCGTACCAGACTCATAGAAGGAGCGAGGGATTATATCGATGTGGTAACTGTGGACTTACAGGTACCAGACATGCTGGTTTAAACCCGGCGTCCTCTAGGATCACGCGGATTTGCTTGACCCAACGTGATCGAAGGTTCGGAATGAATTAAACTATTATTCGGCTCTTGTAGAAGCGAATAATACGTTTAATTTACTTCTAATTAGGAATTAGAAGTTAATTGGCCTTAAACTAGAGTGACTGTGGTCCTAGAGGATCACACACAATGGATTCTTGGGTGACGGATAATTATTATACAAATGTATGTATTATTTCCTTTTAATTCCTTTTGGAAAGGAGTGTAAACGGAGTTTAATACATATGTATAATATGAGATAGGACATATATACAGTTTTGGTCTTTTAGAACCCTTTTCTAATAAACCTAAACTCTATATATAGCTACCTACGTGAAGCTCATTCGAGCCTTCACTTCTTCCAACCTCTTAAGCTTAAGCAAGCACATAAGCTTAAGAGGAGGATTAGCCTCCCCCTTTCTCCCTCTTGCTCTCTCTCTCTCCAGAAGGTGATAGAGCCGGGGAAGGTCGTGCCGGGGAGGTACCGTCGCTGCGCAAGGGTCCGTGTGGATCTGCTCTAGAGGCCGTACAGCTGTACGGCTCGGTTTCTCTGCATCGGGCTTAGCGGACAACGTCGTTCCGCGCAAGGTGAAACACGCAACCCGTAATTAGGGTATTAGAAACACCGATTAGAGCACAGATTAAGCTTTCTATAACACCGGGATCGGGCAAATGAAATTTTTGTTATCCGCTGCGTCGCCCGTTGGTGCTGTGCTAAACCTTACAGAAATATCATCCTTCTTTGCGTTGGTGTCTACCCCACATCAACGGTAAAACTTATGTACACATTTCCCAGTGAACGGCCCCATGCTTGAGCTACTACACAGCGACGTCACTCAGACCCTTCATCCGAGTAGACGATGAAACCACTCTCCTTTGCGTTGATGTCTATCCCACACCAACGATAAGACCCACATTCCCGGCAAACAGCTTCATACCCAAGCCGCCGTCCACCAACTTCAGTTCGGACCTTCCGTCTAAATTGCATGATGAAGCCCTACTCTCCTTTGCGTTGATGTTCACCCCACATTAATGAATGGCACTCCGCCCTCGATGAGCTCTATCCACCTTGGTCTAGCGGCACTTTGCCCTGACCCAGCTACCTCAAACTTGGTCTAGTGGCACTCCGCCCTGATCGAGCTACCTTTACCTTGGTTTAGTGGCACTCCGCCCTGGCCGAGCTACCTTTACCTTGGTTTAGTGGCACTCCGCCCAGACCGAGCTACCCTCCCCTTGGTCCAGTGGCGCTCCGCCCTGGCCGAGCTACTTATATCTTAGTCTAGAGGCACTCTGCTCTAATCGAGCTACCCTTATCTTGGTCTAGTGGTACTCCACCCTGATCGAGCTACCCACACCTCAGTTTAGCGGCACTCTGCCCTGGCCGAGCTCGCATATAATAAATAACATCGCCAATGCGTGTCCTACGCCCGAATCGGTTCAAATATGTCCTTTGCGTTAGCATTATCTTCTTGCTAACGAATAAGCCTTTTCTCGGCCCAAGGCCTTGTGCCCTAGTCGACTCTCTGAATATCCTCCTCTTATACGAGTTCAAAAAAAGAGAAATAAAAAAAATGATGATGATAAGAAATGGGGTTTAAAATAGAGGTGCCCCGCCGGACTTGTCCAAAACATCTTGGACGAGTGTAA
Organism: Amorphophallus konjac; assembly: GCA_022559845.1. Classification (NCBI taxonomy): domain Eukaryota; kingdom Viridiplantae; phylum Streptophyta; class Magnoliopsida; order Alismatales; family Araceae; genus Amorphophallus; species Amorphophallus konjac. The sequence continues at coordinate 11,411,994 of CM040124.1, forward strand.
AAAATGGCAAACAACCCGGCTGTGATGAAAACCCGAAAGGGCGCTACGGGCAAAATTGGGTACCCCGCCACATGAAAACCCGAAAGGGCGCGTGGGCAAAAGCAAGAGGGGGCTGGCTCCGGTGAAAATTCGAAAGGGCGCTTGGGTCAATAATGTGGTAACACAAAAAGTTCACTTCATGAATCTTCTTCGGCAGCACATCCACCGCATGTCCCACCGATGATGAAACCCCGTTGGTCATGAGGCATATCGTCTTGATCAATGCTAAAGCCCATCTCGGAGTAGACCTTCCGTCTGTTCTGATGAAACCCTTCCACTTTCTGTTTGAGACCCACCACGGTAAAACCTACCCAGTTTAGATCTTACATCTATTCTGACGAAACCTATCATATGTCTCACCGTGATAAAACCTGCTATTGATCGATTGGCACACTGCCCGATCAATGATGAAACCTATCCGGCTTAGACCTTACCATCTATCCCGATGAAACCTATGAAATCCTTGCATCGATATAAACCCAATACCGATGATGAAACCTGCTGTTGATCGATTGGCACACTGCCCGATCAACGATGAAACCTGTAATATCCCGGACCTTTCGGATCTTTCTTCATGGGTCCCGGATCTGGTTTTTGGAGCGTCCGGCTCTGTTGTGTCCAAAATTTCGTTTCGGACATCTTTCGTGTTCGGATCGGCGCGATCCGGAGTCGTTTCGGAGGCCCGGAGGCGTTCCGCGGCTTTTCCGCGTGTGTTTTCTGATTCCCGGTGTGTGTTTTGGCTTTTTCTTCGGAAGCTCGCTGCAGGCGAACTGGGCGGTTCACCCGGGCACGAGTGGTACCGTTGCGATCGGTGCGTTCCGAGGATTCCGGAAATGAATTTTTCTATTTTTCGGTATTTTTCTGAAAATTCGGATTTTCTATATAGCCCTAATTCTTTTTCTCTTTCTTTTCCTCTTTCTCTTTCTTCTTCTTCTTTCTCCTTCCTTCCCCAACCGTGACCGCGCTCCTCTCTCTCCCTCTCTCCCATTCGGGCGCGGCGGACCCCTCCCCGGCTACGGACGGCGGCAGGGTGACGGCGCGGACGTGTGGGCGGCGGCGAGGCGAGCTCGTGGGCGTGCGGCAAGCGTGGGAAGCGTGGGGAGTTCGTGAAGCTTCGAGCGTCCTTCGTGATTCGTGGGTGATTCGGCGGAGCATTCGCTCCATTGAGGTAGGGTGACGTTCCTTAGCCTCTTGCCGTTCATTTCCATGATTTGTAGGCCGCGGGGAGGCCGAGAGGGGCTTGTTTAAGCTTTTGAGGGTTTTTCCATGATTTGGGGAGAGCTCGCCCGATCTATGGATTTGATGCATGAATTCGTGTTTTGATGGGCTAGAATCATGCTAGGGGTCCCCTGGGGTCTTCCCCTTTGTTTTCCTCCTCTCCTGTGGAGGCATGGGGGCGTGGTTGGAATTTTTGGGAGTTTCTACCGTTTTCCGCCGCGGACTGAGAACGCGCTATACTCCAGTAGCGCGTTCTTGGAGGTCGCGCTGCCCCGACCGAGCTCGTTCATCGGAGAAGATGAACAGTAGGGCGGTTCGTGTCGCGCAATGGGGTCCTAGCGCGATTATCCTTGTCGCGCTAGGAGGACCTAGCGCGATGGTTCCTGTCGCGCTAGGGAGTCCTAGCGCGATCTTCTCTGTTGCGCTAGGGTTCCCTAGCGCGTTCTTCCGTGTCGTGCTGGGTATCCCTAGCGCGACCTGTCCTTCTGTCGGGTGTCTCTCTTGGGCCGTGTGTGTGTCCTGGACATCCCGTGGAGTTCCGTGACCGTGTCTTTGGTGTCTGGAGGTTCCTTTTGCCTTGGTCATGCGTTTGGCTGTGAGCGGTGCGTCCATTTTCTCCGACCGTGGTCTCCGTTGACGGAGCTAGTGCGTGGGGTGATTCCCACACGTTGTCGGACTCGGACGTCGTTTTCCGTTGACTTGAGAGTCTACTCCTTCAGTGACCCTCCACTAGTCGTAGCCCACCAGTACGAGGTGCTGGTCTCACCTGGGAGTGGTGTACGGGCACCCACCTTTCGAGACGGTTTGTGGACCGGTTACCGTAGGTCCTTCGTCTTAGCCAGAGTCCGGCTGCGGGGGAAAACCGGTCAGAGGGCCAGACCTAGGACGCGTGGTCTGTGTGTGCACACGTGGTTGGGGGCGGTTGGACCCACGTCGACGGGCGTGACCCCAGCTAGTCACTTGTTTGTGGTTACTTGTACGGTGTTTGCGTCTCGGGTAGGACCTACCACGTCAGGCGGCTCACCTGCGGCGCGGTGTAAGACGTCAGGGGACGCTACCGGCTGTGCTTCTAGTGGGTGGTACTCCTGTCGAGTACGGAGTGTTAGACTGTCAGTCGTGTGTTTCCGACCTTCGGGTTTTGACGGTTCGACCATTGAGTTTCGGTCTTCTTACCGTGGCACGTGTGTCGGTTTGCGTGCCATAGGGTCTAGTTCTGTAGAGTACAGGGCTTTCCTTTCCGAGGTACTTTCCTACCGCTAGAGTAGTGGTTTCTCGTTTTACGAGGTAGGGTTCGAGTGATCCCTACCACTACAAGAAAAAGCGCGAATAGCGACCGACGTTTAGGTCGCTATTCGGTCTCTGATCGGTCGCAACAAGGCACTGCGACCGAACTGACACCAATTTGCGACCGAATATATCGGTCGCTATATCATGGTCGCTAAATAGCGACCGATACCTATCGGTCGCAGAATAGGTCGCAGTTAGAGACCGATGCCTATCGGTCGCCGAATCTGTCTCTGATAGCGACCGCTATAAATCGGTCGCCGAATCGGTCGCTATAAGCGACCGACAAACATCGGTCGCAGGATCGGTCTCTAACTGTTCGGTCACAAATATGGTCGCTATTCGGTCGCTATACCGCATAGACGGTGGCTACCATGGTCTCTGTAGGAAGCGACCGAATGGGGTTCGGTCCCTATTCGGTCGCTAAGTTTGTAGTTTTTTTTTTTATAAATTTATATAAACTGATAAATAAATTACCTGATAAATAACAAATTCATAACATAAATATAAAATCAACTACACAAATCACAATATCGACAAATCTCAAATTCATCACATACAAACACCTGATAAATAACAATTTCATAAAACAATAGTAAATCAACTACACGGATCACAATCTCCACGAACCTCAAATTACACACAACTAAAATAAAATCACAAATTAATCATACATCCATAATCATACATCCATAATAATAAAATAACAACATACACACAACTAAAATAAAATCACAAATCCTCCACATATGTCTCATCCTGGTCGTCGTCTCGTCCAACATCATCCTGGTCGTCGTCTCGTCCAACATATCGCGACGGATGATCCTGTATATCATTTAAAAAAATTATAATCAAATCCTTAATAAAGAAATCAAGCATTAACAAGAGTATGCCAATAGTTTAAGCCAGCTCATTTTCATATATATAAATACACACACACAATATATAAGTTCAATAATCAAATTGTATTTTAAAAATGAACTTTGAGCGCCGAGCTCAAATCGGGCATCCGATTTGGATTCCGTCAGTTCTGACAAGTCACTTTCATCTCCCCGGTCGTATTGGAATGACCGGCACGGCCATCCGACCGGTATTTCAAATTTTAGACCCCCGGACCCGTCCTAACAGTTCATTTAAACTAAGTGTATTTTAAAAATGAACTTTGAGCGCCGAGCTCAAATCGGGCATCCGATTTGGATTCCGTCAGTTCTGACAAGTCACTTTCATCTCCCCGGTCGTATTGGAATGACCGGCACGGCCATCCGACCGGTATTTCAAATTTTAGACACCCGGACCCGTCCTAACAGTTCATTTAAACTAAGTGTATTTTAAAAATGAACTTTGAGCGCCGAGCTCAAACCGGGCATCCGATTTGGATTCCGTCAGTTCTGACAAGTCACTTTCATCTCCCCGGTCATATTGGAATGACCGGCACGGCCATCCGACCGGTATTTCAAATTTTAGACCCCCGGACCCGTCCTAACAGTTCATTTAAACTAAGTGTATTTTAAAAATGAAGTTTGAGCGCCGAGCTCAAACCGGGCATCCGATTTGGATTCCGTCAGTTCTGACAAGTCACTTTCATCTCCCCGGTCGTATTGGAATGACCGGCACGGCCATCCGACCGGTATTTCAAATTTTAGACCCCCGGACCCGTCCTAACAGTTCATTTAAACTAAGTGTATTTTAAAAATGAAGTTTGAGCGCCGAGCTCAAACCGGGCATCCGATTTGGATTCCGTCAGTTCTGACAAGTCACTTTCATCTCCCCGGTCGTATTGGAATGACCGGCACGGCCATCCGACCGGTATTTCAAATTTTAGACCCCCGGACCCGTCCTAACAGTTCATTTGAACTAAGTGTATTTTAAAAATGAAGTTTGAGCGCCGAGCTCAAACCGGGCATCCTATTTGGATTCCGTCAGTTCTGACAAGTCACTTTCATCTCCCCGGTCGTATTGGAATGACCGGCATGGCCATCCGACCGGTATTTCAAATTTTAACTACTCTACGGTACATCCATGAACGATCTTCAGACATTTTCCCTATGCAAATGAAATGTAAACACACAAAACTTTAACATGTTTAACAAAATAAAAACTCCAACCCTTTCCTCACATCGTCCATCTCTGCCATTTTAAATAGGAAGGAAATATCATTTAGATTTTCACTTTTTAACCCATCTGTGAAGGTTTGATCGCACGATTAATTACTATATGTGTTGTGTTATTTGCTAAAAATTTCGGCAGCATCTCCTCACACCTCTCCGATATACCACAAAATATTTATTGATTAAGAAATTTTCTTAAACACTTACTAATAAGTGGTTAAGAAAATAATCAAAATCAATAAAGGTATATCAGAGAGGAATGAGAAGACGCATCCAGCCAAAATTTTTAACAAACAACACAAACACATATAGTAATTAACCACCTAAGTGCGATCAAACATTCACAGACTGTCCAAACGGGACAATTCAAGACTTTGAGTTAGATATACACATTCTCATCATTCAAAATGAGAACGTGCACATCAATCCCAAAGTCTTGAACGGGTAGATTGATTGACACGGGCTTAACACGCTCTCCTAAGATACGTGCAATGTTAGGTTGCACCCACGCATCTCAGCTAACATACAACACCCAACTAATTAAATATTGACAAGATACTAACACATTCTAAAAACATAGCAATAACATGTGAAATTGACAATACATGTACACAATGAAAACATGAATTTTATTGTAACATCCAACACATTCAGTTAATTTTCTTGGTCGGCTGTACCATCCCAACCTTATGAGTTTGATAGGGTACTGTTTGGAGGATGACCACCGGCTGCTGGTGTATGAGTTCATGCCACGGGGAAGCCTGGAGAACCATCTTTTTAGGAGTATGTCTGTTTCGATTATTCTCTGCACCGTTTGGTTTGCTGACTCATTTAGGCACCTGTTTTCTTAAAGAAAAAAAATTGCAATGCGCAGTGGCCTCACCTTTTACCCAATGGTTACCTACGTAGTTCTTTTGAATCAGTTTTTGAACCCCACAATGTCGATTCTGCAGGGGGTTCATACTTCCAGCCTCTCTCCTGGAACCTTAGGATGAAGGTTGCTCTTGGAGCCGCAAAGGGGCTGGCCTTTCTGCATGGTGCTGAAACAAAGGTTATATATCGGGATTTTAAGACATCAAATGTGCTTCTTGATTCAGTAAGTGGAGACCCTTGTCTTATAGTTGATGGATGATATGTTTTCTTGATTAACGTTCCCCGTCATGATGTTCTGCCTCTCAAATCCCTTCTTTGCAAACCTACAAAATTATAATGCCAAGCTTTCCGACTTTGGCTTGGCAAAAGATGGACCAACTGGTAACAAGAGCCATGTGTCAACTAGGGTCATGGGAACATACGGATATGCTGCTCCTGAGTACCTTGCAACAGGTAAACCTTTGGTTCCAAACTGCTTGTATGTCCCTCCATCTTTTTGTCTTTAGGTGTTCCATTTTCAAGTGCTGATCAGTGTGTCTCAGATTTTTGGATGGCATTTGTCTTGCTTTTTTTTTTCTCTGTGGGTAACAAGATGCCATTTTCTCTTCGTAAATGAGAAAATTGTGCCGAAATGACACGAGGAGTCGGCAAATAATTCGGATTAAAACAGAAACTGAGTTGGTAAGGGACCTTGAATAAAACATAGATTACCCATGAATTTCTCCTTGAATAAAGTGTTGACAGCTCAGGAATATTTGATCTGGAGAGTGATAGTATTGTCCATTGGCATGATTAAGATTCTCTAGTGTAATATTTGATTGTCATCTCCGAGATATTTTTGGAGTGAATTAGGGGCGGGTATATCACCCCGACTGACCCACTCCTAACCCACCTCGGGTGATTTATTTCACCCCTTTTTAAGAATTCACATACCCTAACTTTATCTCTAACCGACTCCGATTAAGAAAAAAAAACGAACTAAATAAGAATAACTCGTCTCACCCTAATTAATCTATCGTAATCGGATTTACTTCTTTATCAAAGTGGCCCTACGAAATTAGTCCATCGCTTGCGGGTCGTGACAAAGTGCCTTCAAACGTTAAGATTGCGTTTGAGAACGCAGATAGAAAAAGAGGCCATGGAATGATTATTTAAGCCTCAGTCTTTAAATAAAACTCTAGTGACACGTATTACATCTGTTGAATTTTTACACTATTTTTGGTTCTCATAAGAATGATGGGGTCATATGTAGAGTTCATCTTGTACCTTTGCTTTAAAATTCTCATAATCCAATGTTTGGATTTGTTGGTTCTCAAGTTCTTGGATTTTGGGTTTGCTACAGTTTTAAATCGAAAAATAAGAATTGGGGAAAATACATGACACAATAAATGGACTGCATATTGAAGCCAGAACATTAATAACGGACCGGACAAACTAAAAAGATAATCTTATAATATTTCACACTATTTTACAGGAGAACAAATGATATGTGGACACCATCTCAAGAGTCTTAAATAAATCAGGTTCATTGCACGAGCATAGCCCCTCCCCCGGAGCCCCTCCACCGGAGCCCCTCCCCCTCCACCGGAGCCCCTCCCCCTGCGCAGCCCCCCCTCCACCGGAGCCCCTCCCCCTGCGCAACCCCCTCCCCTCCACCGGAGCCCCTCCCCCTGCGCAACCCCCTCCCCTCCACCGGAGCCCCCTCCCCCTCACCCCTGCGGAGCCCCCTCCCCTCCACCGGAGCCCATCCCCCTGCGCAGCCCCCCCTCCACCGGAGCCCCTCCCCCTGCGCAGCCCCCTCCCCTCCACCGGAGCCCCCTCCCCCTCACCCCACCGGAGCCCCTCCCCCTGCGCAGCCCCCTCCCGTCCACCGGAGCCCCCTCCCCCTCACCCCTGCGGAGCCCCCTCCCCTCCACCGGAGCCCCTCCCCCTCCCCTGCGCAGCCCCCTCCCCCTCCCCTGCGGAGCCCCCTCCCCCTCACCCGAGCTCCACCCCCCCTCCCAGACCAACCTCCCCCGCCACCCCCTCCCACCGAAACCCCCCTCACTGGAACCCCTCCAAGAAGAAAAAAAATGAGAAATAGGGCATGGTCGATGGCCGGCGGGGAGGGAGAGGGGGGGGAGAGAGGCGCGGGGCTGGAGGGAGAGGAGAGGGGGGGGAGATCGAGAGGGAGAGGACTTACCAGACCGAGGAGGGTGACGACGAGGACGACGGGGACCGACGAGGTCGACGGCGAGGATGGTGCGGGGCTGGCCGAGACAGCGAGCTCCGGCGTCCGTCCACCACCACGCCGCTCGCCACGCCCGTGGCCGCAAGGCAGAGGGGGGGGGGGGGAGGGCGAGGGGGCCGGAGGGGGAGGGGAGAGCTCCGGTGGAGGAAGGGTTATCAGAAGTAAATGCAGGGGGGAGATGGTCGCGGGGTAAATGCAGTTATAGCAGCGACCGATTAGAGACCGAAATATATTCGGTCGCAACATCGGTCTCCAATTCGGTCGATTTTGAAAAAAAAGAGCCCGGAATAAATTCGAGCTAAATATAGCGACCGATTGGAGACCGAACTAAATTCGGTCGCCAAAACGGTCTCAGATATGCGACCGATTATTTCGGTCGCCGAATTGGTCTCTATTTGGGACCGACTAGCGACCGATTTAATCGGTCTCTAATTCGGTCGCTATAGCCACTTTTTCTTGTAGTGTACTAAGTCTTGTTCCGAGACTCATTCCTTGCGTGTTTTCACCGTGTTTCAGGTGAGACGCCACCTTCGGGGAGCGTGTCAGGAGCGCAGCGTGGTGCGGGTGCCCAGAGGTAGTGCCAGAGGTCAGAGCCGGGGGATGTCCCGTGTAGCTGTACTTTTCCTTCTTGTCACTGTACTAGTCGTGGACTACTGTTGCTGTTGTTGTTATTTTATTGTGGACCATGTAAATTGTTATTTATTTCCTGCTTAATATTATAACTGTTTAATTTCTACAATTATTTGTGATACTTGTGTAGTTTCCACACCATCCTTTTAACCCTTCCGAGTCTTCGGGCTCGTGGGTGGCGGTGCGAGTCTTGGGTTATCGGGCCTTCCCGGTAATCGGATTCTCGGGTCGTTACAGCTGGTATCAGAGCGCGGTTGTGGAATTACATGAGAATCATAGGTAGTTGTAGTGGTCCACTAGTCCATGGCGATGATGTACAGGTGACGCTGGCATTGGGCACCGTGTGTTTGTTTTGACCTTACCGTTTTCGTGTTTTCTGTCTTTTGCTTCAGGAGCGAGGATGGCGCCGAGGAGGAGTTCTTGCTCTCAGCAGGGGCAGTCGGCTGGAGGTCAGGAGATCCAGCAGGGGGTCCAGAGGGACCAGGAGGAGCATGGCAGAGTTCCGGGAGCTACCGAGGCCGCGGATGCTGCGAGAGCTCCGGGGGCTGAGGATTTCTTCCGTGGCATGTACCATCTCATGTCTCAGCAGTTTGGCGGAGAGGCTGCTGAGGGCTCGTTTGTCAGGGGTGGGCCAGGCTGAGCGGTGAGGGATTTCATGCAGTTCCATCCACCTTACTTTAGCGGCCAGGTAGACCCTGATGCGGCTCGTGATTGGCTCGATGAGATGGAGCGGGTGTTCAGTTCCGCGAAGAGTGCTGCCGAGGACAGAGTGGTGTTGGCCTACAACTAGTTGCAGGGTACGGCTCGGAGGTGGTGGTCTTCCGAGTGGAAGACGTCCTTTCAGCTTCGTCCACTTGAGCAGATCGAGTGGGATGACTTTGTCGGTGCTTTCGAGCGTACGTACTGTCCAGATGTTGTTTCCACGCAGCGGATGCGGGAGTTTCTGGAGCTGGTGCAGGGTGACATGTCCGTGTTGCAGTACAGGGCCCGATTTGTCGAGCTGGGTCGGTACGCACCTCACATCATGGAGCATGAGAGGGTGAGGACCACGCAGTTTGTACAGGGCTTGAGGCTGGAGCTGAGGCACCATTTGATCGCGAATGGGGCCACTGATCTAGAGACGGCGTCTCGTGTTGCGATTTCCTTGGAGATGGATATGCAGAGGACTCGAGGACCGATCAGCCAGGGGCAGTCTTTGTCAGGTCGCAGCCAGCAGTCGGCTACCCAGCAGCAGGGTTTCTTCCAGCATGCGTCGGGTGGTTCAGAAGTACCGGCATCGGCAGCTTCGGTGACAGGATCTGCGTCCTTCGGCTCGAAGGTCAAGAAGTGCTTGAAGAAGAATTTCCGTAAGAAGCACAAGGATCAGGGGCAGGCTTCATCGGGCAGTGTACAGCCGATTCCTTTGCAGCATCAGGGATCAGTGGGTGGATCACGAGGGCTTGTCCACGGTGTGGTGGGACCCACCCCGACAGGCAGTGCACGGCACCGATTATCTGTTTTCGGTGTGACCAGCCAGGGCACATGGCGCATGACTGTCCTCAGAGACCGCCGCAGCAGCAGTTTCCTCAGCAGCAGCAGTTTCCCCAACAGCAGAGGCAGCAGCAGCAGGGACAGTATCCGCCGCTACCCAGGTCAGCTAGCGTGGGAGGCAGGCAGAGGGCTCGAGGCCAGATCACGCACTTGACCAGGGCAGAGGCAGTGGCGTCGCAGCTCGTGGAAGGTACCGTTCAGATTTTGGGTTGTGCGGCTCGGGTTTTGTTCGATTCTGGCGCGTCTCATTCGTTTATTTCGGAGGATTTCGCGTCGAGCGTCGAGGAGCCGGTGACCCAGTTGTCCTGTGATTTGGCAGTGGAGTTGCCTTCGGGTGACTTTATGGTCACTCCGTATTGCTTCGACCAGGTTCCGGTGTGGATCGATGGGCGGAGTATGCCAGGCAGGTTTTATGCGTTGCAGCTTCGGGATTATGATGTGATTCTAGGCATGGATTGGCTCGAGACTCATGGAGCGGTGGTGGATTGTGGAATGAAGAGGGTCTACTTCCAGCATCCAAGCAAGAGGACCTTCTATTTCCAAGGTATCCGTTCCACCTCTTCTCGATTCCTTATCTCTACTATTCGATCCCGTCGGTTGCTTGATTCTGGTTGTCAGGGTTTTCTCGCGTCTGTGGTTGTGTCTGACCGGATGGAGCAGGATGTCGAGGACATTGCGGTGGTGTGCGAGTTTCCCGACGTTTTCCCCGAGGAGTTGCCTGGATTACCTCCCCAGCGAGAGATCGATTTCGTGATCGAGGTTGTGCCTAGTACAGGACCTTTGGCGAAGGCTCCCTACCGTATGGCCCCGGCTGAGTTGAGGGAGTTGAGGGCGCAGTTGCAGGAACTGTTGACCAAGGGGTACATTCGTCCGAGCTTTTCCCCTTGGGGTGCGCCCGTGTTGTTTGTGAAGAAGAAGGACGGTAGTCTGCGGCTATGCATTGACTATCGGCAGCTGAATGAAGTGACCATTAAGAACAAGTATCCGTTGCCGCAGATTGATGATTTGTTCGACCAGCTTCAGTCTGCGCGAGTGTTCTCGCGGATTGATTTGCGGTCCGGTTACTATCAGCTGAGAATTCGCGAGTCCCATGTGGAGAAGACTGCGTTCAGTACGAGGTACGGGCATTATGAGTTTTTGGTGATGCCGTTTGGGCTCACCAATGTCCCAGCAGCCTTCATGGACTTGATGCAGAGGGTGTTTCATCCGTATTTGGACCAGTTCGTGGTCATCTTCGTGGATGACATCCTTGTTTATTCGCGGTCTGCTGAGGAGCATGCGTACCATTTGGGTGTGGTGCTGCAGACGTTGCGAGATCACCAGTTGTATGCGAAGCTCAGTAAGTGCGAGTTTTGGCTCAGCGAGGTGCACTTTCTGGGGCACGTAATTTCTGGTGATGGTATTTCCGTAAATCCCGCCAAGGTCGAGGCAGTAATGCAGTGGCCGAGGCCGAGGTCGGTGACGGAGATCCGGAGTTTCTTGGGGCTTGCGGGTTATTATCGCCGGTTTATCCAGGATTTTTCTCGCATTGCGACCCCGATGACTAGGCTCACGCGGAAGGATGTGCCTTTCGTTTGGTCTGAGGAGTGTGAGCAGAGCTTCAGCGAACTGAAGAGATTGCTCACCTCGGCTCCGGTGTTGGTTTTGCCTTCTGGATCGGGAGGTTTCGTGGTGTGTACAGATGCTTCCGGCGTCGGATTGGGTGCTGTTCTGATGTAGCATGGTAGAGTGGTGGCTTATGCATCTCGGTAACTAAAGCCCCATGAGGAGAACTACCCTACCCATGACCTTGAGTTGGCGGCAGTGATCTTCGCGCTGAAGATCTGGAGGCATTATCTGTACGGCGAGAAGTTTGAGGTGTTCACTGACCATCAGAGTTTGAGGTACGTGTTCTCGCAGAGAGATCTGAACCTCAGACAAAGGCGTTGGATGGAGTTCATGAAGGATTATGACTTCACCCTGTCTTATCAGCCGGGCAGGATGAATGTCGTCGCCGATGCCTTGAGTCGGAAGGTTGCGGTCAGTACCTTGATGTTGAGGAAGTGGAGGCTCTGGGAACAAGTGCCCGAAGTTTCTTTCAGGCTCAAGATTCCCCAGGAGTCAGGGTTGGCGATGCTTGCGAGTCTGTCTGTCACTCCTGCTATCCGTCGTCAGGTGACTGAGGCTCAGCATGCGGACCCTGAGTTGTCCCGGATTTTTGCGATGGCTGACGTGGAACTTGGCGAGGACGGCGCTATGAGATTTCGTGGCAGGCTGTACGTCCCAGTCGAGGAGCAGATTCGTCATGCGGTGTTACGTGAGACTCATGGGAGCAGGTACACTGTGCACCCGGGTGCGACGAAGATGTATCGGAACTTGCGGAGGCAGTTCTGGTGGCCTGGCATGAAGAGAGATGTCGCAGAGTTTATGGCCAGGTGCCTGATCTGTCAGCAGGTGGAGGCAGAACATCAGCGACCAGGCGGTACTCTCCAGCCCTTGGATGTTCCTGCTTGGAAGTGGGACCATGTGACCACGGATTTCGTGGTGGGGTTGCCGAGGACCCCGAGTGGGCAGGACGGTATTTGGTTGCTGGTGGATCGGCTGACGAAGGTGACGCGGTTGTTACCGGTCAAGGTCAGCTGGAGCGTGTCCAGGTTGGCTCGTCTCTATGTGGAGCGGATCGTGCCGTTGCATGGGATTCCCATTTCGATCGTGTCGGATCGGGATCCGCGCTTCACTTCTAGATTCTGGAGGGGTTTCCAGCGAGCTCTTGGCACGGAGTTGGCATTTAGCTCGGCGTATCATCCACAGTTAGATGGTCAGTCTGAGAGGACCATTCAGACCTTGGAGGACATGCTGAGATCCTACAGCCTGGAGTGGCAGGGGAGTTGGATTCATCACCTACCGTTGGTGGAGTTTGCCTATAACAACAGCTATCATTCGAGCATCGGCATGGCTCCTTATGAGGCATTGTACGGGCATCCTTGTCGGACTCCACTTGATTGGTTTGAGGTGGGTGAGCGTGTTTTGACGGGACCGAAATTGGTGCAGCAATGTGTGGATGTTGTGCACCTGGTTCGTCAGAACATGTTGGCGGCCCAGAGTCGGCAGAAGAGCTATGCTGACCGTAGGAGGCAGCCCCTCGAGTTCGCCGTGGGCGATCATGTGTTCTTGAGAGTTTCTCCGATGAAGGGGGTGATGCGTTTTGGACGGCTGGGAAGCTGAGTCCCCGCTATATTGGTCCTTTCGCGATTGTGGAGCGCATCGGTGAGGTTGCTTACCGGTTGCAGTTACCCTCTGAGTTGGCGTCGGTGCATGACGTGTTCCACGTCTCGATGTTGCGGAAGTATATGCCCGATGACTCTCATGTGCTCGAATTTTTCGTTTGGCCGGAGGTGACTCCAGATCTTTCTCTCCCAGAGTTTCCGATCCGCGTGGAGGATAGGCGAGAGCAGCGCCTACGGAACAAGGTCATTCCCTTGGTGAAGGTCGTGTGGCAACGACACTCTGGTGGTGAAGTTTCTTGGGAACGTGAGGACGAGATGCGTCAGCAGTTCCCGTACCTGTTTGAGTGAGTCTTCCTCTTCTTTCCCCTTTGGTTGTTCTCAATTTCGAGGACGAAATTCCTTAAGGGGGGAGGGCTGTAATATCCCGGACCTTTCGGATCCTTCTTCATGGGTCCCGGATCTGGTTTTCGGAGCGTCCGACTCTGTTGTGTCCGAAATTTTGTTTCGGACATCTTTCGTGTTCGGATCGGCGCGATCCGGAGTCGTTTCGGAGGCCCGGAGGCGTTCCGCGGCTTTTCCGCGTGTGTTTTCCGATTCCCGGTGTGTGTTTTGGCTTTTTCTTCGGAAGCTCGCTGCAGGCGAACCGAGCGGTTCACCTGGGCACGAGTGGTACCGTTGCGATCGGTGCGTTCCGAGGATTTCGGAAATGAATTTTTCTATTTTTCGGTATTTTTCTGAAAATTTGGATTTTCTATATAGCCCTAATTCTTTTTCTCTTTCTTTTCCTCTTTCTCTTTCTTCTTCTTCTTTCTCCTTCCTTCCCCAACCGTGACCGCGATCCTCTCTCTCCCTCCCTCCCATTCGGGCGCGGCGGACCCCTCCCCGGCTACGGACGGCGGCAGGGTGACGGCACGGACGTGTGAGCGGCGGCGAGGCGAGCTCGTGGGCGTACGGCAAGCGTGGGAAGCATGGGGAGTTCGTGAAGCTTCGAGCGTCCTTCGTGATTCGTGGGTGATTCGGCGGAGCATTCGCTCCATTGAGGTAGGGTGACGTTCCTTAGCCTCTTGCCGTTCATTTCCGTGATTTGTAGGCCACGGGGAGGCCGAGAGGGGCTTGTTTAAGCTTTTGAGGGTTTTTCCATGATTTGGGGAGAGCTCGCCCGATCTATGGATTTGATGCATGAATTCGTGTTTTGATGGCCTAGAATCATGCTAGGGGTCCCCTAGGGTCTTCCCCTTTGTTTTCCCCCTCTCCTGTGGAGGCATGGGGGCGTGGTTGGAATTTTTGGGAGTTTCTACCATTTTCCGCCGCGGACTGAGAACGCGCTATACTCCAGTAGCGCGTTCTTGGAGGTCGCGCTGTCCCGACCGAGCGCGTTCATCGGAGAAGATGAACAGTAGGGCGGTTCGTGTCGCGCTATGGGGTCCTAGCGCGATTATCCTTGTCGCCCTAGGAGGACCTAGCACGATGGTTCCTGTCGCGCTAGGGAGTCCTAGCGCGATCTTCTCTATTACGCTAGGGTTCCCTAGCGCGTTCTTCCGTGTCACGCTGGGTATCCCTAGCGCGACCTGTCCTTCTGTCGGGTGTCTCTCTTGGGCCGTGTGTGTGTCCTGGACATCCCGTGGAGTTCCGTGACCGTGTCTTTGGTGTCTGGAGGTTCCTTTTGCCTTGGTCATGCGTTTGGCTGTGGGCGGTGCGTCAATTTTCTCCGACCGTGGTCTCCGTTGACGGAGCTAGTGCGTGGGGTGATTCCCACACGTTGTCGGACTCGGACGTCATTTTCCGTTGACTTGAGAGTCTACTTCTTCAGTGACCCTCCACTAGTCATAGCCCACCAGTACAAGGTGCTGGTCTCACCTGGGAGTGGTGTACGGGCACCCACCTTTCGAGACGGTTTGTGGACCGGTTACCGTAGGCCCTTCATCTTAGCCAGAGTCCGACTGCGGGGGAAAACCGGTCAGAGGACCAGACCTACACGCGTGGTCTGTGTGTGCACACGTGGTTGGGGGCGGTTGGACCCACGTCGATGGGCGTGACCCCAGCTAGTCACTTGTTTGTGGTTACTTGTACGGTGTTTGGGCCTCGGGTAGGACCTACCACGTCAGGCGACTCACCTGCGGCGCGGTGTAAGACGTTAGGGTACGCTACCGGCTGTGCTTCTAGTGGGTGGTACTCCTGTCGAGTACGGAGTGTCAGACTGTCTGTCGTGTGTTTCCGACCTTCGGGTTTTGACGGTTCGACCGTTGAGTTTTGGTCTTCTTACCGTGGCACGTGTGTCGGTTTGCGTGCCATAGGGTCTAGTTCTGTAG
This sequence comes from Amorphophallus konjac, assembly GCA_022559845.1. Lineage (NCBI taxonomy): Eukaryota > Viridiplantae > Streptophyta > Magnoliopsida > Alismatales > Araceae > Amorphophallus > Amorphophallus konjac. Next base: position 11,427,421 of record CM040124.1, read on the forward strand.
AGTACAGGGCTTTCCTTTCCGAGGTACTTTCCTACCGCTAGAGTAGTGGTTTCTCGTTTTACGAGGTAGGGTTCGAGTGATCCCTACTGAGTCTTGTTCCGAGACTCATTCCCTGCGTGTTTTCACCGTGTTTTAGGTGAGAGCCCACCTTCGGGGAGCGCGTCAGGAGCGCAGCGTGGTGCGGGTGCCCAGAGGTAGTGCCAGAGGTCAGAGCCGGGGGATGCCCCGTGTAGCTGTACTTTTCCTTCTTGTCACTGTACTAGTCGTGGACTACTGTTGCTGTTGTTGTTATTTTATTGTGGACCATGTAAATTGTTATTTATTTCCTGCTTAATTTTATAACTGTTTAATTTCTGTAATTATTTGTGATACTTGTGTAGTTTCCACACCATCCTTTTAACCCTTCCGAGTCTTCGGGCTCGTGGGTGGCGGTGCGAGTCTCGGGTTATCGGGCCTTCCCGGTAATCGGATTCTCGGGTCGTTACAGCTGGTATCAGAGCGCGGTTGTGGAATTACATGAGAATCATAGGTAGTTGTAGTGGTCCACTAGTCCATGGCGATGATGTACAGGTGACGCAGGCATTGGGCACCGTGTGTTTGTTTTGACCTTACCGTTTTCGTGTTTTCTGTCTTTTGCTTCAGGAGCGAGGATGGCGCCGAGGAGGAGTTCTTGCTCTCAGCAGGGGCAGTCGGCTGGAGGTCAGGAGATCCAGCAGGGGGTCCAGAGGGACCAGGAGGAGCATAGCAGAGTTCCGGGAGCTACCGAGGCCGCGGATGCTGCGAGAGCTCCGGGGGCCGAGGATTTCTTCCGTGGCATGTACCATCTCATGTCTCAACAGTTTGGCGGAGAGGCTGCTGAGGGCTCGTTTGTCAGGGGTGGGCCAGGCCGAGCGGTGAGGGACTTCATGCAGTTCCATCCACCTTACTTTAGCGGCCAGGCAGACCCTGATGCGGCTCGTGATTGGCTCGATGAGATGGAGCGGGTGTTCAGTTCCGCGAAGAGTGCTGCCGAGGACAGAGTGGTGTTGGCCTACAACTAGTTGTCGGGTACGGCTCGGAGGTGGTGGTCTTCCGAGTGGAAGACGTCCTTTCAGCTTCGTCCACTTGAGCAGATCGAGTGGGATGACTTTGTCGGTGCTTTCGAGCGTACGTACTGTCCAGATGTTGTTGCCACGCAGCGGATGCGGGAGTTTCAGGAGCTAGTGCAAGGTGACATGTCCGTGTTGCAGTACAGGGCCCGATTTGTCGAGCTGGGTCGGTACGCACCTCACATCATGGAGCACGAGAGGGTGAGGACCACACAGTTTGTACAGGGCTTGAGGCTGGAGCTGAGGCACCATTTGATCGCGAATGGGGCCACTGATCTAGAGACGGCGTCTCGTGTTGCGATTTCCTTGGAGATGGATATGCAGAGGACTCGAGGACCGATCAGCCAGGGGCAGTCTTTGTCAGGTCGCAGCCAGCAGTCGGCTACCCAGTAGCAGGGTTTCTTCCAGCATGCGTCGGGTGGTTCAGGAGTACCGGCATCGGCAGCTTCGGTGACAGGATCTGCGTCCTTCGGCTCGAAGGTCAAGAAGTTCTTGAAGAAGAATTTCCGTAAGAAGCACAAGGATCAGGGGCAGGCTTCATCGGGCAGTGTACAGCAGCCGATTCCTTTGCAGCGTCAGGGATCAGTGGGTGGATCACGAGGGCTTGTCCACGGTGTGGTGGGACCCACCCCGGCAGGCAGTGCACGGCGCCGATTATCTGTTTTCAGTGTGACCAGCCAGGGCACATGGCGCGTGACTGTCCTCAGAGACCGCCGCAGCAGCAGTTTCCTCAGCAGCAGCAGTTTCCCCAGCAGCAGAGGCAGCAGCAGCAGCAGCAGGGACAGTATCCGCCGCTACCCAGGTCAGCTAGCGTGGGAGGCAGGCAGAGGGCTCGAGGCCAGATCACGCACTTGACCAGGGCAGAGGCAGTGGCGTCGCAGCTCGTGGAAGGTACCGTTCAGATTTTGGGTTGTGCGGCTCGGGTTTTGTTCGATTCTGGCGCGTCTCATTCGTTTATTTCGGAGGATTTCGCGTCGAGCGTCGAGGAGCCGGTGACCCAGTTGTCCTGTGATTTGGCAGTGGAGTTGCCTTCGGGTGACTTTATGGTCACTCCGTATTACTTCGACCAGGTTCCGGTGTGGATCGATGGGCGGAGTATGCCAGGCAGGTTTTATGCGTTGCAGCTTCGGGATTATGATGTGATTCTAGGCATGGATTGGCTCGAGACTCATGGAGCGGTGGTGGATTGTGGAATGAAGAGGGTCTACTTCCAGCATCCAAGCAAGAGGACCTTCTATTTCCAAGGTATCCGTTCCACCTCTTCTCGATTCCTTATCTCTGCTATTCGAGCCCGTCGGTTGCTTGATTCTGGTTGTCAGGGTTTTCTAGCGTCTGTGGTTGTGTCTGACCGGATGGAGCAGGATGTCGAGGACATTGCGGTGGTGTGCGAGTTTCCCGACGTTTTCCCCGAGGAGTTGCCTGGATTACCTCCCCAGCGAGAGATCGATTTCGTGATCGAGGTTGTGCCTGGTACGGGACCTTTGGCGAAGGCTCCCTACCGTATGGTCCCGGCTGAGTTGAGGGAGTTGAGGGTGCAGTTGCAAGAACTGTTGACCAAGGGGTACATTCGTCCGAGCTTTTCCCCTTGGGGTGCGCCCGTGTTGTTTGTGAAGAAGAAGGACGGTAGTCTGCGGCTATGCATTGACTATCGGCAGCTGAATGAAGTGACCATTAAGAACAAGTATCCGTTGCCGCAGATTGATGATTTGTTCGACCAGCTTCAGTCTGCGCGAGTGTTCTCGCGGATTGATTTGCGGTCCGGTTACTATCAGCTGAGAATTCGCGAGTCCCATGTGGAGAAGACTGCGTTCAGTACGAGGTACGGGCATTATGAGTTTTTGGTGATGCCGTTTGGGCTCACCAATGTCCCAGCAGCCTTCATGGACTTGATGCAGAGGGTGTTTCATCTGTATTTGGACCAGTTCGTGGTCATCTTCGTGGATGACATCCTTGTTTATTCGCGGTCTGCTGAGGAGCATGCGTACCATTTGGGTGTGGTGCTGCAGACGTTGCGAGATCACCAGTTGTATGCGAAGCTCAGTAAGTGCGAGTTTTGGCTCAGCGAGGTGCACTTTCTGGGGCACGTAATTTCTGGTGATGGTATTTCCGTGGATCCCGCCAAGGTCGAGGCAGTAATGCAGTGGCCGAGGCCGAGGTCGGTGACGGAGATCCGGAGTTTCTTGGGGCTTGCGGGTTATTATCGCCGGTTTATCCAGGATTTTTCTCGCATTGCGACCCCGATGACTAGGCTCACGCGGAAGGATGTGCCTTTCGTTTGGTCTGAGGAGTGTGAGCAGAGCTTCAACGAACTGAAGAGATTGCTCACCTCGACTCCGGTGTTGGTTTTGCCTTCTGGATCGGGAGGTTTCGTGGTGTGTACAGATGCTTCCGGCGTCGGATTGGGTGCTGTTCTGATGCAGCATGGTAGAGTGGTGGCTTATGCGTCTCGGTAACTAAAGCCCCATGAGGAGAACTACCCTACCCATGACCTTGAGTTGGCGGCAGTGATCTTCGCGCTGAAGATCTGGAGGCATTATCTGTACGGCGAGAAGTTTGAGGTGTTCACTGACCATCAGAGTTTGAGGTACGTGTTCTCGCAGAGAGATCTGAACCTCAGACAAAGGCGTTGGATGGAGTTCATGAAGGATTATGACTTCACCCTGTCTTATCAGCCAGGCAGGATGAATGTCGTCGCCGATGCCTTGAGTCGGAAGGTTGCGGTCAGTACCTTGATGTTGAGGAAGTGGAGGCTCTGGGAACAAGTGCCCGAAGTTTCTTTCAGGCTCAAGATTCCCCAGGAGCCAGGGTTGGCGGTGCTTGCGAGTCTGTCTGTCACTCCTGCTATCCGTCGTCAGGTGACTGAGGCTCAGCATGCGGACCCTGAGTTGTCCCGGATTTTTGCGATGGCTGACGTGGAACTTGGCGAGGACGGCGCTATGAGGTTTCATGGCAGGCTGTACGTCCCAGTCGAGGAGCAGATTCGTCGTGCGGTGTTACGTGAGACTCATGGGAGCAGGTACACTGTGCACCCGGGTGCGACGAAGATGTATCGGAACTTGCGGAGGCAGTTCTGGTGGCCTGGCATGAAGAGAGATGTCGCAGAGTTTGTGGCCAGGTGCCTGATCTGTCAGCAGGTGGAGGCAGAACATCAGCGACCAGGCGGTACTCTCCAGCCCTTGGATGTTCCTGCTTGGAAGTGGGACCATGTGACCACGGATTTCATGGTGGGGTTGCCGAGGACCCCGAGTGGGCAGGACGGTATTTGGTTGCTGGTGGATCGACTGACGAAGGTGACGCGGTTGTTACCGGTCAAGGTCAGCTGGAGCGTGTCCAGGTTGGCTCGTCTCTATGTGGAGCGGATCGTGCCGTTGCATGGGATTCCCATTTCGATCGTGTCGGATCGGGATCCGCGCTTCACTTTTGGATTCTGGAGGGGTTTCCAGCGAGCTCTTGGCACGGAGTTGGCATTTAGCTCGGCGTATCATCCACAGTTAGATGGTCAGTCTGAGAGGACCATTCAGACTTGGAGGACATGCTGAGATCCTGCTGTCTGGAGTGGCAGGGGAGTTGGATTCATCACCTACCGTTGGTGGAGTTTGCCTATAACAACAGCTATCATTCGAGCATCGGTATGGCTCCTTATGAGGCATTGTACGGGCGTCCTTGTCGGACTCCACTTGATTGGTTTGAGGTGGGTGAGCGTGTTTTGACGGGACCGAAATTGGTGCAGCAATGTGTGGATGTTGTGCACTTGGTTCGTCAGAACATGTTGGCGGCCCAGAGTCGGCAGAAGAGCTATGCTGACCGTAGGAGGCAGCCCCTCGAGTTCGCCGTGGGCGATCATGTGTTCTTGAGAGTTTCTCCGATGAAGGGGGTGATGCGTTTTGGACGGCTGGGAAGCTGAGTCCCCGCTATATTGGTCCTTTCGCGATTGTGGAGCGCATCGGTGAGGTTGCTTACCGGTTGCAGTTACCCTCTGAGTTGGCGTCGATGCATGACGTGTTCCACGTCTCGATGTTGCGAAAGTATATGCCCGATGACTCTCATGTGCTCGAATTTTCCGTTTGGCCTGAGGTGACTCCAGATCTTTCTCTCCCAGAGTTTCCGATCCGCGTGGAGGATAGGCGAGAGCAGCGCCTACGGAACAAGGTCATTCCCTTGGTGAAGGTCATGTGGCAACGACACTCTGGTGGTGAGGCTTCTTGGGAACGTGAGGACGAGATGCGTCAGCAGTTCCCGTACCTGTTTGAGTGAGTCTTCCTCTTCTTTCCCCTTTGGTTGTTCTCAATTTCGAGGACAAAATTCCTTAAGGGGGGAGGGCTGTAATATCCCGGACCTTTCGGATCCTTCTTCATGGGTCCCGGATCTGGTTTTCGGAGTGTCCGACTCTGTTGTGTCCGAAATTTTGTTTCGGACATCTTTCGTGTTCTGATCGGCGCGATCCGGAGTCGTTTCGGAGGCCCGGAGGCGTTCCGTGGCTTTTCTGCGTGTGTTTTCCGATTCCCGGTGTGTGTTTTGGCTTTTTCTTCGGAAGCTCGCTGCAGGCGAACCGGGCGGTTCACCCGGGCACGAGTGGTACCGTTGCGATCGGTGCGTTCCGAGGATTCCGGAAATGAATTTTTCTATTTTTCGGTATTTTTCTGAAAATTCGGATTTTCTATATAGCCCTAATTCTTTTTCTCTTTCTTTTCCTCTTTCTCTTTCTTCTTCTTCTTTCTCCTTCCTTCCCCAACCGTGACCGCGCTCCTCTCTCTCCCTCTCTCCCATTCGGGCGCGGCGGACCCCTCCCCGGCTATGGACGGCGGCAGGGTGACGGCACGAACGTGTGGGCGGCGGCGAGGCGAGCTCGTGGGCGTACGGCAAGCGTGGGAAGCATGGGGAGTTCGTGAAGCTTCGAGCGTCCTTCGTGATTCGTGGGTGATTCGGTGGAGCATTCGCTCCATTGAGGTAGGGTGACGTTCCTTAGCCTCTTGCCGTTCATTTCCATGATTTGTAGGCCGCGGGGAGGCCGAGAGGGGCTTGTTTAAGCTTTTGAGGGTTTTTCCATGATTTGGGGAGAGCTCGCCCGATCTATGGATTTGATGCATGAATTCGTGTTTTGATGGCCTAGAATCATGCTAGGGGTCCCCTAGGGTCTTCCCCTTTGTTTTCCCCCTCTCCTGTGGAGGCATGGAGGCGTGGTTGGAATTTTTGGGAGTTTCTACCATTTTCCGCCGCGGACTGAGAACGTGCTATACTCCAGTAGCGCGTTCTTGGAGGTCGCGCTGTCCCGACCGAGCGCGTTCATCGGAGAAGATGAACAGTAGGGCGGTTCGTGTCGCGCTATGGGGTCCTAGCGTGATTATCCTTGTCGCCCTAGGAGGACTTAGCGCGATGGTTCCTGTCGCGCTAGGGAGTCCTAGCGCGATCTTATCTGTTGCGCTAGGGTTCCCTAGCGCCTTTTTCCGTGTCGCGCTGGGTATCCCTAGCGCGACCTGTCCTTCTGTCGGGTGTCTCTCTTGGGCCGTGTGTGTGTCCTGGACATCCTGTGGAGTTCCGTGACCGTGTCTTTGGTGTCTGGAGGTTCCTTTTGCCTTGGTCATGCGTTTGGCTGTGGGCGGTGCGTCAATTTTCTCCGACCGTGGTCTCCGTTGACGGAGCTAGTGCGTGGGGTGATTCCCACACGTTGTCGGACTCGGACGTCGTTTTTCGTTGACTTGAGAGTCTACTCCTTCAGTGACCCTCCACTAGTCATAGCCCACCAGTACAAGGTGCTGGTCTCACCTGGGAGTGGTGTACGGGCACCCACCTTTCGAGACGGTTTGTGGACCGGTTACCGTAGGCCCTTCGTCTTAGCCAGAGTCCGACTGCGGGGGAAAATCGGTCAGAGGGCCAGACCTAGGACGCGTGGTCTGTGTGTGCACACGTGGTTGGGGGCGGTTGGACCCACGTCGACGGGCGTGACCCCAGCTAGTCACTTGTTTGTGGTTACTTGTACGGTGTTTGCGCCTAGGGTAGGACCTACCACGTCAGGCGACTCACCTGCGGCGCGGTGTAAGACGTCAGGGTACGCTACCGGCTGTGCTTCTAGTGGGTGGTACTCCTGTCGAGTACGGAGTGTCAGACTGTCAGTCGTGTGTTTCCGACCTTCGGGTTTTGACGGTTCGACCGTTGAGTTTCGGTCTTCTTACCGTGGCACGTGTTTCGGTTTGCGTGCCATAGGGTCTAGTTCTGTAGAGTACAGGGCTTTCCTTTCCGAGGTACTTTCTTACCGCTAGAGTAGTGGTTTCTCGTTTTACGAGGTAGGGTTCGAGTGATCCCTACTGAGTCTTGTTCCGAGACTCATTCCCTGCGTGTTTTCACCGTGTTTCAGGTGAGACGCCACCTTCGGGGAGCGCGTCAGGAGCGCAGCGTGGTGCGGGTGCCCAGAGGTAGTGCCAGAGGTCAGAGCCGGGGGATGCCCCGTGTAGCTGTACTTTTCCTTCTTGTCACTGTACTAGTCGTGGACTACTGTTGCTGTTGTTGTTATTTTATTGTGGACCATGTAAATTGTTATTTATTTCCTGCTTAATTTTATAACTGTTTAATTTCTGCAATTATTTGTGATACTTGTGTAGTTTCCACACCATCCTTTTAACCCTTCCGAGTCTTCGGGCTCGTGGGTGGCGGTGCGAGTCTCGGGTTATCGGGCCTTCTCGGTAATCGGATTCTCGGGTCGTTACAACCTAGCCGGCTTAGACCTTACCGTCTATCCCGATGAAACCTATAAAAATCCTTGCATTGGTATAAACCCAATACCGATGATGAAACCTGCTATTGATCGATTGGCACACTGCCCGATCAACGATGAAACCTATCCGGCTGTTGAGGACGGATGAAGATCCGTCGATGACAGAGTCCTTCTGGCGAGGACGAGGATAGTTTGGAACTTTGGCAAGAGTGGTAATATTCTCTGGTATTTCAGAGATCAATGGTGGTCCTTCAAGCTGCGGAGATGAGAACATCCTTTCCAGTGCAACAGAAATGTCCCGTATGTCGAACCATTTGTCCCACTCGCATTCCGGATCTTTGATCTTGCCTCTTTTGGTGATCCTCGGACATTTTTCAGCCAAATATACAGCATGTGATCCCCCATATGCTTCCCGTGGGTAATCTCCCATCTGAACAACAGGTCCTCTGCTGAAGTGGTTTGATAGAGTCCATGTGAGGGGCTCCCAATCCGCCTTGAACGGTCCTTTGAAGCCTAGGCCAAACCTGCGGTTCGGCCTAATTTCCTTTGGCGATTTGAGCATACCCTGTAATTGTGCGCCCAGACCTTTTCCTTGTTGATAGCCGATGTTCCTCATAATCTCCCAACCTTTGGAGTGAAAAGGTAGACATGATGTTGTGGTTGCCCTGACCGGCTCCTTTGGTGCTAGTGGAACATGAGATGGATCACGTACGTCTAGTAGTGACAATATGGGCCGATGAGACGGCCAAACAGAAGGCAGAGAGGTGTTGATAGCATCCACTGTGTGAAGGACAGGTGTACTGACCACTTTAATAATTCTCCCATTGTAAGGAAACTTCATACACTGATGGTTGGTGGAAGGCACAGCGTCCATGGCTTCGATGTAAGGGCGACCCAGTATAGCCTTGAATGTGGGGTCCATGTCGAGGACATGGAATTCCGTGGGAATCGCCATGGGGCCTAGTTCTGCCTTCAGAATAATCAACCCCTGCGACGGCCTTTTGCTATTGTCATAAGCCGTGACCGTGATCGAGGAAGGTCTTATTTGTTCCTCGTTGACCCCACACAACTGAAGAGTGCTCATGAAGATTACATTTATGGACGCACCCGTGTCCACAAGACACGGGTTTATGGATACCCCATTGATTTTTATTGAAATGCACAGTGCATATTTCCGAGCTTCCTTGGGAGCGAGCTCGTAGTTGTGAAACATGATGGCTGGTTGTGTGTCTGTTGGGGTCAGGACGGTCGAAATCTTCTCCACGGGGAGGTCTTCATTAACCATGACCTTTTGAAGATATTCCATCAAGGCCGCCTGGTGGGATGTGGATCTTTGAAGTAGCTCTAGGATGGAGATCCGGGCAGGTGTCTTGTCCAAGTGTTTCAATAGATCATACTGTGTTCCAGGGATAGCTCTTTCTGGTTGTTCTGTATCATCCTTCTCTGGCTGAGATTGCTCGGGATTCTAACTGTTGTGGGGGAAAACCCTGTGGAAAATCCTTCCACTCCGGAGCACCATTGCCTGCGGCTTTTGTACCTCTGTGGGGGTAGCAGTGGGTTTTAACAGGGGTTTGAGGGGTAGTAGTGGAGGAATGGTTGATGAAGCAGGGGTGATGACGGGAGCAGGGATTCTGATGAGGGGTTTGTTAGGTGGAGGTATGGCGGAGGTAGAGGGGATATCGCGCGGATTATGAAGGATAAGGGGTTTGGAGGGTGGAGGTGGAGGTAAGGTTTGAAACGGGTAAGGGTTTTGAGGTGGATGGTGGGTGATGAGTGGTTTTGAAGGCATTAGTGGTGATGTGGTGGAGAAAGACGGGGTTATGTATGGTTGACGGATGATAAGGGGTTTAGAAGGCGTAGGGGTAAATGTGGTAGAGGTGGATGGTAAAGTGGGGGAATGAGAGAAGATGGGAGGGTGCGAAGGCGTAGTGGAGAGTGTCGGTTGATAGGAGATCGGGGTACGGATGAGAGGGCGTAATGGTAGTGGAAATGGTGAAGGTGATACTGACGCGGGTTGATGAGAGAGAGGTGCTACCCGGGCAAGGTGAGGGGGTTGCATGACGATAGGGTTGGAGGTAGAAAGAATGGAGGTACTTTCCTGGTGCCACACCTGCTCTCTCCCGACTTCCGGGAAGGAGGAGATGGGGTTAACCTGATGATTGGGCTGTTGGAGCTCCGGTAATGGATTCTGGATTATTCCCATGTCGGGCTGTTGTTGTGGGGCCTGCTGAGGCTGCTGTTGTTGTTGTGGTTGCTGCTGCTGCTGCTGTTGTAACTGCTGCTGTGGCCTCTGAGGAGGTCTCCTAGCCTTGAGAGCCGCGACGTACCGTCTCATCTCATCCCAATCTATTTGATGTTCATCATTCATATCATGGATGTAATCTTTGAAATGGAAGCAGTAATCTACTGTGTGTCCCGGATGCCTGTGGTAGACGCAGTATTTAGAGGTATCAACATTGGGGGGCCACGCGGGCCTTTCTCTCGGTAGGGCGAGTTGGTTTGATGCCATGAGGGCATTAAAAATGTCTGCTAAGGTTTCCGGCAATGGTGGATAGTAGGCTCTCTTGGGACCGAGCGGCCTCCTTTGTTGCTGTTGGGGACCATAGTTCCCCGGGGGTGGAACTTGGTTGTACTGAAGTGGTGGTTGTTGTTGCTGAGGTTGTGGTTGTTGTTGCTGGGGTTGGCGTAATGGAGGCATATTATCCTGGGGTGGATTATTTTGGGGTAGAGGACGAAGAGGGAAAGGACCCGGTTGAAGGGGAAGTCGGGGCATTTGTGGAGGCCTTGGGTTGACTGCATAGTTGGCATTGTTGACCGCACTGACTTGCTCATTTGTTACGATCCCTTCTGTGGCTCCGCCCGGGACACCAGCGCCTGTCTTTCTGACCACTTTGGGTTTCGGCGACTCAAACATGTTCATGATGGGGGAGTCTTTTAGCTGGGTTTGGATGTATCGGGCCCTTTCATAGAGTTCCTCCATTGTAGTAAGTTTATTCATGGCCAGGACGTGTCTGAACTGTGGGGTTGCATTAGACACAATCATCTTCACTTGTTCGGGCTCGGAGAGGGTATCCCTTATTCTTTCCGCCAGAGACCTCCATCTATCAGCATATCGGACAAAATCCTCGTCGGGTTTCATCTTTTCGGCCACTAGGTCGGTAATGGAGAGTGAGGGACCGACCCTATCCCTATATTTCTGCAAGAACCTTTTCTGGACTATTTCAAAATTCTCGGCCTCGCGGGGCTCCAGAGAATAGAACCACTCAAGCGCGGGACCCTCCAATGATCTCCGAAAGAGGTATGCCAGGGACCTCTGATCGTTTTGCCAGTAAGAGGACTCATACATGAAATCCTTGAGATGAATGAAGGGGTTGCCGGTACCATTGTATCTGCGGTACGTGGGCATTTCGGAGGGAGGAAGATGAATGACGGGAAGGATTGGCAAAGCAACCTCTGGGGTGGCTTTCACGTCCACCATCCTTCTCCGATTTTGAAACTGCTCGTCCATGCGGTTGAACCTATTGAGGAGCGATTGGGCGAGCTCCTCTGGGGGTGAAGGTGGCACTTGCCACTGGGGGAGAAACTGTCTCCCGGAGACTTGAGGGGGGAACCCAGAATGAGAGGGAGCTGTCGGACCGCCGACAGTTGGCCCCGGCTGAAGCGGTGTCTGGGGAACAATGGGAGTTTGAGATTGTGATGGGAACTGGAATGAGGGTGGTTGTTGGCTCGCTTGTCCTTGAAGCGAGGGAGACTGGATGGCTTGCGCCAATGAGGGAGATGGAATGGCCTGCACGGACTCTTGGAGAGGTGCGATGGCCGGAGTTGACTCCTGGGGCGAGGGGGAAACAGATTTCCCTTTTAGAATGGCCTGGAAGGCCCGGAGCTGTTCAGAGGTAAGCTCCGTGTTGGCGAGGACGCCCAGTAAGGAAGTGATATCCTGTGGCAGGGACGTGTCCCCGGCAATAACCTGCACCTTATGCGAGGGGTCATGAGAAGGACCAGAGTCCATAGCATAGACTCGCGGGTCGGCTGACAAACCACGGCTAGGGTGGTTCTCCTCAAAAGACTCGTGAGACATGCTCACAGTTTTCCCAGAACGTAAAAACATACACTAGCAAGTAGGTAGCAGAGATTATCAAACAAGTGGATGCCTTTACGCCCTTTTTGTGTTTTGATTTTGATGATTTTTTATATTTTTAGCGAGATCCGAAGTTCACACAAAATGGGGACCCTAGTTTATTTTTGTTTCACCGCCGTGTCAGCTATGGTCTCTCGTCTCACCACGAATGAAATGACTAACTCCGGGGAACTTCAATGGTACAACCAGCCCAGTGAACGAAGAGGAAATTCTTCGATGTCGGGGACTTACGGAGGTCCCAGTGTAGGAGATTCTAGTCCGTTGAGAGGAATTCCCAAACGGAGAGTCCTTCCTTCACCGGGAAAGGGTGATCCTCAAAAAATGAAAAAAAGGATAGAAAAGAGGAATGGATGTATGCAATGGAATGCTGACAGATATATGGAGTGGGAAAACAACAGAAATAACAGACATATAATAAATAAAGAACCAATCAAAACTGACGGTGCTGCCGTGAGCACAACGGGGGCGCGCGCGGGCGCGAAGGTGGAGAGGCACGGGTGGTGCCGAACTTGCAAGGGTAGCCGAAAGGAAGCAGTAGATGTCCCACCGTGATCGCCAATCTGTGAGCGACGTCACGCGGTTCGGGGAAGAGCGGAGAGGAGACGCGGAGCGCGCGGGCTCCTCTTTTCTTTTGTTTTGGTGTTTGTTTGCTGCAACACAGAAATAAGAGAAGAGAGAGAAGGGGCCACCACGGGAGATTGCTCCGGCGGGGCGAGCGGGACAAGTGTGATATAGCAAAATATGGGGTTTAAACGGCTATAGCGGGAAGTGACTCACCGCGGCCTCGGGGGGACGGGAATGGTGCAAAAATTAAATAACAAGAATTGAAACGGCCATTGGGGAAGTGACTCGCCGCGGCCTCGAGAATATGAGCAGATAATAAGATGACAGAATATAGAGAGAATACAAAGAGCGGGAATTTAAACGGCCATTGGGGAAGTGACTCGCCGCGGCCTCGAGAACACAAACAGATAAGAATATAACGTATAAGAACGTGAATTTAAACGGCCATTGGAAAAGTGACTCGCCGCGGCCTCGAGAACACAACAGAATACAGATAAGAATATAAGTATAAGAACGTGAATTTAAACGGCCATTGGGGAAGTGACTCGCCGCGGCCTCGAGAAACACGAATAGATAAGAATATAACATATAAAACGGGAATTTAAACGGCCATTGGGGAAGTGACTCGCCGCGGCCTCGAGAATATGAGCAGAATATAACAGAGTATAAAGAGAATATAAGAACGGAAATTTAAACGGCCATTGGGGAAGTGACTCGCCGCGGCCTCGAAAATAAGATGTGATCGCCAGGGGCCGAAAGACCCCAAAATAAGAAAGTGATCGCGCCTACCTCAAGAGCGGGAGATGGCGGGTTGCTTCTTCCTCTCCCTCCGGCCGGCCGACGGAGAGGGCTTTCCTCGGCTACCCTTGCAAAACAACGACAAACAAATGACAAGTGGATTAGAAAGATGGAGGTGTAGTATTCAAATCCTTGCGATAAAAATAACGAAATGATGGCAAGACACACACCTGGTTGGTGTTATCTTTTAAACCCCTCTCGGACTCGAGTAGGAGGAAAATGAGATGATGGATGCAAGAAGTATAAAAGAAGAGGCGCCCTTATGAAGGGGGATAGAGGATGCGAGATGATGAATGCAAAAGAACTACGAAGAAAAAAGGGGAAGAAAAGGCTTATTGGATGAGCCGAGGGTGAAATCCGGCGGAGCTCCGGCAGCGTGGGGACGACGTGGAAGCGCGGTGGATGAAGACGACCTTCCTCTCGCGAGCGTGAGCACCCGAGAAGCCGGCAGAACCTCCACCTACAAAAGAACCCACGGGTTAGAAAATGACTCCGTAGCCTCTGGGCTCCGGCAGCCTATCGGATCACTTCGAAGCTCCTCTAGAACTGAGGGGGTGGGCCTCTATTTATAGGGCTCCGGAGGGTGGAGGCGTCCAGGACCCTGGACACCTCCATCAGGGCCGAAATAATATTTTATTCTACTTTTATTTATTTTTTTGGAATATTTTTGTGGAGGCGTCCAGGGTCCCGGACGCCTCAAACAGGTCCACCGAAAACCGACGACGGCCGCACGCGATTTGGCACAACACGTGGTTTTGTGAGCGGCGCCTCGTGATTCAGAAATGGGTGCGTCCAGCTGACTGGTCGTCTCTAAAATTTGGATTTTTTCACACGCGACAAACCGTCGTTCGGTGGTCGGCGCCCGTGAGGGTTTTGATGGAGGCGTCCAGGGGCCTGGACGCCTCCAAAATTATATTATTTTTTATTTTTCTTTTGTCTTTTATACCAGGGCTGGCATTTTGATTTTTTTATTTGTTTTTATGGAGGCGTCCAGGGGCCTGGACGCCTCCATTAATATGTATTTTTTATTTATCTTTTGTCTTTTATGCCAACGGGCATTTTATATTTTTTATATTTGTTTTTATGGAGGCGTCCAGGGGCCTGGACGCCTCCATTAATTTATTATTTTTTATTTAGTTTTGGGCCTTAAAAAATAAAAATAAATAAATTAAAAGATTGGGGGCGTCCAGGGGCCTGGACGCCCCCATAAAGACCCACCCGGGTCCTCGGACAACGTGTTGGCGGCTGCCCGGCAGATACCCTTCTTGGTTCCAGAACCTCTGATGCGTCTGACTGGTGTTGATGCCGTCCGAATGCCGTGACGAGACGATTCCGGATGCCGAAAAGGGCGGAAGAAGACTCAAGAAAAGGAAGCACTCAAGTGATTCAAAACGCGTAAGCCTGTCGCGGGGCGTTGTATAGTAATATGAGACTTTCTCAGGAGACGTCAGGAATGGCGTGTCTACAGCTGCCCCGCTTTGGCGTCTGCTTTGCAAGGGAGCGATACGTAGTGGAATGGTATCGAAGTGGAGTGAAATGGAGTGGGAGCGGACTGATAAGTTGATGCCAAGGTGTGATGAGACACGCTTTTGACGTTACTGTTTGGAATCTTTCCTGGAGTTTCAATGAGGCGACCTTGAAGAAGGTCTTTCAAATATTGACGATTGCTTGGACGGAGATCAAATAAGGGAGGGTGAGATGTGCGCTCAGGCACGAAACAAAAGGAGACCAACTTCTCGGTGTGGAAGTACCTGGGTCATAAACCGGAGGTTTCACCTTTGGGGAGCGGTTACCAGCCAATGTGGAAGTGCTGCGGCCAAGGTGGGTCAAAAAGGTAAAGGAATATCTGAGGGTCTGTCCAAACAAGGGTCTCCTTTGGAAGAGCAGTGTCGGGGCTGTCTCAAGGAAACTCAGTATTTCATTCGGAGTGGAATATCTCATATTTGTGGGAATTGAGCACAACGGCTTTCACAATCGAATCACTTGAATGATCTTCCGCAATAAATCAAAGTCCTATATGAATGCATGCTGGGTTCAAAGAAAAATTTAAAACAAACTAAAATAAAAAATAGCCAAGGATAATATTGTCAACTTGTGAAGAACGGGTCAGGATACCGACCCGGTGAGCTGATACTGGGCTGGGGCCCGTTTATCCGCGCATCAACTCACTGAATGGAACCGTCGTCCCCATTCTATCACAAATTGACGGCCTATCCGTACAACCCAAATTCTCCGGGATCATCACCGTTTTTGTTGAAGGGGAACTCAGATCCCAGATTCGTTCGGGCCGCACGGTCCTCGGCATGTTCTAGTAGCGTACGTATCATATACTACGATGCATGACATGGTGGGACCAACCAATGAAAGGTGGGACAGGAGATAGGACAAAGACGTCCGTTAGTAAAACCTGCACAGGCCAGCAAAGGTTAGCAACATCATAAAGTAGCAGAATCATAGCAGAATCGCACCACAGTTCAAAGGAGATCCAGACAAAATCCTGATAGCGACCGCTGATGTGACATGTTCTGTCCTGTAGCGATCTTCCCTTCCTATAAGAACTCCCCTTAGGCTAGTTCATTAAAATGCACCAAGGTGGGTTTTGGAAGCTCAGGAGAGGAAGGAGAGGAGAATCTAGAGATTTCAGGATGGAAGGAGAGTCTTCCCGCGTTATGAAGAGGAGCAAGCCTAGCAGCGAGATCAGGCGACTCTCCGACCTCGAGGGTCATCTGAGTGGGACGATCATGTCGCATATGGTAAGCTGACTCTTTTCAAATTTCTTCACGTGAACCTTCTTCTTACTTCCTTCATTTCTTCTTTCTTTCCTCTTCTAGCCATATCCACTCTTCCCAGGCCCGAGGAAGTTTTCCAAACTGCCATGGCTTTCAAAGCTAACTTCCAATATCTCCATTGGCATGAGGGCCATACTCTCGAAGTGGCATCTGCAGGGGCTCCTTATTCACGCCAAGCATTACGAGAAGATTCGTATGGACTGGGCGGCTATGGGCGCACTAGTGGAGATCTGGCATCCCCAGACCCACACTTTTATCTTCCCGACCTTCGAGGTGACCATCCTCCTCGAGGAGGTGGAACTTCTGCTCGGATTGAAGAAATTCAAGAGTGACGGGAAGGTGAAGGCTATGCGGATGCTGACACGGGGGACTTCTGAAAGCGTCCTTGGAAGCTTCATGCCGCCCGACGCAGCCAGAAAGGTCCGTACTCAAAAGGGGATCGATCTCCAAAAGCTTGCGGAGTGGGTCATGGACGCCCTGAGAGGGTCACCAGACGATGACTATTTGGAGGGAATCATGAAGGGGTTCACCATTTGTCTGGCGGGTGCTCTCTTGTTCCCTTATACCGACAACATGGTGGAGGAAGACCAACTGGGTGCTATCTGCGGGATCTGGCGTGGAAAGAGGGTGGGACCCGCCGTCCTTGCCTATCTTTACAGCGGTCTTACTGCCTCGAGCATGGGTAAGCCTCCATTTGGTTGTGCACTTGTCTTGAATTGCTGGCTGGATTTGCATTTCAAATTCGACCACCGCGAGGGAATGCCAACCGCTTCGAAGCTCTTCCAACAAAGCCCTCTTCATCACATAGCCGACGTGTTAGGCTTCGGTGGTACCGTAGTGAACCGCGTTCCGTGGCTGAAGAAACGTGAAGACTGGCGGTCTCACTTTCGCACCGTGACACAAGGCTTCTTTACTTGCGCACCGGCATGTTTGCTTTCGCTAGATCTCCTCATGAGGTCTTCTCCCGAAGTTGATCTTCAACTGATCGGCGCGACCGAGTTCGTCCTTTATAATGCGCATCGGTGCTGCCTCCAGATTGGCATCCCACGCCATTCGTTCCCGCCACCGACTGGCATCGTTCCTTTGAAGAAGAGGGAGTTGGGCACTGAAGCGGACGCGAAGGAAGCGAAGGCCATTAAAGCTCCCTGGAAGACAAGTGTTGCGGGAAAGGCATTAGCGCACGTGGTGGAAGAATGCGAGCCGTGGAGGGCTTATGTAACCGAACTGGGGAAGTTAAGGCCTAAGGCGCCTAAACCCCTGATGTAGCTCATTCTGCTTTCTGATGGAATAAAATCTGGCATTTGGATGTTTCGGACCCCCGTCCCCTTAATTATTATCTTTTTTGTGGTTTTTCTTTTTCTTTCCTTTTTTTCTTTTGTTTGGATTATATACATACTCTAACCCCTTTTTTCTTTTTATTATATTTTTTATTATTTTTTATTATGGGGGCGTCCAGAGGCCTGGACGCCCCTGTTTCTTTATAAATTTTGTTTTAAAAAAAATTTGGGGGCGTCCAGGGTCCTCGACGCCCCTAATTTTTTATTATTTTTTTTATTTTTTAATTTTTTGGTTTGGGGGCGTCCAGGCGCCTGGACGCCCCTAAGGTTTTTGAATTTTTTAAAAAAATAAAAAAGTGGGGGCGTCCAGGCGCCTGGACGCCCCAATTAAAGCTCAATCTATATATAGGGGGGGCTCCCCCCCTTACTCACTTACTGTTCATTCAAACGATCCGGTCAAACCAGACAGACCCATTCTTCGCCCCAATGGAGTTAGGAGGCCCGAACCGAGGTGGAGACAAGCGTAAACGACTGGCTCGTCGTCCGAGGAGACTGAGAGACGATGCTGAGGAGGCCGTAGCAGAGGAGATTGCTGCGGAGGAGGAGATGGAGGTGCCGCTTCTGGCCGCGGAGGCCGCTGCGGATGCTGGTGACGCGGGAGAGGATGATCACGACCCGGTAAGTACTTCGGAATTCTCACTCTGTGGTTTAATAGGCTAAAATGGGCGTGCGAGAGGCTGTGAGAGAAGGGCGGGTAGTGAGAGAAGGAGGCGTCCAGGGGCCTGGACGCCTCCACTTTTTCTTTTTATTTTTGTTTATTTATTTATTTACGTAAATAATAAAAAAAGTTTGAAAATAAGGAGGCGTCCAAGGCCTAGGACGCCTCCATAATAATATATATATTATATATATATTTTTGTTTTTGGTTCTTGGATTTTTTCGAAAAAAGAAATAAAGAAAATAGGAAGGAGGCGTCCAGGGGCCTGGACGCCTCCAAAAAACAATATATATTTTTTTAAAAAAAAATAAAATAAAAAGAATAAATAGTATATACAGTGTTATTGTTTATTACTGTTCATGATGCTGATGTGTTCTTTGTTGGTTTTTGTGGTGTGCAGGGCGTGATGAAGGGCCGGATCAGCTGGTCCTTGGTGGTGGCAGCATACCGTGGGCTGCCGGATTTCCAGAGGGCGCGTGTGGACGCCATGGGCTTTGGAGCTTTCCTTAGGATCGAGCCCTTCCGGCTCGACCTTCCTCTTATCCAGGCATTGAGGGAGCGGTGGCACGCACCGAGCCGGGCGTTTTTGATGCCCTGGGGGCACATGGTGCCGACACTAGAGGACGTGGCTCGGATTACCGGGCTACGGGTTGACGGAGAGGCAGTCAGCGGGGTCACCTACCCCGACTACCGAGAGAGTGCCCTGGACCTGCTGTGGTTAGAGACGAGCGTGACTGATAGAGACAGCAGGGTAGTCGGCCGAGTGGAGATCATGGAGGCGCTCGGATTCGTCGACCCGCGCCAGCGGGTTAGCGAGACTGGAGCGGAGTTCTTGGCTCGACTGGAGGGGGATGCTCGTGCAGCTTTCACCCAGGATCCGAGCGAGAGGGAGCTGGTGGACCTAGATCTTCGGAGGTTTCTTTTCTTCTTCCTGGGCCGCCTTCTGCTGGGGACGAAGGGGGATGGCATCCACTGCCGTTTCCTCGGGATCTTGGCGGATCTGGACAGAGTGGGACACTACGCGTGGGGAGCGGCTCTGCTTGCCCATTTGATTGCTGATCTCTCCCAGACTTCGGAGAAGGAGACGACAGTCAGCGGCTTCGCACCTTTCCTCCAGGTAAACATTTTATTTATGCATTTCCACAGTTAAATATGCAATTATTGTACTAATGATGTATGATGGATGCAGGTGTGGAGCTATTACTATTTCCCGATGGGGAGGGCTAGGCATGGGAACAGGAGGGCCGTGCCTCTGGCGCGGCAGTGGAGGCCGGTCGTGGTTGCAGCACCCCACGGCTACCAGCTGGCGTCACTTCGTCGGGAGCTGAGCGAGTATCCCGAGGCCATGGTATGATGCGTATGATTTTTTTTGTGTTTATGCATGTGACTGAATGGTAACTAACATGATGTATGTATGGTGATGCAGGTGGTGTGGAGGCCCTACCTGGGCATGGGCGATGCTGGCCAGCCCTGGGTTGTAGCGGGTCTTCCTCGCTTCAGGCGGGACGTGTGGGTCCATTGCCTGAACGAGATTGAGCCGCTGCGGCTTAGACTGGTCATGAGGACGTTGGGGCTGGCCCAGGAGTGGGTTGACGTAGATGCGCCGGCCCGCATTGGGCGGAAGACCAAGGGGAAGGCGAAGATTGTGGACTGGCGTACGCGCTTCCCAGCACAGTACCAGGACTGGCAGCAGGGCGGGGTCCCAGTGGTGTCCCACGTACAGGACAGCACAGACTACATGAGACGGTACCGAGCTACGTACGGGGACCGCCTCTCCTTGGGTGGTATGGCAGGGGTAAGTGAAATGAAATTGCTCCACCTTTCTATATGTATATGCATGGGACACTAACTTATGTGTAATGCAGGATGCTCGTGATACCATGATCGCCGACCTGCGGGCCCAGTTGGCGGACGCCAGGCGACAGTTGGTGGCCATCCGACAGGAGTTGGAGATCCTGGTGAGTTTATGTGATGCATTTTTTGTGACCTGGATTTTTGATGCTTAGCCTTTGACTGACGTTTGCCCCGTGTTTCAGCGGGCCCACCAGACAGCGACAGCCGGGATGGCTGGTGGAGCGGGTTCCAGTTCGCGGGGCCCTCCTCCGGAGGTTTCTGCCCTCCAGGAGCAGCTGGCGTATGCGGTGGCTCGGGCTGAGGAGGCCGAGCGTGACCGCGAGGCTCGAGTGAGTGCTTGCTTGGCCCTGACCCTCTTCTAGCTGCTTTCCTTCTATCACTGTTCTCTTACGGTGCATGCGTGCTTTGACAGGTGGCCGAGATTCGGGAGGCCCTGGCCCATGCTGTTCGTGCTGAGCAGGAGCGCGATGCCTGGGTGGCAGAGCGCGATGCCTGGGTGGCAGAGCGTGACGCCCGGATTGCGGAGCTGGAGGAGGAGCGTCGACGGGAGGCTGAGGAGCTCCCTCGTGACGTGCTGGATCTGCGGATCGCCCTCGAGCTGTCGAGGAGAGAGGCGATGAGGGAGAGAGAGGAGAGGGAGAGGGATAGGGAGAACGTGGAGAGAGAGAGGGAGAGCGTGGAGAGAGAGAGGGAGAGGGATAGGGAGAGAGAGAGGGAGGAGCGACAGCGGGATCAGACCGAGAGGAGGGCTCTAGAGGCCCAGCTGCTGGAGCTCCGATTGAGTCTCGGCACGGCGGAGGGGAGGCTTCGGGAGAGCGAGGAGCGGTACCAGAGGGCGAAGGAACGCGGGGCGCGACTTCGTCAGTCTGGTTCTTTTTCCATGGGCAGCTATCTGGTCTCTTCGGCCGAGGAGCGTCGTCGCGCCTTCGAGGCTGGAGTGCCACCGCAGGGCGAGGCGAGCACGGCTTCTCAGGGTTCGCAGAGGCCCCCTAGGGATCCCCGGCAGAGGAGGGAGGAGAGAGATGACCAGGAGGGTGGTGGTGAGAGTTAGAGAGTTGCTTGTACACGTCACCCTTCTCACTGTATGATGTACTTTCGGCTATTATATGAAATGGAAATGGCTTTTTTGTGTTGTGTGTACCTTTCTCTCTCCCACACTTTCTTCTTTGCACTGAGTTGTCCTTTGAGGCACGCTCCGCGAGACCTTGCCCTGAACAGCGGGGAACTACGCTTTGCACGGGGGGATTTTGTTTCCTTTTCCCCCTTTTGGGCGCGTCCAGGCGCGAGGACGCGTCTTAATCCTTGATTTCAAATTTAAAGCGACGGGTGGTCTTTCTTCTCCCGTGCCTTACCCGCAAACGAGCCCGCCTTCTGCCGAAACTCGCTTGCCCCCTTTCTCGTCTCCTCCTCTTTTGATTGATGGAGTTCGGTGGGCCCGATCATGGTGAAGGTGGAGAGGGACGAGGAACTCCTCGCCCGAGGAGGGACGCGCCCGAGCACGGAACGGCGTCCATGGAGGAGGAAGGGCCGCTTCGGGCCCCCGAGGGACCCGAGGGGCCCGATGGCGTGGGAGGAGGTGAACACGGTCCGGTAGGTCCTCGATCTCTTCCTCTTTTAATTCATTTTGGGTTTTGAAGCGAGCCGCGCGAGGGGGAAAGGGTTCGGCGAGTGTTGCACTCAAATGATGGACGCGTCCTAGACAGGGGACGCGTTCCTTTTGACTGATGTGGGACCCCTTTCTTGGTGCAGGACATGGCAAGGACCCTGGGTCTGGCCGATGAGTGGGCGAGTGCGGACGAGCCGAGCCGCGTCAGGAGGGAGAGTCGCGGCAAGGCGAGGCTCGAGGAGTGGCCCGTACGTCTCCCTGGACAGCAAGGGGGTATACTGGTGCAGGACAGTGCCGACTTCCTGCGGCGGCAGAGAGAGAGCTACGCGGGGCTTCCCCAAGCTGGGGACACGCGTGGCATCGGCGGCTCGCGCGCCCAACTGTCAGAGACTAGGCGGCAGCTGGCCGTCGCTCAACATGAGTTGTCGCTCCTGGTAAGTTACGTGCCGCACTTTTAACTTCAGATTTTGGAGTTTCACTGACGGCCGTTGTTTATTTTGTTCCAGCGTGCCCAGCAGACAGCGACGGTGGGAGTGGCTGGCGGATCTTCCAGCTCCTCGGCCCCTTTTCTCGAGATTGCCTCCCTCCGGGAGCAACTTGCCGGTGCGGTGGCCCGCGCGACCCGGGCGGAAGAGGAGCGTGACGCCTGGGTGGCGACTGTAGCGGAGCTGCGGCATCGCGGTGAGGAGAGACCTTCTCCAGACATCCTGGAGTTAAGGGTTCTTCTGCAGATGATGAGGAGAGAGGCAGAGAGAGAGAAAGCCGAGAGAAGGTCCGAGCGACAGCGGGATCTGACCGAGAGGAGGGCCTTGGAGGCCCAAGTGAGGGAGCTCCAGCTGGGCCTTCAGGCCGTCGTGCAGAGGCTAGGAGGGATGGAGACGCGCTACGAGAGAGCGCGAGAGTTCGGGGAGCGACTCCGCCAGTCCGGTCGCTTTGCCGCCAGTGGCTTCTTCGCCACGCCAGGGGAGGAGCAGCGAGTCACTGCTGCGGAGCAGGCGCCCAGAGGCGAGGCAGGTGCTACTGCACGGGGATCCCGGAGGCTTCTGAGGGACCCTCACCTCGGGGGAGAGGAGAGGAGCCCTAGAGGGACGAGCATGAATATGTCAGAGTTGGCGAGCTAGTGGACCCGCCACCTCTCTATGATTGTAGTGTTTATGACAGCTTATGTAGAATTATGAATGGAGTGATTTGATTTTCTGCTGCTTGTTTGTTCTCTTGTGCGTTCCTTCTTCCCTACACTTCTTCTCCTTTGCACTGTTCCCATGTGATAGGTCTGTCGAGACTCCGCTCCAAGCGGAGAATCGCGTCTTGTTGTGACCATTTTCCACGGGAATCTGCCGTCGAAGTCAATACTGACGGCCCTAGTTCCTTTTCCCGATGTTATGTCAAATTTTGCGGACGTCCTCCAAATCATGATAGGGTATCCCTAGACAACATAGGGGCTATTCGTCCTATTCTTCGTCCAGTCAATCACCCTGTGCGAGCGGTGAAGCGACACATGGGACCGCTTGGCGGTGCCTCATTGCGAGGGCTATCATGACAGGTGATGGAGGCAATCTTGGCCCGCACTCCTTCCATTTCTATAAATTCTTGTCCCTTTTATCTTCCCAGGTATATCGAGGACTAACTCGAGGAGCACAAGTTCTTACGGGAGAGGAGGAGTTCAAAATTCTGAGAGTTGGATGGAGGGCGAATCTTCCCATTCCTCGAAGAGAAGCAGGTCCAGTGGTAGTAGTTCCAGGAGGCTTTCAGACCTTGAAGGGCACTTCAGCGAAAGGGCCCAATCACAACTCGTAAGCCAAGTTTTCTTGCCCTTTTCTCATTCTTTCTTCCTTTCTTCTGACCAAACCTCACCCCCATTCCTTGTATGTGTAGGTTGTGATGAAATCACAAATCTTATGGGAGTTGGTAGTAGCAGCGTACAGGGGCCTCCCAGATTTTCAGAAGGCGAGGCTAGACGTGATGGGATTTGGTACCTTCCTTCGGATCGAGCCGATCCAGCTCGACCTAGTCCTGATCCAAGCCTTGTGTGAGAGATGGGACCCAGTGAGCCGGGCATTCCTGATGCCCTGGGGGCACATGGTGCCCAGCTTGGAGGATGTGGTCCGGATCACAAGCCTGAAGGTAGAGGGCGAGGCAGTGACCGGAGTCACTTACGCGGACTACAGAGAAGGTGCCCAGAAGTTACTGGGTTTGGACCTGGATGGTCGGAAAAACAGGTCGGTAGCTAGGGCGTCCCTGATGGATGCATTAGGGCTCACCGACACTCGTCGGCGGGACGATGAATCCTCAGAAGAGTTCATGGAAAGGATAGAAATAGGATGCCGTGCCGTGTACTGCACAGATTTCGGCGACTGGGAAAGATGCAACATAGATTTGAGGAGATTTCTCCTCTTCCTTTTGGGGAGATTGGTACTGAGCTCGAAAGGGGACGGTATCCAATGTTGCTTCCTGGAGCTGCTGTCAGACCTTGAAAGAGTAGGGTATTATGCCTGGGGAGCCGCCATGCTGGCACACTTGTTTGCAGGCCTATTCCAAGAAACGGATCGTGAGATGACTGTGAGTGGTTTCACACCATTCATCCAGGTATTTTTTTGGTTTTGCTTGTTTTGTATTTTTTTTGTGTTTTTGCAAAGTTCTGATGACCTGCGCCGAGCAGCTGTGGAGCTATTATTACCTCCCTATGGGGAGAGCTCGGCATTGGCGACCTGCGATGGTGCCGCTAGCCAGGCGGTGGGAACCCATCATGAGTGCGGCACCCCTAACCTACCAACTGATGGTGCTAAGGCGGGAGCTACAGGAGTTCCCTGCAGCGATGGTAAACTGGAGACCCTACTCAGACATGGTCGATGCCGACCAGCCGTGGGTTCTAGCAAGTCGTGCCCGGTTCGGACGGGAACTGTGGATGCACTGCCTGAATGAAATCGAGCCGCTTCGGCTACGATTAGTTATGAGGACTTTAGGACTGGCTCAGAATGGGTGGATACAGCTGCGCCACCTCGTGTCGGGAGAAAGACGCGGGGACCGGCGACCTGTATTGACTGGCGCGTGCGATTCCCCGAACAGTACGAAGATTGGCAACGGGGTGGCATGATTGTAGAATCGCAGGCGCGGGATAGCGAAGACTACTTGCGTCTATATAGGATAAAGTACGCAGAGCGGCTCCAACCCCGGGGACTTGTGGAGGTAGGTTTCCCCTTTTTCTCTTTTCTTCTTTCTCCTTTTTTGGTTTTCTGGTGAAAATGCTGACTTGTAAGGCTGCAGGATGTCCGGGATGCCATGATAGCGAATTTACGAACTCGCTTGGCAGAGATGGAACAACAGTTGGGCGATGCCCGCGGAGCTACGAGCGCCTTGGTAGGTGTACAGTACGTTCCTAATTAAAACCCCAGATTCCAGATGTTGGCTGCTAATTCACGCGGTCGTAGCATGCCCAGATTGGCGCGGCTTCCCCAGCGATGGGAGTGGGTGGTACCTCTCCAGCTTGTGGATTCCTACCTCAGAACTTAACTTGCTTCATGAGCAACTTGCTCACGCCACGCAGCGTGCTGCGGAGGCAGAAGGGATGCTCCGTATACAGGTAAAAGTTTCAGCGTTGAGTTCTCTTTGTTTACGCCTTATCGCGTATCTGAGATGGTACACTCGGCAGGAAAAGGAGACGGAAGAAGCGCTTGCCCAAGCTGCGCAGAAGGAGGCTAGGATAGCAGAACTGGAGAGGGAACTGCGGCGTCATCCTGATGACGACTCTTCCAGGGATGCTATGGAACTGAGGATCACTCTCCAGTTGGAGAGGGAAGACCGTGAGAGAGAACGTGCAGAGAGAGAAAGAGACGCAGAGAGAGAAAGAGCCAACAGATTGGCTGAAAGGGAGGAACGAAGGGCCATGGAGGCCCAACTATTCGAACTCCGAATCAGCCTTGGTCTTGCTGAACAGTGGCTGAGAGATGGTGAGGAGCGCTACCGAAAAGCACGAGAGCGTGGCTTTCGTGTTGGTAGCTTCTCTGCTGCTTCCGTGGATCAACGCCGGGATGTGGGAATAGGAAGAGGAGTACAGAGCGGTAGGAGTACCGCTTTTCGTAGTTGGGTAGCACCTTTGAGAGTGTTTTGCCCGGAGAGTAGTGGGACGAGTAATGCAGAGAGAGAGGGCGGAACTTGATGTAATTTTTTTGGTGTTTGGAATAAAACACAAGGTTCGGTTTGTTTGTTTTTCACCTTTGCTTCTGTTGCCTGAATCCCTGCACACATCACTGAAACAAACAAATCAGAATTTCTGTTCTGACTTGGCCCCTTGCTCAATAAGCAAATGGTCACTGTGACTGTCCTTGATAACTGGTCAAGGGGCCAAGCCTTTATTTAACGAAGGCAAGGGAAAGATGCGGTGATGATAAATGCGACAGGCAAGCACACGAATGCAAGCGGTATTAAAAGTGAGATGCTGCACGCAAATGTAATCATGCAAAATTGATTTGTTTTCTTTTTTATATTTGATATTTTTTGTTTATCATAAAAAGATTTTTTTGTTTGCAAATATGTACATTTCTCTTTTCCATTTTTTGTGCTTTTATCATTTCAATTTTTTTATTGCTAACGCCCGGCAAGCACCCAAATGGCACCTAACCTTCGTGAGAACAGGGGTTTCTTACTAACCTCCCAGGTATCCTAAGTGCACATCTAGGTTGATTTGGGCCTCTAGACCCCTCGAATGATGATCCCGCCGGCTAAGACTTACCCTGATGACAATACCGTCATGCCATGCTTAGGCTCCCAGTCGCTTCCGACCACAGGGATTCACCCAAAAGGTGTTTGAGGTAAATGATTTGCCCGACCCGGGTCTGTTTCCTCACAACTCTAGATGGTATATGATGGAACACCCTGGAACCCTAACGACCAACCGCGCGACGCTGACCCGGAATCAGACGCCGTCGCACCCATAGGTGACGCGCTTGCATTGGCCTAAGCCCGAGGTTAAACAAGAAGACATCAAGGTGGTAAACAGGGGTCTTGACCAGCCAGAAACACAGAGACTCCTTCGCAGCGATAGCTTTTGCTTTCAAAGTAGGCAACCAAATGTGTATATTAAAATAAGGTCGCAGACCCTGGGCAGTTTTCACCTTTCAGAAACTCCATCGAACCTTCATCTTTAGAGGGAGAAGGAAGAGTGTAGGGGATAAACCTCCTGAGAGGACCGGCAAAGCCGTTAACCCGGCGAGCGAATAAGGGCCCATTAACTCTTTCCTTTCGGACAACTTCGGACCAAATCTCGAGCATTTACATTCCACGGCCCCCTTTGTGGATTCAGACTTTTGCTTTGAGGGGTTCCGTTTATCGCAACAGGCACGGTCACGACCAGGCTTTTCTCTTGATTTTGACTTTGTATTTCTTTTTGTGAGGGAGATATAGTCGTTTGACGTTTGTGGGCTCCCTTTTTGTATGCCTGCGGGGACACTGCCCTCTTCTCGTGCTCTGATCGATGCTCGAGGAAATGGATCCTACTCTTGCCTTGGGGTTTGAGTTTCGGTTTCTCATGCTCAGCGTTTTAAGGGCGCCGACTGTCTCATTTGGTCGAAGAGAAAAGAATAAAGATTACAGCTTCCGGAGATCTTCTGGGTGTGGCCCCACCGTAGGTGATGCTACCGACTTTTTTGAATAAAATACATAAGTGAACACATGTTAGCTTCCTTCGAGCGAGCATAGGCCGACGTGGCCGGACAGGGATCTCCACGGTTCTGGCAAACCAAGACCCGGTGCCTACCAAGCCTTAATGGGTCCTATCCTAACATGAAGGTTAGATGCAGGGACTTAACTACATGGTGACTGCCGGGCATCGGCATTTTGAATTTTCCATATTTTTAGTGGTTTTCAATATTTCTTTGTTTTTGATGTTTTTATCTTTTCATCATTTTTTTTTGTTTGTGCTAAGGGTAGTATTTCTTAAGATAAAGCCCATTCCAAGGGTGGGATAACTCGGTCCCTTCGGCGTTGATTAGCTTGTAGGTGTTGCCAGGGTACACGGCTTGAATTACAAATGGTCCTTCCCAATTGGGTTGGAGCTTAGAACGCGGCCCTCCAGGTTTGACAAAAATTCTTTTTACGACCATCTCACCGACTTTGAATTTTCTCTCAACGACTTTCTTTTGGTAAAAGCGAGCGAGTCTATTTTGATACACACGCGCGTGTTCGGCAGCGGCCAGCCGCTTCTCATCCAAGAGTTCCAACTGGGCGAGGAGTGAATTACGACGATCGTCGAGGGGAAATTCCTCGTCCAATTGTACCCTGAGAGAAGGGATCAGAGTCTCGTACGGGACTACCGCTTCCATACCATAAGTAAGGGCAAATGGAGTCTGCCCGGTGGGGGTACGGATTGAAGTGCGATAGGCCCATAGAGCTTCGATAAGCTTTTCTGGCCAGTCTGAAAACTTACTAGACTCGCAGGTTTTTTTGATGATTTTGAGCAATGTTTTATTGGTGGCCTCCGCTTGGCCGTTACCTTGTGGGTAATAAGGCGATGAATGATGCAATGCAATTGCGTACCTTTTGCAGAGGTCCTGTAGGTCCTGAGAAATGAATTGTGGCCCATTGTCGGTGACGATCGTGCTTGGGACGCCGAATCTGGCGAGGATGTTCTTCATGATGAACTTGCAGACTGTTGACGCCTTGATTTCCGCGTAAGCTTCGGCTTCGGCCCATTTGGTGAAGTATTCCGTCGCAGTAAGGATGAAAGATTTCTGCTTGGTGAGGGAATTGGGATCACCTAGGGGACCAATGATGTCGAATGCCCACATGGAGAAAGGCCATGGGGAGGATATTGGATGAAGTGAGGAAGATGGTGAATGGATTTTATCGGCGTGAAGTTGACACTTGACACACCTACGGACATAGACAGCACAATCTTCTTCCATAGTGGGCCAATAAAAGCCTTGCGAATGATCTTCTTGGCGAGCATCTGACTATTCACGTGGCCACCGCACACACCCGAGTGCGTCTCTTCTACACATTTCCAAACCTCATCGTCACCAAGACATCTTAACAGAATACCAGTAAGGCTCCTCCTATAGAGTAGACCTCCAACCAAAGTATATTTCTGAGCCACCCTTCTTATGGCTTTCTTGTCCTCTGTGGTGGCCCCTTCAGGATAAGACTGATCTTGGCAGTATTTGACAATTTCATAGAACCATGGTTTCTCTTCATCAGCCAGTTCTTCTTCGGCCTCTGCCAACATGATTTCCCTCTTTTCAAGGATATCTTCCTGCAGGATCTTCCTTGCTATCCTGTCTTTGATATTTACGTAGGAAGCATCATCGATTGCAGGGGCGTGAAGTTTATAGATGGAAATGGACTTAAACCATCTTCCTAGAGGGAACCTTATGGATGATGCCAACGAGGCGAGGGCATCGGCGAGAATATTCTGATGACGAGGGACATGAACAAAGATCAGTTTGGCGAACAGTTTGGCAAAGGCAGCAGTGAGTTCTTGGTATGGCTTGAGTTTGGGATCGCGAGTGCGATACTTAGTGAGCACCTGGCGAAGGATGAGTTGACTATCACCTACGACTCGCAACTCAGTGATACGAAAAGAATGGGCGAGTTCTAGGCCAGCTAGAAGAGCTTCATATTCGGCTATATTGTTGGTGACTGAAATTTGAGCTGGTATGCCAACGGGAATGTGAGACCTTCAGGCGACAGGAGGGCGATGCCGATTCCTCTCCCTTGAGAATTCAGAGCTCCATCAAAATATAGCGTCCACATTGGCTCATCTGATTGGTTGATGGACATTAGTTCCTCATCTGGAAACTCTGATTGGACGGGATCGAACTTGGGAAGAGGATGGTGAGCGAGATGCTCGGCTATGGCATAGCCTTTAATCGCCTTTTGCTGGATGTAGGTGATGTCGAACTGAGAGAGAAAACTTTGCCAGCGTGCTAGCCTATCCGTAAGGACGGATTTCTCCAGAAGGAATTTGATAGGATTCATTCGAGCAATCAAGTGGACCTCGTGAGCCAAGAAGTAGTGCTTCAATTTCTGCACTACCCAAACGAGGGCAGCACAGGTTTTCTCCATGACGGTGTACTTCTGCTCACAGGGATTGAGAAGTTTGGACAAGTAATAGGTTGCCGTTCCTTGCCTTCTTCATCAGCTTGTGCGAGGACGGCTCCCACGGAGTCATCCAAGACTGAGACGTAAAGGATCAGAGGTTTTTCTGGTTTGGGTGGAATGAGAACGGGTGGACTAGCCAGATATTCCTTCAACCCTTCAAAAGCTTTCTGACATTTAGAATTCCAGTGGAATTCTACTCCTGGCTTGGTCAACTCGTAGAGAGGTCTACACCTTTGTGAATGTTGAGACACAAACCGACGAATAAACTGCAACCTCCCGATTAAACCTCGGACTTCCCTCAAATTCTTGGGAGGCGGCATATCCCTGATAGCCTTAGCTTTGTCGGGATCTATCTCGATCCCTCTTTTACTCACAATGAACCCCAGCAATTTACCTGACGACACACCAAACACACACTTCTTCGGGTTCATTTTCAATTGGAACTCTCTTGACCTTTGCAAGACCTTAGCCAAAACTTCTGGATGTTCCATCCTGGTCCTTGATTTCACCAATAAGTCATCCACATACACTTCCAGATATATGTGCATCATGTCATGAAATATGGCCATCATCGCTCTTTGGTAAGTAGCTCCAGCATTCTTTAATCCGAACGGCATGACCACGTAACAATATGTTCCCCAAGGGGTAGTGAATGACGTCTTTTCCTGATCCTCTTCTGCCAAACGAATTTGATTGTATCCTGAAAATCCATCCATGAAAGAGAGGGTTTCGTAGCCTGCCGTGTTATCAATCAACACATCAATGTGAGGTAAGGGAAAATCATCCTTTGGACACGCGCGGTTAAGGTCCCGGAAGTCGATGCAAATCCTGACTTTCCCATCTTTCTTCATGACCGGGACAATGTTCGCCACCCATTGAGGATAAAGAACGACTCTAATGAACCTGGCTTTGTGGAGCTTATCGACCTCTTCTTCATTTTCAAAGCCATCTGAGGGTGGAAACGCCTTAACCTTTGTTTTACCGAGATGGACCCTGGTTTTAGGGTTAAACGGTGTTCGACCAAGGTTGAATCCAGACCCGGCATATCCTCGTAGCTCCATGCAAACGTGTCCTTATATTCCTTGAGAACCTCAATTAATGCCTCTTCTTCAGAGGGTGGTAGGTTGTCACTTATGAGGATGATCCTAGGATCTTCCTCAGTTCCCAAGTTGACTTCTTTGGTGGATTCTTCTACGGCGGTTGACGGCTCGTCGAATCTCCTCATTCCACTAGCGTATGCGCCCGCCGCATCCTCATATTCTTCACCCTCATCTTCAGTGGGGCATTCTTCATCCGTGATCTCGTAGACTCCATACCCTTCATCAGATGCACAGTCGCCCTCGCATTCTATTTCGGGTAGCTGGATGGGATTTTCTAACAACTGGGGGATGACAAGAAGGGCCTGACACCTGGCGGCCAAATCCAGAAGGAATCGACGAGGGATCTGCCTACCCTTGGATTTCTTCCTAGGTACTACCCTTGGCCTATCATTCCTAGATTGACTGACAATATTTACAGAAGAAGAGGAAGACGAAGAGGATGGTGTAGAATGTACAGGAGAAGACCCCTCAGAGGAGGGGTAGAAAAGGTCGCTCATCGGACCTTGGACGGGTGGTCCGCAAGGCGGTACGCACCCGTGGGAGATGTAGGAGGTTTCCTCAACGAAGATGTGTTGTTGGGGAGTTTGAAAATTGACGTTTTTTTTTCGTTTTCATTTTTAATGACAAAGCAGTGAAAAGAGATTGGAGGAGAGAGAAAGTGGTTATGGCTAGAGGATTGTGAGGCTCATAGAGCAGATCATGGTTGAAGACCTGGCGCGGGTTGAAAAGCCCGCGTAGGTATGTAAGCAAAGAAGGGGACCTGGGAAGATCATCAGACAATTGTCTGGCCCAGGAAGAAGATATCAGCAAAGGCTGAGACGAGTGGATGGAGAGGATGGCGGCTAATGAGCCGTCGACGGCAATGTTGAGGACGGATGAAGATCCGTCGATGACAGAGTCCTTCTGGCGAGGACGAGGATAGTTTGGAACCTTGGCAAGAGTGGTAATATTCTCTGGTATTTCGAGATCAATGGTGGTCCTTCAAGCTGCGGAGATGAGAACATCCTTTCCAGTGCAACGGAAATGTCCCGTATGTCGAACCATTTGTCCCACTCGCATTCCGGATCTTTGATCTTGCCTCTTTTGGTGATCCTCGGACATTTTTCAGCCAAATATACAGCATGTGATCCCCCATATGCTTCTCGTGGGTGATCTCCCATCTGAACAACGGGCCCTCTGTTGAAGTGGTTTGATAGAGTCCACGTGAGGGGCTTCCAATCTGCCTTGAACGGTCCTTTGAAGCCTAGGCCAAACCTGCGGTTCGGCCTAATTTCCTTTGGCGGTTTGAGCATACCCTGTAACTGTGCGCCCAGACCTTTTCCTTGTTGATAGCCGATGTTCCTCATAATCTCCCAACCTTTGGAGTGAAAAGGGAGACATGATGTTGTGGTTGCCCTGACCGGCTCCTTTGGTGCTAGTGGAACATGAGATGGATCACGTACGTCCAGCAGTGACAATATGGGCCGATGAGACGGCCAAACAGAAGGCAGAGAGGTGTTGATAGCATCCACTGTGTGAAGGACAGGTGTACTGACCACTTTAATAATTCTCCCATTGTAAGGAAACTTCATGCACTGATGGTTGGTGGAAGGCACAGCGTCCATGGCTTCGATGTAAGGGCGACCCAGTATAGCCTTGAATGTGGGGTCCATGTCGAGGACATGGAATTCCGTGGGAATTGACATGGGGCCTAGTTCTGCCTTCAGAATAATCATCCCCTGCGGCGGCCTTTTGCTATTGTCATAAGCCGTGACCGTGATCGAGGAAGGTCTTATTTGTTCCTCGTTGACCCCACACAACTGAAGAGTGCTCATGGAGATCACATTTATGGACGCACCCGTGTCCACAAGACACGGGTTTATGGATACCCCATTAATTTTTATTGAAATGCACAATGCATATTTCCGAGCTTCCTTGGGAGCGAGCTCGTAGTTGTGAAACATGATGGCTGGTTGTGTGTCTGTTGGGGTCAGGACGGTCGAAATCTTCTCCACGGGGAGGTCTTCATTAACCATGACCTTTTGAAGATATTCCATCAAGGCCGCCTGGTGGGATGTGGATCTTTGAAGTAGCTCTAGGATGGAGATCCGGGCAGGTGTCTTGTCCAAGTGTTTCAATAGATCATACTGTGTTCCAGGGATAGCTCTTTCTGGTTGTTCTGCATCATCCTTCTCTGGCTGAGATTGCTCGGGATTCTGACTGTTGTGGGGGAAAACCCTGTGGAAAATCCTTCCACTCCGGAGCACCATTGCCTGCGGCTTTTGTACCTCTGTGGGGGTAGCAGTGGGTTTTAACAGGGGTTTGAGGGGTAGTAGTGGAGGAATGGTTGATGAAGCAGGGGTGATGACGGGAGCAGGGATTCTGATGAGGGGTTTGTTAGGTGGCGGCATGGCGGAGGTAGAGGGGATATTGCGCGGATTATGAAGGATAAGGGGTTAGAAGGTGGCGGCGGAGGCAAAGTGGAGTGGGTAAGGTTTGAAACGGGGAATGGTTTTGAGGTGGATGGTGGTTGATGAGTGGTTTTGAAGGCATTAGTGGTGATGTGGTGGAGAAAGACGGGGTTATGTATGGTTGACGGATGGTAAGGGGTTTAGAAGGCGTAGGGGTAAATGTGGTAGAGGTGGATGGTAAAGTGGGGGAGTGAGAGAAGATGAGAGGGTGTGAAGGCGTAGTGGAGAGTGTCGGTTGATAGGAGGTCGGGGTGCGGATGAGAGGGCGTAATGGTAGTGGAAATGGTGATGGTGATACTGACGCGGGTTGATGAGAGAGAGGTGCTACCCGGGCAAGGTGAGGGGGTTGCATGACGATAGGGTTGGAGGTAGAAAGAATGGAGGTACTTTCCTGGTGCCACACCTGCTCTCTCCCGACTTCCGGGAAGGAGGAGATGGGGTTAACCTGATGATTGGGCTGTTGGTGCTCCGGTAATGGATTCTGGATTATTCCCATGTCGGGCTGTTGTTGTGGGGCCTGCTGAGGCTGCTGTTGTTGTTGTGGTTGCTGCTGCTGCTGCTGTTGTAACTGCTGCTGTGGCCTCTGAGGAGGTCTCCTAGCCTTGAGAGCCGCGACGTACCGTCTCATCTCATCCCAATCTATTTGATGTTCATCATTCATATCATGGATGTAATCTTTGAAATGGAAGCAGTAATCTACTGTGTGTCCCGGCTGCCTGTGGTAGACGCAGTATTTAGAGGTATCAACATTGGGGGGCCACGCGGGCCTTTCTCTGGGTAGGGCGAGTTGGTTTGATGCCATGAGGGCATTAAAAATGTCTGCTAAGGTTTCCGGCAATGGTGGATAGTAGGCTCTCTTGGGACCGAGCGGCCTCCTTTGTTGCTGTTGGGGACCATAGTTCCCCGGGGGTGGAACTTGGTTGTACTGAAGTGGTGGTTGTTGTTGCTGAGGTTGTGGTTGTTGTTGCTGGGGTTGGCGTAATGGAGGCATATTATCCTGGGGTGGATTATTTTTGGGTGGAGGACGAAGAGGGAAAGGACCTGGTTGAAGGGGAAGTCGGGGCATTTGTGGAGGCCTTGGGTTGACCGCATAGTTGGCATTGTTGACCGCACTTACTTGCTCATTTGTCACGACCCCTTCTGTGGCTCCGCCCGGGACACCAGCGCCTGTCTTTCTGACCACTTTGGGCTTCGGCGACTCAAACATGTTCATGATGGGGGAGTCTTTTAGCTGGGTTTGGATGTACCGGGCCCTTTCATAGAGTTCCTCCATTGTAGTAAGTTTATTCATGGCCAGGACATGTCTGAACTGTGGGGTTGCATTAGACACAATCATCTTCACTTGTTCGGGCTCGGAGAGGGTATCCCTTATTCTTTCCGCCAGAGACCTCCATCTATCAGCATATCGGACAAAATCCTCGTCGGGTTTCATCTTTTCGGCCACTAGGTCGGTAATGGAGAGTGAGGGACCGACCCTATCCCTATATTTCTGCAAGAACCTTCTCTGGACTATTTCAAAATTCTCGGCCTCGCGGGGCTCCAGAGAATAGAACCACTCAAGCGCAGGGACCATCCAATGATCTCCGAAAGAGGTATGCAGGGACCTCTGATCGTTTTGCCAATAAGAGGACTCATACATGAAATCCTTGAGGTGAATGAAGGGGTTGCCGGTACCATTGTATCTGCGGTACGTGGGCATTTCGGAGGGAGGAAGATGAATGACGGGAAGGATTGGCAAAGCAACCTCCGGGGTGGCTTTCACGTCCACCATCCTTCTCAGATTTTGAAACTGCTCGTCCATGCGATTGAACCTATTGAGGAGCGATTGGGCGAGCTCCTCTGGGGTGAAGGTGGCACTTGCCACTGGGGGAGAAACTGTCTCCCGGAGACTTGAGGGGGGAACCCGAATGAGAGGGAGCTGTCGGACCGCCGACAGTTGGCCCTGGCTGAAGCGGTGTGTGGGGAACAACGGGAGTTTGAGATTGTGACGGGAACTGGAATGAGGGTGGTTGTTGGCTCGCTTGTCCTTGAAGCGAGGGAGACTGGATGGCTTGCGCCAACGAAGGAGATGGAATGGCCTGCACGGACTCTTGGAGAGGTGCGATGGCCGGAGTTGATTCCTGGGGCGTGGGGGAAACAGATTTCCCCTTTAGAATGGCCTGGAAGGCCCGGAGCTGTTCAGAGGTAAGCTCCGTGTTGGCGAGGACGCCCAGTAAGAAGTGATATCCTGTGGCGGGGACGTGTCCCCGGCAATAACCTGCACCTCATGCGAGGGGTCATGAGAAGGACCCGAGTCCATAGCATAGACTCGCGGGTCGGCTGTCAAACCACGGCTAGGGTGGTTCTCCTCAAAAGACTCGTGAGACATGCTCACAGTTTTCCCAGAACGCAAAAACATACACTAGCAAGTAGGTAGCAGAGATTATCAAACAAGTGGATGCCTTTACGCCCTTTTTTGTGTTTTGATTTTGATGATTTTTTTGTATTTTTAGCGAGATCCGAAGTTCACACAAAATGGGGACCCTAGTTTGTTTTTGTTTCACCGCCGTGTCAGCTAGGGTCTCTCGTCTCACCACGAATGAAATGACTAACTCCGGGGAACTTCAATGGTACAACCAGCCCAGTGAACGAAGAGGAGATTCTTCGATGTCGGGGACTTACGGAGGTCCCAGTGTAGGAGATTCTAGTCCGTTGAGAGGAATTCCCAAACGGAGAGTCCTTCCTTCACCGGGAAAGGGTGATCCTCAAAAAATGAAAAAAAGGATAGAAAAGAGGAATGGATGTATGCAATGGAATGCTGACAGATATATGGAGTGGGAAAACAACAGAAATAACAGACATATAATAAACAAAGAACCAATCAAAACTGACGGTGCTGCCGTGAGCACAACGGGGGCGCGCGCGGGCGCGAAGGTGGAGAGGCACGGGTGGTGCCGAACTTGCAAGGGTAGCCGAAAGGAAGCAGTAGATGTCCCACCGTGATCGCCAATCTGTGAGCGACGTCACGCGGTTCGGGAAAGAGCGGAGAGGGGACGCGGAGCGCGCGCGGGCTCCTCTTTTCTTTTGTTTTGGTGTTTGTTTGCTGCAACACAGAAATAAGAGAAGAGAGAGAAGGGGCCACCACGGGAGATTGCTCCGGCGGGGCGAGCGGGACAAGTGTGATATAGCAAAATATGGGGTTTAAACGGCCATAGCGGGAAGTGACTCGCCGCGGCCTCGGGGGGACGGGAATGGTGCAAAAATTAAATAACAAGAATTGAAACGGCCATTGGGGAAGTGACTCGCCGCGGCCTCGAGAATATGAGCAGATAATAAGATGACAGAATATAGAGAGAATACAAAGAGCGGGAATTTAAATGGCCATTGGGGAAGTGACTCGCCGCGGCCTCGATGATAAGAGCAGAATATAGCAGAATATAAAGAGAATATAAGAACGGAAATTTAAACGGCCATTGGGGATGTGACTCGCCGCGGCCTCGATGATATAAGCAGAATATAACAAAACATAAAGAGATTATAGGAATAGAAATTTAAACGGCCATTGGGGAAGTGACTCGCCGCGGCCTCGATGATATAAGCAGAATATAACAAAATATAAAGAGAATATAGGAAACAGAAATTTAAACGGCCATTGGGGAAGTGACTCGTCGCGGCCTCGATGACAAGATGTGATCGCCAGGGGCCAAAAGACCCCAAAATAAGAAAGTGATCGCGCCTACCTCGAGAGCGGGAGATGGCGGGTTGCTTCTTCCTCTCCCTCCGGCCGGCCGACGGAGAGGGCTTTCCTCGGCTACCCTTGCAAAACAACGACAAACAAATGACAAGTGGATTAGAAAGATGGAGGTGTAGTATTCAAATCCTTGCGATAAAAATAACGAAATGATGGCAAGACACACACCTGGTTGGTGTTATCTTTTAAACCCCTCTCGGACTCGAGTAGGAGGAAAATGAGATGATGGATGCAAGAAGTATATAAGAAGAGGCGCCCTTATGAAGGGGGATAGAGGATGCAGATGATGAATGCAAAAGAACTACGAAGAAAAGGGGAAGAAAAGGCTTATTGGATGAGCCGAGGGTGAAATCCGGCGGAGCTCCGGCAGCGTGGGGACGACGTGGAAGCGCGGTGGATGAAGACGACCTTCCTCTCGCGAGCGTGAGCACCCGAGAAGCCGGCAGAACCTCCACCTACAAAAGAACCCACGGGTTAGAAAATGACTCCGTAGCCTCTGGGCTCCGGCAGCCTATCGGATCACTTCGAAGCTCTCCAGAACTGAGGGGGTGGGCCTCTATTTATAGGGCTCCGGAGGGTGGAGGCGTCCAGGACCCTGGACACCTCCATCAGGGCCGAAATAATATTTTATTCTATTTTTATATATTTTTTTGGAATACTTTTGTGGAGGCGTCCAGGGTCCCGGACGCCTCAAACAGGTCCACCGAAAACCGACGACGGCCGCACGCGGTTTGGCACAACGCGTGGTTTTGTGAGCGGCGCCTCGTGATTCAGAAATGGGCGCGTCCAGCTGACTGGACGTCTCTAAAATTTGGATTTTTTCACACACGACAAACCGTCGTTCGGTGGCCGGCGCCCGTGAGGAGTTGATGGAGGCGTCCAGGGGCCTGGACGCCTCCAAAATATATTATTTTATTTTTCTTTTGTCTTTTATGCTAGGGCTGGCATTTTGATTTTTTTATTTGTTTTTATGGAGGCGTCCAGGGGCCTGGACGCCTCCATTAATATGTATTTTTTATTTATCTTTTGTCTTTTATGCCAACGGGCATTTTATATTTTTTATATTTGTTTTTATGGAGGCGTCCAGGGGCCTGGACGCCTCCATTAATTTATTATTTTTTATTTAGTTTTGGGCCTTAAAAAATAAAAATAAATTAATTTAAAAGATTGGGGGCGTCCAGGGGCCTGGACGCCCCCATAAAGACCCACCCGGGTCCTCGGACAACGTGTTGGCGGCTGCCCGGCAGATACCCTTCTTGGTTCCAGAACCTCTAATGCGTCTGACTGGTGTTGATGCCGTCCGAATGCCGTGACGAGACGATTCCGGATGCTGAAAAGGGCGGAAGAAGACTCAAGAAAAGGAAGCACTCAAGTGATTCAAAACGCGTAAGCCGTCGCGGGGCGTTGTATAGTAATATGAGACTTTCTCAGGAGACGTCAGGAATGGCGTGTCTACAAAGTCGACCCAGGCCTTCTGTCTGGGTGAACGATGAAACCCCATACCCCTTTGCGTTGATGTTAACACCCACATCAATGATGAAGTATACACAAGTTGAGCACGTGGTTTGACAATTTGTAAAGCCAAAGTCCTAGTGCAACAAAAAAGGAAGAAAGATAAAATGGGGCTAAAAATAGATATGCTCCGCCAGACTTGTTCGGGCATTCTGAACAAGGGCAAAAAGGGCCAAAACCTAGCTGTTGTGAAAACCCGAAAGGGCACTGCATGCAAAATCGGGTACCCCGCCACGTGAAAACCCGAAAGGGTGCGTGGGTAAAAGCAAGAGGGGGCTGGCTCCGGCGAAAATCCGAAAGGGCGCTTGGGTCAGTAATGTGGTAATTTTTTTTTTAAAAAAAAATTTCCATGCCAACGACATGCTACCTTCATCACCCGCTATTCACAAGAAGCCTTCCATTTGTCGCTCGGCACTTTGTCCGGCTAGCGATAAAACCCTCGCAGGACAGACCTCACGTCTGCCCTGATAAAGTCTTCAGGCCCCTTTCAAAGTCCCACCGACGATAAAACCCATCACCACTCTTATGAAACCAGCTAGTGATCGACCGGCAAACTGCCCGATCAACGATGAAACCTATCCAGTTTAGACCTTACGTCTATTCTGATGAAACTTATGAAATTCCTTTGTATCGATATAAACCCAATATCGATGATAAAACCAGCTATTGATCGATCGGCACCTTGCTCGATCAATGATAAAACCCTATCCAGTTTAAACCTTATGTCTATTCTGATGAAACTTATAAAATTTCTTTGCATCGATATAAACCCAATATCGATGATGAAACCAGCTATTGATTGACCGGCACCTCGTCCGATCAATGATGAAACCTGTCTAGGTTAGACCTTACGTCTTTCCTGATGAAAACCACATATGCTCTCACGTCCCACCTGCGATAAAGCTTACCCAGTCTAGACCTTACGTCTATTCTGATGAAACCTATACAACTTCGTTGCATCGATATAAATCCAATACCGATGATAAAATCAGCCACTGGTCGATCGGCACATTGCCCCGACCAGTTTTGAAACCTACCCGGGATGGACCATATGCCCGTTCCAGATGATATTATAACCCTCGTCATTCACGTTTCCGCAAATAATTCCCCTTGCGGCACATATGGCCGAAGAAGGCATTTGCTGCTACCAACGGAGTTCGGTTTAAGCACCCTCCGAATACCGTCGCGCGGTGGAGCGAGTTCCCCATCCTTTCCCTGAAAGGGTGGACTCTCTCCTGCTAAGTACGAGTTATTCGCATGAGGATTGCTAAAACCGCTGCCAAATCGCCAGGAAGTAATTGTAATGCGATAAGTGAAGAACAGCCACATATGAGACTAGTGAAAAGATTCCTGGAGAGGGGGATTTCTGTAGCCCACCCAATGAGCA
This sequence comes from Amorphophallus konjac, assembly GCA_022559845.1. NCBI lineage: Eukaryota > Viridiplantae > Streptophyta > Magnoliopsida > Alismatales > Araceae > Amorphophallus > Amorphophallus konjac. Next base: position 11,467,235 of record CM040124.1, read on the forward strand.
GCCCAACAAGACTCAACAGGGTCCAACGAGGCAAGCTCACCCGAGTGATAGCCCACGGGGCCCACTCAGGGAAGAAAAGCCCAATAAATAGGCACTCGAGGAACCAACCCTCCCCGGTGGCCCCTAGGCTCGGAGGGCCCGAGTGATGGTCAGATCACAAGGAAGGTCCGGCCCAGGCCGCTTTTCCGCTCGGGAGAGATAGGTGCCAGCCGACCTATCTGACCCCTCCTTCGACCGAGCTATCCTCCTCGCCGGGACAGGACTGGCGTTTCAGCAGCTCGGACTGGACGCTAGCCGTTCGCACTGCCTTTAAGAGTCCCCAACGGAAATCCCCTGGGCCCTCTGACGCGTTTCCCTGTCTTACAGTTCATCTACTGGTGATCCACGACCCGCTCAGGACGCAGCGCGAGATTTCGCCTCTTCATCTGGCGCCGTCTGTGGGAAACGCACGAAGAGCCGAGATGGTGAGAAGAAGCTCAGGAAGGAGATCCACCGTCGAGAAGGGTAAGGCCGTGGTGACGGCGGGAGAAGACCCCTCTAGGGCCTCACAGAGCCCTCCCTCCAACACCAGCGTCCCCACCAACGGGCCGCCGCCCCTTCCGACGGCAACAGGGGTAGCCCCCAACGGCGGCGACGAGATCTTCCAGGCCCTCAATAAGAAGCTCGACGTCTCGTGGAGCTCATGAGGGCCCAGGCGGCGAGGGATGCCAGGTCTCGCGCCCCGTCCGGGAGCCCCCCCCCGTCGAAGTGCGTCCCAGCATACCGCTGGAGGTCGCTTCACCCTCCGCGGTCAGCAGCTCATCCGCAACCACGCGGGAGGACCCTCGCAAGCTCCACCCCCGGAGCAAGAGGCTTCCTCCACGCCCAGGAGAGGGAAACAGGGGGCGAGGCCTCCACGCCCGAGCGCCGGCGGTCCTGAGGATCGCCACAACGCTCCCCCCAGCCCCACGGCGCGACCGCAGCCGGAACTATCCCTTCGGCTGAGGGATTTCGAAAGACGCTTCGCAGAGCAAGAGCGCGCCCTCCGCGCCCTGCAGAAGACCTCCCTCCCGGAGGATGAGGAGAAATCCCCTTTCTCCGAGCACATCTTGAAGCAGAGGTATCTCCTAGACCTCCATTCCTACCTTCAAACTCTATGATGGACAGGGCGACCCAGCCGACCACTACGACAGCTTCGACGCCCTGGTGACTCTGCATGGAACACCGGATCCCATTAAATGCCGAGCCTTTGCGGCCACCCTGGTCCAAGGCGCTCAGGCGTGGTTCCGGGCCCTCGCCCCTGGGTCCATCCAGGACTTCAGGCAATTCGGGCGAGTCTTCAAGGAGAGCTTCGCCGGAAGCGCCCCCCCGAGGTCAGTAGCGGGGCTCCTGGCCCTCAAACAGGCACAAGGGGAAAGGCTCCGGGCTTATGTCCACCGATTTAAATCGGAAGCCCTCAGAATTCCCCGCCTGGATGTGGCCTCAGCCACGACCGCTCTGACCAGGGGCACCCGGGACGAAAATCTCCGCCGCGAACTGGTCCTCCACCCTCCCTCGACCCTTGCCGAGCTAGTGACTCTGGCTCTGCGCCACGCCGAGTGCGAAGAGGTGCTCAGCGCCTACCGAGACACAACTGGCTCGGGTCGGGATGGGGACAAGAAGCGGGCCCCCGAGTCAAACCCTGGCTCGGGCAAGAAGCGTGATCGGGAAGGAGAGCGCAAACGGAGGTACGAGCGGTACACCCCGTTGACCACGCCAGTCTACGAGATCTATGAAGACATCAAAGACTCGGGACTCCTCCGCCAGCCCGAACCAATGAGATCGAAGAACCGCAAGCGCGACAGACATTGCTTGTTCCACGGCGACCACGGGCACCACACCGGCGACTGTCACCAGCTCCAGGACGAGATCGAACGCCTCATCCGTCAGGGGCACCTAGCCCGGTTCGCAGCTGGGCACAAAGAAGACAAAGACGCCGCCGAGGAGATCGACAACGCCCCCCGAGGGGTCCACATCAACGTCATCTCCGGAGGAACAGCATCGGGCGGCGACACCAGCCGAGGAAGGAAGCGCCATGCCGAGCGGGCCAGCCGGGTCTCAGAGCCCTCAGGGGGCCCGCCGAGGGAGCCCCAGGTCATAGTCTTCTCCGACCAAGACCTGGAAGGGCTAAGCACCCCGCATGATGATGCCCTCGTCATCTCGGCCACAATAAACCATTGTAACGTAGATAGAATTCTGGTTGACAATGGAAGCGCCCCCGATGTATTATCTTATGACTGTTTCCTCAAGATGGGGGAAGACCCATCCAAGCTCCGCCCGATCCGAACCCCCCTTTGCGGGTTTAACGGCCTGGCCACCTACCCCGAGGGAGCCCTAAGCCTGCCGGTCACCATCGGCACCCCACCCAAAACCGTTACGGTCATGGTGGACTTCATAGTGATCAAGGGTATGATAGCGTACAACGCCATTTTCGGCCGGAAAATTCTCAGCCGAATGAAGGCCGTACCATCTACCTATCACCAAAAAATGAAGTTTCCCACCAAAAACGGGTTGGGGGAAGTCCGAGGTAACCAGGCCACGGCTAGAAGGTGCTACAACATCTCGGTGGAAGCCTCAAGGCCGGACGGAGGGGATAAGGGCCCCAAGGGAATCGAAGGGAAGACCGTAACCGCCGAGCCCGGTGGCGAGTTGCTAACGGTGTTCCTGAACGATGACCCGGCCCTCGGAGTAAGGATCGGAGCCGACCTACCACCTAAGGAACAGCAACAATACAAGAAATTTCTTTCTGAGTACGCTCAGGTCTTCGCTTGGGCCGATGATCAACTCCCTGGCATACCAGGGGAGACCGTGATGCACAAGCTCAGCCTTGACCCCACCGTCAGGCCCGTACAGCAACGGAGAAGGAAGCATGCGCCCGAGAAACAGGCGGTCATCAAGGCGCAGGTCACCAAGGGACAAGAGACAGGCCTCTTCAGGCCAGTCCTGTACCCTACGTGGCTAGCCAATGTCGTCCTGGTGCCAAAAACCACAGGCAAGTGGCGAATGTGCGTGGACTTCACCGATCTGAATAAGGCTACCCCCAAGGACTGCTATCCGCTACCGAGCATCGACCAATTGGTTGATTCAACCTCGGGCAACGAGATACTCAGTTTCCTGGACGCCTATTCAGGTTATCACCAGATCAGAATGAATCCAGAAGACGTCGAGAAGACAGCCTTCATCACTGACTGCGGCGTGTACTGCTACACCCGGATGCCCTTCGGGTTAAAGAACGCCGGAGCCACATATCAGCGACTGGTAAATCACATGTTCGAGGGACAGCTAGGTCGGAACGTCGAGGCTTACATTGACGACATGCTCGTCAAGACCCCCAAGGCCCAAGACCACTTCACCGACCTTGCCGAAACCTTCGGCACCCTCCTGAAGTACAACATGAAGCTCAACCCCGCCAAGTGCGCCTTCGGAGTAAAATCCGGGAAGTTCCTGGGTTTCCTAGTCACTCAGCGCGGGATCGAGGCCAACCCCGATAAAGTCCAGGCCATCCTGGACATGCGCCCGCCCACGTGCATTAAAGACGTCCAGCGTCTGACGGGGCGTGTCGCCGCTCTCAGCCGTTTCCTGTCCCGTGCGGCCGAATGATGCTTGCCCTTCTTCAAATTGATGAGGGGGCCCAAGCTGGCATCTGCTACGTTTGCATGGGATGAGGAGTGCCAGGCAGCATTCGCCGAGCTTAAGGAGTTCTTGGCTTCGCCACCGGTGCTCTCCAAGCCCGTCCTAGGCGAAGTCCTGCTGCTCTACCTCTAGGCGACGCCATCCACGGTCAGCTCGGTCCTGGTCAGAAATGACTCAGGAATCGAAAGACCGATCTACTACACCAGCAAGGTGCTCAGTGGGGCCGAACGGAGGTACCCCGCAATCGAGAAACTCGTGCTAGCGTTGGTCACCTCCGCGAAGCGCCTCCGCCCCTACTTCCAGGGGCACCCCATCACCGTGCTAACCGGTGAGCCGCTGAAGAAGATTCTGGCCCACCCCGAGGCCTCGGGGCGACTCGTCAAATGGGCCATCATGCTCGGGGCCTACGACATCTCGTACCAGCCGCGATCAGCAATCAAAGGCCAAGCGCTCGCCGACTTCATTGCCGAAAGCACCATCCCTGCCGAGGACAGGCCTCCGACCACGACCGGGCCAGCCTGGGAACTGTTCGTCGATGGATCGTCCAATTCGGCAGGCAGTGGTACGGGGATCCTCCTAAGGTCCCCCGAAGGGATAGAGCTACAGTACGCCTTAAAATTCAACTTTCAGGCGTCCAACAACGCTTCCGAGTACGAGGCCCTTATCTCGGGAGCACGCATGGCCCGACGGCTGGGGGTCGAGCGAGTCAGGATCCACACCGACTCTCAACTAGTCGCAGGTCAGGTCAACGGCGAGTATGAGGCTCGGGAGGTACCCATGATCAAATACCTTCAGCTGGTCCGGAGCCTGGCCCAACAGTTCGAGGGATTTGAGGTAGTCCGATAGCTCGGGAGCGAAACTCCCGGGCGGACGCCCTCTCTCGATTGGCCTCCTCCCTAGACCCGGAAGGTACACGATCGGTCCTCCTAGAAGAGCTAGAGCGCCCGAGCATCGACACGGAGCTCCTCGCTGTTGACTCGGCCACCCCAAGTGACTGGCGCTCCCCCTACCTGTCCTGGCTACTAGACTCCCAAGAGCCCCCCGACCCTCGGAAGCCCGCCGAATGAAGTATCAAGCTCGGCGCTTCGTCGTCCTCGACAACGCCCTCTACCGAAGATCGTTCTCCGGTCCCCTCCTGAAGTGCCTCGGTCCCGACGAGGCAGGCCGAGCCATCCAAGAGATTCATGAAGGCCTGTGCGGAGCGCACTCAGGGGCCCGGTCGCTAGCCCGAATCCTGTTACGACAGGGGTACTGGTGGCCCACCCTGCAGCGCGACTGCTCAGCCTATGTTCAACAGTGCGACCGATGCCAGCGGTTCGACCACTTGGTCCATCAGCCGGCTACGGAACTTGTCACCCTAACCGAGCCCTACCCTTTCGCTCGGTGGGGAATCGATATCCTTGGGCCATTCCCAACGGCCCAGTCCCAGAAGAAGTTCATCATCGTCGCCATCGACTACTTCACCAAGTGGATCGAGGCCGAGGCTACGGCAAGGATCACCGAGACAGTCGTTTGGGGCTTCGTTTGGAAATCGATCATTTGCCGCTTTGGCATCCCCCGAGTGATAGTCAGCGATAACGGTCGGCAATTCGACTCTCGGTACTTCCGAGACAGATGCGCCGACCTAAATATCCGCAACCACTTCACTTCGGTCGCCCACCCTCAGGCCAACGGGCTGGTTGAAAATGCCAACAAGACTATCTTGAAAGGCATAAAAACCAGACTCGGCAAGGCTAAGGGTAGCTGGCTCGAGGAATTGCCTAGCGTACTGTGGTCGCACCGAACAACCCCCAGGACGGCAACCGGTGAAAGCCCCTTTCAGTTGGTATATGGCACCGAGCCGTCGTTCCGTTGGAGATCGCCAACCCGTCTCTCCGAGTGATCAGCTTCTCACCCGAGGCCAACGGGCAAAAATTGCTCGAGAACCTCGACCTGACAAGCGAACTCCGAGAGATCGCGAACGTCCGGGCAACGGAGTACCAACGCCGCCTCACTCGATACTACAACGCCAAGGTCCGAGACAGACGTTTCCAACCAGGGAAACTTCGTCCTCAGGAAAGCCGAAGCCTCTCGACCACTGGAGGCGGCGGGCAAGCTATCCCCCAACTGGGAAGGTCCCTACCGAGTGGTCGAGACGCTCGGGAAAGGTGCGTACAGGTTAGCGACAATGGAAGGGGAGCCTATTCCTCGGACGTGGAACGCAGCCGCACTACGCAGATTCTACTTTTGAAATTGTACAGCGAGATAGACAGAATAAAATTCCTGTTCTTTTCATTCCAAACCGTTGGTACATCAGGTAGGCAAATGCCAGTACATCACATAGCAAAAACAAAGCAAAAGTCCGTCTAACATCGTTTCAAGGGGTCATCGCTCTACTGACTCGGTCTTGATCTCCTCGCATCCAGCCACTGACTCTGCCTCGTGTGGAAACTGGCTCGGACAAGAGGTGGTCGAGCCAGTTGGCTCGGATGGCCCGTGACAAAGGTGACAGAGGGACTTCAGGAGGAAGGCCACCTTTAAACGTTGAGGAAGGCTACCTCCCAAGTTGGCAACAACCGGGAAAAAGGAGCACCGGGAAGGCCCCCCTCTTCCAAACTGCCAACTCCTTGGAAGGAAGGAGAGAGCAAGCAGCCCCCGAAGAGTGAAAGAAATGAAGAGCAGAAGAGGGAAAAAGAGGCTGCAGACGGAGGAAGGCCTCGGTGAGGAGGGAGCCGGATACGCCTCCTCCCCTCACACGGAGGGAAGTGACGGCAGACTCCCCTGATGCCCCCATCCGTCCTCCGCCTCGGCGTCCACCCGGAAGCCTCGCCGGAGCCAAGAAGAGGCCAACGGCGTGCTTCCACACGCCAAAGTCCTCCCCAGATCCGCGCGGCGACCGTAGGACCCGTCTCGTACACGCGCGGCGACCGTGGGATCCGTTCAACCTCACAAGACAGCAGGAGCCCACCGCTCCCCGTCGTCGGCGGCATCGCCCTCCGAAGGATCCTCCATGCTCCGGATGCAAAGGCACAACGCGGAGTGAAAAGGAAGGAGCAAGGAAAGACTGTTAGAGACAATCCCAAGCGGTGGAGAGGAAAGGGCGCCCTCCGGTCCTTCTTATAGGCCAAAGGAGGCTACACGCCTTAAATGCCCCCCTCGGAAACACGCCGAAGGATTTCTCCCCTGAACAGTCACCTCCAACTCCTCGTTTCCCGCCCTCGCGGGATTCACGAAGCAGCCTGACATTCAAAGCGTGAGGGGACGGAGGACGCCCCGTCAGAAGCCTACCAAAACAGCGTGCGAAAACCGTGCAGGACATATCGGCACCTCTCAACCACCCAAGATTCGCCAACCAAATCACGGCAAGGATAGTACCCAAACAGAGCAAGTCATTTATTATCGTACCAAAAGGAAACCCTCTAAAAAGAGGAAAGAGGGACAAAAAGGGAAAGAGGCACAATACATCAGGCCTCGGGCCCACTTTGACGCTCGAGACCGGCGGAAGGAGACGCGTCACCCCCGGCGCCTTCGGTGACGGCCGGCTCGGACACTGACCTCGCCTGTGCGAGAACTGTCTCAGTCGTGAGCCCTCCCGAGAAGCCCGGAGCCGGTGACCCCGACGGAGGCGATCCCTCCGAATCTTCTCCGACCGACGAAGAAGAGCTGGAAACCGACTCATCCGAGTCATAACACTGGCCAAAGGGGAACTCGATCGCGGAGTTCTGTTCATGGGCGCAGCCTACCGCCCGGCGATAGCCCTGCTTGAACCCCTTTCGAGCACCTCGGCGTAGCGCTACCTCGTAGTAAGGTAGGGCGGCTTCCAACAGGTCGGCCGAGTAAGCATCCGAGCTCCTGTAACGCTCGATTGCCTCCGCCTCGATCTGTCCCGCCCTACCGACGAACTCGACCCGCGCCCGCTCTGCCTCGGACGCACGTTCCTCTGCCCGGGCCCGGTCCACCTCAGCCTCAGCTCGGAGACGCTCCGCCATCTCCGCCCGATCTAGCAGCTCGGCACGCTCGAGCTCCCAGCGATTGTCCAGATCGAGGCGACGCAGACGCTCCTCCTCCAAGGATCGGCTTGCCCTCTCAAGAGACTCTCGGGTCTTGGCGAGCTGTTCGGTCAGCACCTCAGCCTCCAGTCGGCTCGCCCGCGCCACCTCTCGGAACGCGGAGAACTCCTGCCGGAGTCCCTCATGCTCCCCCTTGAGTCGGGCCAGCCTCCTCTCGCATCCCCCGAGGGTCCAGGCAAGGTTCGATCGCTCCGTTTCCGTCCGCGCGTGCGCCTCCGCCATCAAAGCCGCCGACCGAGCTATGACCAGGCCGCCTTCCATCAGAACATCGAGGAGCCCGGGGGGGGGGGGGGGGTATTGCGCCTTTCTCCCCCCTTCGTCCTCGCGGCAATCGATTGGCAGACCCGATATAGGTCGCCCGTAATGCCGAGCCTTTCCAAGGGCTCCGGCAAAGGAGACCGCTCCGCCCGGGGCACTCCGCCAGAGGGCTCTGCTCGAGCAACGGGACCGGCCACCTCGCGCGCCACGGTCGGTTGGGGTTGCAACGCCTCCCCGGGCGAACCTCCAACCTCGACCGATGCCGCAGGTCCAACCGCATCGGAAGCTCCCAGCATCTGGGGCTGCAACGCCCTCGCGGGTGAACCCCCAGCCTCGCCTGTCTCGGCCCGCACCTCGGCGACCGGGACGTCACCGCCTCCGGCCGACCCCCTGGCCTCGGTGACTGCTACTTCAACATCGGCCCCCTCTACCCCCGTGGGGGGGAGAGCCGACCTATCGCCGTCCTCTGAAGGGCCCCCGGTCTCCTCGGCCCCCTCTCGCCCGGCAGATGGGGGAGCTGGCCTCGAGGGGTCGGCCCCATCTTGCCCCCGGGAGGGGAGTGCCGCCGAGCCAAAGTCGCCCCCGGCGGTAGGAGGGAGACCTGCCTTCTTAGCACGCTTCTTGGCCTTCGCGGCCTCCCGCAACCTTCCCGCCATGGGATCCTTGCGCTTTGTGCCAGCCGGCCGTGAAGACCCCCCGGGGGTCACCCCCTTGCCCTTATCCCGGGCTTGGGCGCGACCCACAGGAGCCTCCGGCTCGTCGGCCGCCGAGTCATCTTCTCCCAGATCGATGACCTCAGCAGTATCCTCCAGAGGTTCCCGCCTCACGTCTACAGCAAAGAAAGAAGGCCCGGTCAGGAGAAGAAAAGTAACTACCACCCCAGGGGAACAACCTAAAGGGCGGTACCTGTCGACTTCAACCGCGTAAGCAGGCACCGTTCGATGTTCTCCGGCGTCACCAGCTCCTCGGTCGACCGGCGGTTCTCCAGCAGACGGGCGGCCTGTTGCTCCACATGGGGAGGGAACTCCTCCTGGCGAGGAGGAATGTTCGGATGGAAATTGGGCGAGATCCGGCATCTCCAGAGTTCATCCGTCGCCTCCGCCTTCACCCAGAAGAATTGGGTTTTCCACCCCTTGTGCGAAGAGTCCTTCGCCGCGAGGGCGATGCAACTCCTGTTCCTCCTCGCCTGGATAAAGTAGAAGCCCTTCCCCGCCGACGGGTGCGCCTTCAACTCGAAAAAATAATGAAAGAGGTCCAAGGAAGGAAAAATGTCGTGCTGACGACAGAGGATCCGAAAGGCGGAAAGGAGGAGGTACGAGTTGGCCACCAACTGAATGGGCGCCAACCGGAAAAATTCGAGAATCTGGAGTACAAGGGGCTCGAAGGGAAGGCGGAACCCGCATTTCCAAGCCAGAAGGAACGTGCAAATGTGCCCCGTTCGGTCGTCCAGACTCGTCTCGTACGGGGCGGCGGCAGCAAAGCTATACCTGAGAGGCAAACGAAAGCGATGCTCCAGCTTCCTCACCTCGGCCTCCCCCAACTCACTACGGTTGGGGACGGGCTCCCGCCTCACCTGCCCGATTTCCAGAGGCGAACCAACCATCGAGCCGGAAGATGATCCCTCGTACGAGCTCGAGGACTCCGGGGGGAAGGAAGTTGCCGGACCGCCTCCGCGGTTATCCTCGCCAACTCCTCGAACGCCGCCGCAAGACTTCGCACCTCCACTGTGCCCTCACGGCGCATCAAGAAGCTCCGAAAGCCAAGAAACTAAGGAAAGCCCGAAACCCTGGAAGCCTAGAACGACGAACAGCGCCCAACGCCTATAAAACCCTGGAGGAAGGCGGCGCGTCGTTCCGTGCTCCGAGAAAAAGGGGGGCCCCTTCAGTTCAAATCCGTCAGGATCATCATTACGGGCCCAGGCGACCACTCCCCGTGGCACCACAAACGCCAACGAATTCCACCCACCTGAGCCACGCCGGTCCAAAGCCTCAAAAACTACTCAACCGAGCTTCCATGGCTCGGGAGTAGGAGGGGGACAAGTGGAGAGGGGGATTTCTGTAGCCCACCCAAAGAGCAGCCCAACAAGACTCAACAGGGTCCAACGAGGCAAGCTCACCCGAGTGATAGCCCACGGGGCCCACTCAGGGAAGAAAAGCCCAATAAACAGGCACTCGAGGAACCAACCCTCCCCGGCGGCCCCTAGGCTCGGAGGGCCCGAGTGATGGTCAGGTCACAAGGAAGGTCCGGCCCAGGCCGCTTTTCCGCTCGGGAGAGACAGGCGCCAGCCGACCTATCCGACCCCTCCTTCGACCGAGCTATCCTCCTCGCCCTGACAGGGCTGGCGTTTCAGGAGCTCGGACTGGACGCTAGCCGTTCGCGCTGCCTTTAAGAGTCCCCAACGGACAGGGGAATCAACCAGCCACCGGGTTTCAAGGCGATAACGCCCCCACGATAAAGGCCATGAAAGCCCACGTTGAGGACGTAACTCCCGCCGGAGACCCCCCAGCTGACAGGACTCCTGGAGGCGGCACACTATTTAAACCAGGGATACCCTCCGGTGGAAAAGAAGACAAAAAGGGAAGGTAAAAACTCCTGAGCAATCCGCTTCACCCCCCTTTGGTGGAGAGGAGTCTCGCGCACCAGCTTTCTTCCTCCCTTCATTGCTTCCACCAGAGCTCTACTGACTTAGCCATCGGAGGGTTTCGCCCCAGGGAAATCCCCTGGGCCCTCTGACGCGTTTCCCTGTCTTACAGTTCATCTACTGGTGATCCACTGCCCGCTCAGGACGCAGCGCGAGATTTCGCCTCTTCAATTCCCTTCCACTGAATAAAAAAAGAAGAGTACAAGAAGAGCCCCTGAGGGGGAATTATATTACAAAAGGGGAGAACGGATGTTCACTGGCGTCGGAATATGTCCTCGAAGGCCAAAAGACCCACATACGGAGCAACCCCCAACTCATGGAGACGAGCCACCTCCTCCTGTAGCCGAGCAGACTCGTCCTGAAAAGATGCTACATGCCCCTCCAACAGAGCCACTTCTTCCGCGAATCGCGGCCAAGAAGTTGTTATCTACGGCAGTTCAGCTCGGAGGTCAGCCAGTTTAGCCTCTAGAACGGTCATCCGACTGCGCACAAATTGCTCCCGCTGTACCAAAGGCTGCAGTTGGCATTGGCGCTTCTGAAGAATAGAGTTCATTTTCTCCAGCTCAGATTTGCACTCTATCTTCTGCAACTTCAAAGCTGCCATTCTGTCAGACATAACATGTGCCAAGAAATCCCGACGATGTACAAATTTCAACAACAACAGGACACGCTGGGCCCATAGTTCCAGGGGACAGCCCATCGCCTGCAGACCAGCGGTGAAACGTTCAGCTATCTCTTTCAGCTGCAGATAAGTCAGCCCAGGCTGGGACTCCACTAACTGGCGTAGCATGTCCAGATTTTGCCAAACGAAGTTCTCAGATGAAGCAAAGCCGAAGGAAGGAGAGGGGGTTACTGCAAACGTCACCTCACTGTCAATGTCTGCCCATGATGCGACATCCGACTGGGAGGAAGAAGACGGGAGATCTGCTGAAGATACTGACTGAACCTTCTCTGTCATCTCTTGCGGAGCTAAGAGGCCTTCTGCCTCCATCTCCTCGAGGACTGCTATTTGAATGCTCGGAGAGGAAGGGCTAATGAGCACTGGAACGGCTGCTTCGCGGACCCCTGGTGCAATGCTCGCGTCTTCAACATTCTCTTCTCGGGCCACCTCCTCCTCAAACCCTGAACCCATGGAGATTGATTCTGGGCCAGCTGTGGATAATAGTTCCATCTCTGTATCCGTTGCCTCTCCTTCTTCCATCTCTTCTTCAACGGCTGTTCCTTTCAGCGTTGAGACCGCAGGGGCTACAGCCCGAAGAGGCCGGGGTTCAATCTCCATGATTGCTGTTATAGGAATTGCTGATTCGGGGGCAATGGTCATCACCGCGGCCGCTACAAAGGCGGAACCCCTAGCTGGGTCCGCTTCAGCTCTGAAATCCAAGACCCTGATTAGAGCCGAACTATCCCCCGAGGTTCCCAAGTCCAGTAATGCCAGGTCCGTGGAGGACTGTATCCTCACTGGCACGGGGCGAATAATCTCAGAAATGCCTGCACAGGTTGCTGATGAAACAGGGATGATGGCCAAGGCGTCAGATGGAGTGGCTTCAAAGGCTACAGTCATTGCTAGGCTAGCAACAGTGGATTCCTATGAACATATCAATACAACATCAAACAGCAAGTAAAAGGGAAACCAGGGAGGAGAAGGAGAAGATACTCACTCCTGATGTGATGCCGATATCCTCAAAGGAGTGCAGGGGAGAGGAAAGTTCCACTGCTGAAGCAACAAAGGGAGGGGTTATATCTGCCTCGGTGTCCAGGCCGGCAAACTCTTCCTGTAGCTCCTCCTCAGAAGACAGCACCAGCAGTTTGGAGGGGGTGAATAGCGGAACAATGTCAGTACATACGGATAGGGCCTCTGGTTTGGAGATACCCTCCGCCTCGCTATCGCTAAAGCCCGCCTCTTCTTCCTCTGCATCAGAGGCAGTCGCGGAACTACTAGAAGATATTTCCACGCTGTCCACAGGCTGGGCAATCATCTTTGAAGTATGCCGGGAGGTGGACCGGGTAACTATGCGCCTTGTGGTGACAATCTCCCGTTTTGTCTACGCTTTGTAACCCTCCTGTGACTGAAACACATCTCCTCCCGCTGCTATGACTCCGGTCTCCTCTCCTGCTGTCACTGTAGCAAAAGGTCCATGAAATAAATGACAGAAAAATAGCTGAAATGCACAAGAAAAGATGAGAAAACACACTTACCCTCTACTTCGCTGGTCGGCGTAGGAGAAGGTAGTCTAGTGTCCGCGTCAGGGAGCGCCACAACTTGCTCTTGGGATGTACAAAAATAGTGGTCAGATATCCGGAGATCTCTTTCAGATTCAGCAAAGAAGAGAATGAAGGAAGTTGCTGCAAACTAGTAATGTTACCCTCAGCGGATGCCTGGGCGGCCTCTGTAACGACCCGAGAATCCGATTACCGGGAAGGCCCGATAACCCAAGACTCGCACCGCCACCCACGAGCCCGAAGACTCGGAAGGGTTAAAAGGATGGTGTGGAGACTACACAAGTATCACAAATAATTACAGAAATTAAACAGTTATAACATTAAGCAGGAAATAAATTAACATTTTACATGGTCCATAATAGAAAATAACGACAATAACAATAGTCCACGACTAGTACAGTGACAAAAAAGAAAGTACAGCTACACGGGGCATCCTCCGGCTCTGACCTCTGGCACTACCTCTGGGCACCCGCACCACGCTGCACTCTTGACGCGCTCCCCGAAGGTGGCGACTCACCTGAAACACGGTGAAAACACGTAGGGAATGAGTCTCGGAACAAGACTCAGTAGGGATCACTCGAACCCTACCTCGTAAAATGAGAAACCACTACACTAGCGGTAGGAGAGTACCTCGGAAGGGAAAGCCCTGTACTCTACAAGACAAGACCCTACGGCACGTAAATCGACGCACGTGCCACGGAGAGAAGACCAAAGCTCAAAGGTCGAACCGACAAAACCCGAAGGTTAGAAACACTTGACTGACAGTCTGTCACTCCGTACTCGACAGGAGTACCACCCACTAGAAGCACAGCCGGTAGCGTCCCCTGACGTCTTACACCGCACCGCAGGTGAACCGCCTGACGTGGTAGGTCCTACCCGAGGCGCAGACACCGTACAAGTAACCACGAACAAGTGACTAGCTGGGGTCACGCCCGTCGACGTGCGTCCACTGTCCCCAACCACGTGTGCACACGCAGACCACGCGTCCTAGGTCTGGCCCTCTGACTAATTTTCCCCTGGCACTGGACTCTAATTTGACGAGGGGCCCGACGGTAACCAGTCTAAAACCGTCCTCAGGGTAAGCCCGTACACCACTCCCTGGTGCGATCAGCACACGCGTACTGATAGGCTACGACTAGTGGAGGGTCACAAAGGAGTAGACTCTCGAGTCAACGGAAAACAACTTCGCAACCGCAGGTACGAGGAACGCTCCTTGTACCAACACCGACGCACGGTGACACAAGCCGGAGCCACCACCTCCCGGGACCCCACGGCACCCCCACGTGTAGCCCCCACATGATGCCCCGCATCAGTCGGACTACGGGTCAGCACCGGGATAGAGACTAGCTCCTCCGGGGTTCAAATCGGTAAAAAAGGGGAGTTGCGGTCACCGGAGGACCGCCTCCAGTGGTAGCGGTCGACCCAGGACCGCTATCACCTGGTCGCGGTCGTCCTGGAACCGCGACCACCCTGGTGCACGAAAACGTGAAAGCGGTCGCGTGAAGACCGCCTTCACCTGGTAGCGGTCTCCTGGAGACCGCGACCAGACTCCAACGGTCAAAAACCCATCTCGAAGACCGTGCCAGACCCCAGGCTGAAAGCGGTCGCCCCCTGACTGCCACCAGCAGTCGCGGTCAGTCGCGAGACCGTGACCGCCTGCCGACAGCACAAGCCCCAACGCTCGAAACCTTGATGAAGGCGGTCCCCACCTGACCGCTACCTGATGAAGGCGGTTACTGGTGGACCGCTATCATCCCGGAAAATCGAGAACGGCCGGGAACGGCTAAAAACACCATTCTACGCCCCCATACCTCCACCGGAGAGGGGGAAATCAAAGGGGGAGACCCCTGGGGACCCCTAGCATGATTCTAGGCCATCAAAACACGAATCCATGCATCGAATCTATAGATCGGGCGACTCTCCCCAAAACATGGAAAAACCCCAAACATGCTCAAAAAAGCCCCTCTCGGCCTCCCCTCGGCCTATAAAACACGGGAATGATCGACAAGAGGCTAAGGAACGTCACCCTACCTCAATGGAGCGAATGCTCCGCCGAATCACCCACGAATCGCGAAGAACGCTTGAAGCTTCATGAACTCCCCACGCTTCCCGCTCTTGCCGCACGCCCACGAGCTCGCCTCGCCGCCACCCACGCGTCCGCGCCGTCGCCCTGCCGCCGTCAATAGCCGGGGAGGGGCTCACCGCGTCCGAATGGGAGAGAGAGGGAGAGAGGAGGGCGGCCACGGTTGGGGAAGGAAGGAGGAAGAAGAAGAAGAAAGAGAAAGGAGAAAAGAAAAAGAAAAAGAAATGGAATTATATAGGAAAATCCGATTTTTCAGAAAAATACCGAAAATTAGAAAAAATACATTTTCAGAATCCTCGAAACGCACCGATCGCAACGGTACCACTCGTGCCTGGGGGAACCGCCCGGTTCGCCCGCAGCGAGCTTCCGAAGAAAAAGCCGAAACACACACCGGGAATCGGAAAACACGCGCGGAAAAGCTGCGGAACGCCTCCGGGCCTCCAAAACAACTCCAGATCGCGCCGATCCGAACACGAAAGATGTCCGAAATGAAATTTCAGACATAACGGAGCCGGACGCTCCGAAAACCAGATCTGGGACCCACGAAGAAGGATCCGAAAGGTCCGGGATATTACAGCCTCCCTCTCGGATGTAAATTCATCAAACGAAGGGATATCAGGGAGAGGGGTCCCGGTGTCCGTCGCTGTCAAGTCCGGTTGCTAGGCGTAAGCTGTCTTAGCCTTTACGACTGCAACCTTAACCGCCGAAGTCTTTCTCTTTTTGCTCGGAGGTAAGGGAGTGGTAGTCGGCGCTGCTGCAGGGACTTCAAAATGAGCAGGCTTCTCAGCTTGTGCAATGATCTTTCTATAAAGTCCCTGTCACTTTATATCTGGTCTGTCTGTTGAAGACAGAAGAAAAGCAGCGAAATCAGTGAATACAAAGTTCAACACTAAGCGGAAGGCACTACAGTCATAAAAGAAAGATCATACCTGCTGGACCGTCATAAAAGACAGAAAGTGGCCAATACAAATAAGCTACCTCCTTAGAGCGAGAAGCAGCCTCCTTGACGAGCCAGCAGACATCACCAACTGTCTAGCACTTCTCCACTAAGGCGGCCAGGTCGCTATGACCGTGAAAGTCAAGACATCGGAATAAGTCGAGGTGGTCCATACCCCAGCCGTCAACATAATGGAAAGAAATGAACAATGGCTTATTCAAGATGCTGGCTATCGGAACCTCTGCAGATAACCCATGTACATTCAGCAGAATAAACAGCCAAGACGTGTGCTTGTAATACGTCTGAGTCCTTTCTTCCCTACGCACAAACGTCTGGTAAGGATGAAATCTGTCCGTCGGACCCTTCCAAGGGGCTGTTGTCGGGAGAGGTTCTTCAACAGGGAATGGGTACTGTTGCGCCTCCAGACGAGCGCCCCCTACATGACACAGATGCTTCAAGTTTTTCATGAAGGTGTCTTCATTAATAGCAGCAAAGACAGGAGTGGGCGGCTCAGAGCCTTCTTCTTTCAAAGCCCGACGTTTAGCCCAATAGTTCTCTGCCTCCCGCGGGTGCTGTGAATAAATCCTTTTCAGATGGGCCTCTGGAATATCAAACACGGGACCGGGTTGCTGTCTCAAGAAAGAACGCTCGGCCACATCCCAGAATGCGCCCCTGCCATCCCTATAAAAACTGGTTCTGATGTTCCATCATTTAATATATTCTGATGTGACCTGGGGAACACGGTTACAAATGGTCGGAATCCTGAAAACCGCGCCATCCTGGCGATGAAAGAAATCCCACCATAGCCGGCCATCACCAACAATTGTGGACCCATGCTTGGCCCGACTATCCAAAGGGAACTGAGCGACTGATGTGGGGATATGTTGGTCGTAACCGAAATTCCTCCCGAAGCGGAATGGGTAATATGGCTCCAAGAGAAGCAGACCACCCTTTCTGAAGACCAAAACACTGGGCCGAATGGCCATGGCCCACCTAACCAGCTCCGGCTCCAGGATAGACCGAACAGCATTAGCCCCTTAGACAGGATGAACATAAGTCTCTACCTCTTCCATCTTACATTCTCTTTGAGAGTGAACCAGAGGAGCTGAGCCTACTGCCAAGCTCCAGAAATGAATGCTGCCGGGGGCGTCTACTGGTACCCTTACCAGTCTGCCCCTTATTTTGAACAACTGATCAGAGAAAGAGCCAGGCTCGGCGCTGGCAAATTCAATCATCCTGGGTAATACTGTATCTGCCTGCAGAGTTCTAGGAGCCAGCTCGGGAAACAGACTACAGACCCAGGCATTGAAGAAATGAAATGGACCCACGGTTCTCAAAGAGCGGGGAGTCTGATGCTTATATAGGTCCCCTAGTGATTTGTAGATCAAGCACAAGGCCACCGGGCAGAGTGACAACCTCATCCCCCAGGCCATTTGACAAGCCGGATATATGGCTTCTGGCCGGATGATCGTCTCGTCCCCTTGAGGGAGAGCGAAGGTGCACAGCCAGAATGTGAAATAAGCCGCACAATGTGTGATAGGGTCCACCCCTGCCGGGTTCGGACCATCTTTACCTATACGGCGCAATGAAGACGGCATCGCTGATTTGTAACGAGGAGCCCTTATCTGCTTGCTGGCAACCGGACCCATAGAAGGGAAGTCTGCATATTTTAAAGGACCATCAAAGAAATACTGAATCCACTGCCCTATCCGGACCCTCAGCTTGCTGCCTTTCTCTCGAGGATGGTAACCCTTGGAGGATCCTCTATTATAAGCCAGACAGATGGAGCGATAGGCCTTCATTAAATATCGGTATGAGTATCCAAGTGAATACCGACCTTCGCCATTAGAACTGTCTTTCTCGGAGTCTTCCAGGCAGACTTCTTCATACGGCTCACCGTCAATGGGCAGGCCAGAAAGCTATGATAAACTCCAGAGGTCGAGAGATGTTTCACCCTCTGCTGTATAAAATACGTTGAACAAAGGGCAGAATACTTCGAACATTCCACAGCATAATCCTCGAGATATGGGATAGCGGAATCTAGAAGCAAAGACACTATGATATACCCCGGCCCTGATTAGCAGAGGGGCGTATTCCTTCAGAACAAACTCAGTGAATTCCAATGCTCCAACTCGGAATAGGTGGGCGTCAGTTATCTTGGCGTCTCCAAACCAGCCAGCAGCTAACTGATACTTGAACTGGACGGCCGAACAATTCAGCACAAAGGGTTCTTCTTGGTACCCCCACTTCATCGGTGCCAGGAATAGACCGTAGCCAAGCTTTTCCTTGTGAACTCGGCCGCTAGCATTGTCCCACCGAGCGGGTGTAAATTCCGGGGCCCGGGTCAGCATTTTCTTCTCCGGCTCCAGCTCTGATATACCGAGGATGGCGTCCCATTCACGCTTCTCCCCGGGAAGATAGATGGCCTTGCCACGATACACTGACTCCTTCAGGCTGTCTCGTTCGGCAAGGATGGTAGCTTCGACTGCACATGCTATCCGATAGTGATGCGGGACGAGACCACGGACACGACAAGCTCGCGGTTGTCCCTTAGCAAGGGAAACGTCGGACGTGCACAGTTGAGAAACCGGCAAGAGCTAGGGTGGTCAGTTCGCACTTTCGTGCCCGGATCGGGTCACGGGACGGCTTCGCTCTCTCTCGCAGCAGCGGTGATATGAAAATGTATAGCAAGCTAGGCCCTAAAATATGCTCTCTAGCAGCGGCATATAAAGTATATAAGGAAATAAGCGAAATGCCGAGTGTAAGAGCGGATACGATACCTCCACGCTACCGGGCGTGGGGAAGACGGACCCGGCCGATCTCGTACTCCCGGGACAGTTAATACATAAAGATTACAGCAATGAGTTACAGCCCACTCCACGTAGGGAGGTAAAGGGCGACACAATGGGGTCCGGGAGAACCGATTTCGGGTTGACGGGCGGCTTCTCGCGTAGCTTCGGCCGCACACGTACTCGCGCCTGTGGGGCCCACGTGCTGTCCGGAGGGGCCGTGTGGGATCCGGTGGCACCGCTGTGGTGGTGGATGCTTGGATGAGCGCTCCCTGTAGTGGAGGCACGCTGGTTCACCGGCCGGAGGCCGGGTAGCTCCGATCGGCACCGGTCGGAATAACCGGCCACGGATTTGCAGCTTTTGGTTTTCAGCGCGCGTCCCGGCGAGAACGGACGCTGCGATCAGCCCCGATGTCGGATCGACACGAAACTGGCGCCTTTGGAAAGCTAACTTCAAATCCTTCAATCTAGGTCAATAGATCTGGTCTGGATCTGCACAGATCTTGGCCTTAATGAAATTTTGAGTTGCTGTTGTACGGTGACCGGACTCTCAGATCTGTAGAGAACTTGTCTGAGAACTGCCTTTGACCGATATGTGAACGTCCGAATCTGAAGTGGTGGTCTTAAGAAAAGTTGTAGGAAATCAAGCTAGGAAAACGGACATGGTTTTTATGAAAGGTTTTAAGGTGGCTGTGATTTGTTCTGATTTTTGAACTGGAAGGTTGTCGGCTCTGGAATCTGGCTGAAAGTACTGTAGCTGAAGAAGAACACGATTTTTTAAAAAAATGGGTAGAAGGCTGATCAAAAATTAAGAAAATTCATGGAGTGAGGGAACGGTGGACAGAGATCCCAGTAAAATTGGGAGGGTTTGGAAAAATCAAAAAGATGGTCGGAGGTGGGAAACACAGGGCTGCTGTCACTATAGACAGAAACAAGACAGATCTGGGAGAGAAAGATGAACAAAAATGGAAAAATATGAAATGAAGGAATTTGGACGTGAAAATTTAGGTGGAACTGGGGATTCAAGGTAGGAACACACCCTCAAAATTTCAGCTTGAGATCTTCACGTGGTGGAGAGCAGGAATTCATGGACTACACCTCTGTCCAGCAGGACAGAACCTTGAAGATGGCTCTGCAACGGCTCGAAGGCGGCACGAACGGCGGCGGCACAGATGATCACCGGAGATAGAGGGGAGGGGATTGAAGATAGAACCACTATAGAATTTGAGGTTGGAGGAGATGAACACCAGGGGAAGGGAGAGGGGCTCAAGAATCACTCTTGAATTTCCAACAATTTTCTCTTCATTCATGCTAACAAATGGAAAATACAACCTTTTATATGCCATGTGTCAAATCTAATCTACACCATTAGATCTAGGGGTGGGGAATGGAGGGCCTAGATTGGATGTGAATAACACATAAAAAATAATAAAATAGTAAGGGGAGAGGGGCGCCCCCTTGACCAAGGTAAAGAGGTTGAATGGGTAGGTAGCCTACCTTTGAAAAGTTTAACCCCTTATCTCCCATGTGGTCAATTGGCATTCAACTCTTCTAGATGGCCACCTAGGATAGTTGACTAGCCCCACATGGATGACATGGACCAATGGGAAAGGGCTGAGGGCCCCCTTGCTGGTCCTACTGATAAATTACATAGAAACTCAAACAATCCGTGGGAATGACGCGTTGGCTTATAAAGCCTTACATTTGCGTACATACTTTCCCAAGGATATAAACACAAACTAAAAGGATATAAATGCAAAAGAAAAAGTACATGCTCGGTGTCGATTCCCATCAGATAGTCTCGCATGCCACCCACTGTGAAAGTTCGGATGAACGGCATCAAGTGGCGGTCCTTCGGAAGATCCGGCCGATAGTTGTTGCCCCGTCTGAAGCACGTCTCCGTCGCAGTGGAATATACCCTGGATGTTGATACTGTATCCGTCTCAGAATCAGAAGATTCGTCAACGACGGCAATCTTGTCATATCCGAAGTCCAAACTATGCACATTCAGCCAGTTTACTACAGCCCGTGATATGTCTGGCTGGGCTGATGAGCTTGTTCCAACAGCTCCAGAAGATGCAGCAGCAGAACTGGAGGCCATTGCAGCGTCTGCAGTCAAAGAAAATATGTGAATGAGAATCCCAGATAAGAAACAGTCCTATAAAGATTGTAATGTGAAACCCTGTGAAAATTTCGGCAGCATCTCCCCTTATTCAGGGTCTGCCCAAAGAAGATAGGGAGTCACCCACCAAGAGGGAGTGATCCCGGAAACAAAAGGGATTTAATCCCAAAACAATGCCCTACCGAGCGAAGTATACGCAGACGGGAAGAAAAACGGAACGGCCGAGAGGGGGAAAGGCTCGCGCCGATGAGAAGAAGTTGAAGAGAGAGAAGAAGATGTGAGAAATGAGAAGAAAAAGGCTTTCGGCGGCTTAAATAGAATTGCAAGAGGCGAGGCTCTCGGCGTGATGGAATGCGCGTCGAGAGGCCCCCCTCCGCCTTTGCAAAGGGCGCGCCGAGAACACCCCCCCTCTTGGCCAAAAGCGTGCCGAGAAGCGCCGCCGGGAGCTCCCCCTCCTCTGAGCAGATGGCGCGCCGAGAAGGCATGAAAGCCCAGCACCGAGAAGCCCATGCCAAGGTGCGCCGAGAGGTGTGCGCCGAGAAGCCCCATGCCGAGGGCGGTGCGCCGAGAGGTGTGTGCCGAGAAGGCCACGCCATGAGCATTCAAATCGAAGAAAAAAAATCATTATTATTACAAGAAATGTCAATGCAGGGAAGCATCCAAATGGAAAGTGAAAGGTGACTAACAATGCCAAGCTGAGAAAGGGGTTCAGATGCTGAATGATATGTACACCTGTAGGTACCGTGTCATTTATCTTGCACTCCCGCTACCTGCAAGTGGGGGGCATTTGTTGACACCTGAAATATAACTAAGAACAAAGATGAGACCGAAGAGAAGATCAAATCAGAGATGAAGATCCTAGGGATTCCTGCAGAGCCAAAACTACAGAAGAGTCATCACTAAAGCTATCACCCAGCTGAAGCCCTTCCTGGCCAAGCTGATATCCGATGCTATCGTCGCTCAGATGGCAGTGCTGATAAACAATTACAGTCTATTGACTGATGAAAATCTCCAGAAATGGTCTGATGAAACTATACCAACTCACCAACAAAGAGACCTTCGTCTGTTCCGACAGACTCGAAGGATTAGCAAATGAAGAGACAAGCTGGATAGCTTTGACAGCTTGAACCCGCTGATAAGAGGAATTGAAGCGTCAAAAAACCCTAAATGGGCCTAATATTATGGTGCCGAGATCCTCCCAAGGCCCAATTGAGCCTTGCGTGCCAGGAAGCTGACTCGCGCGCCGGGAAGCTGTGGCGCGCCGGGAAGCTATGTAATGCCCACCGAGAAGATACTCAGTAGCGAATATAAAACCCCCCTTTTCTCTCGAAGTAAAAGGATAACAACGATAGGAAAAAAGGGGACACACACAGAAGAGAATAGATAGAGAGACATAGATGCAAGAGAAGCGGAGAGAGATACCTCCAGATAGCCAGACAACAAAGAGAGAGAAGAGAAGAGAAGCGGCTGCTGCGAAGTCCGAGAGGAAGAGAAGGTGGGCGCTGGGGAGGGAGAGGAGTCAATGCCCCGCCCTCCCCGTCTTCTGTTTCTCTTTTCTTACTTTTCATTTCTTCGATGTGCGTCTTCTATATTTCTCCTTCATCTTTCTTTCCTTTGAGGAATGCTGTTGTTCCCTCCGTTTCCTATGATTAGACATAGTTAAGTGATGTAATCGATTGTACATGTATCTATGAACGAGCAGGGTCTTCCCCTTGTTTTCAACGTCAAATACATTCAATCTTCATTCTCTGTATATCTCTGTTATGTATGCTCGTTTGGAAATGTGAGTCTTGGTGTGTGCATTGGCTGCTCCGCTCTGCTCTCCGTTGTTTCTACTCCAAAAGCGAAACCTCTGGGTCCCTCATTCTAATCCATGGGTGGTTGGGATCTAGGGTTTTCGAAGAGTTTCAGTGCCGTGGGCTTCGTGATTCCTTATCTCCGGATTGTTTCTTCGATGCCATTAGGTTCGTCCAGGGGATCAGAGACAGTCATCTCTTGATCTTCCCAGACGGCCAGCGGTGAATAAAGATATATCCGCAGGGTGTTTTGATCAGGCGATGGTCTCGATTTCCCTACAGGCCTTACCTCCCGGTAATCCCCTGGTATCCCACCAGCAAAAAAACCTTGATATAGCTCCCTCTCGCACCCCAAATCCTGTCCCAATCTGATACACAATCCCAGAAATCTCCAGAACAGGGCGCCGTAAAACCCCGAAACCCTTGAACCATCCACCTTCTCGGCACACAACCTTCCCGGCGTCCCGAACAGTCCCCGGCGCTGCACTTCGCGCGCCGAGAATAGGGCGCGCCGATAACCCCTATTCTCTCTACTTGGCCGGCTGAGAAACCCTTTTCAATGCAACCTTCTCGGCACGGAAGCCCCCCGGCGCCATGAATAGTTCCCGGCGCGGTGACTCGCGCGCCGAGAACCCCCTGCTCCGAAAACCCCCTTTTATGCAGTAATCGTGCCGAGAACCTCCATCAGCACTCCATTCTACCCTTTGATCCTTCCACATATCTATCTGAGGGACGTCTAGAGACCATTGCGTATACCCTGAAGAGATACAGTAATGGGGAGGACTTCCCCCACATTATTCAGTCCCGATCCAGATTCCTCTGTAACCCTGTGGACCCAAAGAGCTCTGTCACTACCTATGCTTTGATGGATTCCAAGGGAACATCGACTGGTGCTATGAATGCAAGCAGTGTCCCCGGGCCTGATGCCCTTCTCTTTCGGCCTTAATCTCGGCATCCCGTGGATGATGGCCTATCTCTTCTTGGCATAATCCAAGATAAGGGGATATGCTGCCAAAATTCGCACATATCACATCCAATAACTATGGTGTCTTCTTCAAACCCTGTCGGCCCACGGAGTTCTACCATTATGGGTTCTCCGATGGTCCCTCGAAGGGGAATATCAATAAAACATCGCATCGGAGCGTGGTGTACTTTGGTATACCGGTCCCACTTCGGATGCCGGGTCGAATATACCCGATCTTTGATGGATCCCATCCTGCTACTGCATGGATGGTTTCCTATTCTCATTTGGCATAGCCCAATATAATGGGGATATGCTGCCGGATTTGCCTCGTACTTAATGTACTCTCGCTTTATCCAGTCCATTTAGTGTTCCGCGAGTAGACTAGCACACCTTCGTTCGAGTCTTATTTAGCCGCTATCTTCTCCCCTTACTTTGGCGTTTAATCAAGGGTTGTCCTCCTTGGGGAGGACGTAATTAACGTCATAACCTTTATGGTATGACGGACTTTTGGTCCAAACACGATCACTCACAATCGACTGATTAGAAGTCAGATCGAGTGCACAATGAAATCGTCACACATGTGACTGGCACGCCAATAAATAAATAATAGAAAAGGATAATAAAAAAATCAAGATATAAAAAAGCCGCGTCCACACCTCCCTTGTTGGCATGTTCGGCGGCACACATACTTTGGCTGTCACTTCTCCGGTGCATCCATGGCTCGTATCAATCTACTGGTTTCTTGACCGGTGTTTTCTCCGAGTTTTCCGAAGTTCCCCCCCAAAGGTGGCTGCTTAGGCACACACCTCAATTGTTGGTTCATACCACCCATGTGGGCATGTTCCTTGTTATTCCCTTACCATCCGGGTCGAGGGGAGATGCTGCCGAATTTTTGCCAGAAATAATAATATGTTAAAAGACAAAAGGAGGCAACAAACAAGTGAGGTAAGCAACGATAAAACATTCTAATCAACTAAAGGAATTATGCAAAGCTCCAGGAATTGGCCGAATAAGACTCAAAGGACTGTACTATTGAACGGGAATTGGGACTCAAGCACATGACAAGAAGATTGGCAGTTAATCTCCCGAGGTTCTCCGTCAGACCTGCATGAGCAAGGGCCCCCATTTGAACTCCACCCTATTTTCCTTAACCCTTTACTCTCAGTTCAAACCTTCCAGCAACCGCCCATACCCTTCAGCTCTCCAACATCACACTCCCAACCCTCCAGCGGTACACTCCTTAACCCCCCAGCGACACACTCATCAATTCCCCAGCGATACACCTCCTAGCTCTCCAGCGGTACACTCCCTAACTCCCTAACGGCACTCCTTAACCCCCCAGCGACACACTTATCAATTCCCCGGCGATACACTTTCTAGCTCCCCAGCGACACACTCCCAGTCCCACCTCCAGCGGCACACTCCATCATCTCTCCAATAAATATATAGGTATAATAAAAATTATAATAAAAGGGACAATAAGTAATAATAATAGTGATAAAACAAAGGGGGGGATGGCTCCAATCAAAATAACGAGCGGAGAGAAGATAACAAAAGGGGTAATGCTAATAAATGAACGATAATGATGAATGTCACTCGGGGCAACCCACGAATATAACGGTATGGCCCTCGTCTCTCCTTCTTGGATTCCGAACCAGGGAATACTAATGATGCTCTTGTGAGCTGAACGTCATCCTCGGGAGTCGTCCCTCTCGTCATGGTGACCGTCGGGCCTTACCTCGGGCCAATATCTCATCAGGGTCCCCTCCCTCACTGGGATCTGACTTTCCCCCTTGCATTAAAATTGCCGTCCCTCGACAGACATTTGCATGGATTCATCCCCCGTCACTGTCTTGTTTTCCGTATGGACTTCTGTCCAAACATGGAATGGTCCATCGGTGACCGACATAATTTGAGCGCTCATGCCCTCACCACGGGCTTGCCGCATAGCCCGGCTACCATTTCCTTCCTACATGAATTAGTATTCCTCTCGGTCGTGGAGCCCTTATTTTCGGCAATTAATCAAGGGTATTCCCCTCTCAGAGGGGATGTAAATGACGACGCGACCTTTATGGCACAGTGGGTCTCAGTCCCGACATGAATCACACAATTGTTTGATTAGTCAGGTCGAGCGCACCATGGGCTTCCATGAAGCCCGAACAAATCGTCACCTCGTGACTGGCACGCAAACGCACTTAATAAACCCAATTAACCCAACTAACAAATAAACGATGATCTAAATAAAAAAGTGCGTCCACAGGATCACTCGAACCCTACCTCGCAAACGGAGAAATCGTTACGCTAGCAGTAAGTGAGAACGTCGAAAGGGATGCCCTGCATCTACAAAACATCGGTCTCACGGCACGAAAGCCGACACACGTGTCACGGTGAAACGACCGGAAAACCAAGGTCGACACGACAAAACCTGAAGGTCGAAGTCGCAAAGACTGACTGACAGTCTGTCACTCCCGACTCGACAGGAGTACCTCCCACTAGAAGCAAGACCGGATGCGTCCACTGACGACTTCGTCCGCATCTCGGGTGTCTCCCTCCGGCCCGGCGGGAACTGAGACACCGAACAAGTAACCACAAACAAGTGACTAGTTGGGGTCACGCCCGTCAGCATGGGTCCAACCGCCCCCAACCACGTGTGCACACACAAACCGTGTGTCCCTGGTCTGGCCCTCTGACTGGTTTTCCCCTCAGCCGGACTCTGGATGCAAGACGTGGGGCCCGATGGAAACCAGTCTAAAACCGTCTCTAAGGGTAAGCATGTACACCTACTCCCAGGTGAGACCAGCACACGCGTACTAGAAGGCTACGACTAGTGGAGGGTCACTGCGGAGTAGACTCTCAAGTCGACGGAAAATGACGTCCGCATCCGACAACGTACGGGGACCATCCCACGTACCAGCACCATCGCACGATGACCACGGTCAGAAAAGAAACGAGACTGCAACCCATCCGGTGCAGTCTAGAGCCTAGAGGTCTACCCTAGACGCACCACAGGCTCTGACGGTCTAAGGCTGGACCATCACAGCCGTCTGACGGCCCAACACAGGGGCGTCAGACCCTCAGTGCAAAACGGCGTGTGATGCGCCTACCTGGTGTGTCATAGTCTGTGACGCGCCCTCCCTGGTGCGTCACGACCCAAGAAGAAACTGACTGTAATGCGCCTACCCTGGTGCGTTACAGGTCCTAATGCACCCAGCCTGGTGCGTCACAAGGCGAGCAGAAAACGGATGTAACGCACACCTCACGGGGCGTCACATGCTGTAACGGACCACCCTTGGTGCGTCACAGGGTGGGAATGCGTCCGCTCTAACGCACCCACACAGGGGCATCACAAGGCTGTGACGCGCCAGTCCTAGTGCGTCACAGGCCTTGACTCCCAACGATCAAAACCAAAAGTAAAGCCAACGGTTGACTCATCCCTGACGGTTCAACCCAGGCGCGTCACAGCGTCTGTGGCGGTCTATCGTGGGACCGTCATAGTCCACAGACTCCAATTGGCTAAAAACAGGGCTGTGACGCACCCACCTAGGGGCGTCACACTGTGTGATGGTCATTGGAAGGACCGTCACACCGACCCGGCGGCAAAACGGAGTGAAACGCCCAAAAACATCGACCACGCCCACATGCCTCCATAGGAGAGGGGGAAATCAAAGGGGAAGACCCATGGGGACCCCTAACATGTTTTTAGGCCATCAAAACGCCGAATTGCGGCTCAAATCCATAGATCGGGTGAACTCTCCCCAAAACATGATTTTGCCCTAACACGCTCAAAAGCACCCCTCTCGGCTCCCATTCGGCCTACAAATCGCAGGGGATGACGAGATGAGCATAGGGATTCGTCCCCCTACCTCAATGGAGCAAAAGCTCTGCCGAATCAAGCTCAAACCACGAAGAACGCTTTTGGAAACCCCGCTCCTTCACGCTTCCCACGAACACCGCACGCCCACAAGATCGCCTAGCCGTCGCCCACGTCGCTGCGCCGTCGCCCCGCCGCCGTCTGCAGCCGGAGAGAGGCTCGCCGCGTCGAAATGGGAGAGAGAGAGGAAGAGGGGGGGCAGACGGTGGGAGGAAGAAGAAGAGGAAGAAGAAGGGTGGGGACAGAGAGAAAATGAGAGGTATTTATAGAAAATTCGTAAATTCTAGAAAATATCGAAAAATTAAAAATTATATTTCCGCGATCCTCGGAACGCACCGATCGCAACGGTACCACTCTCGCCTAGGTGAACGACCCAGTTCACCCGCGTCGAGGTTCCGAAGGAATTGTTGAAACACACATCGGGAATCAGAAAACACACGCGGAAAAGTCACGGACGCACTCTGGGCCTCCGAAACAACTCCGGATCGCGTCGACCCGAACATGAAGGATGTCCGAAACGAAATTTTGGACACAACGGAGTCGGACACTCTGAGAAATCAGATCCGAGACCCACGAAGAAGGATTTGAAAGGTACGGGATATTACACTTCGTGTCTTTGCTGGTTGGTGGAGCTATCTCATGGCGCAGTAAGAAGTAAACGTGCATCACTTTGTCCTCGATGGAGGTAGACTATATGGCCTGGTTCGCCGCATGCCAAGGGTAGTGTGGTTACAGAGTGCCCTGCAAAGATTAGCAAATACATCTCACTAGGATGAGGGTGTACCAATGTATCTGGACATCACTTCATCATTAGCCTTCACCAAGGGCCCCAAGTATCATGGCATAAGGAAACACATCGATATCTGCTACCACTATATAAGAGATCTGTCAACGAGAAGGTTAGTAATGCTCCGACACATTTGTAGTAATCAGACAGTAGCCAATACACTAACCAAGTAGATCACCAGAAAGAGTTGTATCACCCATTGCGGATCCATGGGTTTGTATAAATTGCAACACATTTAATTTTGGCATCATTAATGATATTTGTTGTTCATTCTTTGTGTTCTGGATAGAATGGTTGGTTTACACATCGTCATAGCATCACCAGACTTGGATCGACCCCCTCACATGGGTGATTTGCCTTGACAATATTGATAGTGAATAGGATGAGACATCTGATTTTATCGGCGCCCCATTGGGGGAGCAAGTGGAATATCCTAAACATCAACGATATGCTGCCTTAACTAAGTTAAGATAAGATCTCAATAGATCGACCATGAGGATGTGGTTGTAATCCCATGGAGGTTGTGAAAGCCAGATGTGAGATCGCAAGAGGGCGCTTAGTGGGAGCAACTGAATTACGTACGAAACTCAGGTTAGTCACATAGGTTGTAGCTAGACTAGGATCCATGTGGTGTTTTGTGATCATATGGTGATACGCCCATATAGATGGGAGAACATCACAGCATATGTATTATACCACATGTGCTATATAAGACCGTATACGACGGATGAAATAATCTCTTCTTCGTCCTTATGTGAGCTTATGGATCAAATCAGAGTGATTTTTTGGTATCCCTAGTGACCTGAGCGTTATGTCATGAAGAAGAGATTTGATGTCACTACTTTAGCATGATCTTTAGATTTATGGTCGACGCAGTCTAACGAGACATGTCGAAGAAAATGATAAAAACAAATTAGATTGGCATGAACATTATAGGAAAGACATATTACTATCCCACCATCGTTTGCCACTCATTTCCCAGGGGGCTCAGTTGCTTGTGTAGTGTGATAGAATCATGAGTGCATAGCATTTGGATTCAAGAATGCTTATTTTTAAAAGATCCGAAGTGTCGAGTCAGATGCATACTAAGTGTGTAAGGTACAGTTCACGATTGATTTAAGTGATTCGTTAATTTGGGAATGAATTAATAGAACATTTCTCAGATGTTCAAAGAATCTCGTAAAAGTCACACACTCTATTTCTTTGTATGACCGTAAAGAGTAGATCTTAAGACAAAGCACATGTAATGTTGTCTGTAATGGGCAAGTGGATATTGTGAACAGTTGGGTCGGGACCCTATTATTACGACAAGGTGCCCATTAGAGCAACCACCACGATCGGAGGGCGGACCACGCGTGCATGGCACGTTGTGGCCACCTCCGCGCCATGCACGGGGTCTGTGTGCATGGGGCAGGGAACGGTTTCCAAGGGAGAAACCTTCCCACGTCGCAATTAGCATGATCATCTCTCAAGTAGCAGTCGCAGCCCTCTTCCTTTATCTCTCTTATTCTCTCTCATCTTTTCTCTTCTTGTCCTCCCTCTCTGCTGCATGCAATGAAAATAGAACGATAGCGCTCTGAAGAGGAGAACGCGATCTACGTTGTGTTCATGGAATGTTCGTATTCCATGATATATAGTCTCGGCTACATCTTCGGAGGGCCATCACCGTTGTTCTTGGGTCTTGGAGCGTGGAGAACTTAGAGTAGGCACGATCTGGTAACCTACCCTTGTCACCTCCATGACACATATTGTGAGTCCATTGCTTATGCTACGAAGGTATGCCTAGACATCCTTGCACTCGCGGGTGCGCGAAGGAGTTGTCTTTGGTTAGTAGACACCCTCACAAAGACACTTCATCCTTCTATTACAGATGGCCACAAGTGTGGGTGCTATGTGTACATGCATGGGCATGCAATGGTAATATACATAACTAGAACGCTAGCTATGTGACATATGTCTTGTTTGAGATCTTTTGCTGGTTGGGGGCCCGTCATGGACCGTGCCCCTTCGCCGGCGAGACTTGAGGATGGTGAGCCTCGAACGGCGCTGCCCACAACCATCTCCCTTCAATTCTCCAGCCTCTCCACCCACATCTCCTCCTTCTCGGCCAAGGGGATCGGCGCTCGGGACATGACCGCCCTCTCGGGTGCCCACACCATCGGCCAAGCCTGCTGCCTCACCTTCCGCGGCCACATCCATTTTGATACCAACATCAACGCCAACTTGGTCACCACCGGCCAGGGCACCTGCCCTGCCTCCGGCGGGGACAGCAACCTCGCCCTGCTGGACATCGAGAGCCCCAACAGCTTCGACAACTGCTACTTCCAGAACCTGCTCACCCAGCGGGGCGTGCTCCACTTTCAGACCAGGAGCTCTTCAACCGCAGCTCGCAGGATGCACTTGTTCCATCCAACAGCAACAACCCCCCCACGTTCGCCAACGACTTCGCGGCGGCCATGGTGAGGATGGGGAACATCAGCCCCCTGACGGGTACCAATGGAGAGATCGATCAGGAGTAACTGCATAAGGGCGAACTAATGGTGATCATTTGGTGACTGTGCTTTGAACAGAGTAAGAATGTTGTGATTTGAATTCCCAAGTAGGGAGACAATAAAAGAGAAGGCAGATGTCTCTCGATCTATGTAGTTACTAGCTGGCAATTAGTGGTCACAAGACAGTGTATGTCTTGGAAGATCTCGTAGTGATAAATAATTGTGCATGGTTAATTAGGTTAGACTTGGTTCTTAGAAGAATTTGAATAAATGATGCATTCGAAGGAGGTTATAGTGACAAAAACCATTCAAATCATTGTTAACTGCTAAAGTGGTTGAGTAGTCGACTTCTGCGACAACTTCGTCGACGTGGGTGCAGCACACTTGCTGCATGCTGCCAGAAGTCGGACTTCGGAGGTTTCACACGAGGTTCATTCAAATCCCTTGTACACAAATAAACGGATATCGGGGATTCTTTGAATAAAAATGGTCCAATCGTGCACTACAAGGAAAAGCGGTATCTAAATTTAACGAATTTATTTTCGTCGGAATAAGAGTCGTAATTTTTAACGGATTAAATTCTGTCAAAAATTATATCGATATTTTCGACAAAAAAGTATAGTCGGAAAACCTGTCGAAATTGTCGACGGATATTTATACGGAAACTTTTCGTCGAAACATTTACGTTTGAATTTACCGACGGATAAAAATACCATCAGAATACCGTCGAAACTTCCGATCACATTTCCGACAGAAATACTTCCGTCGAAAATCCAATTTGTCAGCCCGGTAAGTTATTTTTCGATATTTTTCTCTTTTCGACTTTTCGACGGACAAAAATTCAATCGAAAATACCGTCGGAAACTTATTTTTCACCTTTGTTCGTTATTTGTCACCCCTTGTTCGTTATTTGTCATCTTTACAACTTTTCAACGAATAATTTAATGCTTTACAAACAAAACCTTCTATTTCAATTTTCTTACTGTACTGATTTAGCGCGCATTTAGAACTATATGTTTGAGATTATGGATTTTTTTCATGATCCACTTTTCCCGCAAAAGTTAAAATTGGATAATTTTGAAGATTTTCAAACTCCTCCTTTTTCTTCTCTATTTTTCTTCTCATTTCATAATCTACTTTTGGAAGAAGATGAGATGGCAAAGCCACGTTGAAAACACTTGTGGGGATGGAGATTTCAATAATTGAAATCCCCCGATAAATGATACCAAACGCACGCTTAGATTCAGCATTATAACCAATAGTTGGTCTTCGATATGTGATCTCCTTTGTCATCTGATCAGGTTCTCTCAACTTCTTCAACGTTACCTTGGGATTAATATATGAGCAAGTTGTTAAAGAAATATAGTCAGATCTTATTTCACATTGTTTATGCACATAAATAAACGTTCAAGTTTAAATTTAAAAAGTTATCTAACTTTGACTTATTTGCTTGGTTGGATGAGAAAGTAAATTTTAATAAAAAATGAAATAATTTAAAAACAGAACTTGAATAAAGGCCCCAAAAGACTGGATAAGAATCTCCGTACCCATCATATTTTTTTAATATGTTACAATAATTTAGTCCCAACATGAATCACATGGTAAGCCATCTCCCATTCTTATCGCAATGATCTGTACAATCTAAATAAATATGGAGACAACCAACAAATTCCCGGAACATCATTTTTTTTTCACCGACCAAGTTTGATCCCAAATTATTTATGGGATTTTTTCCATTATTTAGTGCACGAGCTAATCCAAACACCAACCGTTTCAACCATGCTGACTCGATCGTCTTAATTATATATGTAAGGGTCAATTTCGTATATACACTTCTTACATGAAAAGGTCAAACTATCTTATTTAATTATAAAATTTCATATATGACATTTGCTAACCTAAATTTTATAAATATCACTAAAAGATGAAAATACCCCCCAACGGCCATATTGTCCGGGTGATGAGGAATCCATGGGAAATTGGAGACTATACGATGGACATGCCGACACAAAGGGACAAGATAAAACGACTAATGCAAACACACACTAGATGATGCACTGAGACCGAACCAATAGCCGATACAAGGCGGAGATAAGCGATCCAAAGATCACTCGCGCGAGTACGCTACCCTCCCGATAGGCATAACCTACTGTTCGGGCAACGCCTTTAAATATACCGGGCTATTGGGTGAAATGCAATTTGAAAACACTCTTTTTTATGGTATTTTGAAAGAATGCAATTTAAAACACTTTTTTTTATTTTGAAAAGAATGAGACTCGACTACACCCTGGACACGACCAAGACTCGATATGCGGTGGAGATAATCGACCCGAAGGTCACTCGCACAAGTGTGCGGTCTTCCCGATAGGCGTAACCTAACGGTCGGATAACACCTTTTGATATACCGAGTGAAGGTGTGTGTGGGGTAACCTTAGACTATGCAAGACTTATGCAACGACTACCCTAGACTCGACTCGCTCTGATACCAAACTGATGCGGGACGGACACGGGAGACGACACTATTAGGTGTCACCCTCGGACTCTAGATGAAGACGCGACCAGCAATACACACCAGGGAGACACTAAGCCTGACACTACGAGCTCCTAGTGGTAAAACGTCGCTAACAGAAGTAGAAGCTCACTCGTCGTCCCAAGCGAGGGAAAGCGCGGACCGTGCGCGGTTAAGGAACCAGCGAAGGTCAAGGGTAGTCCGACTCAACTTCCGGACTCGGATCGAGTCGCGGGATGGGTCACTCTCACTCTCACAGCAGTGACATGGACACACGGGCTAGTACCTACACTCTCGGCAGCGGCAAAAGACCGTATACTAGCTAAGCAAATGAACGCCAAGAAGTTAAGACTTTACCTCCACGCACCCGGCGTGGCGAAGATAACCCCGGCCAATCGCGGACTCCCGGTTAACACAATTTTACAGAAATACAATAATTTGACCCACTCCACGCAGGGAGGTAAAAGGTCACATGCGGGGCCCGAGAATCACGCAAATTGGGTTGACGGGCAGCATCTTGATGTCGCCCGACGGTGCCGAACTCCGCGTTTTCGTGCTTTCCGAATGGCGGGTTCTGCGGGCCCGTGGGACCCACGGGTGGCGCTGACCTCCGGATCTACAGGAGTGGGTCCGACTGTGGTGGGGACCCCTGGTGGCACGCCTTCACGGAAGGCGGTCGGCCGGGAACACCGACCGGTGGCCGAACAACTCTGATCTCCAAGCTTTTGGAATGCTGCCCACTGATTTCTGCTTGCTGTTTTCAGGTGCGCGCTCCGATGAAAATAGCCGCTGTGATCAGCCCCGTCCCCGGAATGGGATGAAACCAGCGCCGTTGGAAAGAGGACTCAAAATCCTCCAACCTAGGGCTAGTGGATTCCTCTGAACCTGCGCGGACCTGGACCTTAACTAATTTTCAATTCTCTGCTACACAGTTCCAGAACTCTCAGATCAGCACATCAGTTCCCTGTAAACGGCCGTTGACCGCCTACTTACAGTGGGATTCAGACTTCGATCTCTTCTTCAAAGTTGTAGATATTCAAACCACGAAGCTGGGACAATTTTTGAAATTGTATTTGGAGATGGTGGAGATTTGATATGATTTTTTGAGTGACTAGTGGTCGGATCTGGGAACAGCATGATAGAACTGTAGATGGGACTGAGAACGAATTTTGGAAAATATGAGATGGACGAACTAGAAATTTAGAAAAATTGTGGATTAAGGGGTGGATGGAAGAAAACTCCAGTAAAATTGGTGGGACGAAAGAAAATCAAAACGTGACCTAAGACCTAAAACGCAGGGCGGAGATGCATCTGGACAGACTGCTGGCAGAACTGGAATGAAAGAGGGAACAAAAATCAAAAATTATGAAACGGGATCTGAATGACAAACCAATTTTTTTGGGACATCCTTGACACCTATGGAACCTCCAGTAAAATCCCCAGGTCGATCAGAGCTCTTGGCTGAGTTGGGAATTTCGTGGGAGTTGCTGTGGTACTGTGCGGGCAGAACTCCGATGAAGACGATGGCGGTGCGGTGGCGGCTCGTGGCGGCGGCGAGGATGACCGGAACTGATAGGGGAGGAGTCACACCTCCAGAGGCAACCTTCACAGCTGCAAGGGGGGAGATAGGGGCGCACCAAGCTGGAGCTCCAACAATTTATTTGATTCCAAATGGCATTAATTCATGAAAATAGGAAAATACAAGCATATATAGGTCACCCATCTAATCCATCCTCCACCGTTGGATCTAGGAGTTAGGGATGGATGGCTAGGATGAAGTTTGATCAACATACAACAAAAATACTAAACAAATAGGGAGGGGGGCGCCCCCTTGACTAGGGGTGGGGGTAGGTGGAAGGTTGGTGGCCAACCTTGACAAATTAGTCTAATTGTCCCCCATGTGGACAATTGACTAGTCAAGGCTTCTAGATGTCCACCTTGGATGTTGACCAACCCCACAAGGCTGATATGGACCAATGGGAGGGGTCCTGGGGGTCCCATGGGGCCCAGGGGTCCCATTTTACAAATAAGCCCCTCGTACACTCATAATTGCAAACCGTATAAAATGAAATAAACACATTACACACAAATAAAAATCCCCAAAAAATATGATAAATGCTATGACTCAGTGGGGAACCTCCAGACTGTCTCCGAGCCATAGGGATGCTGAGGTGGCTCGAGTCGTGCTCCTCGTGCGGTACCGGTGGCTCGCCGGCTCGTGTCTCGCATGCGCTCGGGTGTCCGCACCAATTCTCCCCGGGTGGGAGAAACTCGACCATGTCGAGTAAGGGTCTGCATCGCTCCGGTATCGCTCCAGAAGATCCGGATCAATCCGCTGCAACTCTCCATGTGTGATCCATGTGTCCTCAGTAGCGGGCCGTCCTCTCCATCGCACTAGGTACGTAGCGCGGGTAAGATCCACTCCTGGTAACTGTCACTTGCTCGTCCAGTATACAATCTATATGCTCACGCTGCCGTGAAAAGGGGGCTGGAGGTGGAAGTGGACACTCAGGTGTGGGATCACTCTCAAGGGGAGGAGATGGCTCAAAAGGCTCACTAGGGATCATCGCTGGGTCCCTATATGCAACAAGATCCGATACATTGAAGGTAGAGCTTATACCATATTCCTCGGGCAGGTCCACAACATACGCATTGGGTCCAACACGTTTCAACACTCTAAATGGACCGGCTCCGCGAGCTTGTAACTTCTTAACGGTTCCAGAGGGAAACCGTTCAGGTCTTACCCTGATCATGACATATTCGCCCTCTTGGAACTCTCGGTGGTGTCTATGGGCACCGGCTAACTCCTTGTACCGTGCATTGCTGGCCTTCCTGTGACGACAGACGTCGTCATGCAGACTCCTAACATGCCTAACAAAAAGAAAAACACACAGATGCACACACGACCTAACATGCTTAGCAAAAGAAAAGAAACACACGGATGCACACACGACCTAACATGCTTAGCAAAAGAAAAGAAACACACGGATGCACACACGACCCTAAACAAACCTAATATTAGTTCGACCCAATCATATGCAAGGTGGTCCAGGACATCCGAAGGTGTGCCATGCATACCCTAAGTGTGACTGATTGTCGGTACAACCATAAGACGGTCCTTTGGATTTGGGAGGTTTGGGTGGAACAGGAGGGTCGGGTGTCTCTCGCCCGTGAACGGACTCGGTGGGTGCCGATGGCCCGGTCCATGGGGGAGGGGTATAATGGTGACCTCCCCTAAAGAAGTGGAATGGAGATTGTGGACCAAGGGGCCCACTAAGAAAGGGATCGAAGGGATCAAAGAATGTGTGACCCCTCGATATGGATTCCCTCATTTCAAGGTCCCATGTGTGGAATTCTAGAAGGTGTTGATGGTCACCTTCATCCGTGAAGGGAGATGAGACGGTGGGGGTATGATGGTGGACTCTCTCAAAAAGGTGGAGTAAATATGGTGGGTCACGGGGTCCACAAGAGAATGGGTCGAAGGGATCAAAGAAGGTATGACCCCTCGGACTAGGCTTCCACAAATCACTGTCCCACATTTGGAAATCTTGGAGGTGTAAATGATCACCTTCATTCATTGTGAGAGATGGGACGACAGTCATAGGTAGAA
The DNA here is from genome assembly GCA_022559845.1 of Amorphophallus konjac. Classification (NCBI taxonomy): domain Eukaryota; kingdom Viridiplantae; phylum Streptophyta; class Magnoliopsida; order Alismatales; family Araceae; genus Amorphophallus; species Amorphophallus konjac. The sequence goes on from CM040124.1 coordinate 11,504,014, forward strand.
AGTAAGATTCCTCCCTTGGGCAAAGGGGAATGAAGTCGGACTCGGCCGGCATAGGGAGGAGTAGAAGAACCTCCGTGGTAACATGACCCACGGTGTACACGGAGGTGATGGACCCTAAAGCGGGATGAGTGAAACTACGACCTGTGGGTCGGTCGAAGCCTAGAGCCAACAAGTGCGTAAATACCCACTGCCGGTCTAACCCTTTAAGAAGGTCATCCAATGTATCCACATAGTGACTAGACCGGAAAGTGGTATGAAATGAATTGATTGGCACCAGAGGTAGGATAGGGTCCATATATGGGAAGGGAAGTGGGACCAAGCCCTTCTTGAGCCAGCTAAAAAGCGGCTCGGCTATGACAAGCATACCCGTTAGAAACACGGGTGGCTCGGGCTGAGGTGGCTTAGAATAAAGATTAGAGAGTGGGGCTTCTCCAACCCCTTTGTCCCTTATGGCTAGAGATGTCCAAGTGGGACATTGTCCGGCGTAGTGGCCGAACCCCTGGCAGCGATAACACTGCTGTCGTGACCCACTACGCTCCCTGATAAGTGGGTCCCTACCCTTATCCTCCTGACGGACAGGGGGTGTAGGCAATGGGGCTCTTGTGGGTGGGAGAAGAGGATCCACTATGATGGGGAGAGGGCTTGGGGACTCCGTTGATGGGGCCGGGTTAAGACTACCGGCGATGACCTCCTTAGGCTCGGGTTGGAGTACATCACTAGGAGTACGTGTCCTATCCATCCCATCCAACCGGTCCAAAATCATTTGCATAAGTTCGGAAACGGAGTGGGTTGGAATAGGGATATCATGGCGGACTCGCCCGTAGTCAACCGTCCTAGGATTGGGTCTTGGCTCATCTACGTGTGGGACTCTTTGCCTCCGACTAGAACCCACTTGGTTGGAAGTGATTGGGTGGGGCCGATTGGAGGTGACCGGTTGGGGCACGTAGACCTTCCTGAGCTCTCTCTTCATGTCCCACCATGACTCGATGGGCCATTGCCTCCTAACCTCTCTCATTCTTTCGATGTAATCCCGCTTTTCGGCAGCCTCATGAAGAAGCCGCTCTTTGGAGAAAGAGAATTGCATTGCCCCGGACATAGTATAACAATCAAAGTATGTGTCCATGGTGGCCTCCCACTTGAGGTAGGTGCCCGGGTCATTGGAGCCAAAAAAATCTGAGGCTTCAGGCCTACAGAAGCGGAGAGGATGGTTGCCAAGCCCATGGGTGGACCAATGGCCATATTGTCCGGGTGATGAGGAATCCATGGGAAATTGGAGACTATACGATGGACATGCCGACACAAAGGGACAAGATATAACGACTAATGCAAACACACACTAGATGATGCACTGAGACCGAACCAATAGCCGATACAAGGCGGAGATAAGCGATCCAAAGATCACTCGCGCAAGTACGCTACCCTCCCGATAGGCATAACCTACTGTTCGGGCAACGCCTTTAAATATACCGGGCTATTGGGTGAAATGCAATTTGAAAACACTCTTTTTTATGGTATTTTGAAAGAATGCAATTTAAAACACTTTTTTTTTTGTTTTGAAAAGAATGAGACTTGACTACACCCTGGACACGACCAAGACTCGGTACGCGGTGGAGATAATCGACCCGAAGGTCACTCGCACAAGTGTGCGGTCTTCCCGATAGGCGTAACCTAACGGTCGGATAACACCTTTTGATATACCGAGTGAAGGTGTGTGTGGGGTAACCTTAGACTATGCAAGACTTATGCAACGACTACCCTAGACTCGACTCGCTCTGATACCAAACTGATGCGGGACGGACACGGGAGACGACACTATTAGGTGCCACCCTCGGACTCTAGATGAAGACGCGACCAGCAATACACACCAGGGAGACACTAAGCCCGACACTACAAGCTCCTAGTGGCAAAACGTCGCTAACAGAAGTAGAAGCTCACTCGTCGTCCCAAGCGAGGGAAAGCGCGGACCGTGCGCGGTTAAGGAACCGGTGGAGGTCAAGGGTAGTCCGACTCAACTTCCGGACTCGGATCGAGTCGCGGGACGGGTCACTCTCACTCTCACAGCGGTGACATGGACACACGGGCTAGTACCTACACTCTCGGCAGCGGCAAAAGACCGTATACTAGCTAAGCAAATGAACGCCAAGAAGTTAAGACTTTACCTCCACGCACCCGGCGTGGCGAAGACAACCCCGGCCAATCGCGGACTCCTGCTTAACACAATTTTACAGAAATACAATAATTTGACCCACTCCACGTAGGGAGATAAAAGGTCACATGCGGGGCCCGAGAATCACGCAAATTGGGTTGACGGGCAGCATCTTGATGTCGCCCGACGGTGCCGAACTCCGCGTTTTCGTGCTTTCCGAATGGCGGGTTCTGCGGGCCCGTGGGGCCCACGGGTGGCGCTGGCCTCCGGATCTACAGGAGTGGGTCCGACTGTGGTGGGGACCCCTGGTGGCACGCCTCCACGGAAGGCGGTCGGCCGGGAACACCGACCGGTGGCCGAACAACTCCGATCTCCAAGCTTTTGGAATGCTGCCCACGGATTTCTGCTTGCTGTTTTCAGGTGCGCGCTCCGACGAAAATGGCCGCTGTGATCAGCCCCGTCGCCGGAATGGGATGAAACTAGCGCCGTTGGAAAGAGGACTCAAAATACTCCAACCTAGGGCTAGTGGATTCCTATGAACCTGCGCGGACCTGGACCTTAACTAATTTTCAATTCTCTGCTACACAGTTCTAGAACTCTCAGATCAGCACATCAGTTCCCTGTAAACGTCCGTTGACCGCCTACTTACAATGGGATTCAGACTTCGAGCTCTTCTTCAAAGTTGTAGATATTCAAACCATGAAGTTGGGACAATTTTTGAAATTGTATTTGGAGGTGGTGGAGATTTGATATGATTTTTTGAGTGACTAGTGGTCGGATCTGGGAACAGCATGATAGAACTGTAGATGGGACTGATAACGAATTTTGGAAAATATGAGATGGAAGAACTAGAAATTTAGAAAAATTGTGGATTAAGGGGTGGATGGAAGAAAACTCCAGTAAAATTTGTGGGACGAAAGAAAATCAAAACGTGGACCTAAGACCTAAAACGCAGGGCGGAGATGCATCTGGACAGACTGCTGGCAGAACTGGAATGAAAGAGGGAACAAAAATCAAAAATTATGAAACGGGATCTGAATGACAAACCAATTTTTTTGGGACATCCTTGACACCTATGGAACCTCCAGTAAAATCCCCAGGTCGATCAGAGCTCTTGGCTGAGTTGGGAATTTCGTGAGAGTTGCTGTGGTACTGCGCGGGCAGAACTCCGATGAAGACGATGGCGGTGCGGTGGCGGCTCGTGGCGGCGGCGAGGATGACCGGAACTGATAGGGGAGGAGTCACACCTCCAGAGGCAACCTTCACAGCTGCAAGGGGGGAGAGAGGGGCGCACCAAGCTGGAGCTCCAACAATTTATTTGATTCCAAATGGCATTAATTCATGAAAATAGGAAAATACAAGCATATATAGGTCATCCATCTAATCCATCCTCCACCGTTGGATCTAGGAGTTAGGGATGGATGGCTAGGATGAAGTTTGATCAACATACAACAAAAATACTAAACAAATAGGGAGGGGGGGGCCCCCTTGACTAGGGGTGGGGGTAGGTGGAAGGTTGGTGGCCAACCTTGACAAATTAGTCTAATTATCCCCCATGTGGACAATTGACTAGTCAAGGCTTCTAGATGTCCACCTTGGATGTTGACCAACCTCACAAGGCTGATATGGACCAATGGGAGGGGTCCTGGGGTCCCATGGGGCCCAGGGGTCCCATTTTACAAATAAGCCCCTCGTACACTCATAATTGCAAACCGTATAAAATGAAATAAACACATTACACACAAATAAAAATCCCCAAAAAATATGATAAATGCTATGACTCAGTGGGGAACCTCCAGACTGTCTCCGAGCCATAGGGATGCTGAGGTGGCTCGAGTCGTGCTCCTCGTGCGGTACCGGTGGCTCGCCGGCTCGTGTCTCGCATGCGCTCGGGTGTCCGCACCATAGGATCAACCTGAAATCCCACCGCACAGACTCCGGGGGTATTTTCAAAATTAGTGAAGTAAAAGTTTTGATTAATGATGATAGTATATATAATGTTTGACAACTAAATATGATATTTGTGACATTTTGTATGTCAGAAGAGTATATGTAAAATTAACCCAATATATGAATATATAATACTAAATAAATATTTTATATATAAATTATTTTTAAATAAAAAAATAAAAAAATTTCATTCCTATAGTTATATTTACACATATATCATTCAAAACAACAAAATTGTTCGAAGTCTTCGAAGATCATAAAATCATCTTTTTGTCCTATTTTAAGTGATCCTTTTGGGCATAGAAATAATGCAAAAATATTATTCCACTCTATTTTTACACAATATTGATATTTCTAATGTTATTTGTACAAATACAATGTACTAATAATAAATTTAAAAACTCTACTCTAATGATAGTTTATATGTAAAAAGTCTTAATCGTTATTTTAGTTTTTGAACATGAGGAAAAAAATTGCCAAACCCAATGCGGCCAGTAATTCCAGGTCTGAAGTGGCCCAGTATCGTCTGACCTAGTGCGGCCATCGACGACTGACTCACAGTCTTGGAAAGTTGTCCAATTGAAGCCCACTTGGAACTGGTAGGCCCGCGAGCTCAATCTCCGCACACATGAGTCCCAGACGTCACGAAATCCGCCAACGAGTAAACGTTAAGGTCAGAGTTACAGGACTTATCCCGACGAATGGCGAATCTCACCCACACCATCGAGACGTCTCCCACAATTCCCTTCCTCAGAGAACGGACGAATAGACAACAGATGATCTCCATGATTGAGGAGATCATCGCTCCCCTAACCACGTCTTTGCTAAGTCAAAAAAGAGACGACGTCAAGACGAACAATATAAACAGGGTCCCATACAGACCTATGGGGGGATGGACACATGGTGATACACACACACATTGCGACACCCTGTCACTCGATGCACACACAGTCATTCACTCGTCTCTAGAGAGATACAGATAGAACTTCATCGTCTCCTGTCTCCTGGTCTCATCTCCGAGCACTCAATATCCTTCCAAGCACTCTCTCCACCTCTGGAACACCTGTCTCCTTATCTATCTGCTCTCTACTTTTCTCTCGCGTGCGTCTCTGACTTAAGTATCAGAGAGTTGTCCTATGTGATCACACCCATAACTCTTTATAATGTGCCACTTAGTGCTTGCAAATTTTCTCGGGACGGTTAGACTCTCTTTCCCACGAAAGAAATCTCAAAGATGTAACACGAGGCCTAAGATAACACCTTAATTTTATGTCTCTACAGAACACGATGAAAAGTAATAATATTTTTTACATATAAATTATGATGCGGGACGGACATGCGACTCGACTCCAAATGGATATGCGATCCTCGGACTCTAAGCAAGCTCGCGATCGTCCCTAGCGAGGGAAGCGTTGGACGTGCGCGGTTGAGAAATCGGCAAAGAGCTAGGTGGTCAACTCATAAATTCTGTGCCCGGATCGGGTCACGGGACGGTATCTCTCTCTCGCAGCAGCAGCAGCGATGATATAAAAGTAAAGCGGGATACGATCCTAGCATGCTCTCTAGCAGCGGCATATAAAGCATATACGAATAAAGCAAAATGCCGAGTAAGGAGCGAACATGATACCTCCACGCGCTTGGCGTGGGGACGACTTCCCGACCGATCTCGTACTACCGGAACAGTAAATACACAACAATCACATCAAGATAAATTACTGCCCACTCCACGCGGGGAGGTAAAGGGCGACACAATGGGACCCGGGAGTAGCAGTTTCGGGTGACGGGCCCCTTCTTATGTTGCTTCGGCGGCACACATACTCGCGACCGTGGGACCCACGTGCTGGTCCGAGGAGCTGTGTGGGACCGAGGTGGCACCACTGCGGTGGGGATGCCTGGAGGGGCGCTCCCTGGGACGGCGGTGTGCTGGTTCACCGGCCGGAGGCCGGGCGGCTCCGATCGTCACCCGCCGGAGTTGCTGGCTACGGATCTACAATTCTGTTTTGCAGTGCGCGACCCGGTGAGATCTGCTGCTGTGGTCACTCCCGACGTCGGATCAACGCACAAGAGGTACCGTTGGAAATCTCTTTCGAATTACTTCGATGTAGGGCAAGAGAGATAAAATTGAATTTCCCGTTGATGGCCTTTATCGAATTTTCAAGATGCTAGTTCACTGGATCTGAAAACTCAGAGCAGAACCAAGTTTTCCTGAGAGTTGGCGTTGACCGCGTTGTATACCTTCGATTTAGAAGATGAGTTCTTCATGAAAGTTGTGGAGGCCAAAGAGAGGAAAACGGGGCTATATCTTATGCAAGATTTGGTGGAAGCCTCGATTTTTTTTGGGTTTTATACTGGCCCTGGGTCGGATCTGGACAGCAGAGACAGATCTGAATTTGGGGGAAAGACTCAATTTCTAAAAATAGGTAGAGGGATTTTGAAATTCAACGAAAATTTTTGGAGGAAGGGGATGGTGGAAAAAACCTCTAATAAATTTGGAGATTCCAACAAAAATCAAAAAGGGGGTCGAAAGGGGGAAGAACTAGGCTTCTGCTACACAGATCTGAAAAGGGACAGATCAGGAAGACAGAAAGACACGAAAATAGAAAAATATAAAAAGAACTCTGAATGACGTGATTTTTTTACTGGAGGTTGAGAATCAAGAGAGAAACAAACCCTGAAAATATAAACTCCAGATGAGGTCGGAGTTGGGAGCCAAAATTCACGGAGTGGACCTCTGTCCAGAAAAATAGAATCTGGACAGCACTTCGATAGATCGCTCGCGGTGGCTCGATGGCGGCACGAACGGCGGCGGCGGCAGCACAGAATGAAATCAGAGGTGGAGGGGTTAAGATAGAAGGGTTCACAACCCTGAAATGCAGAGGATAGAGAAGGAAAACCAGAGGAGAGAGGGGGGGTGCGCAAGCTTCCTCGGCTCAAGACAATTCAACAATTTTCTTCTCATTAATTCATGAAAAAGGGAAATACAAGCCTTATATAATAAATGAAAAATGACCACTAATGCCCTCAGATCTAGGTATAGAACTAATTAGTTCTAATGGTCTTTTTACAAAAATTAAAATAGAATAAAATGGGGAGGGGCGCCCCTTTGACTAGGTGGGGTGGTAGGTGACCTACCCTTGACATTTAAAACCACTTGTCTCCCCATGTGTCCAATTGACTTGTCAAACCTTCTAGATGCCACCTTGGTTTTTGACCAGCCCCACATGGATGAGGTGAACAAATGAGGCAGGAGTGGGGGCCCCCCAACAGGTCCTACTAGCATTTTGCACACAAACCCACACAATCCTAAGGAAGAACAAATAGGCTCATAAAGTCTTACAATTGCGAATCTACTTCTCCCAGGATATGAAAATAAATAAAAAGACACAAATACAAAAATAAAATGTACATGTCTGGAGTTGATTCCTATCAAATTATTTTTGGTAAAATGTAGAAATAGCATTTTAAGAATGTACTTGAACATATATCATTATTTTTATCGAATGTGATAAAATTACCATCGATGTTGTTACAATTTGTCTATTTAACTAACTAAAAATCTAACATAATAGTACTCTAATCTTCTCATTGTGTGATAGACCTACTAAGCCTATTATACGCCCAATTCAAACACATCTTCTTTTCCCAAGATTAGCATATGCCGAGCTAAGTATCCTTGTGTGAGTTAGATAACCCCATCGAACTGAGACCTCACTACTCTGAGGTGAGTCTTTAATAGTAGACCATTAGCTTTAATTACTTTTAACTATAGTTGAAAATGGACAAAAATATCATTATTTCTACACCGCTTTAACTAAAACTCTCTCTCTCTCTAGCACGGATCCTCTCCCATGGTCCAGCGACGATGTCAATCGACCAGAAGGTGCCGATGAAGCATTTCCTCGAATCGTGGCGAGCGAAGGTGCCGCAGGCAGCATCCTAGGCCACACTGCAGGTGGTGTCCGCCCACTGGGACACCGCGGTCACCGCTAATGTCGCCGTCAACGTCTTCCACCGGCACGACACCATCCACCATTTCTAGCGTCTCCTCCTCTCCCCACGTCGCCCTGCTTTGGCCCCTGTTCCGTGCTTCCCGTCTCGATTCCTTTTTCTTCCTCTCTGAGGGGTTCATGATGTTGGTGCCCCCGGGGAAACACAATCCAGGAGATGCTGCCGCTTGTTCCATTTGAAGCCTACGTGTGAGTACTGTCGAAGCGGTAGTCTGCTCTCTGCTTGCACCCGCTTATTGCTGTGAGATTGAGGGCGACTGCTTCCATTCAAGACTGACTGCTGTCTTGCGTGTGTCTTGTGCTTGAGTGACTGCTGTGATTTCACTTGTTGAGAGCACCGCGATCCCTGTGACGCATGCGGCGGTATTTTTTTTCTGCGTTTTCTATTTTTATGCGAAATGGTGGGAGCACTTCCAGGGATTGCGGGTGGGTGGGCATTTTTCTTTGGGAAATGCTCAAACTAAGAAATTTTCTGATTCGTAAAACTTCGAACCCTATTCTGAAGGGCTTGTAGTTCGTAAAAAACTTCGAACAGGACGGGAGGCGGTTGGGTGATTAGGTGCAGCGGTCCCGAGACGGCGGTGGCTGCAGTGATCTCGTCCCAGTTGCGGTTGACCAGCCAGACGGCCAAGGTCTTCTTCCAATAAGTCTGGTTGAGTGCCTGATCGGAGATCTCGAGCCCATGGGTCAGGTTCTTGAAGTCATCCCCCGGAACGCCCCGCCGCCGTACCCCTTGGGACCCCGAGCATGTCGAACCCGCAGACGGCGGAGTAGCGGACGACGGTGCGGAGCATGCCCCGCACACGGTGTTTCACCCATGGGTCAGGTTCTCTCTCTCCTTCTCCCTCTCTGTGCACTCCCCCACTGGGTGGGGGTGCCATCGTCGGAGAGGGAAACCCCACCGGTGCCTCCCCTCTCTCTCCTACAAGGGTTGGGGTGGTGGGGGAACGATAATTTCGTCACAAAAAGTCAATTAATAGATTTGATAGTATTTGTGAGAAATATTTATCTCTTTACAAATAGGATGGTATTTTCTGTCATATTTTAACAAAAAGGATGTTTAAATAAGCTTTATGAATGCTATTTTATAATTTTTTATTTAAAAATAACTTATATATAAATACCCAAAAACAATATTATCCTCAAAGTTGCACCCCCACCCCCCGCGTGAACCGACTTCGACGTTTGAACAACGGTCGGATCCAGACGTCAAACACAGGGTGGCTCGTCAACCATCGCGAAGTTAATTACTCCTCTCAAGTTTCCTGTGACGCGCGATTTCCTTCTTTTCCTCATCGGAATCGGCAACTCCCTCCTCCCTCCTCTTCCAACGCGAACCGTCCAGTACGGCCAGCTGTGCGGTTTTCACACGCGCGTTCCACGGGGCCCCACACCAACACAGCTCACCAGCTCAACTGTCGCCACGTTACCACCGCGTCACGGTTGGACCTCCCCAAGCTGGTCATCGCTGTCCGTCCGCACACGCCTCATTGCCCACGGTTCAAAAAGTCCAAAGCCGGAGCCGCCCTGGCCGTTAGGTTAACCTCCCCCTCACGATAGCGGCCACCTGACTCCTGTCCCACGTGGCAGACGGAAACCCTCAACGTTGGCCGACCCTCTCGCTCTCGTAACTGTGCCGTCAACACTGCCCCTAAAGTGCGCGAAGACCTCGGGCCCAATGGGGGGTGGGAGGCGAGGGGGGGGGGGTTTCCCTAATAAATATAATGGGGGTTGGGCGATTTCTGAAGCCTCTCTCTCATGGCAACGGAGACCACCAACACCCGGGGAGATGGCGGAAGCCTGCAGGGAAGGGAGGAGGGCCAGCAGCAGCAGGCGCACCCGCGGGGGCAGCTCCTGCTGGGGCGGTACGAGGTGGGGCGGCTGCTCGGCCACGGGACCTTCGCCAAGGTCTACCACGCCCGCGCCGCCCGCACCGGCGAGAGCGTCGCCATCAAGGTGCTCGACAAGGAGAAGATCCTGAAGGGGGGCCTCATCGCGCACATCAAGCGCGAGATCGCCATTCTCCGCCGGGTGCGGCACCCCAACATCGTGCAGCTCTTCGAGGTGATGGCCACCAAGACCAAGATCTACTTCGTGATGGAGTACGTCCGCGGCGGGGAGCTCTTCGGCCGGGTGGCCAAGGGGCGGCTCCGCGAGGAGACCGCGCGCAAGTACTTCCAGCAGCTGGTGTCGGCGGTGGCGTTCTGCCACGCCCGCGGCGTGTACCACCGGGATCTGAAGCCGGAGAACCTGCTCCTGGACGAGAACGGCGACCTCAAGGTGACCGACTTCGGCCTCAGCGCCATCTCGGAGCAGATCCGCCAGGACGGCCTCTTCCACACCTTCTGCGGCACGCCGGCGTACGTCGCCCCGGAGGTGCTCGCCCGCAAGGGCTACGACGCGGCCAAGGTCGACATCTGGTCTTGCGGGATCATCCTCTTCGTGCTGATGGCCGGCTACCTCCCATTCCACGACCAGAACGTCATGGCCATGTACAGGAAGATCTACAAGGGCGAGTTCCGCTGCCCCCGGTGGTTCTCCACCGAGCTCATCCGCCTGCTCACCCGCCTTCTCGACATCAACCCGGAGACGCGGATCACCATACCGGAGATCATGGAGAATCGGTGGTTCAAGAAGGGGTTCCGGCACATCCGGTTCTACATCGAGAACGATCGCCTCTACAACGTCGACGACATCGACACCGCCGACGAGGCTGACGAGGCCGCCCCTTCTGAGAAATCGGAGTCGGAGGCCGAGTCGGAAGCCGAATCGGACTGTTCCACCTCTTCCCTTCGGGATGGATTGAGACCGAGGCGCGCTGGGCTAGGGTTGCCACGGCCGGCTAGCCTCAACGCCTTCGATATCATATCTTTCTCCCGTGGATTTGACCTTTCGGGGCTGTTTGAGGAGAGAGGAGAAGAGTCCAGGTTCGTCTCTGGGGAACCGGTGTCGAAGATCATATCCAAATTGGAGGAAATTGCGAAGGTCGTGAGCTTCTCAGTGAGGAAGAAGGATTGCCAGGTGAGCCTGGAAGGGACAAGGGAAGGCGAGAAAGGGCCCTTGACGATAGCTGCTGAGATATTCGAACTGACACCTTCACTGGTTGTGGTGGAGGTCAGGAAGAAGGCAGGAGATAGAGGAGAATACGAGGAGTTCTGCAACAGAGAGCTCAAGCCTGGGCTGCAGAACCTCATGTACGACGAGTCAGCCGCCGCCGCCAATATTTCCTCTGATACCGAATAGAAGGAGACAAAGTAAACTCTTTTCAGAAAGAAAAAGTGACAGTACATTCTATCTGTTTCTTCCTCCTCTCATTTTCTTCTTTGTTGGTCCTCCCCCTGATTACCCTTTATCTTGTTGTCATTTTTGTATTATGTATAGTTGCTTCGTCATGGATCTGCTATTATTAACTTCTTATATTCTAAGCAACGAAAAACAGAATTCTGAACCTCGGGTTACTAGAACAAAGAATGCTGAGAAGCATTTTGTTGGAACTTGTCGTTCACTTTGGTTTCGTGAGTGATGATTCCTCTTTATTTTGGGTGTTTTCAACTTTCAAGTCCTGTTGAAGTTCAACTTCTTTCTGCTACGAAGTGCAATACTGTACATATTCTGGTTGTGAGCAATAATTGTTTGTAAGCTGCAGAGCTATCCATTGAATTGGTGTATAAAGTTGAGATTGTATGTAGATATGCCATATGACATGGACCCTTCTGTATTTTGAGGGGAGTGTTACCTAAACTGCAGTTTTTATTTGCTTAGAATCATCCAGCAATCCCACTTGTTACTGTGTTGCAATATCCATGGCTATTAGGTCACCAAGATTATGTTTATGTGTATGTCCGCTTGCCTCTTGCATGAGGTCGTGTCTCAAATTTATTGGTATTGGTAGAAATGCCATGCCATGTTGACGTGTGAAATTTCATCTATCAGCACACATGCTGCAAAAGCTGATTTCATATGTCACAATTTGTATAACTCTATCAAGTGTCTTCATTGCACTGCATACAATGTTGTCTAAAATTGCTTCCTTAATGTTATGTGCTGAAATACTTGAAAACATAAAAGGATTTATACATTCATGCTGAAGTGGATTACTCATTTTGATATCAGTTTTCCTGGGAGCTGAAGTTTTTCCCTCTTTTCATTCAGTTACGTCCAGTTCTCTTCTTCTGAATTTCTGAGAGTTGGATCATGCTTCCTTTATTTGTTTGATTGCCATATGCCAAATTGTTTGATGAATTTTGAAGTACAGGTCCTATACCTTATGCAATTTCCTTGGTTGTTGGTAACTTGGTATACCCTAAGATTCTCCATTTTAATCTTTCTTATGAGCTGACAGTTGATTAAACTAACTGCTCTCACATCACGTTCTCTATGTCCAGTGAAGTTTTCACGCACACAGACAGAGAGACATGCGTGCATGTGCACTCTCTATGCCCACCAAAGGTTTTTACCCTCTCAGTGGAAATAATGAATGCTTGTGCTATTGAAGATGAAATATGCTTACATTGCCTTTTCCTTTTCTCACACTTCCAGACTTTTTTTCCAATTAACTTGTACTTAGTTGAATTAGTTTGGTCATTGCACTGCTTGGATGGTTTCATGACTCTAGCTCTAAGCTCCAGAATTTGACATGCTGCCGATGCCTTGTTTGGGTTTTAATATTTGCTCACTTCACAGACAATCTGGTTTAACCTCCTTTCTTTTAAGTTCAATCTGACACTTGAATACAATTTGATAGTCACATGTCTTCTGTACCAACAGTGTTGATGCTTATTATATGCTGTAGGCCACTCCTTGATAGTACTACTTTACCGTATGTTCAAGAAGTAATGCAAATATTCTAAGTGTCATTGGCTACATGGATTTTCTGGATCCATTGTGTAAGTCATTTATTCTGGTGGTAGATTCCTCGAAAATGACTTCTCCCTCAAATATCAAAAGTAGACTGTACCCTCAATAATTGACAAACACAATAAATTGAAAAATGACTTCGATAGATGGGTTACCTACTAAACTTTTTTGGGTGTTTAAATAGCTATTTGTGTGAATCAGTTAACATAGCAATGATTTTTTTGAAAAGTGGGTAGTACCACTATTGTATTGAGAAAAGGAAGAGTTAACATAGCAGAGTTTCCCAGTTGTTGCAGTTTGAACTGGCTTAATGAGGCAGGAAGTAAGCCAATTTCATCTGAAGCAGTGTGGTTATCTTCTTTCAACTTTCTATAGCAATAAAACCAGTTTGTAAACAATTCAATATTAAGCATGGATGAGGTTGACTTAGATCCACAGTAATAATCAGCAAATTGAAATTCTGTGAATTTGGATCTGGAGCAGAGCAGAGAAATGTGACTGAGAACCTTATCCATAGGCATAGCTTGAGTTCACTGGGATAATGTAAAACAATTATGACGAAGAGAAGCAAAAGTTGAAACATCTTCATTTCCCTTTTTCTTTGAAAGGTTATACAAAACATCTTCATTTCCCTTCTTCCTTGAAAGGTTATTCGTGGTAACATGATGGAAACTGGGAACTGAAAGGGGAAAAGGAACCTTGAAGAGGATAATTGATATTCATCTTGGTATTATGGGATGCGGGGTTTGTTTTAGAACTTGAGGCAGTTGGTTGTTACGTGGAGAAGATACATGGATCTTGGTATCATGGGGTGTGGGGTTTACTTCAGAAACTTAGGAAGTTGGTTGTTAGGTAAATTCCTTTCTGTGAGAGGGTGTACCATAGTGCATTCCTCATGGTCTAGAAGTTCTTAGTCCCAAAATCATGAGTCTGCCTTATGGAACAAAAAAGAAAAAAGTCTCACCCTCTCCTCCTCCCCCTCTTCCCTCCTGGCACCTGCCTGCCGGCCACTTCCCTCCCTTGAAAAGAGCAGGGAAAAAGTGGATGAAGATAAGTGGATATTGTTGCCCATGAATATCTGGAATTCCAGGATATATCAAAAAGCTCGATTTTGAGCACTTGGGCATGCAGAGTAGGTAAAGAGCACTTTCATCTTGTAAAGTTACCAAGTTGATATTTAGATTTCCATGTGTAGTGCATGTATATTTTGAAAGTTGACTTTATGTGTCGAGAATTATATACTAAATTTGTACTTTGCGCTGCATACAATGTTCGGTTTCTGCTTAATGCTGTTTGTTTGCAGTAACTGGGGAGAAAAAGAAAGGGTTTATCTATTCTCCTCTGAAGTGCATTCCACATTCCATGCTCAATGATTTCCTAGAAGTTGAAGTATTGCCCCTTTTCTTTATCTCCCTATCTTCCAATTGTCCGCATTTATGTGGTAAGTAGTTGGATAATTCTTCTGCCATTTGTTTGATAGGTGTAATGAATTGTTGATAAAAAATTTAACTATTGGAGCTACTGTTCACGCATTCCTTGGTTGTCCTTTTACCTTTAGGAATTTTAAGTAAAGTATCGTACTCCCTTGAAATGTTCTTTTTTGTCCTTTTGCCAAAAAGTTTTTTGTGAATTGTATCACAAGTTCATCTAATTTAGCTGTTCCTTTTCTATTGTGGCATCCATGCCCACAAAAGCTTTAGTGACTTCTCTCTCTCCGTCGTGCACACGCACGCACGCATGAGTTTAAGCAGATAATTAATACTCAGGCTATCGCGGATGCAAGATACTTATTTTCAATTTCTTTACTCATCTTTTCAGATTCTCTTTCTGGTGGACGCGCACACAAAAGTTTAGGCGGATAGTGAATACTCACGCTATCGAGGATAGAAGATACTTATTAGCCTTTTCCTTGCTCGACCTTCCAGATTGTTTTTTCTTATGGACTTGCACTCAGATTCAGGATTATCCTGCTTGGATGGTTTTTGTGATTATAGTCCCAAGATCCACTGAGAACTTGACATACTGATGCAGTGTCTAGGTTATAATGTGTCTACTTCAGGAACCATCTGGTTTAACCCTCTTCCCCAAGAAAGGTATAAGGTTACACTTGAGAGGAAAAAAAGCAGTTTAATTTAATTTAACAGCTATACGCACCTTTTCTCAATCAAAAACTCTAATGCCTAGTATATGGAGTCCACGGCGTGGTGGTTTCACCACCTCTCCCTTTGGGGGAGGTCCCGAGTTCGATCTCGGGTTCTCTCCTCCCTCTTAAAAAAATAACTACAAAAAATATAATGTCTTCTATATGCTTTCAGGCATCCTAGATTTATTTGACTTTACATTAAAAGAGAATGCTTTCTGGTGTTGCTGTATTTGGCAACATGAGTTATCCAGATCAAGGTTTGTCGACTCGGTGATCTGTATCAGATCGAGATCACTCTGATCTGATACGGTATGCCTGAGTTGCAGCCCAACTTGGATTGGCTCGCCAATGCTATTCTCTGCCTCCTCCCCCCTCCTCTCCTCCTCCTTCTAGGGTTCCCGGATGAGGTCCTGCAACAATGTCGAATAAACATCGTCAGGTCATGGCATCACCTCCCGTCTCGGACATCCCTCCCCTTTCGGCGGGATCTGGACCGAGAAATCGGATAAATACTGTCAGGTCATGGCGTCACCTCATGCCTCGGACATCCCTCCCCCTTCGGCGGGACCTGGACCGAGAAAAAGCGGATGTCAGGGAGAGGAGATCCGTCGATAGCACAAAGGGGGGAGGATTATGTTAGACTTGGAGAGGATGAGCAAGAGGAGGACAATGGGGAGACTCAGTAGTCATCCCAGAAGCTTGAAACCCTGAACCCGGTGACAGGGGGGGAAGGGCGGAAGGAGGAGGCAGCGACTCGGTTTGATACGGTTGACTTATGTCCTATGTAGTCTGAGGCGAAGGGGCGAGGATTGTGTTAGACTTGGAGAGGATGAGCAAGAGGAGGACAATGGGGAGGCTCAGTAGTCATCCCAGAAGCATGAAACCCTGAACCCGGTGACAGGGGGGGCGGAAGGAGGCAGCGGCTCGGTTTGATACGGTTGACTTATGTCCTATGTAGTCTGAGACGTGAGGCGACCAAGGAGTCGCCTCACGTCTCAAGCGCCTAGGCGACGGCCGAGGTATTTAAGGTGTGACTTTATTAAATAAACATATATAATTTAAAAAATAAATTATATGTCAATAATTTTTTAAATTTTTTTAAATTCATATATAAAGTCAACAAATTTTCAATATTCATTCATTACTAAACGAGAATTAACATTCATGCACAAAACAAGGATAACAAGTGCAATATTATAACAAAACTAAAATAAGTAAAACAACCAAACAAATTAGTGTGTGTGTGTGTCTATGTGATAGAGAGAAAGGGACAAGGAGGCAGGGGGGAAGAGTGAGGGAGGGTGAGACAGAGTGAGAGAGAGGCTCGGCCCCTCCCTATGACTGTGGGGGTGTGTGTATGTGTGAGAGAGAGAGAGGGAGAGGGAGACAGAGAGTGAGAGAAGGTGAGACAGAGCGAGAGAGGGGCTCGACCTCTCCCTGTGACTATGAGTGTGTGTATGTGTGACAGAGAGAGAGGGAGAGGGAGATAGGGAGTGAGAGGGTGAGACAGTGTGTGCGTGAGTGTGCCTGTGCATGTGACAGAGAGAGTGCAAGAATATGGAGAGATAGTGAGGGGCTCATCTGCTCTCTCTCTCACTGTGAGGGAGAGAGAGAGTGTGACAAAGTGGGACCGGGAGAGGGGCCGAGTCTCTCTCTGTGTGTGCAAGCGGGAGAGAGAGAGAGTGAGACAGAGAGGGGTTCAGCCCCTCCCTCTCATTGTGAGGGAGAGAGAGTGACAGAGTGGGATTGGGAGAGGAGCCGAGCCCCTCTCTGTGTATGTGTGAGACGGAGAGAGAGGGAGAGGGGCGCATACATATGTGCGTCTGTGTGAGAAGACAGAGAGGGAGAGGGATACGAGTACGCTGGGGGAGTCATCGTCGTCCGGTGTTGTCGCTCGTCGGACGCCGTTGTTGTTGGACTCGCCGCTCGTGGGACGGGGGTGGAGATTAGGGTTGGGTTGGTCAATCGGGAAGGAAGGGAAAATTGGTTGGGGTTGGGGAGGGGGGACCGAAACCATCGCGTTGGTTTTATAGCATGATCCGCCTAACTGAGTTCCTAACAGGTCGTTGTCAGTTTGCGGATGCCCGATACGCGGATCCGCTACAGTCACGCGGCTGAGTGAGGCAGGCAAGGCAACTTAGGCGTGCTGAGGCGCTCCACGACGCGGCGAGACGAGTCAGCGTCTCGCCTTGTCTTAGTGCCTAGGCGAGCACCTAAGCGTTTTTTCTGTAGATCCGAGTAGATCCCCCGAGTCAGGCAAATCATGATCCAGATACATAACGTGAGTCATTTATTGGGGTGGTCTCTCTCCCAGAACTTCCTTGAAGGATCAAGAAGGTGATTGTTTTGAAGGATGTGCTAAAAAAACTAACATAACCAAGTAAATTGAAGAATGACTGCCACAGATTGGTTGAACTAAACTTGTTTGGCAATTAAATAGTTACTCAAGGATAGGTGAATATAGCAGAATTGAACCCGAGACGTGTCTCGGTGGATCACCACCTCCTCTTGTGACGGAGAGATCGCGTGTTCGATTCTACTCCCTAACATGCGGAGTGGGATCACTTACTCTTAGATTATTTGCAGACGTCATACTGTTAGTTAGCGGGATCATCCTCCCTCTATTGTTAGTGAGATCCTTCAGCCTAATTTATGAAAAATTGGGGAGTGCTAATTTCGACCCCTGTTCCCCTTTTTCCCTTCCCGTGTCTCCCCGTTTTTACACTCGTTGTTGTGTATTCTGAGTGGTCTAATGAGGAAAGAGTAGCCAATTTCATCTGAATTCCTGTACTTTTGTAAAATTCTGTCAAAATATTCTGTAGCACCCATTTTAAAGGAAGAAGGGTGCCTAAAAGTACAATAATAGTCAGTAAATTGAAATTCCGAGACTTTGGACGTCTCTCTCTCTCTCTCTCTCTCTCTCTCTCTCTCTCTCTCTGATGTGATTAAAAAGGAGGCTATTCCCGTTCGTCAGCATCTGGGATGTCAGGATCTATCAAAAGGCATATGCTTGTGATGTGATTAAAAAGGAGGCTATTCCCGTTCGTCAGTATCTGGGATGTCAAGATCTATCAAAAAGGCATATGCTTGTGATTTGTAAACACTTGGCAGATCAGGCATGGTTTAGCACTTCCCTCTCGTGAACTCGCATAATTTTTTAGTTGAACTGCACGTGTCTTCGAGATTGAAACAAACCATCCAACGAAACAGTTCTCTTCCTTTTCTTTCCTCACGGGTGATATAATAATCATACATTCTAGTGAAATAAAGTTGCTCTTCTTTTCGGTTTGTTTGCAGTGGCTTGGATTCCAGAAGAATTTCCATTGGCCAGTGGCCAAATACTTCCATATGTATGTATATCTATAGGGAAAGGAGAAACCGAAGAAACTTTTACAATGTCTTATTTCCAGAAACCACCCAGTGGACTCACGTCACCGGGGACTTTTGTTTTTCTATGCAAAACCCACAGGCCACTAATATGTGTCACAATGTATTACGCCACTCTGAGGGTTCCGTCTGAAAGTTACTTAAGCAGGAAAGTTGCTGCGTATGAGAAGTTTCTTTGAAGAATATGACAAATAGTTTAGTGATGATTTGGAAACTCCACAGGTCCACTTCCACGTGATTTTGTTTTCTCTTTGTTAAGTGGCTCTTGTAGCCGAGTCAAAATTTGCCGTCACGCTATGGTAGTATTGTGTAGTTGAGTGGCTCGCTTGAATGATTTGACTAGTTGTTGGACTTATTTTGCAAACAACTTCACCTGGTGCTCTAGTGGGGGGACCTGTAGGTGGGGTAGTACGTAACCAGTTACCAACTTGCCAAGTTGACAGAGACAGAAACCTGGCTGCTTCTGGCACTGGGACGCTCATGCCAACCGGATGTCTGGTACAATGTATCCAATCATCTGTTACCAGGCTGAGAGCTGCCAGCAAATTTTGCTTAGATCTGCTTGGTTTTAGAGCTTAGTGTTAGTCAACTGATGGATTAAGGTTATTCTGATTTGAGTAATGGTTAGTGCAAACTTGAGCCTAATTATGTATTTCATGTGCACAAAAAGTAAATTTATTTTTAAATTTTTTTTAACGTGAAGTCTAAGTCACCTTAATTTATAGTGCAAGACACTCATCCAATAACCTAAAAACTTCTAAAACAAAAAAAGACTGATACAACATAAATTGGGTCTAATATTATTCATTGAATTTGAGTTTTTAAATTTTTTTGAGTCATCAGATAGGGATATATTTTATAGTACAAGTTAAAGTGACTTGGATCTCGCGGCACAAAAAAATTGAGTTTAACTATGCACATCTTAAGTATAAAATAGCCCGAATGTGCACTGAGCATTTACCCTTTTGATTATCCAATGAATTGATTGATGTCTGATGTCATTGCTTTCTCTTTGTGGATGGATTGCGCTCGCTCGCTCTCTCTCTCTCTCTCTCTCTCTCATATTTTAATGCCGTACTATAAATTTTAGAAACGGTGATGAAACAGGTCCATGGTCATGAAGGTTTGAACCATGATTGAGCAGGTCCATGGGCAAAAGGGCTAAATCTCTGCCCGCTAAGGTTTTGGAATGTATGCATGGGCCCTCAAACTTGGATCATCAACTGCATATTGAAAAGGGCCTCAACTTGTACTCTCAAGGGGAGAAAATTTTGATATAATCCGTGGATGACTGTTACCTGTCTCTTTTTGGTGGTCTACCAAAAGAGCCCAGGAGGTCCCTTCAAATTTGCTGGAATTTATGTTAGAGGGGGTGTATCAGGAAACTGTATTTAGTCTCTTTACTAGACTAATTCTCTTCTTTTTGTTAGGGATTAAGTTGATGATCTTCTTACTCTCCCGAGGCACTTATTTTTGAAGAGTTTTTTAGATTTTTGAATATGGTTATTTTCTCTTATTAGAAGGGGTTAAGAGATGAGCGGCCCTTATGATTGATGAGGGTGCAAACGTAGTCGTACGAGAGGCAGCGGTACACGTGATACTGGTACAGGCTTAGTTTGGGACCCCATGATAAATGCAACTGGGGCAAAAGAAGTGGAATTTCCAGATGTATCTTTAACATAATGCATGGCACCTTATACATGAACAGTAGAGGAATGTTATTACGTACTGTGGGACCATGTTCTCCGGCATGACGGTGACTTTAGCGGCTGACAGACTAACGAGTAATAATAGTATAGGCTTCGGGACCCATGATACATATATATACAGATGCAACAAGTGGAAAGAAGCATAATTTTAGACGGTTACCGTGGGTTTGTCGTCTCTATCAAATCGGTCACGATCTGAGACATGACAGGATGGTATCATATCGATATGAAATAAATATTTTAATATAAAGAGTATAAGTAAAATTTTGTAAATCGTTCTTTAGGTCAATTGGTTAAGCGGTGTTGCGTGTAAATAAGAGGTTGAGGTTTGATTCCTGTTAAGGTCATACATATGGGGAGATTCAAACACGGGGCATTACAATTATAATGAAATGGTTTAAACTAATCAACATATCGATCATATTTTGTTATAAAATATAATATAGTTATATATATATCATTCTGATACATACTATAGATCGATCGTCCCGATATATGATTGAGATGATCTGAGATAGACGATTCGGGTTGTCCCGTCTCGGTTTGACGAACCTTGCATGTACCAACAGCAATCAGAATGGCAGCTTATGTAACAGTTGATGGATGTTTACAGATTGAGACTATGCTGTACTGCGTGATGACAACTTTGGCGGCTGACGGGTTAACAAAGGAGTATGGGCTTGGGGACCCATGATAGATCCAACAAGGGGATGTATCTGTAACATAATGGCAGCTTAACAGTTGAGGAATGCTAACAACTTTAACATACTGTGGCTATGTTACTGCAGCACGACGATGACTTTCGCGGCTGACGATCGTTCTGGTCTGTGTGTTTGTGTGTGTATGTGTGTGTGTGGATGTGCTGCAATGGAGCAATAATAAAAAAAACTTCCAAATGAGATGCCAAATTGGATTGGGATGAAAGGTTAGTTAGTTTAACCATTGGCTGCAGATCATGTCAAGTCGAGTTGTGGTGGATCCTAATCGCACCTGTCCAAGAACATCTCAACTCAATTCAACCTGCTCAACCCAAGTTGGGTCTCTAGAGAGAGAGGGAGGCTACTGCCGCGCGCTTGCCTATCTTGCTGACTTGGGTTTGAGTTGGGTTATCAAGCACAACCCACCGAGGAACAAGACTAAATAAAATCCCAACTTTGACCAATTTTAGGCTGATCTGCAGCCCAAACTTACGACACTACGGCTCAATCTGATTTCAACATCCTCCCGAGTGAAACATTGGCTCATCGCGTTCTCACCCCACCACTATTTGCAGACATGCAAGGCTCGAGTTTGGATCGCAATACCATGGAAACCACGAAGGGCATTTGTCAAAGTACATCATCCCCAAGCAGCCTTGTTAGTGTGACAATTAAATCTGCATTTTTGTCATATACAGGTGAAACCTCCTCGTTCGAACTGACGAAGCAAAGGTTATACATAACATGTCGGATCACGAGATACCCAGGATGGGTAGGGGTTGTCACAGCCCTGGTCTACGCATTAGCCAAGGAGCTCTAGTATAACTTGTCATCATCTTGCAGAGGTAAGAAAACTCTCTCCAGATAACCAAGAACAAGATATCTGAAGATAACTTCAGGCTGTGTTTGACACAACTTCTAGTTGGAAGTGTTTCTGATCTTCCATAAATTTTGGCTAGCCATGTTAAGGAAAGGATGGAAGATCTTGGAAGTCATTTATACAGTTTTGGACAATCAAACTTCTAAATTGTAGCTTCAAATATGGAAATAAAGTTGAGGCTCTTAGAGGGAGTTTACCATATGTTTGACACAAACTTCTAGTTGAAAGTGTTCCCGAGCTTCCATAAATTTTGGCTAGCCATGTTAAGGAGAGGATGGAAGATCTTGGAAGTCATTTATACAGTTTTGGACAATCAAATTTCTAAATTGTAGCTTCAAATATGGAAATAAAGTTGAGGCTCTTAGAGGGAGTTCACCATTTGTAACCATCCAAGATGAATTATAACCACTGGTAATTCACATTTTCATGTCAAGGGTGGAAGCCAAAAGTGGCTTCCAACTATAAAAGTTCCAGGAAACACGTCCTCAGTCTCTCACAAGCAACCACTCGTCATGGTTCAATGTTCTTCAAACTTTGATACGCAAAAGTTGTGTTTCATAGGCTACAAAAGCATCTCTTGATCATACAAATAACGCAGGCTCTTGCGGGCTGTAGCATCTGCTTCAAAAAAAGAACTGAGATTAAAATGCTACAGCCCCCAAGTCTTTCGAAGCATGCATGTACGCATAAGTTGGCTTCAGCACCTGTGTGAAATCCCAAAGTTTACATTCATTACAAAGGTGTATAGAGCAAAAGAACTGGGAATTTGATGGGAGGTTGGGGTGAGTATACACGTACACTAGAACAGACATACAAGGATAAGGGCAGCCACGACTTGTTAACTTGCTTCCACCGAGAGGATCTCCAACTCTGCCCACCAGAGTGGAGAAAGCCGAGGAGTAGCCGATTCTGGTGAAATGGATAGCACTTCCCTCAGCTTGTTGGTAATGTCTTTCATTGTTGGCCTTGTCTTCGGATCATGATGAATGCAGTCTTGGATAACCTCACAGATGACATCCAACTCCTCATTTTTGAAGTGCTTCAGCGTAGGATCAATCAGGCAGCTAGCATTGCGCTTATCGTTCAGGTATTCAACAGCCTGAGGGGAAATTACTTGAACAGATCAAAAAATCTGTGCTGCTTTTACGGGCAGTTTATGAGCAGGAATAATGATCAACATGCCAACCAGGATCCTAGTCCACGCACATAGAAGTATGTCCAAAACTATAATGATCAGCGAAATGTACCAGTTTAATGAAATGATGAACCAAGAGGCAAGTTCCTCGGGCTATACTTGTCATTATGTAACAACATGAACTCGGACCTTACCCAGTTTAGAATAGAGCCTTGTTCCTCAGAATGTGGATGCCTTCCAGATACTGTTTCCAGTAAAAGTATTCCGAAGTCATAAATGTTGCTTCCTGTTTGAGTGGATGGTGACTCGGGGATGTCGGTGAAATCATCTCCACTTAGTTTCTCTTCAGTAATAAACTCTTTCCAAAATCCAACATCGGCAATCTGCAGGCAATTGTATAAGCATATTGTGATACATGTGAGGGAGATCTAGAGAACCAATGGTGTACCTTTGCTGCATAATCATCTGTCAAGTATATGGCATTTGATCGTAGATTGGGATGCACTACAGGTGGCTTGAGTTCGTGGTGCATGTACCGTAAACAGTATGCAATTCCCATAATAATCCTCATCCTGACGCCCCAATCAAGATGCTCAAGTTCTTGGACTACAAGAGTAGAAATATTCAACACCATCATCTCTCCAAGTTTGGTGACCACATACTAAAACCTAAATAAATGCAAAGTGTGAAAATATTACCATGAAGATGCTCAAACAATGATCCACTGGGTGCATACTCAAACACCATCATTCTTGTAAAAGGCTCATTCTCCTCACAGAAACCAAGCAGATTGACAAAATTTTTGTGGTTTACTCGTGACAAACTGTCTATCTATCCAATCAGCAAATCATACAAGTTAATTAAAGTTAACTACGTGGAAATTCAAATTAAAGCATATGTAAGAAACGAAAGCATGATAACTAGACCTTTTTCTGGAAAACCATTTCTGAATGCTTTGACCAGTCTTTGAAAGATGCAATTGCTGTGGACACAACTGCTATCTCAACTCCGCTTGACAATGTTCCCTTGAAAATTGTGCATTCTGGAAAAGCTTGGATAATGTTACTGAAATCTTCACAAGCAGCCTCCAATTCAGCTCGATTAATCTTTGGAACCCCTGAAACAACAAATTCAAACAATAGTTGACATTTCTATACGAATATCATGGACAGAGACTTGCATTTGTGTGAAGTGCATAATTGACTAGACAAGGAGTTTAATATCTCCCTATTAAATATCCAAGAATGTGATGGACATTGCACAAAGATCAACTTCCAGCATTAATCTCCTTAGACATTAGGTTAGCAACCGTGTACGTTCTTAAATCTCTAATCCAGGCATCTATGGATATAGGATCTGAAGGATTGACGATGGCGAGCCCAAAATTTTGTCGCCAAATATGTTTATTTTGAGCATGGAATGTGGGAAGCAGATGACACTCAATTCGAGACTCGAACAGATGAAGAAAATTCTCAAAAATAAAGTACATGATTGAAACATAGACCCCCACAAAGAAATGACCCTGAAACAGAGAAAGTCAGATTTGTCAGCAATTAGAAAGGGAATGTCGACATGATATCAAACCCAAAACATATGTCAATGTTTACTACAACAGGCTGAAAACGGGGAATCAAAACCTGATAGAGTTGCATTGTTCTGCACTTTTGACCAATTTAATGGCCGAATCTCAAAATATCATAAACACAGCTATAGAATGCTTCAGGAGCTTGCCAATGAACTAAAGATCAAGATAATCTGAAAGGACTAGTCTCACTGAAGATGTGTGGACTTCAAATCAAAACCTAGGATGTCTCTCATGGCTCATTACACTGACAAAGAAGTTGCATAAAGAGGTACTTAGATTTTGCATGGTTAAGTCACCACATACAAAGTATTGCACCTTAATAACATCATTATAAAGGTTCTCACACAATCGGGCATAGATAGAACTGGAGAGATTTTCTGTAACATCATTATAGGTACTAACATGCAATTGAATCTAAGATCCTGCTTTTATTAAATACACAAGTCAAAATGAGATCTCACCTGCTACAAATGCTTTCTGCAGCTGACCACTTAATCCAGTCCTCCAAGGACCTATCACCGGCTGACCATGTGTCCGACAAATCAAAAGCACACCTGCAGCTACTATAAGGAGAAAAGCTGCCCCTGGGAGTACGAGTACATATGGCCATGTCCTCTTAGTTCCTCCAGATTGATTTTCCAGTGAGTTGCTTGAATTGCGGGCACTGCCAGCCGGCAGTATTGGTTTTACAGGAACAGTGGGTGGAGGAACATGAGGCAGAACAGGTGCCGCAGCTTGTTTATCTTTACCCTTTGCACTGGTTGGAAATGGCACAGCAGGGAACGAGCCACTTCCTGTGGATACAATCATGACAGTTTCTTGAAGAGAAGCACCATTTGTAGGAGTAGCGGGAAGATTACTGGCTTCTTGAAGTAGCCTGCGACGAGCAGAATAGGCATAATGGTGTGCATCTTCAAAAATATACGTATCTGCAGGACCTGTGAGGACAAGCGATATATGGCTTCAACTTCTGACAAAAAGGGGTAGAAAACCAACAGACAATCCTTACTTACTTGGTAGATTTTCACCATTTTCCTTTATGCAACCACATGGATTGTCACCCCTAAGTGTGGACCTTCAGAACAAAAAGATTCATCAAATAATGCAATACAGAAACAGATCAACATAACTAACAAGAAAAAGGCTTATATTGGCCCATACATGAGAAATATGTCAAGAAATTGGAGAAATTTCCTCTTAAGTGGAATCATAAAAAGTTTTGCCTTCTTCAGCTGCTGCATACCTCTTTGCCATATGCTGAAAGTGACATAGTATGTCAATTTTTTACTTGAGATATATAAAGTTACATAAATTAGTGTTGATCTGAACCATAGAAACCAAAAACAAAACAGGGAAAGAAAATAGAGCCAAGACGGACAGTTACAGAACATGTATATGATAGAATCCTTTTAGTAAATTAAATAATACGGGAATTAAAAGACGGGAATTAAAAGGTGT
This sequence comes from Amorphophallus konjac, assembly GCA_022559845.1. NCBI lineage: Eukaryota > Viridiplantae > Streptophyta > Magnoliopsida > Alismatales > Araceae > Amorphophallus > Amorphophallus konjac. The sequence goes on from CM040124.1 coordinate 11,529,969, forward strand.
TGTAGTGCAACATAGAATGAAAGGAACTTGACATACATTTTCTAAGAGGTAATGACACATGCAATACCCCAAATCACCGTGCAAATCACAGAAAGGTTGAAATTGACTAAACCTAAACCAGTCAAGCCTTGTTAACAAAGTATTTGTCGCCTCATCTTTCATATGCAAGAGTTTTGCTTCCAAGTTGGACTCAACTATTGGAGCTGTGTATGCTTCTCTTAGGAAGCAGATTTGTTGTATCATTTGCAAAGTGTACTTTTACCTTTTACTCAGTTCTGTGCATGTGCGAATTTGCATATTATTCATATATGTGAATTCATTAGTTTCATTAATAAATAGATTGACATTCATTACAGCTTTGACAAGTTCCAGGAAGAATGTTGAAACAATATTATCAATTATTGTAAGGAAAGTTTTCATGAAAATCATGAGATACTGCATGACAAATCAATTGCCATTAATGAAACAGGACAACAGAAAGAAGGAAAAATGCTGACACTTATGAATCAAAAACATCTCGTATACAGTAAAAAAACAGAGATAAAGTGAATTTCCTTACCGGTGACCAAATTTCCTATTTGATCGACTAATTTCAACTGCAACATCAAGTGATGGACACTGATCAGTTTGCAACTCGGAAGGTATGTTAATCTTTCCCAGCCATGAAGGCAAGCGGTCGTGGAAACTATTATTACAGAGCAGACTGGAATACACAGCACAGTTATGGTTAGTTTTACTATAGGATGAGGGAAATATACGCACAAATTATCATCGAGGACTTACAGTTGCTTAAGTGACAGCATCTTCCCAATTTCCTCTGGAATTTTACCAGTGAACTTATTACTTCTCAAGTCCAGGATCTCTAACATATTTAGTCTCCCAATCTCCTTAGGAATGACTCCAAAGAAATTGTTCTTATATAGAATACTGCCAGTACAAGAAAAGAAATTCAGACAAATGAGAAAACATCAAAGAAACATAAAAATGCAGAAGAGACAGATAATGAAGAGGACCACTGATTCTGATAAGCATGAGGTGGGGAGATGAGAACTACGGCACAGACATAACAGGAGCAGGAATGTATCAGTTTGCTGTGTTCTCTGGAGAAACAAGGCTATGAACTTTTTCTTAAAAAGAGGATGTAAAGGGAGGAAAAATGATTGGAGTCAAACCAGCATTGAAACATAGGAGTCACAGCTAGGGGGTTCAACGAATTGGCAACATTGAAGAATGTGGAATCAATACCAGGGAGATGAAAAAAACCCGTCTTTTTAGCTTTAGTTATTGGCACCTGTTTTCTTGAACATTTCCACATAATGAACATCAACATCACCAATCTTATTAGACATCCAACAGCCATCGCAGAAGTGCAGCACCAAGTTCAGTCAAGGCACAAATTTCGATCAGCTCTGCAGTGGTTAGACAATAAGCAGCAGGACATGGTTGAGGATCATCAGGTTCAGACTCCCCCCTTACCCTCCCCTAGTCATAGATGGCAGTATCGGCCGAAACATATCGGTTTCGGCCCATACTGAAACCGTTCGGACCTGCTCACTGTAGCAGGTCCGAAACTAAAAAAAATTAATGGTTTCAGACCGAAACCGACCAAAACCGGACCCAAACCGTCCGGTTTCGGTCCGAAACCGGACCTGCTTACTGTATTTTTTGCCTTTTTGAATGTTTTGAACTGGTTTTGGCCGAAACCGAAACCGGTACGTTTCGGTTTCGGTTTCGGTCCTAGCCGAAACCGATACCGAAACCGGTACTGCCATCCTTGCCCCTAGTGCCAATGGTAGGCTAGTCATGTAAAACCTGGCTGGTTCCCAACCAAGCACTGCTGTGGATTATCCACACCCCTGTGGACATGATGCAAACACCATGGTTGCTCTGCCATTGTCGGAACTTGTCATCACTGTGGCAGATACCATCCCAAGCTTCTTCTCCCATGTTGCCAGGGGAAACGTTTGCCAGTGAGACCTCGTGTGCTTGCATAATCATCACCGTCACCCCTCTCTTCCTCTTTCCTTTACACTCCCCTATCAGATGAACTCTTTCCTTTTCTTCATCCATTCACATGAACAGACCAAACTCAATGGTCCTATTTCCCCTCCTTTCCATTCACAAACCAGACCCAATATTAGGAACTTATTCACACTCAAATTAGATTTAGCTACATACCAAAAGAACATAACCCATGTTCTTATAGCCCAGAACACAGAGGTCAGGCCTGTTCCCACAACTGTACATGACCTGGGCCACAAGGCCCACAACCACTTCATCAAGCAAGTAAGCAACTAAACCGTCTCAACAAACACAAAACATTAACCCTAATGGCAATAGCCTAATTAACCCAGCCAGAGAAACTAAACTGTGAAATACTAAACTCATGCCCAGCAGCTCGTGGTCCAAGTACAGGACAGCTACTACAACTCATTCAACTAGGCCCATATTGAATCCATATCAGTCCAGCCAAATAGACCAGAACAGCACCCCTTTCTTTTCCATGGTCCGAAGCAGTCTTGTTGTTCAAGCACAAACCTGCCAGTTCTAACCTTGAAAGGGAAAATAGTCGTGTGCGCTGTACCTTGCAGTCCGCTTCATATTTGTGAACCCACTGGTTTGCTCTGCATTATCTAACACCATGCAGCCTACTTTACATTTATGCATAAACTATCTTCCACAGTTGTGCTATGCCAAACAGACTTCATCATTCGCTCTTTAACACCATAACTCACATCAATTTTCTTCTAATGTTGAACAGAAGTCCTTCCAGGCAATGACATACTTCAGCGTCCAATCATAATGTCTTTTTCATTACATAGCACAAAACCCCTTCCGGATGGGGAACAAAACTCTTCTTGAAGATATGAAAAACAAATCCACAGCCTACCCTCTTAATGAATTTCAGGTCAGACCATTTCAAATCCCTGTATGACTCCAGAGTTTAAAACCATAGTTCCTTCTTATTTGATTATGAGAGGCAGAGAGAGGAGTGGGCATTCTTAGGGCAAGGTTTGAGAGAGAAGGATAGAGAGGGAATAGGAAGAACAGTCTCATTATCAGGGAAGAGATGAGATGCATTGAATGGGATGCCAAACCAGTGGAATGGGGAAGGAGAATGGAGGGGAGAATTAGACAAGAAGGCAAGGAGGAGGCTATGATTTGCAGTTGTAGAGAGAGCAGCCAGAGTGCAGCCGCTGCCGCAGCATGGCAATCGCCGAACCAGACATAAACAGGGGGCAGGAGGGCAAGAGGCATGTGTGATGGGGATACAGCAACCTCCTACCATCAGGCTGGCACACCTGTTGTGGCCAGGGGAGGGGGTGGAGAGAGAGAGAGAGAGAGAGAGAGAGAGATCACTGGCAACCCCTTCCTTTGTTAGAGAATATTCTATGAATATTGCGCTATAGTTGACATCACTTAGCTTAAGGGGTACAAGGCCAGGGTCTAAAGATTTAAGGGTATTAGGATAACTTTCTTAAAGATAGAGATAACGGTTATTTACAAATTGAGGGGTATACAGGTAATTTTCCCAAATAAAAAAGAGAAGACTAGATCAGCATATGAAAGCGAGACCACGTATTAGATGACAGTTATTTCACCTGATTATAAGTGCATTGAGTTGTGACTGAACACTATGTAAGGGGACACATTACTTGTAGCCTACAATTAAGTGAACTATGTTGATCAGTAAACCAACCTTAAAAGTGAAGGGAAAGTCTGTTCAAATAGTTCTCTCAACGTGAGACAAATTTTAGACTCCTGATCATTGGAAATTTTGGAAGTCTAGTTTCTCCACAGCTTTCAACAAAATCTAGATCCCTAGAGTTATCAGGCCCGTTGTCAAGTGGCTGGATCTTGTAAGGTGAAAGAAAAGTATAGATGTTATTTGGGCTTAGGTAGGGCAGAAATGATGCCTACCAAAATACTGAAAAAGATTTTGAAAGGAATAAGTGACATAAATAAAACTTACAGAGCTTTCAAGTGGCTAAGTTTCCCCAGCTCAGGCACCAGCATTCCTCTCAGAGACAAACTTTTCAGATCCCTACAAATGCAGGTCAGTCAGAGACCACAACCAACAGCGATAAGTCAATCAATACATGTAAATAGCAACACATTCCGCAGGGGCTGCTAAAAACAATACAAGTAGGGCTAGTGAATAAAATATAAAATCAGTAAGTTTCATCGGCAACCGAAAAAAAAAATCTGCTCAAGAGCCTTCATGTCAAGGGTTGAAAACTCTTGGATATAATTGCTTGCAGCAAGCAGTTATAGGCTTCATCTGAGCAAAATTCTGATGCCACTGAGTATTAATGGATAGATAAATCCCACAAGAACCGGGACATGTTCAAACTTTTCTAAAAAGAAACTGTCACATGATGGATTCCAAAGAAAGCTCAAAATTTGGGGGCTTAAGCATCAGCTCCTGCTAAGTTGTTAGTTCCTTGACAAATTTAACTCCCATCTCAAAAGGAGGGAAATCCAGCCAAGCAAAGAAAACTGCACATGTCCATTTTCATTTTTAAAATGGAAGCACAGTGAAATACTCAAATATTTTTGCCAACTCATTTAACTGACTGAATTTTCCTCTTATATTGGGTCACATTACATGTTCAAACCAAGTAAAGTCGAGAGTGGCATAAACATACACACTATATGGCCTATTGCCTGTGTCTCAAAACCCAGAAGCATAAAGGGAAAACCAAACAATTTGAACAAGCGCAAAAACAATACTAAAAGAAATTAAGAATCCACATCTGGAAAACAAAAAATGATTGTCTAAAGATAAGTAGACAAGGTGCTCGACCAACTAATCAGTATTGAGGAGAACTAATCTAGCTATTAGCTAAAGGTAGATTGCTTTCAAGCAACTCGGCTAACTAGGATCGGAGTGGTTTAAGAAGCGAGGTCCAAGAATGAAGAAGGGGTAGAATTCCTAATGATAAATACAAATGCAATAAAGTTTCAACAGAGGCAAAAAATTCAGACGCAATCTCATTTGTAATTTAGCATCAGCTTATTGGGAAAAAATCAAAAAAGCAAGAAAGAAGCAAACCATTGAAAAGGAGTCAAATAGTCTTCATAGAGATTAACATTGGAGAAATTCCTCCAGTTGAAAAAAGTCATAAATAATCGAATTCTTCCTAATTAGATTGGACCATATTTGCGTCCACATATTGACTAATAATTCACAGTAATATATCAAGAGTATGAAGGACAGGATAGAATTACAGAGATAAAGGGACATCACAGGAAGAAGGAAAAGGAAAAAGGATGGCGTACTTACAACACTGTTACTTTACCATCGGTGCATTGAATGCCAGACCAGTTGCATGGGTCGTCATCCCCAGGATTCCAATTCTCAAAGGCACCGAAAGGATCAATTTCCACCCTTGACCGAAAATTCAGCAATGCAACCCCTACAAACCCAGTCAATTTATGAAATTCATCACCACAACCTCTTGCTTGACGGAAAATCATACATAGAAGGGTTTATACAAAGACCAGAAGATCCATTGCTGATTATGTACCTTCAAGGTTGAGAGACAGGCATTCATCAGTCTGCCAATGAAACATCAATACAAGCCACAAGAAATTGTGCAGACAGAACCGAAATCGATCCCACCCACCCACCATCTCCCCAGATGCCAGATGTAGCACCTGTGGCTGACAACACTACACCGCAGGAAAACAGGCGCAAAGTCTACTGGCTGCCAGGATCCCTGCTAAAGGAACACCCGTGCCCTCTCTTTCCCATGGTTCCTCTCCAGTTCTCGTTCAATGTCAAAAACCAAAGAGAGAAAAGCGCCATGCCCATGGATACACACGCACCCCAATGCACATGGGCTCAACACATTGCCGGTTGCAGAAGGAGAATTCTCAGCAATGGAAGACCATGGGCATTGGCGCGACGTCCGAAGTGTCTAGAAATATGCGGAGGCTAACACAGCCGTGCTCTTGCTTGATGACCAAAGCCCATGTTGCAGTCAATTTATTCTGGAAGACATGAACCAGATGGAAAACAGTAGGAAAAGGGAGTCAGAATCCTGAGCAAACCTCATCCCCAAGCAATTCTCCTCTGAGGAGATTGGCGAAGGAGAAAAGAGGATTCCCTTAAAAAAGATGGAGTTTTTAAGATTTTCTTACCCAGAAGTGGTGAAAACGTGCATTCCTTGACCAATGCTGTGCATCCAGGAGGGAACGGAAGAGGTAATTAACTGGGGTCTTGTGCAATTCAGAGATGAAGAGATGGCGGAGAAAGAAGAGGAGAAAAGAAGGTTCTCTCAAAAAGGCGAGGTCTTTACAGAGTTTCTTGCCCAGGATGAGGTGGAAATATGCGTTCCTTGTGGAATGCTGCGCGCCCAGAAAGGAAGGGAGAAGAAGATTTGCTGGGCCTGCTTGGGGAGGGATAGAACGCTACAGGAGATTGCAGTGCCGTAATCGACGAATGTGCGAACGCTGCTGCAGTTCGCTGCTCGCCCGCATGCTTCGCACGCATACTCCCCCTCCGCCTTCTCGCCGCCCTTCTGCTCCCAAGTCTGCTCTCCACGGGCTTCTCCCCACAGGAGAAGGGGGGAGATGGAGGCACGCCGGCTTCCTCTGTCTTTACCCCTCTCCTCCCTCTCTCTCTCCCCGCTAACTCTTTTTCTATGATATTTCTTTTACTGTTCCCTCCAACCCAACTGCTCTTTCTCTTCCTCTGTCAAAATTTTCTTCGCCGTCCGGTGGGGAAGGACCCCTCGAACAGGCAAGATCGCCGGCGGCGGGAGGCGTTCCCAGGGCGTGGGAGAGGGGCTGTTGGCCCTACAAAATCGGCCGGCCCCGTCGGAAGCGGACCCATAAAACCCCATCCGTCCCTGATCCCACCAAACCCGCCACCCCACGCTGAGACTTCCTTGACCGGGTCTCTCACCCCCCCCCCTACACCTAAAAGCCTCCCCAGCGAGCTGTGCTGTCGTGCCGAGCACTCGAAGCTTTTACGCGTCCGTAGTAGAAAATTGTGCCGTACCCTGCTCAGGCTGTCGATTTCACCAATGGGGGGAAGGGTTTCTGTCCGGAGAGATATTCTCCTCCATGGTCGTGGAGTGCACTCAGTTGGCGTCCATGGCCTGCAGCGGTGAGCTGTTGCGGTAACTGATTTGGGATATCTTTGAAAACCAAATTTTTGAATTGAAGAGAAATATGTCTTTCATATGCCTGACTTTAACAGCCTGACGTTTAACTCAAACTTTTTCTTGTCCGGGCTTTTAATTTTCAAGGTTTTTTACATAAAAATTATTATTAAAAATAAATTTATAAAAAAATTATTCCTAAAAATACATTAACAGTTATATCACTGTGTAATCTGAATTGTGCAAAAATGTCATATTTATTTACATACATATCACTTCTTTTTACCAACAACTTGTAATAAAATCACGTTTAAATGGCATTTATGTACTATTTCAATTAACTCAGTGATATAATTGCTAATGCATTTTTAGGAATGATTTTTTTACAAATTCACTTTTAACAATAGTTTTCATGTAAAAATCCTAATTTTTAATCCCTATAAACTTTTAAAATCTATCTATTTAACAAAAAATCTCCAAATTCTTTAAACCCTTAATAAAAAAATCCCTTGAATTAACATCTATCTAAAAATAGAATATACCATCTCATTTTTTAAAATATTTCAACTCCCATTCTCATTATTTTTTCTTTCCCATTTTACTCTCACCATCTCTCTCTCTCTCTCTCTCTCTCTCTCTCTCTCTCTCTCTCTCTCTCTCATGCACGTGCTCGTTGGGGCTACGGATGAAGGCCCTGAGCTCCCCAGCTGTATACGAGGGAGTTGCTGGTGTCACACAACGGCTCCCCACCGAAGGTTGTCATCATTTTCGATCTAGAGATAAAATAGTGAGAGAGATGGGTGGAAGGTGGTGGTGGGGGTTGATGTGCGGCCGTCGTGATGGGGGAGGGGGTGGTTGAGCTCCTTGGCAGCAGAGGTCGGACACGATGCAAAGCAGATGAGCGCTCGGGCACAATGGGCTTACGATGGTGCTGGGGTAGTCCGGTAGACTGGGAGGAGGGGTCCATAGTGTGGTCGGTGTGTAGGCGAGAAGTAGGGGGTAGCGGTGTTGCAAGGTTAGTGGCAACAAATGCAGCAACGCCATGTGACTGTGGTTGACCGAGCAGTTGCAGCAGGGGCGACGACATTACTGACAGGGGGTAGGGGCTAGGGTGGTCTCAGGCGGCTGCGACCTACGGTGGGTTCCGAGCAACGGTGGCCACGGGAGTCAACGTCAGGATGACAGGGGGAGGTGCATTGTGACGACCCAAGATCCGGATACTAGGAAAGGAATTCGATACCATTCGAATCTTGACACGCCGCCCACGAGCCGGGGCTAGGAAGAGCAAAAAGGGAATGTAGAGGTACAAAGAAATAGGAAATAAAGTAGGACAATACAACAATTAACAAAAATAAATAATCTAACTACAACAGAGTCCAGTCTCACAGAAAGTGCAGTATAAGGTAGAAGAGCGTACCCAACACCGAGTGAACACTCGACCCGGCGAGCTAGCAACTAAGAACATCCGCACAGCACCCTCGAACCTCGAGGAAGAACCGCCGCACCTGAAACGCAGGGGTGAGCCTCCTGTCACTGGCTCAGTAGAGATCCTGCGGAACCCCAACCGTAAACAATGGCGGTAACAGAAAGCAGTAACTATAGTAGGAACAGCAAACCGGTGGCTGGTAAGAACTCGACGCTACAGCTACTCCTACTGTACACGGAACACTCCCCGATCTCACAGTCGGGGGATCACCGAACTACCTAACACCACAGCTACCGAGGGAAAGCACACGGTAACTCTGCCGTAAAGGCCTGTCACAAAGACGGGGCCTAACCTGGACCACCTGGTCCACGGGTGGTGGGGACACCGGGCCCACTTCTCGGAGCCGACGCCGCACCACCACACCGAGCTTATGGCTCGGAGATTCACTCAAAGACTCGGCGTCCTGAGCATAATATTTATTTGTGTGTATTTGTATTGTACGTATTTGTGTATTGTGTGTATTTATGGTGGTATTGTATTATTATTAACCACCAAAGTCCAACTATTTTATTTTATTAGGATCCAAGTCAAATATTGGTTGTTGAGTCTTATCTTATTAGGCTAGGATATATATGCAATTAGGAAAAGTTTAAAGGTATGGTTGTTATGGTTTTCCCTATATAAAGGGGGGGCTCATGTAATGTTATCATGTTGACGAAGATTGAAAGAAGTTTGCATTACGTGAGAGGCATTTTCCTCTTGTGTGTCTCCTTCCCTCCTTTCTCCCATGTGAGATTTAAGTGTCGCCCGGTGTGAGACCGTTCGGCGTGAGACCGAGCTGCGCGAGGTAGTAAGTTATCTGTCATGTTCGTGTTATCGGAGTTGCCGTTGATCCTTCCCCCGACGCCGTCGGCATCAGATTTGGTATCAGAGCCCAACAACGGCGCCTCCATCGACTCCGACGTCTCTGTCATTTCTCCCCCTCTCTCTCGGTTGCTAGAGTGAAAAAAAAAGAAAGAAAAGATTAGTTGAGTTCAGTTGAGAGGAGTTTTGGGGGAAGAAACAAAATAGAGAAAAAAAAATTCTTTTTGAAAAAAAAAAGAAACCCCCTGTGATCTCTCCCTCTCTCTCTCTCAGTTTCTCCCTGTTTCTCTCTCTCTCTCGCGCGCTCAATCTCTCTCTGTTATTCTCTCTCTCTTTGTTACTCTCTCTCTCTCTCTCTCTCTCTCTCTCTCTCTCTCTCTCTCTCTCTCTTTCTCTCTCTCTCTCGTCTCTCTGTCTCCCAACGTCTACAACAACCCACGGCTAACGCCTGCTCCCCCGCGCCTGCTGCCACCGGCAGCTCCCTCCAGCAACGCACGCAGGCGTCCGCTAGCACGCCGACCACCCAAGCCCCGTCCGGCGACTGCGCCCGCGGCCGCCCGAGGACGCCTCTTGTAATATCCCGGACCTTTCGGATCCTTCTTCGTGGGTCCCGAATCTGGTTTCTCATAGTGTTCTGCTCTGTTGTGTCTGAAATTTTATTTCGGACATCTTTCGTGTTCGGGTCGGCGCGATCCGGAGTTGTTTCGAAGGCCCGGAGTGCGTCCGCGGCTTTTTCACGTGTGTTTTTCGATTCTCGGTGTGTGTTTCGTCAATTCCTTCGGAACCTCATTGCGGGTGAACCGGGTCGTTCACCTAGGCGAGAGTGGTACCGTTGCGGTCGGTGCGTTCCGAGGATTGCGGAAATGTAATTTTTAATTTTTCGGTATTTTCTGGAATTTCTAAAATTTCTATAAATATCTCTCATTTTCTCTCTCTCCCCACCCTTCTCTTTCTTCTTCTTCTTCCCCCTCTTCTTCTTCCTCCCACCGTGACCGCCTCCCCTCTCCCTCTCTTCCTCCGACGTGACCGCGGCTAGCCCCCTCCGGCTGCAGACGGCAGTGGGCGACGGCGTGGCGGCGGCGAGGTGGTCGTGGCAGCGTAAAGCTCGTGGGTTTTCGAGAAGGGACGGGGGATTCTCAAAGCTTTCATCATGATTCGTGGTCGATCTGGCGCGTCTCGACGCGGAGCGAAGGTAGGGTGACGATCCCTAGCCTCTTGCGTTCCTTCCCCGCAAGTTTCAGCCCGAGGCGAGGCCGAGAGGGGTTATTTTCGCGCCGGAAAGGGAAAACCATGCCTTGAGGAGAGCTCACCCGATCCATCGTTTTAAGTCGCGATTCCGTGTTTCGAGAGCGTAGAATCATGCTAGGGGGCTTGGGGGTTCGTTTCCCATCGTTTCTCCCTTCGTGGGGCTTGTTTGGGGGCCGAAATGGCGAATTCCGGCGAGGTTCGCCGTTTTCGCGCCTGTGAGGGTTGAGCGGTCGAACCAGGGCCCGTTTATCCCATGTGCGGCCCAGGTCTGTCCGCTCTTCGGCTCAGAGCGCAGTGGGGTTATGCGGCCTGTCGAGCGACCGCATAACCCATGTGCGGCCCGAGGCCGTCCGCTCATCCCCCCTCGTTTTTCGACCGTTGCTTGTGACCGTTGCACAGTGATTGGGACAAGCGGTTAGGATATAGCCGCTTATCCCAATGAGCGGTCGGGGGTTGGCCGTTCATCACTGGTGCCGTTGGTGGACGTGCAGCCAGGGTGGGTCCGTTCATCCCCTTGTGCGGCTAGGGTCTAGCCGTTCATCCTTTGGGCGGTGTGTCGGTGGCCGCGTCTTTGCCCGTTTTTCCCAGGGGAAGAACGGTTTGTTCCTGGCCGTTCATCTCCTGGTGCGGCCCTTATCTAGCCGTACATCCCTGGACGGCACAGAGTGGACCGTTCAAGAGGTTAGTCTAACCGGCATTTCCTTGTTGGTCGATTCGAATCCCGAGTGCGTGGACCTTGGCCCGCGTGCTAAACCGTGGTCTGACAGATGCTGGGCATTGTGTCGGGGCCAGGTGTCGTGGTACGGCGTAATCCCGGGAGGTGTTGTTCTTGGCTTCTGCCACCGTGAGACGGTGTCGGTACGAGGGGCAGTCCTTGTACCCGGTCTGGTTGAGACGTGGTTTTCCGTTGACTTGAGAGTCTACTCTTTTAGTGACCCTCCACTAGTCATAGCCTGCTTGCACGCGAGTGGACCCACCAGGGAGTGGTGGAGAGGCTACCCTAAGGACGGTTTTTAGATTGGTTTTCGTCGGGCCCCTCGTCGGTAGCAAGAGTCCGGCTCCAGGGGAAAACCAGTTAGAGGCCAGACCTAGGACGTATGGTCTGTGTGTGCACACATAGTTGGGGGCAGTTGGACCCACGTCAACGGGCGTGACCCCAACTAGTCACTTGCTTGTGGTTACTTGTTCAGTGTCCGTGATGCGGGACGGACCACGGACTCGACTCGAATTAGGAATGCGATCCTTGGACTCTAGACGAGCTCGCAATTGTCCCTTAGCGAGGGAAGACGTGGGACTGGGCACGGTTAAGAAACCGGCCGTGAGTTACGGGTATCGGCTTTTCCGTGTAGACTCGGATCGAGTCACGGGATGGTACACTCAATCTCGCTCTCTCGCAGCGGTGATAATAGAATAACAAGCTAGAAACCTACACTCGCAGCGACATTCAAAGCTATACAAGATAAGCAAATGCAATAAAGAGTGGGGAGTGAGTGTACCTCCACGCTCCGGGCGTGGGGAAGACGTTCCCGACCAGTTACGGTAACTCCCGGTTAACAACAGTAAAAACTTTAATTACAGCAGTAATTATATTGCCCACTCCAAACAGGGAGGTAAAGGGCTACAGTGGGGTCCGGGAGGACCGACCCTGGGTTGACGGGCAGCAATCTGGAGGTGAACTCAGCACGAACTCGGCCTGCTGGTCCGACTCGGCACTATTGCAACTCGGTGCTGCGCCAACTCGGTGGCTGACTCGGTGGACAGCAAGCAATCCGTTCCAAAGGAACGTCGCCTTCCTGATGTCTTATGGAGGCGCCGCTTGGCTGGGATGATGGCGGGATGTCCCGGATCGACTCCCTGAAGGGGCGGCACCCGAAGTTGAATTTTGATATTTACTGTTGATTTTCCCCCGAACTGAATTTTCGGACCTGCACACAGAACAGATCTGCAGGCCGTGGCGGCGAAAATCACTACGCTCAGATCCGGAGGCCGATCGAGGCGTGGCTGGTACCGATCTAAAGAGCACTCAGAGATATACAACATAATTTTTTTTCAGCTTCATCCACCACACGGATTGAAAATGAAAACCTCTGCAAGCTGACTTTTTTTTCTGACCCGGACTGACAGACACACAGGGCAGCAAACAATCTTCCTGAAACACACCCTTGACTGAGGGGTAAACGATTTTTGTAAACTCTAAGAAAATTATGGTGGAAGGGGATATACGTGGGGAACACTCAATAATTTTTTGGGATTTTCTAAAAATAGATAAGGGGGTGACAAAAATAGAACAAGACGACTCTGTACTGTAGATCTGCAGAATGACAGATTGACAGGGGTGGACTAGAAATTACGGAAAAAATACCAAACGAACTCAGAATGAGGCATAAGATATATGGATGGAAAGCTAACAAAGAGAGGAACAAGCTCTCAAAATTTCAGCTCGATCAGACAAACACACAGAAAGGTAGATCCACGGAGGTGGGGTTCTGTCCTGATTTGGCCAGAACTTCGACGTAGCGGCGGTGGCGGCGCGATGGCGGCTCGATGGCGGCGGCGGCGGCGATGCTGAGCTTCACACTCAGGGAGGTGGTGGAGGAGAGGCTTCACACCTCTGAAATCTGAGCTTTCACAGCTCTAGAAGGGGAGAGAGGGGCGCCCAAGGGCTGGAGCAACAAATGGATTTCTTCTCATTAATTGCTAAGTAATTCAAAAATTACAAGGTATATATAGAAAGTGTAAAAAGACTTAAACTAACCTCAGATCTAATTTTTGGGAGGGGTAATTAAGGGACATCACATTTTAGTCCAAACAAAATAAAAAAAAGAAATCCTAATTAATTCTAAATGGGGGGGCGCCCCCTTGACCAAGGGGGGGTGGTAGGTGGAGGTGGGTGTAGAATGTTGACAATTTTCACCCTTTGTCCCCCATGTGTCAATTTGACTAGTCCAACCTTCTAGATGGCCACCTAGGATGGTTGACCAGCCCCACTTGGCCTAGGTGGACCAATGGGAAAGGGGTGATGACCCCCTAGCTGGACCTACTGTCATTTTGCACAAAAACTCACACAATCCAAGGGAATGACAATGTGGCTTATCAAGCCTTATAATGGCGTACATACTTTCCCGAGGATATAAAAGCAAACTAAAAGACACAAATGTAAAATGAAAAGTTAATGCTCGGCGTCGATTCCCATCAACTCTCCCCGGGTGGGAGGAACTCGACCCCGTCGAGTAAGAGGTGCGGCTGCTCGTGACATCGACGGATCCGTCATCGTACCTGGAAGCGCGGAGTACGCTCCACTCCATGTAATCGACACCTGCTCACCCGGTATAGATTCGATATGCACACGATGCCTTGGGAATGAGGCTAGAGGTGGACACTCCGGGGTGGGGTCACTCTCAAATGAGGGAAGGCGGCTCGAATACTCACTAGGAATCACCGCTTGTCCCTTATGTGACTAGATCCGATATGAGGTAGAACCGATCCCAATAGTCCGACAAGTCTCGAACTCGCAAGGGCTAACAACGCGAGCATACAAAGACCGACTTGACTTGACACATACATGTACAAAGACGGACAACGAAACCAAGACTCACAAAGACCTTTAAACAGACCTAATGTTAGTCCGACCCGTACATGGGTGACGGCGGACCAGGACACCCGAATATGTGCCATGCATGCATTTGACGTAACCGGTGGTTGGCGGAATGGGGAATTCCCAGACCTCCTAAAGTGGGCCATGCATGCATATTGGACTTAGAGGTGGGAGGGCCAGGGGTTCCAAATGCATCCTCTTCCTTTCCCCTAGAGGATGGTGTATCTCGCAAGTGAGCGGGCTTGGTGGGTGTAGACGACCCGGCCCATGGGGAAGGAGTGTGGTAGTGGATTCCTTTGAAGAAGTGAAGTATATAAGGAGGGTCTAAGGGTCCACTAGGGAATGGGTCAAAGGGATCAAAGAAGGTATGACCCCTTGTGGTGGGTTCCCACAAGTCACGGTCCCCGATGTAAAAGTCTTGAAGGTGTGGATAGTCACCTTCATGCATTGTGGGTGGGACGGTGATCATGTGTAGGATGTATGGTTCCTCCCTCGGGCGAAAGGGTATGAAGTCGGGTTCGGCCGACATGGGGAGGAATAAGAGAACCTCCGTGGTGATACAACCCACGGTGTACACGGAGGTAATGGACCCTAAGGCGGGGTGGGTGAAGCTACGACTAGTGGGTTGGTCGAAGCTCGGGCCAACGAATGCGTCAACTTCCATTGCGACCTAATCCCATAATAAGGTCATCCAATGTATCAACATGGTGACTAGAGCGGAATGTAGTGTGGAAGGAGTTGACGGCACTAATGGTAGGTGGGGTCAGTTGAAGGATAAGGAGGCGGGACCAAGCCATCCTTGAGCCAACTAAGTAGTGGCTCGGCTATGTAAAGTGTACCCGTTAGAAACACGGGTGGCTCGGGCTTTGGTGGCTCCAAATGAGAGGGCTCCGAAATAAGATCGGAAGGTGAGGGTGACAATGGAGCACTCTCGGGTGGTGAAGGCAATGGGGTAGGCAGTCCGATCGGCTCGAGACTCGGTTGGGAGGTAGATGTTTGCCGAAGGGCAGCCAGGGCAGCGTCGGCTCGCTGTAGGTCGTCATTAAATCGAGACTCAAATGGCTCGACCTCCAGAGCGACCTTATAGGACTGCGCCAGAGAGAATGCGTCGCGGATAAGACACTCCAACTGGAAGTGAAGGCGTAAACCTCTCCGGAACTGAAATGCGGCCGTGGTGCTCTCCTCTCCCAAACCATATTCCAACCAATACTTATGATAGTCCCGGATGTACTCGGACACGGACCTATCGCCTTGGACCGGTCGACATGGGTTGGCCATAGTTGCCAAGATGTGGGAATGGATCCCTAGGAATGGATATGCAAGGCCATTTTTTTTGTTTTATTTTATAAGTAAAAGTTTATGCAAACTAATGCAAACTCCTAGACACGACTTAGAATGCGATGCAAATGCAAGTTGAAATGAGACTCGACTACAACCTAGACTACACACCTAGACTTAACCAAAACTCGGTACGTGGCGGAGATAATCGATCTGAAGACCACTCGCGCAAGTGTGTGGCCTTCCCGATAGGCGTATCCTAACGTTCGGACAACACCTTTTTATATACTAATTAATGGTATGAAAATGCAACCTAGACCGACTTAGACGATGACTAGACGTAAATGACACTTTTTTTTTATTTTAGACACCCTAGACTCAACCCGGATGCTCTAATACCAAATTGATGCGGGACGGACCACGAACTCGACTCGAATTAGGAATGCGATCCTTGGACTCTAGACGAGCTCGCAATTGTCCCTTAGCGAGGGAAGACGTAGGACCGGGCACGGTTAAGAAACCGGCCATGAGTCACGGGTATCGGCTTTTCCGTGTAGACTCGGATCGAGTCACGGGACGGTACACTCAATCTCGCTCTCTCGCAGCGGTGATAATAGAATAACAAGCTAGAAACCTACACTCGCAGCGACATTCAAAGCTATACAAGATAAGCAAATGCGATAAAGAGTGGGGAGTGAGTGTACCTCCACGCTCCGGGCGTGGGGAAGACGTTCCCGGCCAGTTACGGTAACTCCCGGTTAACAACAGTAAAAACTTTTAATTACAGCAGTAATTATATTGCCCACTCCACGCAGGGAGGTAAAGGACTATAGTGGGGTCCGGGAGGACCGACCCTGGGTTGACGGGCAGCAATCTGGAGGCGAACTCAGCACGAACTCGGCATGTTGGTCCGACTCGACACTATTGCAACTCGGTGCTGCGCCAACTCGGTGGCTGACTCGGTGGACAGCAAGCAATCCGTTCCAAAGGAACGTCGCCTTCCTGATGTCTTATGGAGGCGCCGCTTGGCTGGGATGATGGCGGGATGTCCCGGATCGACTCCCTGAAGGGGCGGCACCCGAACTTGAATTTTGATATTTACTGTTGATTTTCCCCCGAACTGAATTTTCGGACCAGCACACAGAACAGATCTGCAGGCCGCGGCGACGAAAATCACTACGCTCAGATCCGGAGGCCGATCGAGGCGTGGCTGGTACCGATCGAAAGAGCACTCAGAGATATACAACATAATTTTTTTTAAGCTTCATCCACCACACGGATTGAAAATGAAAATCTCTGCAAGCTGACTTTTTTTTCTGACCCGGACTGACAGACACACAGGGCAGCAAACAATCTGCCTGAAACACACCCTTGACTGAGGGTAAACGATTTTTGTAGACTCTAAGAAAATTATGGTGGAAGGGGATATACGTGGGGAACACTCAGTAATTTTTTGGGATTTTCTAAAAATAGATAAGGGGTGACAAAAATAGAACAAGACGACTCTGTACTGTAGATCTGCAGAATGACAGATTGATAGGGGTGGACTAAAAATTACGGAAAAAATACCAAACGAACTCAGAATGAGGCATAAGATATATGGATGGAAAGCTAACAAAGAGAGGAACAAGCTCTCAAAATTTCAGCTCGATCAGACAAACACACAGAAAGGTAGATCCACGGAGGTGGGGTTCTGTCCTGATTTGGCCAGAACTTCGACGTAGCGGCGGTGGCGGCGCGATGGCGGCTCGATGGCGGCGGCGGCGGCGATGCTGAGCTTCACACTCAGGGAGGTGGTGGAGGAGAGGCTTCACACCTCTGAAATCTGAGCTTTCACAGCTCTAGAAAGGGAGAGAGGGGCGCCCAAGGGCTGGAGCAACAAATGGATTTCTTCTCATTAATTGCTAAGTAATTCAAAAATTACAAGGTATATATATAGAAAGTGTAAAAAGACTTAAACTAACCTCAGATCTAATTTTTGGGAGGGGTAATTAAGGGACATCACATTTTAGTCCAAACAAAATAAAAAAAAGAAATCCTAATTAATTCTAAATGGGGGGGTGCCCCCTTGACCAAGGGGGGGTGGTAGGTGGAGGTGGGTGTAGAATGTTGACAATTTTCACCCTTTGTCCCCCATGTGTCAATTTGACTAGTCCAACCTTCTAGATGGCCACCTAGGATGGTTGACCAGTCCCACTTGGCCTAGGTGGACTAATGGGAAAGGGGTGAGGACCCCCTAGCTGGACCTACTGTCATTTTGCATAAAAACCCACACAATCCAAGGGAATGACAATGTGGCTTATCAAGCCTTATAATGGCGTACATACTTTCCCGAGGATATAAAAGCAAACTAAAGGACACAAATATAAAATGAAAAGTTAATGCTCGGCGTCGATTCCCATCATTCCGTGCCTCTGGTAGGCGTTACCATGTTAGGCAGTTCACCTGCGGTGCGGTGTAAGACGTCAGGGGACGCTACCGACTGTGCTTCTGTGGGAGGTACTCCTGTCGAGTCGGGAGTGACAGACGGTCAATCGTTGCGACTTCGACCTTCAGGTTTTATCGTGTTGACCGTGGTGTTTCGGTCATTTCACCGTGGCACGTGTGTCGGTCTTCGTGCCGTGAGACCGGTGTTTTGTAGATGGCAGGGCTTCCCTTTCCGAGGTACTCGCTTACTGCTAGCGTAGCGGTTTCTCCGTTTGTGAGGTAGGGTTTGAGTGATCCCTACTGAGTCTTGTTCTGAGACTCATTCCCTGCGTGTTTTTACCGTGTTTCAGGTGAGGCGCGGCTTCAGGGGAGCGCGTCTGAGGCTCACGTGATTCAGGTGCCCAGCGTTAGTGCCAGAGGTCAGAGCCGGGATATGTCCCGTGTAACTGTACTTTTCTTTTTATCTCGGTACTAGTTGTGGACTACTACTGTTGTTATTTTGTTATCTTGTGGATCATGTATCATGTAAAATGTTAATTTATTCTCTGCTTAATTATATAACTATTTAATTTCTACAATTATTTGTGATACTTGTGTAATCTCCACACCATCCTTTTAACCCTTCCGAGTCTTCGGACTCGTGGGTGGCGGTGCGAGTCTCGGGTTATCGGGCCTTCCCGGTAATCAGATTCTCAGGTCATTACAGCTGGTATCAGAGCGCGGTTGTGGAATTATACGAGAATCATAAGTAATTGTGGTGGTCCACTAGTCCACAGCAATGATGTACAGTTGACGCTGGCATCGGGCATCGTGTGTTTTTCTTAACCTTGCCGTTTCCATGTTTTCTGTCTTTTGCTTTAGGAGCGAGCATGGCATCGAGGCGGGGCACTCGCTCTCGGCAGGGGCAGTCGGCTGGAGGTCAGGAGATCCAGCAGGAGGTTCAGCAGGAGCAGGAGGAGTAGAGTAGAGTGCCACCAGCGGCCACCGAGGCAGTGGATACCGCGAGGTTTCCGGGGGCCGAGGATTTCTTCCGTGGCATGTTCCAGCTTATGTCGCAGCAATTCGGCGGAGAGGCCGGAGAGGGCTCGTCGACCAGGGGTGGGCCAGGCCGAGCAGTGAGGGATTTCATGCAGTTCTATCCACCTTACTATGGCGGTCAGCGAGACCCTGATATGGCTCGAAGTTGGCTCGACGAGATGGAGCGGGTGTTCAGTTCCATGCGGTGTACTGCGGAGAACAGAGTGATGTTGGCCTACAACCAGTTGCAGGGTACGGCTCGGGAGTGGTGGTCTTCCGAGTGGAAGACGTCTTTCCAGCTTCGTCCACTTGAGCAGATTGTGTGGAGTGACTTTGTCAGTGTATTCAAGCGTACCTACTGTCCAGAGTATATTGCTACGCAGCGGATGCGTCAGTTTTTGGAGCTGGTTCAGGGCGACATGTCCGTGTTGCAGTATGGGGCCCGATTTGTTGAGCTAGGTCGGTATGCACCTCATATCATGGAGCATGAGAAGGTGAAGACCGCACAGTTCGTACAGGGCTTGAGGTAGGAGTTGAGGCACCATTTGATCGTGAATGCTGTCACCGATCTGGAGATAGCGTCTCGTGTTGCGGCTTCTTTGGAGATGGATATGCAGAGGACTCGAGGACTGATTAGCCAGGGGCAGTCTTTGTCGGGTCGCAGCCAGCAGTCGGCTACCCAGAAGCATGGTTCCTTTCAGCATGCAACGGGTGGTTCAGGAGCGCCGGCACCGGCAGCGTCGGCGACAGGATTTGTGTCTTTTGGCTCTAAGGTCAAGAAGTTCATCGGGAAGAGTTTCCGGAAGAAGAAGCACAAGGATCAGGGGCAGGCATCATCGGGCAGTGTATAGCAGCCGGTCCCGTTTCAGCGTCAGGTATCAGTGGGTGGATCGCGAGGACCGTGCCCACGGTGTAGCGAGTACCACCCAGGCAGGCAGTGCACAGCGCCGATAGTTTGTTTCCGGTGTAACCAGCCAGGGCATATGGCGTGTGACTGTCCTCAGAGGCAGCAACAACAGTTTCCTCAACAGCAGCAGGTTCCCCAGCAGGAGAGGCCACAGCAGCAGCAGTAGCAGGGACAGTATCCGTCGCTGCCCAGGTCAACTAGTGTGGGAGGCAGGCAGAGAGCTCGAGGCTAGATTACACACATGAATAGGGCAGAGGCACTGACGTCGCAGCTCGTGGAAGGTACCGTTTAGATTTTGGGTTGTGCGGCTCGGGTTTTGTTCGATTCTGGCGCATCTCATTCGTTTGTTTCGGAGGATTTCACGCTGAGTATCGAGGAGCCGGTGACCCAGTTGTCTTGTGATTTGGCAGTGGAGTTGCCTTCGGGTGATTTTATGATCACTCCGTATTGTTTCGATGAGGTTCCTGTGTGGGTTGAAGGGCGGAGTTTGCCGGCTAGGCTCTATGCATTGCCGCTTCAGGACTTTGATGTGATTTTGGGCATGGATTGGCTCGAGGCACATCATGTTTTGGTGGATTATGTCTCGAAGAGGGTTTATTTCCGGCGACTTCACGGACCCACCTTCTATTTCCAAGGTATCAGGTCTTCCTCTTCCCGCTTTCTTATTTCTGCGATTCGAGCTCGTCGTTTGCTTGGTGCGCGTTGTCAGGGTTTCCTCGCTTATGTGGTCGTGGCAAACCGGATGGAGCCGAATGTCGAGGACATTCCTGTAGTGTGCGAGTTTCCCGATGTTTTTTCGGATGACTTACCTGGATTGCCTCCCCAGCGGGTGATTGATTTCATGATCGAGATTGTGCCTGGTACGGGACCTTTGGCGAAGGCTCCCTACCGTATGGCCCCCGCTGAGTTGAGAGAGTTGAGGGCGCAGTTACAGGAGTTGCTGGCCAAGGGGTACATTCGTCCTAACTTTTTCCCTTAGGGTGCGCCAGTGTTGTTCGTGAGGAAGAAGGACGGTAGCTTACGGTTGTGCATTGACTACCGGCAGCTGAATGAGGTGACCATTAAGAACAAGTATCCGTTGTCGCGGATTGATGACATGTTTGACCAGCTTCAGTCTGCGCGAGTGTTCTTGCGGATTGATTTGTGGTCCGGTTATTATCAGTTGCGGATTCGAGAGTCTGACGTGGAGAAGACTGTGTTCAGCTCGAGGTACGGGCATTATGAGTTCTTGGTGATGCCGTTCGGGCTCACCAATGCCCCCGCAGCCTTCATGGACTTGATGCAGAGAGTGTTTCGTCCGTATTTGGACCAGTTCATGGTCATATTTGTGGATGACATCATTGTCTATTCACGGTCTGCTGAGGAGCACGCGTACCATTTGGGTGTGGTGCTACAGACGTTGAGAGATCACCAGTTGTATGCGAAGCTCGGTAAGTGCGAGTTCTAGCTTCGTGAGGTGCACTTTTTGGGGCACGTGATTTCTGGTGATGGTATTTCCGTGGACCCTGCCAAGGTCGAGGCAGTAATGTAGTGGCTGAGGCCAAGGTCTGTGACGGAGATCCGGAGTTTCTTGGGGCTTATGGGCTATTATCGTCGGTTTATCTATGATTTTTCTCGCATTGCGGCCCCGATGACCAGACTTACGCGGAAGGATGTGCCTTTTGTCTGGACTGATGAGTGTGAGCAGAGTTTCAGGGAACTGAAGAGATTGCTCACCTCGGCTCCGGTGTTGGTTTTACCTTCTGGATCGGGAGGTTTTGTGGTGTGTACAGATGCTTCCAGGGTCGGATTGGGTGCTGTGTTGATGCAGCATGGTAGAGTGGTGGCGTATGCATCTCGGCAGCTGAAGCCCCACGAGGAGAACTACCCTACCCATGACCTGGAATTGGCGGCTGTGATCTTCGCGCTGAAGATCTGGAGGCATTATTTGTATGGTGAGAAGTTCGAGGTGTTCACTGACCATCAGAGTTTGAGGTATGTGTTCACGCAGAGGGACCTTAACCTCGGGCAGAGGCGTTGGATGGAGTTTATGAAGAATTATGACTTCACCCTGTCTTATCAGCCGGGCAGGATGAATGTCGTCGCCGATGCTTTGAGTCGGAAGGTCGCGGTCAGTGCCTTGATGTTGAAAAAGTGGAGGCTCTGGGAACAAGTGCCCGAAGTGTCTTTCAGGCTCAAGATTCCTCAGGAGCCAGGGTTAGCGGTGCTTGCGAGTCTGACTGTCACGCCTGCTATCCGCCGTCAGGTGACAGAGGCTCACCATGCAGACCTTGAGTTGCCCCAGATTTTGGCTATGACTGATGTGGAGCTCGGTGAGGATGGTGCGGTGAGGTTCCGTGGTAGGCTGTACGTCCCAGCTTAGGAGCAAGTTCGTCGTGCGGTGTTGCGCGAGACTCATGGGAGCAGGTACACCGTACACCCAGGTACGACAAAGATGTATCGGAACTTGCGGAGGCAGTTCTGGTGGCCTGGCATGAAGAGAGATGTGGCCGAGTTTGTGGCCAGGTGCCTGACCTGTCAGCAGGTGAATGCGGAGCATCAGCGAGCAGGAGGTACTCTCCAGCCCTTGGATGTTCCTGCGTGGAAATGGGACCGCGTGACCACTAATTTTGTGGTGGGATTGCCGAGGACTCTGAGTGGGCAGGAAAGTACTTGGTTGCTAGTGGATAGGCTGACGAAGGTGACTCGGTTATTACCGGTCAAAGTCAGCTGGAGTGTGCCCAAGTTGGCTCGTCTTTATGTGGAGCGGATTGTTCCGTTGCATGTGATTCTCATTTCCATTGTGTCGGATCGGGATCTGCGCTTCACGTCTGGATTCTGGATGAATTTCCAGCGAGCTCTTGGCACGGATTTAGCTTTTAGCTCAGCGTACCATCCTCAATCAGATGGTCAGTCAGAGAGGACCATCCAGACTTTGGAGGATATGTTGAGATCTTACTGCCTGGAGTGGCAGGGGAGTTAGATTCACCACCTGCCGTTGGCGGAGTTTGCCTACAACAATAGCTATCATTCGAGCATCGGTATGGCTCCTTATGAGGCGTTGTATGGGCGTCCGTGTCGGACTCCACTGGATTGGTTTGAGGTTGGTGAGCGTGTTTTGACGGGACCGGGGTTGGTGCAGCAGTGTGTGGATGTTGTGCACTTGGTTCGTCAGAACATGTTGGCAGCCCAGAGTCGGTAGAAGAGTTATGCTGACCGTAGGCGGCAGCCTCTCGCTTTCGCCGTTGGCGATCGTGTGTTTTTAAGAGTTTCTCCGATGAAGGGGGTGATGCGCTTTGGACGGCGTGGGAAGCTGAGTCCCCGCTATGTGTGAGCGACGTCATGCGGAATCCTGCGGGGAGCGAAGCGCGCTCATTTTGATGTGACACAGAAAGAGAGAGAGATAGAGACCGCCATGGGAGATTGCTCCGGCGGGATATGCAGAATAGATATGGCGTAATAAATACGGGGATTAAACAGCCATAGCGGGAAATGACTCTCCGCGACCTCAGGGGGATGGGAATGGTGCAGAATTTAAAAGACGTGAATTTAAACGGCTATAGCACCACCACGGGAGATTGCTCCAGTGGGGTATGGGCCTCGAAGAGATGAAAATAGCGTAGAATTTAAGAGGCAGAATTTAAACGGCCATAGCATCACCACGGGAGATCGCTTCAGTGGGATATAGGCCTCGAATAGATGAAAATAGTGCAGAATTTAAGAGACAAAATTTAGACGGCCATAGCACCACCACGGGAGATTGCTCCAGTGGGATATAGGCCTCGAAGAGATGAGAATAGGGTAATATTTAAAAGACAGAATTCAAACGGCCATAGCGGGAAGTGACTCGCCGCGGCCTCGAAGATATGGTGTGATCGCCAGGGGCTGGAGATCCCAAAAATAAAAAGAGTGATCGCGTTTACCTCAAAAGTGAAAAATGGTGGGTTGCTTCTTCCTCTCCCTTCGGCCGGCCGACGGAGAGGTCCTTCTTTAGTTACCCTTGCAAAAAATAAACAAAGAGCAAATGAATCAGAAAAATGGCAGTGTAGTATTAATCCTTTGTGATGAAAATAGCGAAATCATGGCGAGACACACACCTGGTTGGTGTTATTTTTAAACCCCTCTCAGACATGAGTAGGAGGAAAATGCTATGATGGATGAAGGATCGTGCAAACGTGCATAAAACAGAACTCTTTTATGGAGCGAGATGATAGATGACGGATGATGCATGCAATAGAAACGACAAAAGAGAAAGGGGGAAAATGGCTTATTGAAGGTGCCAATGGCGGGATCCGGTGGAGCTTCGGCAACGTGGGGACGTCGTGGAAGCACGGTGGATGAAGATTGCCTTCCTCTCGCGAGCGCGGGCACCCAAAAATCCGGCAGAACTTCCTCCTACAAAACCCACGGGTTAGAGAAGAATCCGACAGAGTTTCCCTCTCCTCTGTCGGATCTGAAGCTCTATGATTTTGAGGGAGGGGGGTCCCTATTTATAGGGAAAATTTTTATTGGGGCGTCCAGGGTCCTGGACGCCTCAATGTTGAGGCGTCCAGCTGATTGGACGCGTCCATTATTTTTATTTTTATTTTTATTTATTGAGGCGTCTAGGACCCTTGACGCCTCAATGACTTTCCATTAAAACGGCATCGAAAATCGTCGATAGCAGAGAAAGCGAGTGGTTTCGGCGCCTAACTTTGACTTCTTAAGACGCGTCTAAGATCAATGACGTCTTCATGATTGGATTTATTCGAAACGTCAAACTAGTCGGCCGGAGCGACGCCGCACGCGTGCTGCACGAAACTCTGAAGGAGGCGTCTAGGGTCCTGGACGCCTTTAAAAGAGACGTCCAATTACCCTGCCACTTTCAAAAAGGAAAAAGAAATATTTAAAAAATAATATAAAAATATTTTTATGAAGACGTCAAGATACCTTGACACCTCAAAGTGAGGCGTCAAACCATCTTGACACGTCAAAAAAAATTTCACGAACAAATTCAAAAAAATGTAAAAAAATTTAGAAAAATAGGAAATCACCAAAGTAATTAAAAGTGTGAAGGTAACCTTGAAGAATCATAGTGTAATATGAGATTTACTCACGGTAAGGTCAAAACGGCGTGTCTACAGCTGTCCCGCCTTGGTGTCTGCTTTGCAAGGGAGTGGCACGTAATAGAGTGTCATAGAAGTGAAATGAAATGGAGTGGGAGTGGACTGAAAAGTAGATGCCAAGGTGTGATGAGACACGCTTTTAACATTATGGTTTGGAATATTTTCAGAGTTTCAATGAGGCGACCTTGAAGAAGGTCTTCTGAATTCGACAATTGCTTGGACGGAAATCAAACAAGGAAGGGGAAGACATGCGCTCAGGCACAAGTAGAAAAAGGGACCAACTTCTCTGCGCGGAAGTACCAAGATCATAAACCTGCAGGTTTCACCTTTGGGGAGCGGTTACCAGCCCATGTGGAAGTGCTGCGGCCAAGGTGGGTCAAATGGAGTAACAGTAAATGAACATTTGAGGATCAATCCAAACAAGGGTCTCTTTTGGAAGAACAGTCCAGGGCTGTCTCAAGGAAACTCAGTATCTCATTCGGAATGGAATATCTCATATTATAAGACTTAAGCACGGCGGCCTTCACAATCGAATTACTTTGGATGATCTTCTGCAATGGAATCAAAGTCCTACATGAATACATGCTGGGTTTAAAAGAAAACTTAAAACAAACTAAAATAGAAAATAGCCAA
This sequence comes from Amorphophallus konjac, assembly GCA_022559845.1. NCBI lineage: Eukaryota > Viridiplantae > Streptophyta > Magnoliopsida > Alismatales > Araceae > Amorphophallus > Amorphophallus konjac. The sequence continues at coordinate 11,555,560 of CM040124.1, forward strand.
GGATAATATTGTCAAGTTGTTAAGAATGGGTCAGGATACCGATCCGATGAGCTGATATTGAGCCGGTGCCCGTTTATCCACGCACCAACTCACTGAATGGAACCATCGTCCCCATGCTTTCACAACTTAACGGCCTATCCGTACAACCCAAATTCCTCTGAACTTATCATGGTTTTTGTTGAAGGGGAACTCAAACTCTAGATTCGTTCAGGCTGCAAGATCCTTGACATGTTCTAATAGCGTAAATATCATATAATACAATGCATGACATGGTGGGACCAGTCACCGAATGGTGGCATATTGTGACGACCCGGATCTCGGATACCAGATATACCCGATAGGATAGTCGAATACACCTGATACCACTTGGAACCCGCGAGGCCTCCCAAGAGCGGTAAGGCTCCGAAGGGAAAAATGATTGTCGTGTAGTACATTGAACTGACAGATATAGCAGTAAGCAATTAAATTTCATTAGACCGGGTTGCTAAAAAAGTAGAAATAAAATTACTATTTAATTATCAGATTAAATTTAACAATTATATACCCAGAGTCATGTCCGAAGGAAAGACAACAAGTCTACCAATTACAGTCGACAGAGAAGAAAGACGTACCAGAGAGTCGGGGGAAACCCGACGAGGGTACCAGCTGGCCACGACAACACGCAAATCCAGGAGCCACGGAAGCAGAACGAACATCACCCCACCTGAAAAGTAGGGGTGACCCTATTGTCACTGGCTCAGTAGGGGTCACGCGGATCCCCACTAAAAAACACGCAGTAACACGCTAAAACTGCAGGTAAACGACATCAGTAGCCAAACAGGAAAGCTACACTAGAAAGCTGCAAGTCTATACTAGAACGCAGTAAAGGAATAGACGGGTAGCAGGAGTAGGGAGCAAGCTAAGGAAGAGGGGGAAGAGCCCGTGCCAAACAACGGCTACCGAACTAACCTCGGCACCCCAAACTACTCCAAGCAACAGTAGGAAGGCGACTCGGAGCTGACACAGTCAGGAGTTGCCGATCTGCCGACAAAACGCCAGGCCTAAAGCGAAGACCCGCAAGGACAACAAGAAAGCCTAGGAGAACCTAGACCGATAACCAATAACACGACCAGGACGTCGTGCACACTGCCCCATGCATGACCAGAACGTCGCGGAGGCAACCGAACACTGACATCGAGTACAGCCACAGAAAGGCTACCCCGGGAAGGTCACGACGAATAGAAACGTCGAGAGTCACGTGTCACATGACGGGAGTGCCACTCCATAGCCACCTGCGTCCACTGACGTCTTATGCTGCGCTCCACGTACCGAGTCTAACAACGCCTAACCAAACAGGCGGAGACTCTAGTACACGCTGACCGGACCCAAACCAGAACAGCAACCGAATTCGAGTAACTAGTCAGGGGAACGCCCGTCGACGCCTCGTCCACAAGCCCCTAACCACGTGTGCACACACTGGCTCTCGCCTAAGCTAGGCCTCTAACTAGTATTCTCCCCCCGTAGGACGCTACGGTAACCGAGCCGGGAGCCCACGGAACTAGCTTAGGAACCGTTTAACGGGAACACCCCACCCAGCACTCCTGAGGTGGGTCGACAACTGAAAGTCGAGGGTAACAGAAAGTGGAGGCTCACGAACACAAAGACCCAAAACACAAGTGCCGAAGTACAGACAGGTTAAACAGACACTATCACCCGTACTTCCAAGCACCAATGGCAGTACAGACAATCTGCCGACCGACTCAGGACAAGGCAACTAGACCTACCAGCGTAACGATCCTTGAGTCGGACGACTCAAAGGCAAGATCGTCACGAACAGCGGAACAAGCTGCCAATCGGTCTAACTCCTAAGCCAGGGAAAACAACACACTCCGTAGGAAAACGACGCACGGAGACCTGAGGGAACACCGAGAACCCTCAGCACGCTAGGACACACGGACCCAGGTAGGATGACACCTCGAGGTATCCAGAACCAATGTCTCGAGCTGGACAGAACCACCGAGACACACAAAGCCACCTGTCAACCCCCGGGTAACCCCCGGTTGACCGGAGCCAGACAACACCGACACAAGCAATCGACGCACCGACGCACACAACAAGCACAAGCACTCCTGGCTGTCCCATCATGGTTACTGCCCTCATAGGACGTCAATAGACACCCACGGGTCACGGGCAAACCACGAGACCAAGCCAAGACAAGCGGAAACCGAAACGGCAATAACAACGCTCTGGCAAAACGGACCGTCATTCAACCACTAGGCAGACCCAACAGTCAAGGAACAACCGCCACGTAACCAGTGGCAAGGGCATTGGCAGTTCTAGATCGCGTCGTTAGGGAATTGTCGCAGTCAGGGAAAAGACCGCACCCAGTCACCTAACTCGACCGATCCAAAAGACTACTGCCACACAAACAAAGCCCTAGAACACAAACCTACGACTGCCCAACACACGGGCGAACACCGAACCACCCAACGGCCATCACGACCACAACAGGGCTGTAACGCACCACCACAGGCGCGTTAAACGAGCCCGACGCACCAGGACAGGTGCGTTAGAGCCAATCAGGCCCAAGCTTAAAAACTGGTCGAATAACAGGTAACGGTCCATCACGGACGTGTTACAGCACCCTGGCGCATGAAGGCAAGGCCGTTAGAGCCAACCGACACAGCCACCCAACTCGGCCAAACAGCGTGTAACGGCCTAGGACGGGCGCGTTACAAGGCTGTGACGCACAGGGGAACGACCGCTACAGGAACTGATTGACACGGTCAAATCCGGTCAAACAGCATGTAACGGCCCAAGGAAGGGGCGTTACAGGGCTGTGACGCATGAGGACTGGGCCGTCAGGGTAACCGGCTGACCAGAACCTCAAGAAAATGAAATGGTTGTGACGCACCTACCTGGATGCGTCAGAGGGATGTGACGCACCAATGATGGACCGTCACACTCTCACAGCCTCACAAAAACTGAAAACACCCAGAGCCTGTGGCGGTCTATCGTAGGGCCGTCAGAGACTGTGACGGTCTCTGAAACGATTGCTACACCGGCCACGGCGGGAAAACAGTGGAAATGCCGAATCGGCTCGTTCCACGCCCCATACACGCCAAAGCGCAGGTGATACAAAGCTAAACGACGAAAAACAACGTCTGGAAGCTAAAAAGCCAACATGCACGTGCTAAAACGCAAGAACGGGGCGATTCTGACGAATCGACCCAAAACGGGCCACCGGGGTTCCCGGACTCCTACCGGCCCCGAATGACAACCGATCGACACGAAACTGACGTGAATGGGATCCAGACATCCCAGCGGTCATTTTAACACCAACCACGCCACAAATGGTTGCCGTTTTCCGACGAACCCTGAAAACCCCAAAAACTACGGTTTTCACTAAACTGGCCCGATCTCCCCCGATCGAGCACCAAACTACGCACAGAAGCAGGGAAAATGTGCGGAATGAAGTGGTGGTCCATCTCCCTACCTCCACCGAAGAAACCGAGCGCCGAAGCAACTAAACCGTGCCGAAAACCACATCGCGAACCGAACCGTCGGCTTTGAATCCACCGTTCGGGATCGCGTGTTGACGCCTAAAATAAAAATAATAATAATAGCAGCGATGAAACAATAATAATAACCCTAAAATACCTTTATTTCTGACAAAATGTCTTATTTCTGTTATCTTGTTTTCAGGAATAGAAGAAGAAAAGAAGAGACGGTCGGCTCTAATAGAGAACCACTGAAGCGAGACACAAGATCTCGGAAGATACTCGGGGCCATCCCCGAACGAGCAAGAAAGAAGCCCAGCCGACAAGATATGTCAGCCGATGAGTCAGCCCTCACAACTGAAGAAATGAACATAAGAAGCCCAAAAGCCCTAAATGGGCCAATACCTGTGGCACCGAGAAGCTGCTGAAGAGGCCCACGGCCACCAAAAGGCGCACCGATAGTGGCCACGCCGAAAGCCCAACAAGGCCCATATGGGGAAGGGGCGCCGAGAAGCCTACTGCTTCCGACTAAGGCGCGCCGGGAGCTGCCATCGACACCACCTGCCGCGCCGGGAGCCTCGTCAAGGGCGCGCCGGTTGCTATCGGCCGAGAAGTCAGTCAAGGGGCCTATATAAACCCACTCCTTCGATGAAACGAAGGGGGGCGGACAGAAGAGGAAGGAAATCAGAAGGAAAAAAAAGGAAGAGGCAGATATTGAGAGGATAGCCAGAAACCAAAAAGAGAAAACGAGAGCTCGAAGAGAAGGAGGAAGAAGAAGCTGCAGGTGGGTTGCTCCGGGGAGGGAGAGGAGTCAATGCTCCGCCCTCCCCCATGCTTTCTTTCCTTTTCTTTGATGTAATCTAGCGAGTTCTTTTTCTCGATTTATCAAATGTAGCCGGACAATCCCGGTTCTACTTTGTACCTCTCTGCTTCTTATATTCCCTTTCATGGTTGATGTAAGTGTGAGACGATGCAATGAAATGGAATCCTGCAGTTGCAGTGATGAATATTGGGCAATCGAAGTTCTTCCCCTTTGCGTCCTGTGGATATGTCTTCTATTTGAAATGCATAATAGTTTATACAGTACCGGTTTCAGAATCCTCGTTGGTTCTCCGAAGAGGAATGAGGATAGGACCCCCACCCCCATCTAATGGGTGATTGGGCTCCATTTCCTTCTCATTTCCTGTCTCAATGGCAGATTCTCCGCATATGTTCCGAGTTTTTCCCTCGAGCCCTTCATGTTGTTCAGGAACCCGAGATACCAATCTCTTGGTTCCCTGAACTGCCAGGCTTTGGTGAATGATAATTTTGATCCCTGGGTCCTCCATTCTAAGCCTTGAATGCTTAGGGCCTGGAGTTTCGGTGCTAAAAGTCCATCCATCACCAGTTTTCGACGCCATTGGGTTCGTCCAGGGGATCAGAGACAGTCATCTCTTGATCCCCCAGACGGCTGACGGCAAACAGAAAAAGCTTCTCAGGTCCGGACGATGATCTCTCTTCTGCCTCCTGATTTGGTCTCTCGGCTCCCTTGGCATCCCTCTAGCAGAGGCATCCATGAGACCACCCCTTACACCCCAGATCCGGTCCCAATCCGAGCCAGAAAACTCAAAATTCCCAAAACCAGAGTGCCGTAATCAAGCCTTGAAATCCTTAACCTTTTTACCTTCTCGGCGCGATAATTTCCCCGCCGAGAACTACGCTGCCGAGAGGCCTCCCTCTCCAGCAAACCGACAAAAATCACTTCAAACCCGTTTCAGGGCAAACCTCCCAGCCCACAGGCTCCCGGCGCTAGGCTCCCGGCGCGGCGAGGAGCGCGCCGAGAAGCCCCACGCCGAGACCCTCTTCAAGCCATTTCCACGTGAACCCCCCTCAATACACCTTTTCTGGCCTGGAGGCTTCCCGGCGTCGGGAACCCCCTTCTGCCTCCCAGCCGCGCCGAGACCCCTCCTTAGCCATAAAAAGAAGACCACGCCGAGATCCCCCCCTTGGCCGTCTCCTTTGCGCGCCGGGAAGCCCACGCCGGGAACCTCCTGGCCACTTCCTTTGCGCGCCGGGAAGCCCACGCCGGGAACCTGCCTGGCCGTCTCCTCTTCGCACTAAGTAGCCCCTTGCGCCGGGAGTCCCCTTCTGCCTCCCAGCTGCACCGATAACCTACTCAAATATTGTTACTGGGCCTTCAATCCAAATTTTGTTCCGGGGGCTCCGCCCCCGGAAACCCCCGCAAGGGGCGCTGCCCCCTTGACCCCCGCGACCTGACCGGGCAGGTCGATCCCCGCGACCTGACCGCGCAGGTCGATCCGCGTGCGAGGGCGCAGCATTGAGCGTTCGCTCACTTTCCGTCGTCCCGCATCGGGTTCACGAATAACCCCTTTAGCTCGGGAGGGCTCTGCCACTGCATGAGTTCCGCCGGCTTCTACAGGGAATATCGAACATTGCCCCATGGCAGACATGCGGTTCGGGAAGTTCAGCACTTCTCTCTTTCGGCTTTCATCCCGGCACTCCGTGGGTGATAGTCTATTTCCCCCTGGGCATAATCCAGATTAAAAGGAAATGCTGTCGAAATATCGATCGATGCTTTGAACCCCCATCATGGCCACGGCCCAGTCTGCCTGTGACTGAGATTTTCCCTTCCCCCTTAAGCCCGGTCTTTGAACTGCTGACTTAACGATATCATCTGTATCTATGGTTGATGTTATTATCTTGCCCGCCTCCCTGGCTCCGATATGAAGTTCCATTTGCGCACATGAATATATGTTTGCCTCTCGAGGCCTCCTATTTTTGGCGTTTAATCAAGGGTTGTCCTTCTTAGGAAGGGCGTAATTAACGTCATAACCTTTATGGTATGACGGACTTCTGGTCCAGACGCGATCACTCACAATCGACTGACCAAGTCAGATCGAGCGCACAATGAAATCGTCACACATGTGACTGGCACGCCAATAAATCAATAAATAAATAAATAAAAATAAATAAGATAAATCCGCGTTCCCACATCGCGCCCAAATTGCACCGATCCTCGCTCCATCACGCGCCTCAGTAGCTCCCCAGCGTCGTCACCTCCCCCACGGCCGCCTCCGTTCACAGCCGGAGTCGAGAGGGTGAGAGAACGAGAGAGAACGGGAGAGAGAGAGAGTGAGAGCGTGAGTGAGATGAGAGAGAGGGGGGGTTATAAAAAAAAGGAATTAGAAATTTTATCTAATTTTTGAAAATCCGTAAAATGCGTCGAAAATGCACTAATTCGTAAAAATACGTAAAAATAGTCGAAACGATCGGCTCGAAGAGTACATCGCAACTGCGGTGTCCATGAGTCGATGAATTGAGAAATAAACTCACCGTAGGGTTCCGTAACTAGTACGAGGAAAAAACTCACACGGATCGTAAAACTCAACTCGGGAGCTACAAAAGCGATCTAAAACTCTCCAAAAAGGATCCGAAAGACCTGATAAAGATCCGATAAAGATCCACTAAGGATACGGGATATTACATCCTCCCCTCCTTCAAGAAATTTCATCCTCGAAATTAAGGACTAACAAGAAGGAAGAAGCAGGGACGGACAACCCGACGGATACAACCACGAACCAACATAAATCTCGAGAAACACAGCTCAAAGGAACACAGTCAGACCACCATCATAAGTACACGCTCTGGGCAGAGCACAACACAAGGGAACACAAGTCCGACACCTCCGAAATAGGGCAACGTCGTTCACGTCTCACCAGAAATGGAGACACGACTGCCACAACAACAGACGACCAAAACCGAGGAACACAACGACAGCATGGCAAGCAGCAACTTACATAAGGAGACACAGCCCTCTCAGCTGATAGCTCGACCACATCATCGGCTCCAGTGCCAACGGCGGCAGGGAATACCTGGCACATAGGACGCCAACGACAACAACACCACTAGACCACAAGCGCAATCAAGTCAGTCCTCATCAGACAACACAATCTGATCGAGTCGTGAGCTACTCTACCAGGAAAGAAGAGTACGGCAAGCTACTGACAAGACAATGGTCCAAGGTAAAAACACAAAATCATACGGAAACAGCACTCACAAAACAACACAGCGGCGATACTCGCAAGATTCCGGCTCCGTATGGCACACAGAACCACGGAACACGACTGCAAGCAGGGTCACATCATGGCACAATGGTAGCTGATCACATGACTATAGAGAACAAGTCATGCATCGAGTAGCTTACCAAGGAAGACCCACAACAACGAGAAAATGACACGGAAAGCCACAATCTCGGGGAACGCATCTCAAGGACCACAAACATGCCTCGAGAGCACAACACCCACGAGAAGAAATGCAGAGTAGAGGGTACTCAATCAGCAGGAATGCCGACAAATTCCCCAACACTCGCAGAGGCCAGTACCGATAGCAGAATAACTCTAGCAACATCACGGCAACAGACAGAGTTAAGGCACAAGAAGCTAAGACGAAGTCACATCGAGAAGAAGCAAATCTCTCGACCGGCCAGAATCTAACAACAACGATCCTGGACCAGTGGGTAGCCAACCCACATGCTTCCGCCGCGCACACAAGGAACGCACATAGGAAATAGAACAACCTCGGCAATCGCATCTCAGCACACACCAGGCGCCATCGTAATCTATGAAGATCGCGAATAACACGCCACGAGCACCGATCCAGCGAACAACCGATCACAAGAGCCTAAGTGTAACGGGAGAAGAGCAGCAGCTTCAGCACAAAGCACAAGGAAAAATGCTAATCTCAGCTTACCTCCACGTCCTGAAACGATAAATGAGCCCTCACAACACATCGGCCATTGGACACGGCACGACAGAATACGGCACGCGACAGCTCTCGACACAAGGATTAGGTGCAAAGCCAAGCAACCGTACAGCAAGAAGCAGATCAGGCTCAGAACAAGGTTACCCACACTTAAGTAGACACAGGACAAAGGCACCACTAAGACAATAGTTCCAAGGAAAACCTCGAAAAGAATCCACCAGACGGGACGAGAAGCATCAAGCTCAATAACAATAGCTCACCAGGAAGGGAAAATCCTAGCTTGCCTGAGCAACTTCTCAATCACGGAATCTAATCGAGCACTTTAACCGAAATGAAGCACATCAGGAGCTGAACAGACTCAAGTCGGGACGACCAAAACAACGTGGGAACGAGTACGGTCCTCAGACCAAGACCAAAGGTCAACAACAACCTGAACAACTTACAAGAAAACCCTCGAACAACGTACCACAAATTCAAGCCTTTCGGCGAACACTGCCAAGCACGGCATGATCGAGACAAACATCACAACGGTAAAGAGGCACCTCGTCACACCCTGACGAGAGCAAAACCACCGCGCACAGTGCTAGAACAGCACACACCAGACAATACACGAAAACCAAGCGACACTGAACCGTAAAACCGAAGCCAGCCGAAGATTGTACTAGACTTTAACGACTCTGGTAACCACATATCTGAGATTCCCATATACTTCACACGACAACGCTCTGATAGCTCAGAAAGAAACTCCGAACATCTCAGAACACTGCTCTGATACCAACTATGACGACCCGGATCCCGGATACCAGATATACCCGATAGGATAATCGAATACACCTGATACCACTTAGAACCCGCGAGGCCTCCTGTAACGACCCGAGAATCCGATTACCGGGAAGGCCCGATAACCCGAGACTCGCACCGCCACCCACGAGCCCGAAGACTCGGAAGGGTTAAAAGGATGGTGTGGAAACTACACAAGCATCACAAATAATTGCAGAAATTAAACAGTTATGATATTAAGCAGGAAATGAATTAACATTTTACATGGTCCTCAATAAAATAACAACAACAGCAACAGTAGTCCACGACTAGTACAGTGACAAGAAAGAAAAGTACAGCTACACGGGGCATCCCCCGGCTCTGACCTCTGGCACTACCTCTGGGCACCCGCACCACGCTTCCGCTGCGCTCCCGACACGCTCCCCGAAGGTGGCGCCTCACCTGAAACACGGTGAAAACACGCAGGGAATGAGTCTCGGAACAAGACTCAGTAGGGATCACTCGAACCCTACCTCGAAAAACGAGAAACCACTACTCTAGCGGTAGAAAGGTACCTCGGAAAGGAAAGCCCTGTACTCTACAGCACTAGACCCTAATGGCACGCAAACCGACACACGTGCCACGGTACGAGAAGACCGAAACTCAACGGTCGAACCGTCAAAACCCGAAGGTCGGAAACACACGACTGACAGTCTGACACTCCGTACTCGACAGGAGTACCACCCACTAGAAGCACAGCCGGTAGCGTCCCCTGACGTCTTACACCGCACCGCAGGTGAACCGCCTGACATGGTAGGTCCTACCCGAGGCGCAAACACCGTACAAGTAACCACAACAAGTGACTAGCTGGGGTCACGCCCGTCGACGTGGGTCCAACCGCCCCCAACCACGTGTGCACACACAGACCGCGCGTCCCTGGTCTGGCCCTCTGACCGGTTTTCCCCTCAGCCGGACTCTGGCTGCAAGACGTGGGGCCCAACGGTAACCGGTCCACAAACCGTCTCTAAAGGTCAGCCCGTACACCACTCCCTGGTGCGACTAGCACACGCGTACTAGTAGGCTACGACTAGTGGAGGGTCACTGAAGGAGTAGACTCTCAAGTTACGGAAAACAATGCCCAAGCCCGACAACGTGTGGGAATCACCCCACGCACTAGTCCCGTCGCACGGAGACCACGGTCGGAGAAAAGCGAGGTTGCCACCCTCATGGGGCAACACAGGAAGTGGCGGTCTACCCTCAGACCGTCACTGCCAAATGGCGGTCCACTCTAGGGCCGTCACTTGGAAATAGCGGTCTAAGGCGGACCGTCACACGGCCAGGGGGTAGGGGGAAGCGACGCGCCTACTCTAGTGCGTCGCTTGGAAGCGGCGCACCTAGGCCAGGGCGTCACATGGCACCCCACACCCACGAAAACCACAGGGAAAGTAACGCGCTTACCCTGGCGCGTCGCTTGCAAGCAACGCGTCGGGCTCAGTGCGTTACTCGCATGTGACGCGCCTAGACCAGCGCGTCGCATGGCCATCACGCTCGGGATGGAAAGGGAAGTGACGCGCCTGCCCCAGCGCGTCGCTTGTAAGTAACGCGCTGGGCCCAGTGCGTCGCTTGGCCCATCCACATGGGAGACAACAGGAAGTAACGCTCCTGCACCAGTGCGTTACACGCATGTAACGCGCCTATCTCGGTGCGTTATATGGCCTGACCCCCAACGGTCAAAAGCCAACGGTCGAAACGCATGTGACGGCCCAGCCCAGGGGCGTCACTAGCAAACGGCGGCCAGTCGCAGGACCGCTACAGCCCTCGACCCTAAAGGCCAACACCCAGGGAAGTAACGCACCCCTCTAGGGGCGTTACAAGCATGTGACGGTCACTGGAGTGACCGTCGCTTGCCCCAGAGCACGCTACGGCGGGAAAACCCCAAAAACACCACCCACGCCCCCGTACCTCCACCGGAGAGGGGGAAAACAAGGGGGAAGACCCCTGGGGACCCCTAGCATGCATCTAAGCCACCAAAACATAGAATCATGGGCTAAAACCATAGATCGGGCGGCTCACCCCCAAAACATGGAAAAACCCAAAAATGCCCAAACATGCCTCTCTCGGCCTTCCCGCGGCCTACAAACCACGGAAGAGAACGGCGAAGAGCTAGGGAACGTCACCCTACCTCAATGGAGCGAATGCTCCGCCGGATCGTCCACGAATCGCGAAGAACGCTTGAAAACCCTCGTTCTTCCTTAAGCTTCCCACGCTTGCCGCACGCCCCCACGACCGCCTCGCCGCCGCCCACGTCGCCGCGCCGTCGCCCCGCCGCCGTCTGCAGCCGAAGGGGAGCTCGCCGTGGCCAACCGGGAGGAAGAGAGGGAGAGGGAGGGAGACACGGTGGAGGAGGAAGGAGGAAGAAGAAGAGAGGAAGAAGAAGATGGTGGGGGAGAGAGAAAAGAAAAAGGGTTTTATAGAAAACCCGGAAAATCCGTAAAATTCCAAAAACTAGGAAATCACACCCCCGCGATCCTCGGAACGCACCGATCGCAACGGTACCACTCGTGTCCGTGTGAACAGCCCGGTTCACCCGCAACGAGCGTCCGAAGAGAAAAGCCGAAACACACACCGGGAATCGGAAAACACACGCGGAAAAAGCCGCGGAACGCCTCCGGGCCTCCGAAACGACTCCGGATCGCGCCGATCCGAACACGAAAGATGTCCGAAACGAAATTTCGGACACAACGGAGCCGGACACTCCGAAAACCAGATCCGGGACCCATGAAGAAGGATCCGAAAGGTCCGGGATATTACAGCCCTCCCCCCTTAAGGAATTTCGTCCTCGAAATTGAGAACAACCCAAGGGGAAAGAAGAGGAAGACTCACTCAAACAGGTACGGGAACTGCTGACGCATCTCGTCCTCACGTTCCCACGAAGCCTCACCACCAGAGTGTCATTGCCACACGACCTTTACCAAGGGAATGACCTTGTTCCGCAGGCGCTGCTCTCGCCTATCCTCCACGCGGATCGGAAACTCTGGGAGAGAAAGATCTGGAGTCACCTCAGGCCAAACGGAAAACTCGAGCACATGAGAGTCATCGGGCATATACTTCCGCAACATAGAGACGTGGAACACGTCATGCACCGACGCCAACTCAGAGGGTAACTGCAACCGGTAAGCAACCTCACCGATGCGCTCCACAATCGCGAAAGGACCAATATAGCGGGGACTCAGCTTCCCACGCCGTCCAAACCGCATCACCCCCTTCATCGGAGAAACTCTCAAGAACACATGATCGCCCACGGCGAACTCGAGGGGCTGCCGCCTACGGTCAGCATAGCTCTTCTGCCGACTCTGGGCCGCCAACATGTTCTGACGAACCAGGTGCACAACATCCACACATTGCTGCACCAATTCCGGTCCCGTCAAAACACGCTCACCCACCTCAAACCAATCAAGTGGAGTCCGACAAGGACGCCCATACAATGCCTCATAAGGAGCCATGCCGATGCTCGAATGAAAGCTGTTGTTATAGGCAAACTCCACTAACGGTAGGTGATGAATCCAACTCCCCTGCCACTCCAGGCAGCAGGATCTCAGCATGTCCTCCAAAGTCTGAATGGTCCTCTCAGACTGACCATCTGACTGTGGATGATACGCCGAGCTAAATGCCAACTCCGTGCCAAGAGCTCGCTGGAAACTCCTCCAGAATCCAGAAGTGAAGCGCGGATCCCGATCCGACACGATCGAAATGGGAACCCCATGCAACGGAACGATCCGCTCCACATAAAGACGAGCCAACTTAGGCACGCTCCAGCTGACTTTGACCGGTAGCAACCGCGTCACCTTCGTCAGCCGATCCACCAGCAACCAAATACTGTCCTGCCCAGTCGGGGTTCTGGGCAACCCCACCACAAAATCCGTGGTCACATGGTCCCACTTCCAAGCAGGAACATCCAAGGGCTGGAGAGTACCGCCTGGTCGCTGATGCTCCGCCTTCACTTGCTGACAGATCAGGCACCTGGCCACAAACTCGGCCACATCTCTCTTCATGTCAGGCCACCAGAACTGCCTCCGCAAGTTCCGATACATCTTCGTCGCACCCGGGTGCACAGTGTACCTGCTCCCATGAGCCTCGCGTAACACCGCACGACGAACCTGCTCCTCCCCTGGGACGTACAGCCTGCCACGAAACCTCGCAGCACCGTCCTCGCCAAGCTCCACATCAGCTATCGCCAAAATCCGGGGCAACTCAGGGTCCGCATGCTGAGCCTCTGTCACCTGACGACGAATAGCAGGAGTGACAGTCAGACTCGCAAGCACTGCCAACCCTGGCTCCTGGGGAATCTTGAGCCTGAAAGATACTTCGGGCACCTGTTCCCAGAGCCTCCACTTCCTCAGCATCAAGGTACTGACCGCAACCTTCCTACTCAAGGCATCGGCGACGACATTCATCCTGCCCGGCTGATAAGACAGGGTGAAGTCATAGTCCTTCATGAACTCCATCCAACGCCTTTGTCTGAGGTTCAGATCTCTCTGCGAGAACACATACCTCAGACTCTGATGGTCAGTGAACACCTCGAACTTCTCACCGTACAGATAATGCCTCCAGATCTTCAACGCGAAGATCACTGCCGCCAACTCAAGGTCATGGGTAGGGTAGTTCTCCTCATGGGGCTTTAGCTGCCGAGACGCATAAGCCACCACTCTACCATGCTGCATCAGAACAGCACCCAATCCAACGCCGGAAGCATCTGTACACACCACAAAACCTCCCGATCCAGAAGGCAAAACCAACACCGGAGCCGAGGTGAGCAATCTCTTCAGTTCCCTAAAGCTCTGCTCACACTCCTCGGACCAGACGAAAGGCACATCCTTCCGCGTGAGCCTCGTCATCGGGGTCGCAATGCGGGAAAAATCCTGGATAAACCGACGATAATACCCCGCAAGCCCCAAGAAACTCCGGATCTCCGTCACCGACCTCGGCCTCGGCCATTGCATCACAGCCTCGACCTTGGCGGGATCCACGGAAATGCCATCACCAGAAATCACGTGCCCCAGAAAGTGCACCTCGCTGAGCCAAAACTCGCACTTGCTGAGCTTCGCATACAACTGGTGATCTCGCAACGTCTGCAGCACCACACCCAAATGGTACGCATGCTCCTCGGCAGACTGCGAATAAACAAGGATGTCATCCACGAAGATGACCACGAACTGGTCCAAATACGGGTGGAACACCCTCTGCATCAAGTCCATGAAGGCTGCTGGGGCATTGGTGAGCCCAAACGGCATCACCAAGAACTCATAATGCCCGTACCTCGTACTGAACGCAGTCTTCTCCACATCGGACTCGCGAATTCTCAGCTGATAGTAACCGGACCGCAAATCAATCCGCGAGAACACTCGCGCAGACTGAAGTTGGTCGAACAAATCATCAATCCGCGGCAACGGATACTTGTTCTTAACGGTCACTTCATTCAGCTGCCGATAGTCAATGCACAGCCGCAGACTACCGTCCTTCTTCTTCACAAACAGCACGGGCGCACCCCAAGGGGAAAAGCTCGGACGAATATACCCCTTGGCCAACAGCTCCTGCAACTGCGCCCTCAACTCCCTCAACTCCGCGGGGGCCATACGGTAGGGAGCCTTCGCCAAAGGTCCCGTACCAGGTACAACCTCGATCACGAAATCGATCTCCCGCTGGGGAGGTAATCCAGGCAACTCCTCAGGAAAAACATCGGGAAACTCGCACACCACCGCAATGTCCTCGACATTCGGCTCCATCCGGTCAGACACAACCACTGACGCGAGAAAACCCTGGCAACCTGAATCAAGCAATCGACGGGCTCGAATGGCAGAGATAAGAAATCGAGAAGAGGCGGAACGGATACCTTGGAAATAGAAGGTCCTCTTGCTCGGATGCTGGAAGTAGACCCTCTTCATTCCACAATCCACCACCGCTCTATGAGTCTCGAGCCAATCCATGCCTAGAATCACATCATAATCCCGAAGCTGCAACGCATACAACCTGCCTGGCATACTCCGTCCATCGATCCACACCGGAACCTGGTCGAAGCAATACGGAGTGACCATAAAGTCACCCGAAGGCAACTCCACAGCCAAATCACAGGACAACTGGGTCACCGGCTCCTCGACGCTCGACGCGAAATCCTCCGAAATAAACGAATGAGACGCGCCAGAATCAAATAAAACCCGAGCCGCACAACCCAAAATCTGAACGGTACCTTCCACGAGCTGCGACGCCACTGCCTCTGCCCTGGTCAAGTGCGTGATCTGGCCACGAGCTCTCTGCCTGCCTCCCACACTAGCTGACCTGGGTAGCGGCGGATACTGTCCCTGCTGCTGCTGCTGCTGGGAAACCTGCTGCTGCGGCGGCCTCTGAGGACAGTCACGCGCCATGTGCCCTGGCTGGTCACACCGAAAACAGATGATCGGCACCGTGCACTGCCTGCCTGGGTGGGTCCCACTACACCGTGGACAAGGTCCTCGCGATCCACCCACCGATCCCTGTCGCTGCAAAGGAAACGGCTGCTGCACACTGCCCGATGAAGCCTGCCCCTGATCTCTGGACTTCTTCTTGCCGAACCCTCTCTTGAAGAACTTTTTGACCTTCGTGCCAAAGGACGCAGATCCTGTCACCGAAGCTGCCGATGCCGGTACTCCTAAACCACCCGACGCAGACTGAAAGAAACCCTGCTGCTGAGTAGCCGACTGCTGGCTGCGACCTGACACAGACTGCCCCTGGCTGATCGGTCCTCGAGTCCTCTGCATATCCATCTCCAAAGAAATCGCAACACGAGACGCCGTCTCGAGATCAGTGGCCCCATTCGCGATCAGATGGTGCCTCAGCTCCATCCTCAAGCCCTGCACAAACTGCGTCGTCCTCACCCTCTCATGCTCCATGATATGAGGTGCGTACCGACCCAGCTCGACAAATCGGGCCCTGTACTGCAACACGGACATGTCACCCTGCACCAGCTCCAGAAACTCCCGCATCCGCTGCGTAGCAACAACGTCTGGACAGTACGTACGCTCGAAAGCACTGACAAAGTCATCCCACTCGATCTGCTCAAGCGGACGAAGCTGAAAGGACGTCTTCCACTCGGAAGACCACCACCTCCGAGCCGTACCCTGCAACTGGTTGTAGGCCAACACCACTCTGTCCTCGACAGCACTCTTCGCAGAACTGAACACCCGCTCCATCTCATCAAGCCAATCACGAGCCGCATCAGGGTCTGCCTGGCCGCTAAAGTAAGGTGGATGGAACTGCATGAAATCCCTCACTGCTCGGCCTGGCCCACCCCTGACTGACGAGCCCTCACCGGCCTCTCCGCCGAACTGTTGAGCCATGAGATGGTACATGCCACGGAGAAAACCCTCGGCCCCCGGAGCCCTCGCAGCATCCGCGGCCTCGGTAGCTCCCGGAACTCTGCTATGCTCCTCCTGGTCCCTCTGGACCCCCTGCTGGATCTCCTGACCTCCAGCCGACTGCCCCTGCTGAGAGCGAGAACTTCTCCTCGGCGCCATACTCGCTCCTGAAGCACAAGACAGAAAAACACGAAACGGCAATGTCAAAATAAACACACGGTGCCCAATGCCAGCGTCATCTGTACATCATCGTTGTGGACTAGTGGACCACTACAATTACCTATGATTCTCATGTAATTCCACAACCGCGCTCTGATACCAGCTGTAACGACCCGAGAATCCGATTACCGGGAAGGC
Source organism: Amorphophallus konjac (assembly GCA_022559845.1). Lineage (NCBI taxonomy): Eukaryota > Viridiplantae > Streptophyta > Magnoliopsida > Alismatales > Araceae > Amorphophallus > Amorphophallus konjac. Next base: position 11,572,304 of record CM040124.1, read on the forward strand.
CCGATAACCCGAGACTCGCACCGCCACCCACGAGCCCGAAGACTCGGAAGGGTTAAAAGGATGGTGTGGAAACTACACAAGCATCACAAATAATTGCAGAAATTAAACAGTTATGATATTAAGCAGGAAATGAATTAACATTTTACATGGTCCTCAATAAAATAACAACAACAGCAACAGTAGTCCACGACTAGTACAGTGACAAGAAAGAAAAGTACAGCTACACGGGGCATCCCCCGGCTCTGACCTCTGGCACTACCTCTGGGCACCCGCACCACGCTTCCGCTGCGCTCCCGACACGCTCCCCGAAGGTGGCGCCTCACCTGAAACACGGTGAAAACACGCAGGGAATGAGTCTCGGAACAAGACTCAGTAGGGATCACTCGAACCCTACCTCGGAAAGGAAAGCCCTGTACTCTACAGCACTAGACCCTAATGGCACGCAAACCGACACACGTGCCACGGTACGAGAAGACCGAAACTCAACGGTCGAACCGTCAAAACCCGAAGGTCGGAAACACACGACTGACAGTCTGACACTCCGTACTCGACAGGAGTACCACCCACTAGAAGCACAGCCGGTAGCGTCCCCTGACGTCTTACACCGCACCGCAGGTGAACCGCCTGACATGGTAGGTCCTACCCGAGGCGCAAACACCGTACAAGTAACCACAACAAGTGACTAGCTGGGGTCACGCCCGTCGACGTGGGTCCAACCGCCCCCAACCACGTGTGCACACACAGACCGCGCGTCCCTGGTCTGGCCCTCTGACCGGTTTTCCCCTCAGCCGGACTCTGGCTGCAAGACGTGGGGCCCAACGGTAACCGGTCCACAAACCGTCTCTAAAGGTCAGCCCGTACACCACTCCCTGGTGCGACTAGCACACGCGTACTAGTAGGCTACGACTAGTGGAGGGTCACTGAAGGAGTAGACTCTCAAGTTACGGAAAACAATGCCCAAGCCCGACAACGTGTGGGAATCACCCCACGCACTAGTCCCGTCGCACGGAGACCACGGTCGGAGAAAAGCGAGGTTGCCACCCTCATGGGGCAACACAGGAAGTGGCGGTCTACCCTCAGACCGTCACTGCCAAATGGCGGTCCACTCTAGGGCCGTCACTTGGAAATAGCGGTCTAAGGCGGACCGTCACACGGCCAGGGGGTAGGGGGAAGCGACGCGCCTACTCTAGTGCGTCGCTTGGAAGCGGCGCACCTAGGCCAGGGCGTCACATGGCACCCCACACCCACGAAAACCACAGGGAAAGTAACGCGCTTACCCTGGCGCGTCGCTTGCAAGCAACGCGTCGGGCTCAGTGCGTTACTCGCATGTGACGCGCCTAGACCAGCGCGTCGCATGGCCATCACGCTCGGGATGGAAAGGGAAGTGACGCGCCTGCCCCAGCGCGTCGCTTGTAAGTAACGCGCTGGGCCCAGTGCGTCGCTTGGCCCATCCACATGGGAGACAACAGGAAGTAACGCTCCTGCACCAGTGCGTTACACGCATGTAACGCGCCTATCTCGGTGCGTTATATGGCCTGACCCCCAACGGTCAAAAGCCAACGGTCGAAACGCATGTGACGGCCCAGCCCAGGGGCGTCACTAGCAAACGGCGGCCAGTCGCAGGACCGCTACAGCCCTCGACCCTAAAGGCCAACACCCAGGGAAGTAACGCACCCCTCTAGGGGCGTTACAAGCATGTGACGGTCACTGGAGTGACCGTCGCTTGCCCCAGAGCACGCTACGGCGGGAAAACCCCAAAAACACCACCCACGCCCCCGTACCTCCACCGGAGAGGGGGAAAACAAGGGGGAAGACCCCTGGGGACCCCTAGCATGCATCTAAGCCACCAAAACATAGAATCATGGGCTAAAACCATAGATCGGGCGGCTCACCCCCAAAACATGGAAAAACCCAAAAATGCCCAAACATGCCTCTCTCGGCCTTCCCGCGGCCTACAAACCACGGAAGAGAACGGCGAAGAGCTAGGGAACGTCACCCTACCTCAATGGAGCGAATGCTCCGCCGGATCGTCCACGAATCGCGAAGAACGCTTGAAAACCCTCGTTCTTCCTTAAGCTTCCCACGCTTGCCGCACGCCCCCACGACCGCCTCGCCGCCGCCCACGTCGCCGCGCCGTCGCCCCGCCGCCGTCTGCAGCCGAAGGGGAGCTCGCCGTGGCCAACCGGGAGGAAGAGAGGGAGAGGGAGGGAGACACGGTGGAGGAGGAAGGAGGAAGAAGAAGAGAGGAAGAAGAAGATGGTGGGGGAGAGAGAAAAGAAAAAGGGTTTTATAGAAAACCCGGAAAATCCGTAAAATTCCAAAAACTAGGAAATCACACCCCCGCGATCCTCGGAACGCACCGATCGCAACGGTACCACTCGTGTCCGTGTGAACAGCCCGGTTCACCCGCAACGAGCGTCCGAAGAGAAAAGCCGAAACACACACCGGGAATCGGAAAACACACGCGGAAAAAGCCGCGGAACGCCTCCGGGCCTCCGAAACGACTCCGGATCGCGCCGATCCGAACACGAAAGATGTCCGAAACGAAATTTCGGACACAACGGAGCCGGACACTCCGAAAACCAGATCCGGGACCCATGAAGAAGGATCCGAAAGGTCCGGGATATTACACCTCCCAAGAGCGGTAAGGCTCCGAAGGGAAAAAGGATTGTCGTGTGGTACATTGAACTGACAGATATAGCAGTAAGCAATTAAATTTCATTAGACCGGGTTGCTAAAAAAGTGGAAATAAAATTACTATTTAATTATTAGATTAAATTTAACAATTATATACTCAGAGTCAAGTCCGAAGGAAAGACAACAAGTCTACCAAGTACAGTCGACAGAGAAGAAAGACGTACCAGAGAGTCGGGGGAAACCCGACGAGGGTACCAGCTGGCCACGACAACACGCAAATCCAGGAGCCACGGAAGCAGAACGAACATCACCCCACCTGAAAAGTAGGGGTGACCCTCGTGTCACTGGCTCAGTAGGGGTCACGCGGATCCCCACTGAAAAACACGCATTAACACGCTAAAACTGCAGGTAAACGACAATAGTAGCCAAACAGAAAGTTACACTAGAAAGCTGCAAGTCTATACTAGAACGCAGTAAAGGAATAGACGGGTAGCAGGAGTAGGGAGCAAGCTAAGGAAGAGGGGGAAGAGCCCGTGCCAAACAACGGCTACCGAACTAACCTCGGCACCCCAAACTACTCCAAGCAACAGCAGGAAGGCGACTCGGAGCTGACACAGTCAGGAGTTGCCAATCTGCCGACAAAACGCCAGGCCTAAAGCGAAGACCCGCAAGGACAACAAGAAAGCCTAGGAGAACCTAGACCGATAACCGACAACACGACCAGGACGTCGTGCACACTGCCCCCCGCACGACCAGAACGTCGCGGAGGCGACAGAACACTGACCTCGAGTACAGCCACAGAAAGGCTAACCCGGGAAGGTCACGACGCACAGAAACGCCGAGAGTCACGTGTCACATGATGGGAGTGCCTCTCCATAGCCGGCTGCGTCCACTGACGTCTTATGCTGCGCTCCACGTACCGAGTCTAACAACGCCTAACCAAACAGGCGGAGACTCCAGTACACGCTGACCGGACCCAAACCAGAACAACAACCGAATTCGAGTAACTAGTCAGGGGAACGCCCGTCGGTGCCTCGTCCATAAGCCCCTAACCACGTGTGCACACACTGGCTCTCGCCTAAGCTAGGCATCTAACTAGTATTCTCCCCCCGTATGACGCTACGGTAACCGAGCCGGGAGCCCACAGAACTAGCTTAGGAACCGTTTAACGGGAACACCCCTCCCACCACTCCTGAGGTGGGTCAACAACTGAAAGTTGAGGGTAACAGAAAGTGGAGGCTCACGAACACAGAGACCCAAAACACAAGTGCCGAAGTACAGACAGGTTAAACAGACACTGTCACCCGTACTTCCAAGCACCAATGGCAGTACAGACAATCTGCCGATCGACTCAGGACAAGGCAACTAGACCTACCAGCGCAACGATCCTTGAGTCGGACGACTCAAAGGCAAGATCGTCACGAACAGCGGAACAAGTCGCCAATCGGTCTAACTCCTAAGCCAGGGAAAACAACACACTCCGCAAGAAAATGACGCACGGAGACCTGAGGGAACACCGAGAACCCTCAGCACGCCTGGACACACGGACCGAGGTAGGATGACACCTCGAGGTATCCAGAACCAATGTCTCGAGCTGGACAGAACCGCCGAGACACACAAAGCCACATGTCAACCCCCGGGTAACCCTCGGTTGACCAGAGCCAGACAACACCGACACAAGCAATCGACGCACCGACGCACACAGCAAGCACAAGCACTCCTGGCTGTCCCATCATGGTTACTGCCCTCATAGGACGTCAACAGACACCCACGGGTCACGGGCAAACCACGAGACCAAGCCAAGACAAGCGGAAACCAAAATGGTAATAACAACGCTCTGGCAAAACGGACCGTCATTCAACCACTAGGCAGACCCAGCAGTCAAGGAACAGCCGCCACGCAACCAGAGGCAAGGGCATTGGCAGTCCTAGATCGCACCGTTAGGGAATTGTCGCAGTCAGGGAAAAGACCGCACCCAGTCACCTAACCCGACGGATCCAGAAGACCACTGCCACACAAACAAAGCCCTAGAACACAAACCTACGACTGCCCAACACACGGGCAAACATTGAACCACTCAACGGCCATCACGACCACAACAGGGCTGTAACGCACCACCACAGGCACGTTACACGAGCCTGACGCACCAGGACAGGTGCGTCAAAGCCAATCAGGCCCAAGCTTAAAAATTGGTCGAACAGCAGGTAACGGTCCATCACGGACGCGTTACAGCACCCTGGCGCATGGGGTAAGGCCGTTAGAGCCAACCGACACACCCACCCAACTCGGCCAAATAGCGTGTAACGGCCTAGGATGGGCGCGGTACAAGGCTGTGACGCACAGGGGAACGACCGCTACACGAACTAACTGACACGGTCAAATATGGTCAAACAGCATGTAACGGCCCAAGGAAGGGGCGTTACATGGCTGTGACGCATGAGGACTGGGCCGTCAGGGCAACTGGTTGACCAGAACCTCAAGAAAATGAAATGGTTGTGACGCACCTACCTGGATGCGTCAGAGGGCTGTGATGCACCAATGATGGACCGTCACACTCCCACAGCCTCACAAAAATTGAAAACACCCAGAGCCTGTGGCAGTCTATCGAAGGGCCGTCAGAGACTGTGACGGTCTCTGAAACGACCGCTACACCGGCCACAGCGGGAAAACAGTGGAAACGCCGAATCGGCTTGTTCCACGCCCCATACACGCCGAAGCGCAGGGGATACACAGCTAAACGACGAAAAACAACGTCTGGAGGCTAAAAAGCCCACATGCACGCGCTAAAACACAAGAACGGGGCGATTGTAACGAATCGACCCAAAACGGGTCACCGGGGTTCCCGGACTCCTACCGGCCCCGAATGACAACCGATCGACATGAAACTGACGTGAATGGGATCCAGACATCCCAGCGGTCATTTTAACACCAACCACGCCGCAAATGGTTGCCATTTTCTTGTGAACCCTGAAAACCCCAAAAACTACGGTTTTCACTAAACCGGCCCGATCTCCCCCGATCGAGCACCAAACTACGCACAAAAGCAGGGAAAATGTGCGGAATGAAGTGGCGGTCCATCTCCCTACCTCCACCGAAGAAATCGAGCGCCGAAGCAACTAAACCACGCCAAAAACCACATCGCGAACTGAACTGTCAGCTTTGAATCCACCGTTCGGGATCGCGCCCAAACCGCACCGATCCTCGCTCCATCACGCGCCTCAGCAGCTCCCCAGCGTCGTCACCTCGCCCGCGGCCGCCTCCGTTTGCAGCCGGAGCTGAGAGGGTGAGAGAACGGGAGAGAGAGAGAGTGAGAGCATGAGTGAGATGAGAGAGAGGGGGGGTTATAAAAAAAGGAATTAGAAATTTTATCTAATCTTCGAAAATCCGTAAAATGCGTCGAAAATGCACTAATTCAAAAAAATACATAAAAATAGTCGAAACGATCGGCTCAAAGAGTACATCACAACTGCGGCGTCCACGAGTCGATAAATTGAGAAATAAACTCACCGTAGGGTTCCGTAACTAGTACGAGGGAAAAACCCACATGGATCGTAAAACTCAACTCGGGAGCTACAAAAATGATCCGAAACTCTCCAAAAAGGATCCGAAAGACCTGATAAAGATCTGATAAAGATCCATTACGGATCTGGGATATTACACATATGATGGGTCGAGGTGGGATAGTGGTGCCCACGAGTGAAACATGCACTCATTATTTAGCACAACATTATCTCAAAGCAACGAAATTGCACTTCAGTTATCACAACAGGAGAATACACAGTACAAGGGAGAACAAGACAAAACATCTTTTGCTAAAGTCAACATTGACGACTCATCATTGATGTGATGTGTTTGACTTTTAAGCCCCTCCCTTCCTATAAGTACCCCCCCTGCTTAGCTTAGCCAAATGCACCAAGGAGAGCTTTGAAGCTTAAGGGGAGGAGGAGAAGAATCTTGGGTTCTTCAAGATGGAAGGCGAGTCTTCCCGCCCTATGAAGAGGAGCAGGCCCAGCAGTGAATTCAGGCGGCTTTCCGACCTCGAAGGACATCTGAGTGGGATGATCCAGTCGCGTATGGTGAGTTGATTCATTTCAAATTTTCTGTACGACCTTTCATTCACCTCTTTCCTCCTTTGTTTTTCTTCTTCTTTTCCAGCCGTACCCTCTCTTCCCTGGTCCGAGGAAATTCTCCAAACTGCCTTGATTTTCAAAGCTAACTTCCAACATCTCCATCGGTATGAGGGCCATACTCACGAGGTGGCATCTTCAGGGGCTCTTGGTTCACGCCAAGTATTACAAAAAGATTCGCATGGACTGGGCGGCTATGGGCGCACTGGTGGAGATCTGGAATCCTCAGACTCACGCTTTCATTTTCCCCACTTTCGAGGCGACTATCCTTCTTGAGGAGGTGGAACTCCTGCTTGGGTTGAAAAGATTCAAAAGGGATGGCAAGATAAAGATCATGCCGATGCTGAAGAAGGTGACTTCCGAGGACGTCCTTGGAAGCTTCATGCCGTCTGGTGCCGTTAGAGATGTCCAGACTCAGAAGGGAGTCAACTTGCAGAAGCTCACGGAATGGGTCATGGATGACTGAGAGGATCGCCAGACGATGATCGTTTGGAAGAAATTATGAAGGGATTCACAATCTGTTTGACGGGTGCTCTCTTATTCCCTCATACCAACAACATAGTGGAGGAAGATCAGCTGAGTGTTATTTGCGGTATTTGGAATGGCAAAAGGGTGGGACCTGCCGTTCTTGCTTACCTCTATAGTGGCCTTACTGCTTCCAGCATGGGTAAGCCTCCTTTTGGTTGCGCACTTCTTCTGAATTGCTGGGTTGATTTACATTTCAAATTTGATCACCGTGAGGGGATGCCAACTGCTTCAAAGATCTTTCAACAAAGCCCCCTTTACCACATAGCCGATGTGTTAGGATTTGGTGGTCACATAGTGAAACGCGTTCCGTGGCTGAGGAAGCGCGAAGACTAGAGGTCTCACTTCAGAACTATGACGCAAGGCTTCTTCACTTGTGCACCGACATGTCTACTCCCGCACGAACTCCTTACGAGGTCTTCCCCCGAAGCTGAACTCCAACTTATTGGCGCGACTGAGTTTGTTATTTACAATGCGCATCGGTGCTGTATTCAAATTGGCCTTCCCCGCCATTCGTTCCCGCCGTTATCGGGCACTGCTCCTCTAAGGAAGAGAGAGTTGGGCGAGGAAGATGATGCAAAAGGGGTGAAGGCCATCAAAGTGTCGTGAAAGACGAGCATTCTGGGAAAGGTATTAGTGCATGTAGAGGAAGAACGCGAGCTGTGGAGGGCTTATGTAACCGAACTGGGGAAGTTAAGGCCTGAAGTGCCTAAGCCCCTAATGTAGCTCACTCTGTTGTTTTAATGGAATAAATGCGAAGTTATTGTGTGCAAATGCTTTCTTTCTCTTTTTTCTTTGTTTTTTTGTGTTTTTTTTGTGTTTTTTTTGGGGACGTCTAGGCCCGAAGACGCGTTCTAATCTTTCGAATTCAAATTTAAACCACCGAGAACTGTAGGGCGGCCTTCTCCTTCCTCACTTCGCCCACAAACAACCCTTCTTCTCGCCTAGATTTGGTCGCCTTGCTTTACTTCTTCCACTCTTGATCCATGGAGTACGGTGGGCCAACCCGTGGTGAAGGGAGAGGGGGACGAGGAACTCCTCGCCCGAGGGGGGTCGTGCAAGAGCACGGAGAGGCGGCCACGGAAGAGGAAGGGCCTCTTCCGACATTTGAGGGGCTCAAGGGACCCGAAGACATGGAGGGAGACAAGCACGGCCCGGTAAGCTCCTTTATCTCCATTCCTTTTAGTTTGGTAGCGAATAAGAGGGAGAAGAGGGCTCGGTGAGTGTTGCACTTGAATGATGAGCGTGTCTTCGATAGGAGACACATTTTTTCTGTTAATGACCGCCCTTCCTTTTCGATGCGCAGGGTATGACAAGGATCCCGAGCTTGGCTGATGAATGGGCAAGTGCAGATGTGCCGAGTCGCGTTGGGGGAGAGAGGCGCGGCAAGGCGAAACTTGAAGACTGGCGCATATGTCTCTCCGCTCGGTTCCAGGACGGGCAGCAAGGTGGTGCGCATGTGTAGGAGAGTGCCGACTACTTGCGGTAGTGCAGGGAGAGCCATGCCGGTCCCGTTCAGCTCGGGAGACGGACAGAGGTGAAGGAAGAGCCCTAATTTTTTTTTTTAAACCCGGGGCTTAGCCGATGGTTGTTGTTCGTCTATTCCAGAGTGTCCAGCAGGCAGTGATGGCAGGGATGGCCGGTGGATCGTCTTCTAGCTCTCAGGCTCCCTTTCTGGAGATCACCTCCCTCCAGGAGTAACTTGCCAGTGCGGTGGCCCGCGCGATCCTGCTGAGGAGGAGAGCGATGCCTGGGTAGCAGCCATGGCAGAGCTGCGTCGTCATGATGAGGAGAGGTCGCCTCCAGACATTCTGGAGTTAAGGGTGCTCCTCCAGGTGGCGAGGAGAGAGGCAGAGAGGGAGAGAGAGGAGAGGGAGGAAAGAAGGGCCGAGCGACAATAGGATCGGGACGAGAGGAGGGCCTTGGAGGCCCAGGTGAGGGAGCTCCAGCTAGGCCTTCGAGTTATGGGGCAGAGGCTTGAAGTCATGGAGACGCGTCACGAGAGGGCGCGAGAGTTCGGGGCGCGACTCCGCCAATCTGGCCACCTTTCTGTCGGTGGATTTTTCGCCACGCCAGGGGAGCAGCAGCGAGTCAGCGTTGCTGAGCAGGCATTGCGAGGTGAGGGGACTGCTGCTTCACGGAGCCCCAGAATGCCCCTGAGGGACCCTCACCTTAGGGGAGAGGAGAGGGACATCTGGAGGGACAAGCATGAAGGTGATGGCGAGGGTTAGCGGGCTAGCATACCCGCCTCCTCTCTATGATTGTGATGTTCATGACTGTTTATGTAGACATATGAATGGAGTGATTTGGTTTCATGTTGCTTACTTGTTCTCTTGCGCGTTCCTTCTTCCTTATGCTTCTTCTCCTTTATACTGTTTCCATGTGATGCGCTCGACAAGACCCCGTCGTGAAACGGGGAATTGCGTCTCGCCGCGATCGTTTTTTCCACAAAAATTTGCCGCCGAAGTCAACAATGATGGCTCTAGTCACTTTTCCGTTTCAACCTTCCCGGACGATCTCTACAACATGACAGGGCATCCTTAGACTGCGTAGGGAGCGAGTGGTCGCATCATACCATCTAATTAATTACCCTGCGCGAGCGGTGAAGCGACACATGGGATCGCAGGGAAGGTGCTCTATCACGAGGGTTATTGTTAAAGTTGATGGAGGCAGTTGGGTTGCACTTCTCTCATTTCTATAAATACCTCCCTCCTTCATTCTTCCAAGGACATCGAGAGCCAATTCGCAGAGTACAAGTTTCCACGGAAGAGGAAGAACTGAGAGTTGTAGGATTCAGAATGGAGGGCGAATCTTCCCACTCCTCAAAGAGAAGCAGGTCCAGTGGTAGCAGTTCCAGAAGACTCTCAGACCTTGAATGGCACTTCAGTGAAAGGACCCAATCGTAACTCGTAAAATGAGCCATCTTGCCCTTTCCCTCATTCTTTCTTCTTTTTTTCTCTCTTGACAAAGGCCCCCTTTTCATTTCTTGTGTATGCGCAGAGCGTGATGAAATCATACATATCATGGGAGCTAGTGGTGGCAGCATACAGAGGTCTCCCAGATTTTCAGAAGGTCAGGCTAGACGTAATGGGCTTTGGAGCCTTTCTCCGGATTGAGCAAATCAAGCTCGACCTCGCTCTCATCCAAGGGTTACGTGAAAGGTGGGATCCAATGAGCCGCACCTTCTTAATGCCTTGGGGGCACATGGTTCCCAACTTGGAAGATGTGGTCCGAATTACGGGCCTCAAAGTGGATGGCGAGACGCTAACCGGTATTACCTACTCCGACTACAGAGAGGCTGCCCAGATGTTACTAGGAGTGGACCTGGATGATCGCAAGAATAGGTCCGTAGCCAAGACGCCTATCATGGAGACGTTGGGGCTTACTGACATTCGTTCCCGTGATGATGAGTCCTTGGAAGAGTTCATGGAGAGGACCGAAAGGGGATGCCGCGCCGTCTATTGTGTAGATGCGAGTAATTGGGAAAGGGCCAACATGGATTTGAGGAGATTCCTCTTCTTCCTGTTGGGGAAATTGTTGTTGGGCTTGAAAGGAGACATCATCCATTGTCGCTTCTTCGAATTCCTGGTAGACCTTGAGAAAGTTGGATGATATGCCTGGGGAGCAGCCATGCTGGCGCATCTATTTGCGGGTCTGTCTGAAAGAGCAGATAGGGAGGTAACAGTGAGTGGTTTCACGCCGTTCATCCAGGTACCCCCTCCCTATCCTCTTTTTTTTGATATGTTAAAAACACATGATGGCACAGTTGTGGAGCTATTATTACCTTCCAATGGGAAAGGCCCGTCATTGGCACCCAGTGGCGGTGTCGTTGGCAAGGCGGTGGCAACCCCTCATGGGCCCAGCCCCTCTATCCTACCAGTTGATGGTGCTAAGATGCGAGTTGCAAGAGTTCCCCGCAGCGATGGTGGTTATTATTCTTTTTTGTTGATTTTTGTTGATTTTTTTTAAAATTTTTTATTAAGAAGACGTGTGTGACCTGACCTAGGTGATCGGGAGACCTTATATGGGCATGATCGACGCCGATCAGCCATGGGTCATGACGACTCGTGCCCGATTCGGGCGTGACCTCTGGATCCGCTATCTGAATGAAATCGAGCCACTTCGGCTACGATTGGCCATGAGGACCCTAGGGCTCGCCTAGGAATGGGTGGACATGACTAAAACACCCGGCGTTGGGAGGAAGACGCGCGGGCCGGCGACCTCCGTTGATTGGCGAGTGCGGTTTCCGAACAATATGAAGTACTGACAACGGGGTGGCACACTCGTAGAGTCACATGCTCAAGATAGCGAGGATTATCTACACCTCTATAAGGCAATGTACGCAGAGCGACTCCATCCCGAGGGGACTATGGAGGTGAACACATTTTTTTATTTTCTTTTTTTTAATATGTTAACTTATGCTCTGGCCATAGGATGCTCGCGACACCATGATAGCGAACCTGCAAGCTCGCCTGATAGGCACAGAGCGGCAGTTACGTGATACTTGCGCAGCCTTGAGTTCTTCGGTAAGCCTGTTTACTCATTATCATAGACCAAGATTTCTGGTGCTAGACCCTCAATGCCACCTCATGCGTGTTGTAGCGCGCCCAGCTTGACGCGGCTTCTTCAGCCATGGGGGCGGATGGTGTCTCTTCCAACTTATGGATCCCCACTTCCGAACTTGATTTGCTCCATGAGTAGCTTGCCTGCGCTACGCAGCGGGCTACGGAGGCAGAAGGAATGTTTTCCACACAGGTAAGAGTTTCACCATTGAATTTCACTTATTCGCGCCTCCACATATCTGAGATGATGGTTATGGCAGACGAAAGAGGTGCAAGATGCACTTGCCCATACTGCGCAGGGGGAAGCCAGAATAGCGGAACTAGAGGAAGAGTTGCGGCATCGTCCAGACGATGGCTCTTCTTGAGACACCGTGGAGCTGAGGATTACCCTTCAACTGGAAAGGGAGGACAGAGAGAGAGAACATGCGCAAAGGGAAAGAGACACCGAACAAGAGAGAGCCGACAGATTGGCTGAGAGGGAGGAGCGGAGGGCCATGGAGGCCCAACTGTTTGAACTCCGAACCAGCCTCGGTCTTGCTGAGTAATGGCTGAGAGATGGTGAAGAGCGCTACCGAAGAGCACGAGAGCGCGGCTTTCGTGTTAGTAGCTTCTTTGCCGCCCCTATCGATCGATGGGGAGCAGAGACGGGAAGAGGGGTACCGAGCAGTAGAGGCACCGCCTTGCATGGTTTAGCAACACCCTCTAGGGTTCCTCGCCTGGAGAGCGGAGAGAGGGGTAACTCTGAGAGAGAGGACGGAACTTAATGTACAACTTCTAGAAGGAAATAAAGGAAGGAATATTCAGTTTCGTGTCTTCTGCCTTCATTCCTGCTTTGCAATCCTGTACACATTGCTCAATGAAACAAGTCAGTTCTTCCGTTCTGACTTGGCCCCTTGCTCAAAGAGTGGGTGATCATTTTGAGACTAACCTTGATAACAAGTCAAGGGGTCAATGCTTTATCAATTAAGGCAAATGCAAAGATGATGAATGCAACACACGGGCACACAAATGAGAACAAAATATAAAGATGTAGCACACAGATGAGATCACACGGATGCAAAATTTTTTTCTTTTTTATTTTTTTTGACTTATTGGATTTTTATATTATATTATTTTATTTTATTTTTCTCAACCGACGACGTCTTCTGAGGGCCACTTCATCACATCACTACCATTTTTTTTTTATGGCCAACGCCTGGTGACCATTCTTATGGCACCTGACCTTTATGAAGGCATGGTTTCTTACTAACCTCCCAGGTATCCTGTGTGCACATCTAAAGTGATTTGGGCCCCTAGACTCCTCAAATGATAATCCTGTCGGTTACGACTTAACCTGATGACAAAAACCATCAAGCCATGCTTAGGCCCCCAGTTGCTTCCGACCGCAAGGATACACCGAAAGAGTGTTCAAGGTAAAAGATTTACCCGACCCGGGTCTATTTCCTCACAACTCTAGAAGGTATAGGATGGAACACCCTGGAACCCTAACGGCCAACCGCACGACGCTGACCCGGAATCAGACGCCGTCGCACCTATGGTGACGCGCTTGCATTGACCTAAGCCCGAGGTTGAAGTAAGAATCCACCGAGGCGGTAGATAGAGGTCTTGACCGGCCAGAAACACAGAGACTGCTTCGCGGCGATGGCTTTCGCTTTTCGAAGTTGACAGTTATATGCGTGTTTTAAAACGAGGTCGCTTGCCTTAGCGGGGCGCGCCTTTTAGGATTTCTATTGGGCTTTCACTTTTGAGGGGAGAAAGAAGAGTGCGGTGGGGTAAACCTTCCGAGATGACCGAAAAAATCGTTAACCCGACGAGTTAATCGGGACCTACTCGACCTTTCCCTTTTGGGCGACTTCGGACCAAGCCTCGAACAAGATCGCGTTGCCCCTTTTGGAATTTAGCCTTTGTTTTGAGGGGGTTTCGCTTGTCAAAATCAGGTACGGCCACGACCAGGCTCTTATTTGACCCCCCCCCTTTTTTTTTGAGAGGGACATGATAATTCGATATGTGGGAGTCCCTCTTGTATGCCTGCGGGGACACTACCCTCTTCTCGTGCTCTGATTCGGGTTCAAGGAGATGAATCCTACTCTCGCCTTCAAGGTATGGTACTTTGGATCCCTTATGCTCAGCATTTTAAGGGCGTCGACTGTCTCATTGAGTCGAGAAAGAAGAGAACAAAGATTACGACTTTCCTGGAGACCTTCGAGTACATACCCACATAAGCAATACTACCCATTTTGGCAAAAACAGCTGCGTGTGTGCGTTGCCTTCTTTTAGTGGGCGTAAGCCGACATGATCGGACAGGAATCTCCACGGTTCTGGTAGACCAAGACCCGAGACCTACCGAATCTTAATGGGTCCTATCCTAATATGAAGGACAAATGCAAAGACCCGACTGCACGATGATCACCCGGCATTAGTTTTTTTTTCTCGCTCTCTTTTTTTTTAAGTGTTCCCTCGAGTTCCGTTTCGTTTGTTCCCAAAAGCGGGGTGTGGGAGTGTGCGCAGGTTAACCCTGAGTTAGACTACAAAGATCGAAGAGTGAATTTACCGCTCCGATGGTCCTCGTACCATGCCAGTTGTTACACCTATCTAAGGGTAGTATTTCTTAAGATAAAGCCCGTTCCAAGGGTGGGATAACTCGGTCCCTTCGGCATTGACTAGCTTGTAGGCGTTGCCGGGGTACACAGCCTGAACCACATATGGTCCTTTTCAATTGGGTTGAAGTTTAGAATGCGGCCCTCTAGGTTTGACAAAAATTCTTTTTACGACCATCTCGCCAACTTTGAATTTTCTCTCAATGACTTTCTTTTGGTAAAAACGTGCGAGTCTATTCTGATATACACGAGCATGCTCGGCAGCGGCCAGCCGCTTCTCGTCTAAGAGTTCCAACTGGGCAAGGAGTGAGTGACGACGTTCGTCGAGGGGAAATTCCTTATCCAATTATACCCTAAGAGAAGGAATTAGAGTCTCGTACGGGACTACCGCTTCCATCCCAAAAGTAAGGGCGAACGGAGTTTGCCCGGTGGGAGTACGGATTGAAGTGCGGTAGGCCCATAGAGCTTCGATAAGCTTTTCTGGCCAATCTGAAAACTTACTAGACTCGCAGGTTTTATTAATGATTTTAATCAATATTTTATTGGTGGCCTCTGCCTGGCCATTACCTTGTGGGTAATAAGGTGATGAATGATGCAATGCGATTGCGTACCTTTTGCAGAGGTCTTGAAGGTCCTGAGAAATGAACTGTGGCCCATTGTCGGTGACGATTGTACTTGGGACGCCAAACCTAGTGAGGATGTTCTTCATGATGAACTTGCAGACTGTTGACGCCTTGATTTCCACGTAAGCTTCGGCTTCGGCCCATTTGGTGAAGTACTCCGTCGCAGTGATGATGAAGGATTTCTGCTTGGTGAGGGAGTTGGGATCACCTAGGGGACCGATGATGTCGAATGCCCACATGGAGAAGGGCCATGGGGAGGATACTAGATGAAGTGAGGAAGATGGTGAATGAATCTTATCGGCGTGAAGTTGACACTTGACACACCTACGGACATAGATAGCACAATCTTCTTCCATGGTGGGCCAGTAAAAGCCTTGCCGAATGATCTTCTTGGCGAGCATTTGGCTATTTACATGGCCACCGCATACACCTGAGTGTGCTTCCTCTACACATTTCCAGACCTCATCGTCATCAAGACATCTTAATAGAACACCAGTAAGGCTCCTTCTATAGAGTAGACCTCCAACCAATGTGTATTTCTGGGCCACCCTTCTTATGGCTTTCTTATCTTCTGTGGTGGGTCCCTCAGGATAGGACTGATCTTTGCAATATTTGACGATTTCATAGAACCAAGGTTTCTCCTCATCAGTCAGTTCTTCTTCAAATTCTACCAACATGATTTCCCTCTTCTCAAGAATTTCTCCGTCCTGAATCTTCTGTAGGACTCTTTCTTTGATTCTTAAGAGGTAAGGATCTTGAATGGCAGGGACGAGACGCTTGTAGATGGTGATGGATTTAGACCATACACCTAAAGGGAATTTAAAAGACGACGCCAAGGAGGCGATGGCATCGGCCAGAATGTTATGTTCATGAGGAACATGGACAAAGATCAGCTTGGTGAACAATTTAGCATAAGCGGAGACCAGCTCCTGATAGGGCTTGAGCTTGGGATCAAGGGTACGATATTTGGTAAGCACCTGGCGGAGAACAAGTTGACTATCACCCACGACTCGTAATTCGGTGATATAGAAAGAATGGGCTAGTTCCAGACCAGCTAGAAGAGCCTCGTATTCAGCAATGTTGTTGGTGACTGGGAATGCGAGATGAAATACCTCTGGAATTGTAACGCCCTCGGGCGTTAGAAGGACAATGCCAATACCCTTCCCTTGGGAATTCAGAGCTCCATCAAAATATAATGTCCACATTGGCTCATCAGATTGGGTGATGGACATTAGTTCCTCATCTGAAAACTTTGATTGGACAGGATCGAACTTGGGGAGAGGATGGTGAGTGAGATGCTCGGCTATAACATAGCCTTTAATCGCCTTTTGCTGAATGTAGGTGATGTCAAACTGAGATAGGAAACTCTGCCAGCGTGCTAGCATATCAGTAAGGACGGATTTCTCCAGGAGGAACTTGATAGGGTTCAAGCGGGCAATCAAATAGACCTCGTGAGCCAGGAAGTAGTGCTTCAATTTCTGCACTACCCAAACGAGGGCAGCACATGTTTTCTCCATGGCTGTGTACTTCTGTTCACAAGAATTGAGGAGTTTGGACAAGTAATAGGTTGCCCGTTCCTTGCCTTCTTCATCAGTTTGTACGAGGATGGCTCCTACGGAGTCATCCAAGACTGAGATGTAAAGGATCAAAGGTTTTTCGGGCTTGGGTGGAATGAGAACGGGTGGAGTAGCCAGGTATTCCTTTAACCCTTCAAAAGCTTTTTGACACTTAGAATCCCAATGGAATTCTACTCCTAGCTTGGTCAACTCATAGAAAGGTCTACACCTTTATGAATGCTAAGACACAAACCGACGGATGAATTGCAGCCTCCCAATTAAACCTCGGACTTCCCTCAAATTTTTGGGAGGCGGCATGTCCCTGATGGCCTTAGCTTTGTCGGGATCTATCTCAATCCCTCTTTTACTCACAATGAAACCTAGTAATTTGTCCAATGACACGCCAAACACACACTTCTTCGGATTCATTTTCAATTGGAACTCCCTTGATCTCTGCAAGACCTTAGTCAAAACCCTTGGATGTTCCACCCTGGTTCTTGATTTCACCAATAAATCATCCACATACACCTCCAAATATATATGCATCATGTCATGGAATATGGCAATCATAACTCATTGGTAAGTAGCTCCAGCATTATTTAATCCAAATGGCATGACCACGTAACAATATGTTCCCCATGGTGTAGTGAATGACGTCTTCTCCTGATCCTCTTCTGCCAAACGAATTTGATTATATCCCAAAAATCCATCCATAAATGAGAGGGTCTCATAGCCTGCTGTGTTATCGATTAATACATCAATGTGAGGCAAGAGAAAATCATCCTTTGGACACACGCGGTTAAGGTCCCGGAAGTCGATACAAATCCTGACTTTTCCATCCTTCTTCATGACCGGGACATGTTCTCCACCCATTGAGGATAAATGATGACTCTAATAAACCTGGCTTTGTGGAGCTTGTCGGCCTCTTCTTTCATTTTCAAAGCCATCTGAGGGTGGAAACGCCTTAACCTTTATTTTACCGAGATGGACCCTGATTTTAAAGTTAAGCGGTGTTCGACCAAGGTGGAATCCAAACCCGACATATCCTCATAGCTCCATGCAAACGTGTCATTATACTCCTTGAGAACTTCAGTTAATGCCTCTTCTTCAGATGATGGTAAATTATTACTTATGAGGACGATCCTAGGGTCTTCCTCAGTTCCCAAGTTGACTTCTTTGGTGGACTCTTCTACGGCGGCTGACGGCTCATCGAATCTCCTCATCCCACTAGCATATGCGCCAGCCACGTCCTCACATTCTTCATCCTCCTCTTCAATAGGGCATTCTTCATCTGTGATCTCGTAGACTCCATACCCTTCATCAATTATGCAATTCTCCTCACAATCTATCTCTGGCAGTTGGATGGGATTTTCTAGCAATTGAGGAATGGATAGGCACGCTCGACACCTACTGGATAGATCTAAAAGGAATCGACGAGGGATCTGCTTACCCTTGGATTTCTTTTTAGGTACTACCCTCGACCCATTATTCCTAGATTGACTAAGCGGTCCTACGGACGAAGAAGAAACTGAAGAAGATGCTGAAGAATGTACATGGAAGGACCCCTCAGAGGAGGGGTAGAAAAGGTCGCTCCTAGGACCTTGAATGAGTGGCCCGTAGGTCGGGACGCACTCATGGGAAATGTAGGAGGTTTCCTCAATGAAGATGTGTTGTTGAGGGGTTTGAAAATCGACATTTTTTTTTCGTTTTCATTTTTAATGACAAAACAATGAAAAGAAATCGGAGGAGGGGGAAAAGTGATTATGGCTAAAGGGTTGAGAGGCTCATAGAGTAGATCGTGATTGAAAACCTGGCGCGGGTTGAGAAACCCGCGTAGGTATGTAAGTAGAGAAGGGGACCTGGGAAGATCATCAGACAACCGTCTGGCCCAGGAGGAAGACATCAGCGAAGGCTGAGGCGAGTGAATGGAGAAGACGACGGCTAATGAGCCGTCGATGGTAATGTTGATGACGGATGAAGATCCGCCGGTGACAGAGTCCTCTTGGTGAGGATGGTTTGGAACTTTGGCAACAGTAGTGATGTTCCCTGGCATTTCAGAGATCAATGGCGACCCTTCCAACTGTGGAGGCGAGAACATTCTTTCTAGTGCGATGGAAATATCTTGTATGTCAAACCATTTGCTCCATTCGCATTCTGGATCTTTGATCTTGCCTCTCTTAGTGGCCCTTGAATATTTTTCAGTCAAGTATACAACGTGCGATCCCCCATGTGTTTCTTGCGGGTAATCCCCCATTTGAACAATGGGCTCCTTCTTGAAATGAGAGGATAGGGTCCACGTGAGGGGTTTCCCATCCGCCTCGAGCGGTCCTTTAAAGTCTAGACCAAACTTGTGGCTCAACCTTATTTTCTTTGGCGGTTTTAGCCTTCCTTGTAATTGTGCGCCCAAGCCATTGCCTTGTTGATAGCCCATATTCCTCATAATCTCCCATCCTTTAGAATGAAAAGGGAGATGTGACGTTGGTACCGAAAGCGGCTTTTTTGGTGTAATACGGGATGGGTCATACACATCCAACAGTGACAATATGGGCCGATGAGATGGCCAAACAGAGGGCAGAGAGGTATTAATAACATCCACTGTATGAAGGACAGGTGTGCTGATCACTTTAATAATCCTCCCATTGTGCGGAAACTTTAGGCATTGGTGGTTGGTAGAAGGCACATCATCCATTGCTTCAATATAAGGGCGGCCCAGTATGGCCTTGAATGTGGGGTCCATATCGAGGACATGGAATTCCGTGGAGACTGACGCAGGGCCTAACTCTGTGTTGATTTGTTTTAATTAGATTCATATCCCGCCCCCTTTAAATACATACATGCATAAATATATGAATCAAAGACAAGGGAGATGAAAGGATGAGAAATATTAACCGTGATCGCCACCAAGGTTCCAACAACGTCAAAGGATGAAGAAGTGTAAAGAACGGCGCCATGTACCTTGGAACTTAAAGACTTGATCGCGCTTGAAACGTGGTGCGGGGAACTTGTGGATTCAAACCTCCTCTCCTTCCAGCCGGCTAGAGGAAGAGGGCCTCACGTTGTATTCATGCTCTCCTACAAAATAAAGCCAAAATAAGGATAAAAAACTCATTAGAACATGCATGTGTAGCATCAATCCCGCAGTGATAAAATAGGGGTAGAAATTGAGGGTAAACTCACCGGGGGGAGATTTTTAACTCCTGTGGAAGGGTGGAAATAATAGGTGTGTGTATTGTGCATGCATGAGATTTGAAATCACGAGATTTGATTGAGAGAATAGAGAGAAATCATTGATGCAAAACGGCGAAAAGTGCATGTGTAGCAGAAAAGTGCAGAAAACTGTGATGATTTGTGATTTTGAGGAGAGGAGAACTAAGAGTGTAGACCATGAAATCAAGCCCAAAAGGATGGAATTGAAAGCTAATACTTCCCTCTTCAAGCTAGAGTCAAAGTTGTGAGTTGGAATTACAGCATGGCTTTGCCCCGAATCAAGAAAGAGCCCCCCGTCGCGATTGCGAACTGGGCAGTTTTTATAGAAAAGTCATGAAATCCCCAACTTTTCTCCACGAATTTAAGAGATAGAGTCCATCAAATCTCGAGATCTATGAATCAATCTCGAGATAATAGTCAAGATAAGTCATAGGAGAAAACGGGACTCTATTTGGATGAAGGATCTGGAAGATATGGCTTCTGGAAGGGAGCCCCGGAGCTTAATCGGCAGAGTTTGAGTTGAACCAGGACACCTAAACCCTCAACTTTTGAGTGTGATTCTGAGCAAGATAGTCAATAAAATTTGGAGTTCTTTAGACTGAATTCAAGATAATACCAAGGAGAAACCATAGGAACAAACGGCGCTCAATTCGGAGTAGAATTCAAGAAGTTATGGACTCTGCAAGAGGGCCACGATGCACAGAAACGGAGCAGAGTCCAGCACGAATTGGACTCTCAAGTGTGTGTAACGGTCTATCGTACGACCGTCAGAGTTATGTAACGGACTAAGATAGGTCCGTCACACTCTGGGGGTCAAACGGGACGATTTCGGATAAGTTTCGGTGTAACACACCCATACTAGACCGTCACATGGACTCTGACGGTCTAGGGTAGGACCGCCACGCTCTAGGGGTCAAACAGGGTGATTTCGAGTAAGTTTCGGTGTTACGGTCTATCGTAGGACCGTCACACTGCCCTGGCGGTCTAGGGTAGGGCCGTCACACTGATGGAGGAAGATTTTGGACAGACTGCGCGTGACGTTGGACATTGAAGCGTATCTCTCAAACGGAGCAGAACTAGCGAAAGTGGTAGAAAAAGAAATTGTAGATAAATAAGAGAGGAATAACTTTTATGAAGAAAGCAAGATGAGAAAATGATCATAAGAGGGAGAAAATGGGGCTAGAACAGAGAGAAAGATTCTAGGACATAGGTGAACAGCACAGCATGCCGGAAAATGCGAATAGCTCACAAACAGGGCAGAACTGGCCAACGGCGTAGAAGAAGAAATTGTAGATCTTCGAAAGATGAACAACTTTGGGGAAGACAACTTTTTGAATAGAGGACTAGAAGAGGGTGAAAAAGAACCACTTTGAGGACTGCGCAATGGGAGAGAGTCGAATGCTTGAAGGAAACCGACCTAAATGGGTCGTAAGTCGACTTGGAAGCCAGAAGTTGATAAGACAAGCTCAAGGGCTCTAGGAAATCATGATCTCCAAGGCTCAAAGGGAATGAAATGGGCTCGAAATCCATCCGAGAAAGCTCCAAAACAATGGCTAATTCGGGGCATCAAAAATGATGAATAAGATAAATGACACAACTTGTGGGCTAAAACGGGTGTCAACACTCTGCCCTCAGGATAATCATCCCCTATGGTGGCCTTTTGCTATTGTCATAAGCCGTGACTGTGATTGAAGAAGGTCTTATCCGTTCTTCATCGACCCCACACAACTGAAGGGTGCTCATGGAGATCACATTTATGGATGCACCTGTGTCCACCAGGCACGGGTTTATGGACACTCCATTGACTTTTATCGAAACACACAATGTATATTTTCGAGCTTTCTTGGGAGCAAGCTCGTAGTTGTGGAACATAATGGCCGGCTGTGTGTCCGTTGGCGTCAGAACGGTCGAAATCTTCTCTACAGGGAGGTCCTCATTCACCATGACCCATTGAAGATATTCCATTAAGGCTGCCTGATGGGACACGGATCTCTAAAGCAGCTCAAGGATGGAGATCCGAGCAGGTGTCTTGTCCAGGTGTTTTAACAAATCATACTGTGTTCCAAGGATGGACTTTTCTGGCTGCTCTTCCTTATCTTTCTCTGGCTGAGACTGCTCGGGGTCCTGACTGTTCTGGGGGAAAACCCTGTGAAAAATCCTTCCACTCCGGAGCACCATTGCTTGCGGCTTTTGTATCTCTATGGGGTTAGATGTGTGTTTTAGCAAGGGTTTAAGGGGTAATGGTGGAGGAATGGTTGACGTAGCAGGGGTGACAATGGGAGGGGGGATTCTGATGAGGGGTTTGTTAGGTGGAGGCATGGTGGAGGTAGAGGGGACCTCATATGGGCTATGGAAGGTAAGGGGCTTGGAAGGAGGAGGCGGAGGCAAAGTGAAGGTGGATAAGGCCTGAGATGGATAATGGTTTTGATATGGATGGTGGGTGATGAGTGGTTTTGAGGGCGTTAGTGGAGGCATGGTGTGGGTAGGCGGGGTCACATACGGTTGACGGATGATGAGAGGTTTGGAAGGCATAGGTGTAGGTGTAGTAAGGGTAGATGGCAAAATGGAGGGGTGAGAGAAGATGAGAGGGTGTGAGGGCATAGTGGAGGGCGTTGGCTGATAGGTCATTGGTGAGTTAGTGGGAGGGGTGCGGATGAGAGGGCGTGATGACTGCGGAAATGGTGAAGGCCGTGCTATGGGTTGTGAGGCGGGTTGATGAGAGAGAGGTGCCACCCGGGCAAGGCGAGGTGGTTGCCTAATGATAGGGGTGGCGGCTGCGAGAACGAAGGTACTTTCTGAGTGCCAATCCTGCTCCCTCCCAACCTCCGGGAAGGAGGAGATGGGGTTTACCTGGTGATTGGGTTGTTGGTGCTCTGGCAATGGATCCTGGATTATGCCCATGTTAGGCTGTTGTGGTTGGGCCTGCTGAGGCTGTTGTTGTTGTTGTGGTTGCTGCTGTGGCTGCTGTTGTAACTGCTGTTGTTGTTGGAACAGTGGTCTAGGAGGAGGTCTCCTGGCTTTGAGAGTGGTGATGTATCACCTCATTTCATCCCAGTCAATTATGCCTTCATCATTCATATCATAGATGTAGTCTTCAAAATGGAAACAAGTCTCTATTGTATGTCCTGGCTGCCTGTAGTAAACACAGTATCTGGAGGTGTCAACATTCGGGGGCCACGCGGGCTTCTCCCTTGGTAGAATGAGTGTATTTGAGGTCATGAGGGCGTTGAAAATATCCGCCAAAGTTTCTGGCAATGGCGGGTAATGGGCTCTCTTGGGGCCAATCGGCCGCCTCTGTTGCTGTGGGGGGGCGTAGTTTCCTGAGGGTGGAACCTTGTGGCACTGAGGTGGTGGTTGTTGTTGCTGGGGTCAGGGTTGTTGCTGGGGTTGAAATGGTTGAGGCATATGGTTCTGGGGTGGATTATTTTGGGGCGGAGGATGAGACGGGAAGGGCGGAGGATGAGACGGGAAGGGACCTTGCTGGAGGGGAAGTCGAGGCATTTGTGGATGCCTTGGGTTGGCTGCATAGTTGGCGTTACTGACTGCACTCACCTGCTCATTTTTTATGACCCCTTCTGTCGCTCCACCTGGGACACCGGTGCCTGTCTTTCTGACCACCTTGGGCTTCGGTGGCTCAAACATGTACATGATAGGGGAATCTTTTAGCTGAGTCTGGATATACCGGGCCCTCTCATAGAGCTCTTCCATTGTGATATGCTTGTTCATAGCCAGGACGTGCTTGAACTGTGGGGTGGCATTGGACATAATCATTTTCACTTGTTCGGGCTCTGAGAGGGTATCTCTTATCCTCTCTGCCAGAGACCTCCATCTGTCAGCATAGGGAACAAAATCTTCGTTCGGCCTCATTTTCTCGGCCACTAGGTCGGTAATGGAAAGAGAAGGACCAACCCTATCCCGATACTTTTGAAAGAATTTTCTTTGCACTGCATCAAAATTCTCGGCCTCGCCCGGCTCCAGAGAATAGACCCATTCTAGCGCGGGACCGTCCAACGATCTCCAAAAGAGGTATGCCAGGGATCTCTGGTCATTTTGCCAATAAGAGGATTCATACATGAAGTCCTTGAGGTGAATAAAGGGATTGCCAGCGCCATTGTACCTACAGTACGTAGGCATTTCAGAGGGAGGGAGATGGAACACAGGTAGGATTGGCAGAGAAACCTCGGGGTGGATTTTACGTCCACCCTTTGCTTTAGGTTGCGAAACTGTTCATCCATTTTATTGAACCTATGGAGGAGTGCTTGGGCAAGCTCCTCGGTAGGCGAAGGTGGCACCTGCCACTGGGGAGGAAGATGTCTTCCGGAGACTTGAGGAGGGAACCCCGAATGAGAGGGATATGGTGGCCCTCCGGCAGTTGGCCCTGGTTGGAGTGGTGTGTGGGGAACAACAGGGGTTTGAGATTGTGAAGGGAATTGGAAAGAGGGGGGATGCTGGCGTGCTTACCCTTGAAGAGAGGGAGAAGGCATGGCTTGTACCGGTGTAGAAGAGGGGATAGCTTGCACCGACTCCTGGAGGGGTGCGATGGCTAGAGCTGACTCCTGGGGAGCGAGAGAAACATATTTTCCCTTTAGAATGGCCTGGAAGGCCCGGAGTTACTCGGAGGTGAGCTCCGTATTGGGAAGGGCACCTAATAAGGATGAAATGTCCTGTGGCGAGGAGGCGTCCCCTATAGTTGCCCGCACCTCGGGTGGGGGCTCGTGGGAAGGGCCCGAGTCCATAGCATGGACATGTGGCTCAATTGACTGACCACGACCGGGGTGGTTCTCCTCAAAAGACTCGTGAGCCATGCTCAAAGTTCTTCCGGAATGCAAAAACATACACCAACAAGCAAATAGCAGAGATTATCAAACAAGTAGATGCTTTTACGTCCCTTTTTTTTGTTTCTATTTTTTGATAATTTTTTTGTATGTTTAACCAGATTTGAAGTTCACACAAAAATAGGAAGGACCCTAATTTCAATTTGTTTCACCGCCGTGTCAACTAGGGTCACTCGTCTCACCACGAATGGGTCAACTAACTCCGGGGAACTTCAATGGTACAACCGGTCCAGTGAATGAAGAGGGAATCCTTCGCTGTCGGGGACTTACGGAGGTCCCGATGGAGGAGATTCTAGTCCGTTGAGAGGAATTCCCGAACGGAGAGTCCTTCCTTCACCGAGAGAGGGTGATCCTTAGAAAACTAAAAAAAATGGGGTGGATGTATGCAATGAAGTGATGACAGATATATAGAACACGACAAAAAAAAACAAAGACAACAGAGGTATAACAACACCCAAGAGAGATAATAATGCAAACCACCAGAAATCACAAGGGTAACTAAAAGAAAGCGAAAGAAAGTCCCACTGTGATTGCCAAGATGCTGCGGGGAGCGAAGCGTGCTCATTTTGCTGTGACACAGAAAGAGAGAGAGATAGAGACCGCCACAGGAGATTGCTCCGGCAGAGTATGCAGAATAGATATGGCGTAATAAATGCGGGGATTAAACAGCCATAGCGGGAAATGACTCTCCGCGACCTCGGGGGGATGGGAATGGTGCAGAATTTAAAAGACGTGAATTTAAACGGCCATAGCACCACCACGAGAGATTGCTCCCGTGGGGTATGGGCCTCGAAGAGATGAAAATAGCACAGAATTTAAGAGGCAGAATTTAAACGGCCATAGCACCACCACGGGAGATCGCTCCAGTGGGATATATGCCTCGAATAGATGAAAATAGCGCGGAATTTAAGAGACAAAATTTAGACGGCCATAGCACCACCACGGGAGATTGCTCCAGTGGGATATAGGCCTCGAAGAGATGAGAATAGGGCAATAGTTAAAAGACAGAATTCAAACGGCCATAGCGGGAAGTGACTCGTCGCGCCCTCGAAGATATGGTGTGATCGCCAGGGGCTGGAGACCCCAAAAATAAAAAGAGTGATCGCGTTTACCTCAAAAGCGGAAAATGGTGGGTTGCTTCTTCCTCTCCCTTCGGCCGGCCGACGGAGAGGTCCTTCTTTGGTTACCCTTGCAAAAAACAAACAAAGAGCAAATGAATCAGAAAAATGGCAGTGTAGTATTAATCCTTTGTGATGAAAATAGCGAAATCATGGCGAGACACACACCTGGTTGGTGTTATTTTTAAACCCCTCTCAGACACGAGTAGGAGGAAAATGCTATGATGGATGAAGGATCGTGCAAACGTGCATAAAACAGAACTCTTTTATGAAGCGAGATGATAGATGACGGATGATACATGCAATAGAAACGACAAAAGAGAAAGGGGGAAAATGGCTTATTGAAGGCGCCAATGGCGGGATCCGGTGGAGCTTCGGCAGCGTGGGGACGTCATGGAAGCACGGTGGATGAAGATTGTCTTCCTCTCGCGAGCGCGGGTACCCGAAAATCTGGCAGAACTTCCTCCTACAAAACCCACGGGTTAGAGAAGAATCCGACAGAGTTTCCCTCTCCTCTGTTGGATCTGAAGCTCTCTGATTTCGAGGGAGGGGGTCCCTATTTATAGGGAAAATTTTTATTGGGGCGTCCAGGGTCCTGGACGCCTCAATGTTGAGGCGTCCAGTTGATTGGACGCGCCCATTATTTATTATTATTTTTATTATTTATTGAGGCGTCTAGGACCCTTGACGCCTCAATGACTTTCCATTAAAACGGTGCTGAAAACTGTCGACAGCGGAGAAAGTGAGTGGTTTCGGCGCCTAACTTTGACTTCTTAAGACGCGTCTAGGATCAATGACGTCTTCATGATTGGATTTATGCAAAACGTCAAACTAGTCGACCGGAGCGGCGCCGCCCGTGTGCTACACGAAACTCTGAAGGAGGCGTCTAGGGTCCTGGACGCCTTTAAAAGAGACGTCTAGTTACCCTATCACTTTCAAAAAGGAAAAAGAAATATTTAGAAAATAATAAAAAATATTTTTATGAATTCGTCAAGATACCTTGACTCAAAGTGAGGCGTCAAACCATCTTGACACGTCAAAAACTTTTTCACGAAAAAATTCAAAAAAAATCAGAAAAATGGGAAATCACCAAAGTAATTAAAAGTGTGAAGGTAACCTTGAGGAATCATAGTGTAATATGAGATTTACTCATGGTAAGGTCAAAACGACGTGTCTACACTATGTTGGTCTGTTTCCCATCGTGGAGCACGTTGGTGAGGTAGCCTATCGGCTGCAGTTGCCCTGTGAGTTGGCGTCGGTGCATGACATGTTCCACGTCTCAATGTTGCGGATGTATATGCCCGATGACTCTCATGTGCTTGAGGTTTCTGTGTGGCCCGAGGTGACTCCAGATCTTTCTCTCCCAGAGTTTCCCGTCCGCGTTGAGGATAGGCGAGAACAGCGCCTACGGAACAAGATCATCCCCTTGGTTAAGGTGGTGTGGCAACGGCACTCTGGTGGTGAGGCTTCTTGGGAACGTGAGGACGAGATGCATCAGCAGTTCCCTTACATGTTTGAGAGACTCTTCCTCTTCTTTCCCCTTGGGTTGTTCTCAATTTCGATGACAAAATTCCTTAAGAGGGGAGGGCTGTAATATCCCTGACCTTTCGGATACTTCTTCGTGGGTCCCGAATCTGGTTTCTCGGAGTGTCCGGCTCTGTTGTGTCTGAAATTTTGTTTCGGACATCTTTCGTGTTCGGGTCGGCGCGATCCGGAGCTGTTTCGGAGGCCCGGAGTGCGTCTGCGGCTTTTCCGCGTGTGTTTTTCGATTCTCGGTGTGTGTTTCGGCAATTCCTTCGGAACCTCGTTGCGGGTGAACCGGGTCGTTCACCTAGGCGAGAGTGGTACCGTTGCGGTCGGTGCGTTCCGAGGATTGCGGATATGTAATTTTTAAATTTTTGATATTTTCTGAAATTTCTAAATTTTCTATAAATATCTCTCATTTTCTCTCTCTCCCCACCCTTCTCTTTCTTCTTCTTCTTCCCCCTCTGCTTCTTCCTCCCACCGTGACCGCCTCCCCTCTCCCTCTCTTCCTCCGGCGTGACCGCGACGAGCCCCCCCCAGCTGTAGACGGCAGTGGGCGACGACGTGGCGGCGGCGAGGTGGTCGTGGCGGCGTAAAGCTCGTGGGTTTTCGAGAAGGGACGGGGGATTCTCAAAGCTTTCATCGTGATTCGTGGTCGATCCGACGCGTCTTGACGCAGAGCGAAGGTAGGGTGACGATCCCTAGCCTCTTGCGTTCCTTCCTCGCAAGTTTCAGCCCGAGGCGAGGCTGAGATGGGTTGTTTTCGTGTCGGGAAGGGAAAATCATGCCTTGGGGAGAGCTCGCCCGATCTATCGTTTTAAGCCGCGATTCCGCGTTTTGGGAGCGTAGAATCATGCTAGGGGGCTTGGGAGTTTGTTTCCCATCGTTTCCCCCTTCGTGGGGCTTGTTTGGGGGCCGAAATGGCAAATTCCGGCGAGGTTTGTCGTTTTCGCGCAGGTGAGGGTTGAGCGGTCGAACCAGGGCCCGTTTATCCCATGTGCAACCCTGGTCTGTCCGCCCTTCGGCTCGGAGTGCAGTGGGGTTATGCGACCTGTCGAGCGACCGCATAACCCATGTGCGGCCCGAGGCCGTCCGCTCATCCCCCCTCATTTTTCGACCGTTGCTTGTGACCGTTGCACAGTGATTGGGACGAGCGATTAGGATATAGCCGCTTATCCCAATGAGCGGCCGGGGGTTGGCCGTTCATCACTGGTGCCGTTGGTGGACGTGCGGCCAGGGTGGGTCCGTTCATCCTTTGGGCGGTGTGTCGGTGGCCGCGTCTTTGCCTATTTTTCCCAGAGGAAGAACGGTTTATTCCTGGCCGTTCATCTCCTGGTGCGGCCCTTATCTAGCCGTACACCCCTAGGCGGCCCCGAGTGGACCGTTCAAGAGGTTAGTCTAACCGGCGTTTCCTTGTTGGTCGATTCGAATCCCGGGTGCGTGGACCTTGGCCCGCGTGCTAAACCGTGGTCTGACAGATGCTGGGCATTGTGTCGGGGCCAGGTGTCGTGGTACGGCGTAATCCCGGGAGGTGTCATTCTCGGCTTCTGCCACCGTGAGACGGTGTCGGTACGAGGGGCAGTCCTTGTACCCTGTCCGGTTGAGACGTGATTTTCTGTTGACTTGAGAGTCTACTCCTTTAGTGACCCTCCACTAGTCGTAGCCTGCCTGCACGCGAGTGGACCCACCAGGGAGTGGTGGAGAGGCTACCCTGAGGATGGTTTTTAGATTGGTTTCTGTCGGGCCCCTCGTCGGTAGCCAGAGTCCGGCTCCAGGGGAAAACCAATTAGAGGCCAGACCTAGGACGTATGGTCTGTGTGTGCACACTTGATTGGGGGTAGTTGGACCCACACCGACAGGCGTGACCCCATCTAGTCACTTGTTTGTGGTTACTTGTTCGGTGTCCGTGCCTCTGGTAGGCGTTACCACGTTAGGCAGTTCACCTGCGGTGCGGTGTAAGACGTCAGGGGATGCTACCGACTGTGCTTCTGTGGGAGGTACTCCTGTCGAGTCGAGAGTGACAGACTGTCAGTCGTTGCGACTTCGACCTTCGGGTTTTGTCGTGTTGGCCGTGGTGTTTCGGTCGTTTCACCGTGGCACGTGTGTCGGTCTTCGTGCCGTGAGACCGGTGTTTTGTAGATGGCAGGGCTTCCCTTTCCGAGGTACTTGCTTACTGCTAGCGTAGCGGTTTCTCCGTTTGCGAGGTAGGGTTCGAGTGATCCCTACTGAGTCTTGTTCTGAGACTCATTCCTTGCGTATTTTTACCGTGTTTCAGGTGAGGCGCGGCTTCAGGGGAGCGTGTCTGAGGCTCAGCGTGGTTCAGGTGCCCAGCGTTAGTGCCAGAGGTCAGAGCCGGGGTATGTCCCGTGTAGCTGTACTTTTCTTTTTATCTCGGTACTAGTTGTGGACTACTACTGTTGTTATTTTATTATCTTATGGACCATGTATCATGTAAAATGTTAATTTATTTCCTGCTTAATTATATAACTGTTTAATTTCAATAATTATTTGTGATACTTGTGTAATCTCCACACCATCCTTTTAACCCTTCCGAGTCTTCGGACTCGTGGGTGGCGGTGCGAGTCTCGGGTTATCGGGCCTTCCCGGTAATCGGAATCTCGGGTCGTTACACCTCTGCCCAGCCCGACAGCGGACAACGCTCGCCCGCGGCGCCCTTCGCGACGCGCCCGCCGCACCACCACGCTCACTCCCTTGCCACCGTGGCCACGCCCTTGCCGTACCCCTCACCTCCGACCGTTGCAGACCCTCTCACTACCCCTCGCCTCCTCACCGGTGCAACCACCGTCAACCGCCCTCTGTTAGCCCGCTTGTAACTCTCCAGCAAGCACCCACACCGCTGCCCTCCTCTTCCGGCCGCCTCCTCTCTCTCTTAGCAGCCGACCGCCCCCACACCGTCGTCGTCGCGCGTCCACCACTCCGCCAAGCCATCCCTGCCATCACCGTCCCACTCTCACCCTCTCTCCCTCTCTCATACTTACACAGTCGCGACCCCACCCTAGCCGCCCACGGCCTCCACTCCTCACCCTCACCACCTCTATCCACCGCCGCATGCACATCCCTCTCCCCTCCGACTAACCTCCACGTCGGCCTTCTACACGCCGGACGCCCAAGAGATCCTCTCCCCACTGCGCTGCTCACCTTCGCACCGCCGGACGCCGACCTCCACAACCCAGCGCCTGCGAACCCCCCCCCTCACCGCCACAGCGCCTGCGAAACCCCCTCACCGCCTCCCCTTGCACCGCGGCAACGCCAACCCCAGCCTCCTCACCTTCACCGCGAAGCCCGCCGCCAACCAGTCCGCAACATGATCGATCACGCATCCCTCTCACGATCGAGCCTGGCCCACGCCCGGTCGCGCCTGACCCTGCCGCCCGCCTCCGCAGCAACCGGGTCGCCCATGCTGCCAGCTTTGTTAACAGTCGAGAGAGGTTGAAGGTTGTTGGAAGAGTTGGTGAAGTTTGAACCAAAAAAAAAAGAAAATGGTTTGAAAAACAAAAGTCAAAAAAAGAGTAGGTGAAGTTTGAAAAGTCATAAAGAGAGAGTTGAAAAAAAGGTTTAAAAAAAGTTGAAAAAAGAAATTGAAAGTTAAAAAAAAGAGTGTTAAATATATATAATATATATATTTGAGGTCTATATAATCTTATATATATATTTGAGGTATATATAATCTTATATATATATATATATATATATATATATATATTCTTGGATTAATTTATTGATCGTGACACCCAAGTCTGCAACAACTGCTTGACCGGCGCCAGATAGTCGACAGAAGGTCCGTAAACTACGGAACGTACGTGCCATTGAGTCTCCCTGCGTGGAGAAAATTGGATTAATTTGTTCTCCTACGAGGAGAATTTTCAAAATTGAGTGGTTTTGTAATAAATTAAATCCTCCCTGCGCGGAGTGAATTCATTGTAACTGCGAAGCTTCGTCGACGTCGTGCGGGCACGCACGTCCCCGCTCGCCTTTGTCTCCGGACGGAGTTAGACTTTTCAGTCTAGCTAGGTACGTGCTCCAATCATTTGCTCATTTAATATCTTTTCAATTGTCACGCGACGGAGTGAGAGAGAGCCCGATCCATGCAGCCTGTCTCCTGAGTGCATCGCTGTGGACGGCAAGAGAGAGCTTGTATGCGCCCATCCGTAGGCCCTAGACTGCCGCATTAGGGCACCCTAATTGTCAGGAGGTAGTTCCACAACTACTTCGCCTACGGGCGAGCAACTTTCCCCTGACCGGTCCCTTCAAATTGACCCTTTGCCGATCAGTTGGGTCCACACCTTGCTAATTTTTTGTCCCAGGATTGCATCATCTAGGTCCGAGTTTGTACATGCCACGTTGGTTTAGGAATTCATCAGGCCGTCTAGAGCACATTTCAACTCTACAAACACCCATGGATCAGGAGAGATATATGGCCGATCCTGACCTCATCACCCAGTTTGAGGAAATGGATGCAATATTTGATGGCGCGCATGTCGAGTACATGCAGGTTGGAGACATTGTCGAGAGTTCTAGCTAGAAAAGATTGGGTATAGTTCGATGTATCTCAACACCCCAAGATGACGATTGGCGTCGAACCTCCATCTTCCAAACTTACATCATGGTGAACTCTCATCCCTGCAAGGTAATCCTTGACAACGGGAGCTGTATCAATGCAGTCTCGTGAGACTTTGTCTCCCGTTTAGGTCTACCTATGCACCCTCATCCAAGGCCATACAACGTGGCTTGGGTCGATGACACTTCTATCTTAGTCACCACCACAAGTGTCATTCCCATCCAATTCCAGTCCTACCAAGGACAAATCTTATGTGACGTAGTGCCTATAAAGGCTGGAGTGTCATCTTAGGACGACTATGGATCTATGATGTAGACCTCGCTACATTTGGTTGGTCCAATCAGTGTTTCTTCTCCCACAACGGGAAGAAGATTCAGTTATACCCGACACCCCCAAAGGTGACCTCGGGTAAGAGTTCCACCTCCACCCCCACTGGAACCCCCAAGGTTCAGGAGAGTCCCCGAACTCTCGATGAATGTGAACTTCTCATTCTCTCTTCTCCAACATCTATCACACCAGTTTAAAGGCACATAAGGATGGTCATGACCTAGTTAGGCGCCTTGACGTCATATATGTCGGTGAGCTAAACAGAGAGGTTGCTGAGGGTGCCTCTGTTGTTGACGTCACCATCACACCCAAGGAGTCCCGAGTCTCAGTCCCAACTGAAGTCCGGACAATACTGCAGGACTTCCAAGGCATTGTCCCCGAGGACTTGCCTTCTCAACTCCCTCCCATGCGTGATGAACAACACGCTATTGAGTTTGTCCCCGAGTCCACCCTACCTAACCTTCCCCACTACCAACTGAACCCTCAGGAGCATGCTGAGCTCCGACGAATTGTCGAGGACCTCGTTCAAAAGGATTTTCTCAGGGTGAGCAAGAGTTCCTGTGCTGTGGATCTCATTCCCCCTCCCCTCGAGTCTAGAACATCCAAGTCAACTGAAGAGTTTGCACAACTCGTCAAGAGTCTGTATGAGTCAATTAGCAAGCAAGTAAGTCTCAGTAATGAGACTTACAAATGACTGGTTGATTCGCATAGGCGTCACCATGAATTTCAAGAAGGTGACTTGATTATCGTACGGGTCCGGCCCGAACGACTCCCCTCGGGAGCCGTTAGAAAGTTGCAAGCCCGTAGTGATGGTCCCTTCCCAATCCTGCGAAAGATTGGCTCCAACGCTTATGTTGTGGACTTACCTCCCGAATATGGGATTAGCTCTACATTTAATGTGGCAGACCTAGTGGCCTACAAGGAACCCCCAGCGATTCCTAGTGACCCTTTCGAGCCTTCTCCTCCTATTGAGAGTAAGCCCACCCCTGTGCGTCCCACAGCCTCGAGAGCACTGCGCGAGTAAATTGAGAGGATACTGGATGAGCAGGTGACTACTACACGGAGCAGGGTGTACCAGCGCTACCTTGTATGCTGGCGGGACCGTCCACCATCAGATGATTCCTGGATCAGTCGGGAAGACCTCCAGCGCCTCGACCCGGACCTGCTGGAGCACTATCAGAGTAGTGTCTCCCCTTACTCGACGGAGTCGAATTCCAGCCGCCCCGGGAGGGTTGGTGGGGACACCGGGCCCACTTCTCGGAGCCGACGCCGCACCACCACACCGAGCTTATGGCTCGGAGATTAACTCGAAGACTCGGCGTCCTGAGCATAATATTTATTTGTGTGTATTTGTATTGTACGTATTTGTGTATTGTGTGTATTTATGGTGATATTGTATTATTATTAACAACCAAAGTCTAACTATTTTATTTTATTAGGGTCCAAGTCAAATATTGGTTGTTGAGTCTTGTCTTATTAGGCTAGGATATATATGCAATTAGGAAGAGTTTAAAGGTATGGTTGTTATGGTTTTCCCTATATAAAGGGGGGCTCATGTAAAGTTTCCATATGATGAAGATTGAAAGAAGTTTGCATTACGTGAGAGGCATTTTCCTCTTGTGTGTTTCCTTCCCTCCTTTCTCCCTTGTGAGATTTGAGTGTCGCCCGGTGTGAGACCGTCCAGAGTGAGACCGAGCTGCGCGAGGTAGCAAGTTATCCGTCATGTTCGTGTTATCGAAGTTACCGTCGATCCTTCCCCCGACGTTGTCCGCGTCAACGGGTACCATCATGACCTCACTGTCGTGAACCCGACCTAGCCAAGGGGGTGAGGCCTCGGTAATCCAACTGAGTGTCCCTGGCGACAACCTCGGAAAACACAAGGAAACGGTCCGGGAAACCATGCCTCGTGGTCAGAAAACGGACTCTAGGGTCACGAAAACTCACGTCCAGTGACTGGGGCACCTGTCCACTAGAAGTAAGGCCGGATGTATCCACTGATGTCTTACACCGCACCTCATGTGTCTCTCTACGACGCCCCAGGCAGAGACAGAGACTCATTAGTAACCAGTACCACGAACAAGGACTAGTTGGGGTCGCGCTCATCAGCGCGGGTCCGACAGCCCCCAACCACGTGTGCACACATGCGCCCTAGGCCTGACCCTTTAGCTGGTTCTTCCCCCGAAGCCCGGACTCAGGCTGCGCGTGGGGGCTCTACGGTAACCAGCCTAAAAATCGTCTCTCTTGGGTGTAGCTCTCCAGCTATCCCATAGGTGGGTCAGCACACGCATGCCCAGGCAAGCTACTGTAGCTCTCCACCTAACTTCAGGTGGGTCGACACAAGCCTGCCCAGGAAGCTACGACCAACAGGGGTCACCATAGAAACGACTCTCCGTGGAAACCACCGGAACACGGACAGACTACTCACAAGCCCTGTCACATCCAGCTCAGAAAATAGGTGGCTCCGTGCCACCGGACTCTAGGCAGTCCACTAAAACATATTAAACCAACGGTCCTTGAGTTGCAGGACTTAGGGTCAAGACCGTTGTACAAGGACAGCTCCAGCCCGTCAATCTGGCCTATCCCTAGGTCAGAAACCACGGTAATATACTGCTCAAGGTGGCTCATGACCGCCGAGCCCAATCCCTTCCAAAGGGAAGCGAAGAAAACCCTCCAGCCCCAGGCTGGGCAATTGGACTCACAGTCCACAGGTCACATACACGGCCCACGCGGAAACCACGTTCCAAAGATGTTAACGACGTGCAGGAATAACCCACCGCACACATGCCGATACACGGCGACTCAACCTAACGGTTGCACAGAAGCCGAGAACACACGGGGAAAAACACCCTCTACAGACACAAATTCTCACACATGAATAGCCTGTGATGAACCATACATGAAGCCTAGATTGCAAAGAGTCACGCGAGCACCTCTCTCACGGAACCGTATCGCATACGGACACCTCGAGGCAAGAAAATGCGGAACACGGTGGCCCGGGGGAAAACTGGGCTGGGCGGCCACACCTTGGGCCGCCCAGCACCTGGGCACCCCCAATGCCTGGGCGGCCACAAGCCTGGCCGCCCAGTTCAGGGCCTTGCTGGGTGAGGGCGGCCATAGTGCTGGCTGCCCAGCACCCCTGGGCGGCCAAACCTGTGGCCACCCAGTGACTTGGGCGGCCAGGGTCTTGGCCGCCCAGACTAGGGCACAGACGGCCACAAAGGTGGCCGCCTCCTGCGTCATTCGGCAGACGGGCCGAGCTCTGCCGTGAGCTCAGTTCCACGCCCCATTCGATCCCAATCGAAGGGGAAAACATAGGGGATCATTCCCCTGACCCCAAAACCCAAAAATGGAGGAAGAAGAAGCGAGAAACCTCGCTCGATTCGACGAATCCATCGCACGCCCCAAAAACATGATCCCCCCCCAAACGAGCAATAAACCCCGCTCGACTCACCACGGCCTATAAAACTCATAGAAAATGAAGTACTCGAGCTAGGGAACCATCCCCCTACCTCCACCGAAGATTCCGCGTACCGTGGATGCCGTTCCGTGGTGAAACGCCCCGCGAACCACCGCCGGTGCCCCGAGCTCACGAACGACAAACGCCGCGCCTCCACCTCGATCCTCGCTCCATCCTCGCCGCTCCACGCCCCACGAACCTCGCCGCCTCGCCCCCGTCCACCTCCATCGGCGTCGGAGAAGAGAGGGAGAGAGGAGAGAGCGTGAGAAGAGAGAGGGAGAGAAGAGAGAAATGAGAGTGAGTGTAACGACCCAAGATCCGGATACCGGGAAGACCCGATACCATTCGAATCCTGGCCCGCCGCCCACGAGCCGGGAGGGCTCGGAAGGGCTAAAAGGAGTGTAGAGGTACAAAGAAATAGGAAATAGATCAGGACAATTTAACATTTGTTGACACCTAAAATATGCCAGAAGAGACCAAAGCAGCCTCAGGGCTCTGGAGGCCGATCAAAGGTGCAGCTCCTATGTCATCCCTGGAAGTTCTGAGTATCGGAATAGAAGAGGTCTACTACCCCTAACACTCTGTCTGGCTAAAGCCATCTCTGGTTAAGTTATAAGCGTCCATTTTCTATGATAAGTCATCGCATGTACACCATTTCATGTGCATATAATTAGGCAATTATGCATGATCTATCGTTAATCTCAACTTCGCATGTAGATTGGACCTTTCACGTAAATTAATTAATTTGGTGATTTTATTTAATAAAATGAAGTTGAGAGTCATGAACATTAATTCTCCATTACATAATTGTGAGCAATTGTGATTCATGTGCACATTATGGTAACTTTCCTGGACTAAATCATAATTATGTGTGTGCAGGACATCGAAGGTAATTGCAAAAGAAGCCGGGGGTAAAATTGTCATCACCACTTTGACCAAGTCAAATAAAGAACTCAAAATATTTTGGTTGGAGGGAAAAGAAAGTTTCAAAATTTTGAAAAGAAGGAATTCAAAGTTTAAGTTTGAAAATGAGGAAAAGGACATTTAAAGTTTAAAATAAAGGAGAGACATGATGAGCCTTGGGAAATGGGGTGTCCAAAATCCAAGAAAGGGGCTGCCCACCTCCTTTTTCTTTTCCCCATAAATCATATTCTACCTAAATCTCAGCCATCCATCTCCTTTTGATATAATCTCCACCATCCATTGACCCAACTTTTCCTATAAATAGTCCATGACAAGGAGGAGAAGGGGAGTTCTTTTTTAGGCAATTTCTCTCCCAACCTTAGGTCGCCAAGTTCTCCCACTTTCATTCATTTTCCGTTCATGCACTCTTCATTAAAGTTCTTTGTCTTTAAGTCCTCTACAACTTCTTCTTCTGCATCATCTTCCAATTCATTCTGGTTTGCAAAGTCTTTCGTGTTCTTTACTGTTATATCCTATGCATTTTCAAACTACATTCTTCTCTGTTCTTCCTTATTTTCTCCTTCCTCCGTCCATATTCTCCTCTTACTTTCTTCACAAAAGGTCTTTGTTGTTAAGTTCTATACAACTTCTTCTTCTACATCATCTTCCAATTCCTTCTGGTTTTCAAGCTATTTCTTATTTTTCACTGTGCTATCATGTTCATCTACGAATCAGTGTTCCTCTCTATTCTTCCCATTATTTCTCCCTCTTCCTTCCACTTTCTCCTCCTGCTGTCTTCATGAAAATTCTTTATTTTTACATATTCTACAACTTCTTCTTCTGTATCATCTTCTAATTCTTTCAGATTTTTAAGTTATTCCCCATTTTTCACATTGTTGTCCTGTGAGTTTACTGTTCATCTGAAGTGATAGAATCTATTATTCCTTTATTTTGAAGCCTTTAATCTCTTCTTTTCTCTCTGAGTCTTCATAAAAGTTCTTCCTCTCTTCCTCCTCTTCAACTTCTTCTTCTTGGGCATCCCCTAATTCATCTTGGTTTCAAAGTTATTCACCCTCTAAAGGCGGCTTCAACGACGAAGGTGACTTCCTCCCGGTGTAGACGACATCTTCCGCAAGGTGGTTCATGATCTAAGGCCACGAGAGGATGGCGCCGTCATCACCATTGCTGCTACCATCTTCACACCTCAGGCTCCTTTTATTTTTATTGCTTTAGTTTTATTTTACTTCATTGTAATCTCGTCACATCTTTGTTGTAAGTTTATCTTGCACTTCATGTACTAGTTTCTTTATGATAATGAAAGAGTTGTTCTTTTGATCTAGTTCTTGCTCTTCTTCCCTCTATACCTCATTCTTCTATCTCTTCTTTTCACTTCATGCAATTATTTTCTATGGCATAGGCGCATAGTCATAGGTGTTTTTAATTAAGTGTTTAGTTTGTTCATCATTTCACTATTTTCTTTAAGCAAAGCAAAATCATAAGTGTTTTCCAAAGGACTCCAAGGTTTTTAACTCTAAAAATCACTTCTTCCCTATGGATTCGACCATTCTCGCCACCTTATTACGTATTACTTTCATCTAGTGCGAGTTGAAATTTTTAAGATTGATACGCGTGTTTTAAACGACGAACTTTCGCATTATCAATTTTTGGTGCCGTTGCCGGGGAAGAATGATGATTTTTGATTTAAGAACTTTATTTTCCTTGTAAATATAGGATACTAATAAAGCTCTCTTTTCTTTTCTTTTTACAAGTTAAAAAATTTTTAAAAAAAATTAGAGGTAAGTTTGCATTTCTTTCTTTGATCTTTTGATTTTGTCATCCATTTCAAAAAAAAAAGAGAATGAGGGATCACTTTTCAAGTAAGTATCCAAACTTTCTCTCTTTTATTCTAGTTTCATTTTTCCATTTTACATATCTTGTGGTTAGATAGGTTCATTAAAAAAAAATTTAAAAAATTACTTGAACTTTAATAAAAGACTTCATTCAAGAGTAGAAACCACACCATCCATGTTCTAGGCCATGCATCATTTAGAATAGGATTTTTCCTTGTTATTTAATTTTTGCATTGTATTTTGGAGATTGCAAGGGGCAAGGTACGTTCTACTTATCCTATTCTAGCATGCATATTGCATAAGAACCCTTTGTTCGAAATTGTGGAGTGCATTTCATTTCAAATATTCTAAGGGTAACACCTCTAAATAACATAAGGTGGAGATTTCATCACCATTCCTTAGCCCACAAACCATATTTTCCCTTACATCTTTGCATGACCTAAGACTTAAATAAAAGTCAGTAAACATTGGCCCTAGGATCGCACTGTGATTTTAGTACGATTTGAGTTTACCCTCTTGTGGAAACCGGTGCCTAAGGCAAGACGGTCGGACGACAAACGTTTTAAGCGGGATTGTGGTTTGACATAATTAGGTCCCTACGAAAGTAGGGGGAGCCTCCCACTACCCCACCCCTTACCTGGCCGGTGGAAATATTGATGGTGAACTTAAGTTGCACTTTAGTCATTTTGTGAAACTCAATTTGTAGGTCTAGGTCACATCTAGGTCATTAGGTAATTTGTGTGACAACTTGTTTGTGTTTGCATAAAAAAATAAAAATAAAAATAAAAAAATTTCTCCTCTTCTCTCCCTTCGTCGTTGTTAGTGTTAAAAAAAGCACTAAAAAATATAAAAAAATAAAAAAATCATATCCATGGATCAGGTTTTTAATCAAACTGAGTGATTGACCCGAAATCAATTCATCCCAATAGGCCCAAGCTCCTTTACACCACCTATATTTCAAGATGATTACACATGGGCCCGGCCGGCCCATTATGTAGGTGAGTACCCGACCCAACACCCATCTTCCACCCAATTCAATGAAAGTCCATATTTTTGGTCAGCCCAACAAGAAAACTCCACACACATGGCAGCCCAATATCCTTTTCATCTCCAAAATAAGGACCAATTTGCTCAATCCTATTTAGGGGACCATATGTCATTCCTTTCTCATGAACATGTTTCAACATGCCTAAACCTCCATACACCTTCTTACACCCCTATCCTTGAGTGGGGAGATTAAAATAATTTCTCTTGGGAAAATCCTAAATATCAAGCTCCATGCCCTCTCGAGCCAAATCTCCAAACCCAATTTGATCAAAATCAATATGAAGGACATGACATATTTGTCCCTTATCAATATGACCCTCAACACATCCATTCCACCATTCCATACAATGGTCTCAATGATGAAGAAAAACTCAACCAATTGATTCAAATTATCTTGAATAATCAACAAAGTATTAGCTCCCTCCAAACCAAAGTGGACCAACTCACAAGAGCCACACATGAATTGTCAATGGACCAATTACCTAACTCCCTTGATGAAACCTTTAAAGATCAAGTCTCTCAATTCACCCAACACATTTATTCTTGCCAACAACCCGTGGTTCCCTTGCTGAATGAAACTCTTGACCAAGGTAATGAGGGAATTTGGGAAGAATTACATCAAAGAGAATTTGAGGTGACTAGCAAGATGGCTTATTTGAGTAAGGAGTCCACACCCATTTATGAGGAGAGCCATAATGAGTTGGTTGAAGATAAGTTGGGGGGTGAATTAAATGATGTGCCAAAAGATGTCATTCAAAATTATGAGATTAAGAATATTAATGGCCCAATTGAAGAAAAATTTAGAAAAGAGAGTTATCTAGTTGAAAATGATGATGACGAGGTATTG
This sequence comes from Amorphophallus konjac, assembly GCA_022559845.1. Taxonomy (NCBI): domain Eukaryota; kingdom Viridiplantae; phylum Streptophyta; class Magnoliopsida; order Alismatales; family Araceae; genus Amorphophallus; species Amorphophallus konjac. The sequence continues at coordinate 11,612,625 of CM040124.1, forward strand.
GAATGTGACCATTCTCACTTGGAAGAATATCATGAAAGGATCGCATTGGAAGATTTCTTATTTCATCTCACGGTCTCACAATTAGAAGCTTTGATTGACATTCTCCCTATGATAGAACAATGTGAACACTTTGATGTGGAGAGTGTCATTATTAACTTATGTGAGGAAAAACATAAAGAAGCGGGTAAAGTTGATGTTGCAGATATGTTGAATGATAACCCTCACGAGGAAGAGAATGGTGAAGGGCATTTGAGTGAAAATTCATCTTTTATTTAGAGGTCCCACGTGTGGAGAACAAAATTGATAATCTCATTTTAGAAGATATTGATAATGGGGCTTCACTTGAAGAAATTGAGATCATCACTCCAAACATCAAAGGGCCATTTAAGGAAACGTATGAAGAGGGGGAGTGTTTTGTGGATAATAATCTTGTTGATTTAATGAAGACAAATTCTGAACATCCCTCTCCTATTGATGAGTGTGATGAAGGGACCCTCTTAGAGAAATTCATATTTGAACTGACCTATGATGAGGGGTCCGGGCTGGAAAGATTAACATTTGATCTTCCCACCTCACCATTGGAACATTCCATTGATATTCTTAATGTAATTGATGAGGGTGATGAAGGGGTCTTGTTGGAAAGATTTACATTTGGTCTATCCACCCTATTACTGGAAAGTTTGATTGATAAACTTCATTTGATTGATGAGTTTGATGAAGGGGCATTCTTAGAAACATTCACATTTGATCTAACCCCTGAGCCCTACCCCATAAAGTTTAACTCATCAGATGGGATAGATTTTGGGCTCACACCTCCTTCCACTTTGACCCCCCTGCAAGCTGAGCCTCTTCAATATGACAATCTCGGACCTGAGAGGGATGTGGCAGCCATATTCACCTTTAATTTAACTCCCCGTCGGGAAGATCAATTGATTAAGGCCCTTAATACTCATAAGGATATTGTTGAGGGGAATGTGGCTAATAATGTCAATCTTCATAAGCCACTTGTGTCCAACCAGGAGGAAGTAGTCAAGTGGGTGGATACAGAACAAGGGGACCAATGGATTGATATCGGGCAGAGGTTCCATCCCGATCTTGATAGACTAATAGCCATTGACTGTTACATGATCCACAAAGAAGAGAACCGGCTCACAAGTATTGCCAATGTTAAAATCAACAATGTTCAAGACCGGCATATCTCTGGCCCACATGCTTACATGTATCATCTTGTCTTCAAATGGCATGAATATTGGAATTTAAAAGAAGAAAAGATAACGTGGTGGCTCATTCTCAAGTCCACATGTTGGTTATGAAGCTTGCAGCTTCTATGCATGCGTCTGGCTGAAGACGGAAAATTTAGCGCTTCTGGGAGATAACCCAAGGTTTTTGTTATTTGACGTTTTTGTTTGAGTGTGTTTTAATAGTCAGGTCAAGGCCAAGGTGAAGAAGTCGTCGCCGTCCATGACATTGAGGGAGGTTTCATCTCGCATATCCGGTTGTCTCTTTCCTACTCAGCAGTATTTATTGATACATTGTTCTATTACTTTCAATTCTATATGCCATTGAGGACAATGTCATTCAAGTTGGGGGGGAGAGAAATATTTTCAAGATTCATATAGTACAACCTGATAGGAGTTCTGTCTTGCATGTCATCGTTGCATGAAAGTAGAAAGATGTTAACCCCATTTTGAGTTTCATGATTCATGCTTAAATTAAAAGTAATTATACAATAGAAAAGACTAGGGAGAAGGATGATGGAAATTTTAGTCAATCTAGCCATGAAAATTGATGTAAGAATCTCTTTAAAGTTCACATGCACTTTAGAGGAAAAAAATTCGCATTGCACACTAATGAAACAAGTAAGATAAGCCCCCTGTCATTTTGGATATGTTATCTGATATTCTGCACTTCTTAAGAAAAGAGATCTTTTTACAAAGCTTTCTGTCAAATTATCTATCAAATAAGTGCAATGACACTCTGAAAAAAAAAAAGAGAGAAAAAAGCACCATGAAAAATGCCCCTAGTCTTAGTAACCGGGCCTACTTCACTTAAGGCATATTGAGGTTCGCGTAAAACGGAAAAGGGAACCTGGATCTGTGAAACTGGGTCTGCTTCTCCTAAGGTAAGAGTCGAGGTTCACGTTGAGTAGTGAAGGGTAGTGTAGCATCATGTGTGGTATAAAAGATCCCAAAGGGACAAATCAATAAGGCAGATAAAAAGCTAATATACTTAATGCTCTGATCTAAGAGGTGCAAGGTTGAAAGTCATTTATTTGGAATAGCAAATGGGGGATGCAATTGTCTAAGCTATGGATTTGGTAGCTACACATGCACAAATGCTATTGAGTTTTGATTTGAATTCTTGATCATGTACTATAAGTTCCTACATAAGGCTAGAGTGCATTAATGATTCCAGATTCTTAATCTTTAGTTGATTCTATGAAGGGAGAGCTAGATATGAGAGTATGAATTTTGTAAACTCTTGTTAGTCCTAAAATTTAATTTATTTGCATTACTAAGGGACTAGCAATGAATAAGTTGGGGAGTGTTATAAGCGTCCATTTTCTATGATAAGTCATCGTATGTACACTATTTTATGTGCATATAATTAGGTAATTATGCATAATCTATCGTTAATCTCAACTTCGCATGTAGATTGGACCTTTCACGTAAATTAATTAATTTGATGATTTTATTTAATAAAATGAAGTTGAGAGTCATGAACATTAATTCTCCATTACATAATTGTGAGCACTTGTGATTCATGTGCACATTATGGTAGCTTTCCTGGACTAAATCATAATTATGTGTGTGCAGGACACCGAAGGTAATTGTAAAAGAAGCCGGGGGCAAAACTATCATCACCACTTTGACCAAGTCAAATAAAGAATTTAAAATATTTTAGTTAGAGGGAAAAGAAAGTTCAAAATTTTGAATTCAAAGTTTGAAAAGAAGGAATTCAAAATTTAAGTTTGAAAATGATGAAAAGGACATTCAAAGTTGAAATAAAGGAGAGACATGATGAGCCTTGAGAAATGGGGTGTCCAAAGTCCAAGAAAAGGGCTGCCCACCTCCTTTTTCTTTTCCCCATACATCATCTTCTACCTAAATCACAGCCATCCATCTCCTTTTGATATAATCTCCACCCTCCATTGACCCAACTTTTCCTATAAATAGCCCATGACAAGGAGGAGAAGGGGAGTTCTTTTTTAGATAATTTCTCTCCCAATCTTAGGTCGCCGAGTTCTCCCACTTCCATTCATTTTCTGTTCGTGCACTCTTCATGAAAGTTCTTTGTTTTTAAGTCTTCTACAACTTCTTCTTCTGCATCATCTTCCAATTCCTTCTTGTTTGCAAGGTATTTTGTGTTCTTTACTGTTATATCCTATGCATTTTCAAACTACATTCTTCTCTGTTCTTCCTTATTTTCTCCTTCCTCCGTCCATATTCTCCTCTTACTTTCTTTACAAAAGTTCTTTGTTGTTAAGTTCTCTACAACTTCTTCTTCTACATCATCTTCCAATTCCTTCTGGTTTTCAAGCTATTTCTTATTTTTCACTGTGATGTCCTGTTCATCTACGAATCAGTGTTCCTCTATGTTCTTCCCATTATTTCTCCCTCTTCCTTCCACTTTCTCCTCCTGTTGTCTTCATGAAAATTCTTTGTTTTTAAATTTTCTACAACTTATTCTTCTGTATCATCTTATAATTCTTTCAGATTTTTAAGTTATTCCCCGTTTTTTATATTGATGTCTTATGAGTTTACTGTTCATCCGAAGTGCTAGAATCTGTTATTCCTTTATTTTGAAGCCTTTAATCTCTTCTTTTCTCTCTGAGTCTTCATAAAAGTTCTTCCTCTCTTCCTCCTCTTCAACTTCTTCTTCTTGGGCATCCCCTAATTCATCTTGATTTCAAAGTTATTTACCCTCTAAAGGCGGCTTCAACGACGAAGGTGACTTCCTCCCGGTGTAGACGACATCTTCCGCAAGGTGGTTCATAATCCAAGGCCACGAGAGGATGGCGCCGTCATCACCAGTGCTGATACCATCTTCACACCTCAGGCTCCTTTTATTTTTGTTGCTTTAGTTTTATTTTACTTCATTGTAATCTCGTCACATCTTTGTTGTAAGTTTGTCTTGCACTTCATGTACTAGTTTCTTTATGATAATGAAAGAGTTGTTCTTTTGATCTAGTTCTTGCTCTTCTTCCCTTTATACATCATTCTTCTATCTCTTCTTTTCACTTCATGCAATTATTTTCTATAGCATAGGCGCATAGTCATAGGTGTTTTTAATTAAGTGTTTAGTTTGTTCATCATTTCACTATTTTCTTTAAGCAAAGCAAAATCATAAGTGTTTCTTCCCTCTATACATCATTCTTCTATCTCTTCTTTTCACTTCATGCAATTATTTTCTATAGCATAGGCGCATAGTCATAGGTGTTTTTAATTAAGTGTTTAGTTTGTTCATCATTTCACTATTTTCTTTAAGCAAAGCAAAATCATAAGTGTTTTCCAAAGGACTCCAAGATTTTTAACTCAAAAAATATCTTCTTCCCTGTGGATTCGACCCTTCTCGCCACCTTATTACGTATTACTTTCATCTAGTGCGAGTTGGAATTTTTAAGATTGATACGCGTGTTTTAAACGATGAACTTTCGCGTTATCATTAAGCCACTGCCCAGTACTGCTATCATTCAGATAGTCAGGCTGATAAAAACTATAACAAAATCCAGACAACCATCTGCCTGCTAGAAAGGATCTTCAGACAATTCTGATGCTCACGGAAAGGGATTCGGGTAGCCTCACACTCGGTCATGAATGCAAGGTGTTAAACAACCTCGGGTAGAGCATCTATTCTGAGAAGCCCACCATGCCGACGAAGGAAGCCCATTAGGTTAATCCCGGCGCCGAATGATGGAAAATGGGCCAAGCCCAACACCAGATGAGACGCGCCGAGAGGCTGTATACCTGGCGCGTTGATAAGCGTTGTGCTGTCACGCCGGGGAGTCCGTGCCGAGATGCTGAGGGCCATCCCTCTATAAAAGCAACATGCTTCCCTTCAAAAAAAAAGAGAGGAGAACACAACAGGAGGACGACAAAAAAGAGAGAGAGAGAGACAACGAAGAAGGAGAAGAAGAAGAGAGCCAATACAACAGAGAGAAAAGGGAGCTCGAGAGCCCTCCAAAGAAACTGAGGAGAAGAGAGAGTTACAGAGATTCGAAGCAAGGTGGGGTTGGCTGTCAGATGCCCTGAGGGGCTATAGTTTCTCTTTCCCTCTATTTCTATCTGAATATTCTTCTCTTCTTTTTGTGTCTGTGCTTTCGAGTGTCTTTGCTCCGGTAGCATTGAATGCCAATGTAACCCCGTTATCAGGGATAGAGTCTGTGTATATCTTTTAGTTGAATTCAGCTAGATTTGTGTATACCATTCAGATGAAATAGTTAATAAAAGTGAGTTGAAGTTAGCCCCTTTCGTTTTCTTTTCTTTCTCTGCATCCGAGGTTCAATATATGCAATGGCTACTGCAAACTAGGCGTGTTTTACAGTTTGGTCTTCTAGATCTGTTGAAGGCTTTTCCCACTGTATTTCCTTTCAACCTCGTACCCACATCGAGAGCCTGAGACAGTCTATCTTATGGCTTCTCGTATGTGAAATGAAGAGGGATAAACCCAAATTGGAACCATGAGTTTTCGTATGCGACTCTGCTCCCAGCGAGGCCCCAGAGGGAAGGCCATCTCCTCCCTGGATCACCCTCTCTATAATCATCTGAACTGGTCGCCGAATCATTGAACAAACCCCCCTTCAAAACTCCCAAAGCCCTTTGAAGCCTTTACCTCAAAAATCACTTCAAAACTTTGCTAAAACCCTCATTTCATAAACCCTCCCAGCCTCCCGGCTCGAAACCCCTCTCGGCGCGAGTCTCGTGCCGAGGGCTACCCACGTCGGGTGGACTTCTTCTGTCGCGCCGAGGCGCATTTGCCTTCGTCGCGCCGAGACCCCACACCTCTTGTGCCAAAGCCTACCACGCCGTTAGGTTCGTGCCGACACCCTTACCACTTCTGAGCTGTACCATCCTTGGCCGTAACACCTTGTCCTTTCAAGGAGAAATATTATCCTTCTCTCAACCCCCACGGGGCTATATAAAAGGGATGAATCCCTCCTACACTCCGCCACCCCATCAAGTCATGGAGGTCTACCACTGTATGTTCTCCATTGACTATACAGGGGATATCAATAAATCCCACCATAGGTGGATAAAGTCCCATAAGATTTAGATCCTCCTGGATCTCGAGCTACGCCCGGCTCTCCTTCTGGCTTCCACCTCGGCATTCCGTGGGTGGATGACCTATACTCCCCTTTTGGCATGGTCTAAAATAAGGGGAGATATTGCCAAAATTCGTCCACGAGCTTTACTCTATCGTATAGTGTGACACTTTCACCGAAATTATGAATCTAACCCCAGCTGTGTGACAGAGATCTGAGCTCACCGTCTTATGATCCTCTACTCACAACCGTCAAAGGGGAACATAATCATCGTAGTCACATGGTCTCCCTAGACTTTCTGTGGATGAGCCTACCCTCACTCTCTATCTTACTCAAATGCCACTATGGATAAGCTCATGAAACCCCCATTGAATTCAAAGAACCCCTTTGAATCTGTAAAGCCTTCACAATATTTGAAAACTCAAAAGAACATATTGTTATCGGCGCCACATCTCCTCCCGGCACAGCCTCCTCTCGGCGCCAACTTCGCGCCCGGTGATGGGCGCGCCGAGTGGCCGGTCGTGCCGGTGCCCTTGTGCCGAAACCCCAGCCGCGCCGGTTTGCCTTCGTGCCGAAACCCCAGCCGTGCCGGTTCATCTCCGTGCCGAAACCCCAACCGCACCGGTTCACTCTAATATCAACCATCACTCAAACATCTAACTCCTCAGCAACTTTATCGAACCCAAATCTAGTCTAGACTTGGTACCCTAACCTCCATGGACCATCATACCAATCCACACCACATCGTGGGGGTTTCATGGTTCTTCATCCATGTCCGACGGAGCTAGATCGATGGGGCCCTACCCCCACATGGTATGCCATTGACCGCCAGGTTTTCTTCTAACCCTACCGACCCTTGGAGTTCTGCCGATGTATGTCCTCCAATGGCTTCTAAAGGGAATATCAACAAACACCATGGTAATGAACATTGTCCCGTCACACTCAGATCCTTCTGGATCTCGGGCTACGCCCGGCTCTCCTTCTGGCTTCCATCCCGACATTCCGTGGGTGGATGACCTATACTCCCCTTTTGGCATAGTCCAAAATAAGGGGATATGCTGCCGGATTTGCGCCATAACACTGTTATCATGTCCCGTGTAGCATGATTTTCTATGCATGTTTCGCATCCCGTTAGCGGAGTTAGCGTCACAGTCTTATCTTGTTTTGCCCTCAAGGCACCCTTTCTTGGCAATTAATCAAGGGTGGTCCTTTTCTTAGAGGACGTAATTAACACCATGACATTTATGGTATGGCGGACTCCGGGTCCTAACACGAACATCACAATCGACTGACCGAGTCAGATCGAGCGCACAATAAATTATCACGCCAGAGACTGGCATGCCTAATTAACAAACCGAATAAACAACAGAATAAAAAAAAGAAGCATAAATAATAAGAACCGATAAATAAATCTCATCCCCACAAGTCTGGCACGCCCGGTGGGACTTGAGTCTCCCTTCATCTCTTTGCCAAGAGAGGATGCCTCTGGGGGCCTCCCCCAAGAATACTGACTGTTCCTCCATTTGTCTCAGGTGAATGATGACGTCATTTGGACTTACTGGCCTTGACTTCGGCCCCGCAATCGTCGCCGGGCACGCTGAACACGGGTACCTGGCGATACCCATGGCTTTCGGCTACTTCCCTCCAGCTGTAGGCTTCCCCAACTTCTTGGGGTTGGCCTTTGTCGACATGCTAAAGACGGAGTCCCCAAAGCCCGTCGAAGAGAAGGTTGCTGAGAAGGACGAGGCCCCGGAGGCTCGACACTGTGCTGGTTCGCCTGCGAGCCCGATACAAGTCACCAGCTGCATGGTGCATCACATTGCACATGGGGCCCGCCCCATTCCTGCCAGGAGTTTCGGGAAGCGACGACATCGGAACCCCCGAAAGAAGACTGATGATGTCATAACCGGGCGTCTCTCCGCGTCTGGCAAGTCCCTACTGGTCGATGGCCTCCGCATTTTTCTGGATGGGCGTGAGGCCCGAGTAAGGCCGGACCGGGTGATCTCTGCAGTACCGGTCCGTAACTCCTATCAGGCTCTTGCTGGAAGAAGAGCTGAGGAAGAAGAAACCGGCCGCTACGGCCAGAGAAGGTTGGCTCCCGAGCCAAGAAAGTTCAAACAGGTTTGGGTCCCCAAAAGGGTCCAGCCTGTCCATCAAGTTGCTCCAGTGCAGTACCGCTCCAGGTTCACCAGAGCAGAGGAGAACAAGAAGAGGGGCCCACCTCGAAGAAGGAAGAGACGGTCGTGGAGCCCCCACGCCGTGAAAGCTTTAGGGCCTGCGCCCGACAAGCCAACATCCCCGTTGTGGGAAGAAGATTCCAGCAGACTGTCGAGAGAGCCCGGCTTGCTTACATCCCTCCGATGGGAGGTCGGCAACTATCCCCAACCCTGCATCCGGGCCGAGGGCAAGAAGAAATGACCAATATGGTCAGGAGTTATTTTAGGGGATTAGGCAACCCCTCCTTGGGCCAACAGCGGCTGTTACAAGCAGCCATGGCTGAAGAAGGTCACTGCTCGTCAATGGCAGTGGAAGGGGGAGAAGACAGAAGAATGACGTCATCGGTTGATGACAATGGGTACGAAGACAGCTTTGATATTCAAGCCGGTGAAGCTACTCCCCACCAAGGGGAAAGGAGAAGAGTCTCTGTGTTTGAAAGGCTCACCTTCCCCGAAAATGTCAAAAGGAGGGTTTGCAGATAGAGACGAAGGATGCAAATTTTCACATGCAACATGGCCGGGATATACGGCCATTATGGAAAATTGCCCGAGGAGCCCCGTGAGTTGGCCCGGCTGGCAAGAAGACTGGGGCCAAGCACTCGTAGGGTGGAAGCTGCAAAGGAGAAGCTGGCGGCAACTAAAGGGGAGCAAGCCCTAGCCCACCTCCAACAGCATGACAAAGCCGTTATTCTCACCGCAAATGTGGTGACGACAGGCGAAGAAGAAGATGTCTTGCTTGACATCCTACCTGAGGGTGCATCTGGCGAGACGACAGAGACTATTCCCAGCACAGCAGCTATGGATCTGGCCATACTGATGATACTCCAAAGGTACCGCCAAGAGATAGAACAGCTGAAGAAGTAGTTGATGGAGAAGACGGATCAGTCTTCGGCATCCAAGCAGCCTGATATGTAGGCTGGGTCATCAAGGGGAGCCATCAACCAAAATGACTTCCCACCACTCTACACCCCGCCTCAGCAGGCGAAGCCAAGCTTGGCGACAACTCAACAGCGCCCATCACAGCCGCTGATGCCACCAGTACTACCACAGGTGCACCAGACGCCTCCGCTGCTGCGTCCTCCTCCGCAGGCGACCACCCTGGTCACCCCCTACTTGCAGCCGGCACACTTCTACCCAGAACCGGTTGATCTGACCGTCATGAGTAAGATGATGGTGGAAAGGATGATCGAGCTGAAGCTCGCTGAAAGGGCCGAAGGTGACTATGTCGTATTCGATGCATACAGAGTTCCATACCCGCCGCATCATGCTGCCAAGTGGCTCCCTCCCGGGATTAGTAAGCCGCCAAAATTCGACAAGTTCAACGGGAAGGGATCCCCGAAGGAACATGTCGCCTACTATATGACCGTCATGGGTGACCTGGCAACCGACGAGTCATATTTACTGAAGTTTTTCGGGTCCTCACTGACAGGGCTCGCATTTGAATGGTACTCCAGCCTCCCGGCCGGGTCGATCAGCGACTGGTCGGACATGCATAGGAAGTGCAGAGAAAGATTCCATGTCACAGAGAGGGAGGTCACAGTGGCTGAACTCTATTCGACAAAACAGAGGGCAGATGAGACGGCCCTTGACTACACCAAGAGGTGGAGGAACCTCGGAATGAGATGCAAGCGGCCCCCGCACCAGGAGGACGCTGTACAGATATGCAAGCAGAACCTCAGGAGAGAGGTGCTGGAAAAAATGATTGGTATGGAAATCCGGTCGTTCGACCGTTTGAATAATATTGTGGCTGAGGTAGAAGCCTTCCTGGCAAAACCTGCCCCTACACCAAATATTCCCACTGCACCAAAGGGCAAGGCAGCAGAGCGGCGCCAGGCACCTAAAGAAGCAAACGCTCTTGATATCAAGGCATTTGAACAACAAAAAGATAAAGGCAAGAATACAGCTGCTTCTCAGCCTGCTAAGACCGGAGATGGCAAAGAAGGCCCGTCACTCCGGGATAAAATGAAGAAAGCCTACTCTTTCCCGAAGGAGAAGACCAAGATCTTGTTCGACTGGGTTACTCAGTATGACAAGGTCACCCTGCTTGAACCAAGGAGGCCGGAGGACCTGAAGAGAAGAGACAATCCAAGATTTTGCCTTTACCACCAGATGCTGGGACATCCGATCGAAGACTGTTATGTCTTCAAGGATATCATCGAAGGCATGGTGAGAAAGGATGAAATAGAATTGGGGGAGTACAAGGTCGACCCTCTGCAACCACATGAAGCGCCCGTAAGAAGAGCTGCCGTCAACATGGTCTCTTTGTATCAAAAGCCTTGCCCGAAGACATCGCAGAAGCCAGTACCCAGCGCACATATGAAGCCTACTTTCTGGTCCCAATAAAAGAACAAGAGGGATGGCATCAAGTCCCCGCAAGAACCAAGAAGAAGGGCATGCCTCGCCCAATAGCGGGGGCACATATTCGTGGCATCACACCACGACCCCCTTCGCCAGTGGCAACACCTGTGTGGACCAATCCTCCAGCAGTTATCAGGATACCTACCCGCAATCGGAGGAGGCAGACTCCCTTGCCGATAGTCAAGGAAATCAGTCTAGAAGCCCGACGGCTACAGGACTATATAAATGGGCTAGATGAGTATGTACAACCCGAGCTAGAACCTTTGCTGGTACGGGATCATGTCCCGTGGCAGGAGCTGTAACAGCTTTCACTGAAGTAGGAAGATGAAGCTGACAAAGCATCAGACAAGGATGGCAGCCTGTTCTGGGGGCAAGCGCCAGTCAAAGAAAAGAAAAGGAAACAAGGAAAGAAGAAAAGGGCCGGCAAGGCTACGAAGGGTGTAATCCTTTCTTGTAACACCCTCTCTGCTCTATTCAATTTGCCCGGTGAGGAGGATGAAGAAGAGATATGCTTCACGCTCGCCGCCAAGGAAAGTCAGGCTGAAGCCGCCACTGCTGCACATGCAACCCGGTCAGGCCAAAGGTGGGGGCGTCAGCCGCCCGCCAACCACAACATTATCTTCAGGGGGGAACAACCCTACAAGATACCCCCTCCAGAGGTCAGGGGAGTTCAAATCCCTCCTCCGTCAAGCTTATACAATCAAAGTGGGGGCAACACTCCCGCTCCTTCCTTCCTAGAATTTGTGAAGATGTCAAAGGGGAAGCAGCCATGCAGGGATGCCGAACCAGCAACCGGGGGTAGTCGCCCGTAACTCCAACAATCTCCTGAATCGCCCGAGGAAGCAGAAGCTCGCCCAGCAACAGTCAGTGAGACACAGCCAGGAGACGACCCCAAGCAGAAGGGTGCAGCCTCCGAGTATGATGAAGCAAGCCCATCAGGAGCCGCAATTCAGGAATCTCCCAAGCCCAGGTGGGCAGAAGAAATGAAGCTGTCCAATGTCCGGGCAGGAAGTCGGGTGGTCAAATTATTGAAAAAGCTCCCGACAAGATTCACTGTCTGGGAAATCCTCTCTCTGAGTGAAGAGACCCGACAGGCGATCATTACCGCTCTGCAGACGCCTACCCAATATGAAGCCTGCCTAGCTGAAGCACTACCGGAGGCCAGCATGACCTTCACCCAGGAGGACATGTTGCTCCCCACCACCAGCCACAACAGACCTCTGTATATGAGGGGGCATCTAAATGGCCGGGAGCTGAACAGAATCCTGGTGGATCCCGGGGCGACTGTCAACATCCTGCCCTACAGGATATATGAGAGACACTACTTCAACGTGCACCTCCAAAAAGTCATGGATATGCGTATTGCAGGCTTCAATCAGAAGTGTGAAGTATCGCTAGGAGTAGTAGAGTTCACACTCACTCTGGCAGATTTTGTCACGAAGGTGCAGTTTCATGTCATCGATTCTCGCACCTCGTACAAGGCGCTGCTTGGCCGCCCTTGGCTACACGAGAATATGGTGGTACCTTCCACACTTCACCAGTGCATCAAATATAACTTGGATGGGAGGGAGGAAAGAGTATTTGCTGATCTCCACCCGTTCGAGGTGTTCGAATGCCACTTGGCAGATGCTCCTCTATATGCAGAACGGTCGCAGAAGGCCCCCGAAGCCAAGACCTCTTCTAGCACAACAAAAAGCACCTCAAAAGCAGGATGGTTTCCTCCGCCGCCACGTGGATATGTCGATCCCAGGACGGTCTCACACATCACTGTCACCGGGGATGTAGGCCGGATAGCACCTCCCGCCATCTACCCCGAAGCTAATGAAGTCAGGGTCGACCAGCAGCATGACCGCATCGGGATCCCAGAAGGCCTTACCAAGCCAATTTTCAGCCTCGATAATACCACTATCGAGCCTTTCGAAGCTTGGGAGGTGACACAGGTAGAGGGTCCCAATAGCCTATTTTATACAGCTGAAGAGCACCCTACACGGGAAGACACTGACTGTCATCTGCCTGAAGATATAGAAGACCCGTCAGTGCCCATACAGGGATTGACATTTATAACGAGTCGGATGGCCAAGATGTTCCAGAAGCAGCACATCCCCTCTGGCCAGCCTCGCAAGAAAAAGGAAGCATTCCAGAAGCTGTGGTACCCCCCGAGCCTGGATAAAGAAATGAGACGTGTCTCTCAACACCCAGGGTTGGGTTTCACCCTCGAGGAATACTATTATAGCGGACACTATGAAGTGGATATCATCTCCACTTTTTACCCGACAGAGGATGATCCATTGGCGGCAACATTTGATGAACACCCAACAGAAGGTGAATACACTCAACCAGCTCAATCAAGAAGTCTGGAATCCGAGACTATATTCCCCTACCGGTGGTGGGAGCAGGTCTATCTTGAAGACACGGCTCTTCAAGCCAGATTCGACACAGCTAGCAGTAGTGAAGCTGAAGATGTTGAAGAAGCAGAGCCACCTCCCTCCAGTGGCCCTCCTTTGTTCATGATGTCGGCACTTCTTGAACCAGTCGGGGAAGTTTCCTTCAAGCCTGATCAAGAGATAGAGGTTGCTAGGAAAGAAATAGATATCTCCACTCAAGACACGGTGATCCGAGGGATTGAGGCCTCCTCACCCTGTACCATAGAACTGCAGTGCTACTCTGACTTAATGACTAACAAACACCAGTCCCTGGTGACTACCACCCCCTCAGCAGAGGGTGAGGCAATCAATCACCCCTTGAAGTTGCTATTGAAATGGGCTTGCTGGCAGAACAGTGCATACAGCCACTACCAGCCGAGCGGAAGATTCCTGACGAAGCTCAGATAAGGCAAGATGAAGAGGTCGAGGTCCTTGACCTCGAAGATGATATACCAAACTTTGTTGACCTTCAGCTTGCACCTCCTGAGATAGAAGACGGAGGTCAAGCAACAGTCGATGAACTAATAGAAGTCAACTTGGGAGACGAGGATGACCCCAGGCCAACCTTCCTCAGTGCCCAACTGTCTGCTGAAGAACAGAAGCTGTACATCCAGCTGCTACAGGAATATCGGGATTGCTTTGCCTGGACCTACAAGGAGATGCCATGACTAAGCCCCTCAGTCTCACAGCATGAGCTAACCATAAACCCTGAAGCGGAGCCGGTGAAGCAGCCGCCGCGGCGCATGAGGCCAGAGCTCATTACTCAAATATGCAAAGAAGTCGACAAGCTCATTGATGTGGGTTTCGTCGAGGAAAATCAGTATACCACGTGGCTAGCTAACATTGTGCCCGTAAAGAAGAAGAATGGACAGATCCGGATATGTGTTAACTTCTGGGATCTGAATAAAGCCTGCCCCAAAGATGACTTCCCGGTGCCGATAACAGAGGTCATGATAGATGCAACAACTGGTCATGAGGCCCTATCATTCATGGATGGGTCGTCCAGTTACAACAAGATATGGATCGCAGAGCATGACCGGATCCACACTGCCTTCCGAACTCCCAAGGGCATTTATCATTACAAGAGAATGTCGTTCGGATTAAAGAACGCTGGCGCAACTTATCAGAGGGTAATGACCAGAATATTCGATGAGCTGCTCTACCACAAGGTCGAGTGCTACATAGATGACCTGGTAGTCAAGACCAGAAAGAAAGAAGACCATCTGCAAGACCTTCGAGTTATTTTCCAGAGGCTGAGGCAGTATGAATTAAAGATGAACCCTATGAAGTGTGCGTTCGGAGTATCGAGCGGAAAGTTCTTGGGTTTCATTGTCAGGTATCGGGGAATTGAGATAGACCCCACAAAGATCAAGGCGATTCAGGAGTTACCCTCCCCAAGGAACCTCTCCGAGCTGAGATCCCTTCAAGGCCGCCTTGCATACATCCGGCGGTTTATATCCAACTTGTCGGGGCGATGTCACCCCTTTCATAAGCTAATGATGAAGGATGTTCCCTTCTATTGGGACGAAGAATGCCAGACAGCCTTTGACAAGCTGAAGGATTACCTAAAGACTCCTCCAGTGCTGGGTGCACCGGTTAAAGGATGGCCGCTAATTCTCTACATAGTAGCCACATATAACTCCCTGGGGGCAATGCTAGCCCAGAACAATGTAGAAGGGAAAGAACAAGCCCTCTATTACCTCAGTCGAAGAATGGTCAGAACTGAGGAAAGGTGATGAGAACATCACCTCCTATTTCATCAGGCATGGTCTAGTCATTTAATTTTGAGTCCTATGTAATTTTTATTTGAGTCATTGATGTAATTTTCATTTTATTTGAGTCATTTCCCTAGGTCTAGCATTTATTTTCCTATGTTTGAGTGTCATTAGATTGTGTAATGTGCTAATTGGGCCCATTTCTTTGGGCTTGGCCCAATGAGCTCTCCTACCCCTTCGGTTATTTGTCAATGAGGCTTTTGTCAGGGTCTTTTGTAGAAATGTGGGTTTCCTATATATAGGACCTCATTTCCTCCATTTGAACTTAATCAATCAATGAATCAATCAATGAAAAATGCCATTTGAGAGTCCAAAGCTTAGTTTAGTGGAGTGATTCCAACATTTCTTGGGTGAGATGCCCTAGGGGAGAGATTCCCCACCCTTCCCTCTCTTAATCTCTCTTTTTCACTCCACTTTCTCTCTCCTCAACACCCAATTCCGAATTTGCTTCTCTCTCCTCCCTTCCCCAACCACCTCCACTAGCTACCCACCTCATTTAAGACCCTCCACTTCCCCAAGCCACCATTACTCCACCCCCTAGTCCCAAGGGAGCTTCCACCAATCCTAGCTCCACCTCCCAACCCCCAACTACCCCACCCACTTCCCCAAGCACCCATTCCCTTCCCCAACACAACTCTTCCCATTCCCAAAGCCCCACTAACCACATTAGTCCATTTTCAAATTTTGGAGAAAGATCTCTCCTTCTCTCTTCCCCACCCATCCCAAATTCGTAGCTCCCCTCTCACCCACTGCAAACACCACCTTCTAGACCCCATTCTCCCTCATACACACCTTGGAACACCCCCTCCAAGACCCCCTTACAACCAGGGGTCACTCCTACACTCATCCACCCCCATTTCCCCTCCCACATACCCCATTCCCCCCCGTCATCTTCAACCTACAGTTTCAGTTGCAGATCAGAAGAAGAGTACCGACTTGCAGAGGTGACCACGGCTTCCTCCGGGCGATTCTGAAGGCCCAAGATACATCCGTGGAAGCGTCTGCCTGTCCTCTTCGACACCAAAGTGGTTTCGTCTTCATCGGAGCTCGGGGCTGTCCAGGAACTCCGTTCTCCCACGACTGCGCGGAACCCTCCCTGCCAAGCATCAGAACCTGAGAGATCACTCTGCCACGACTAACCCTAGCGAATTCAGGCTGAAGCCCCTTCATCAAAGTTCTTCCTCTGCTAGTCTTCTTCCAAGATCAAGAAACAGAACCTCATTCGGCTGCCGGAGGAAGGAGTTACGAATTTTCTCCCCCGAGCTCTCCAGTTCTGTCTCCTGCTGTCTACTCCGACCAGTGCCAACTCTTCAGGGTACACCGACCGCCCTCGACCTCTGATTGCAGCCCCGTTACCTTCGGCTGAAAGCTACTTTGACCACGAAGACGTCACCGCCAGTTTCGTGCTGATCGGAGTTCGGGAGAGTGCGTGGCGTCCTCTGCAACCTGCTTCCAGAAGTCTGCAACTGTGGATCAGAAAACCTCATGTCCTGTTCCAACCTCTGCTCCGGTCATCCACGGTCTCAGAAGAAATTCACAAAAATCTGAGGTGTTCCTGTACCTGTTACGAAGCTTTTGCCACCAGTCTCTCTATCGGCAAAATTCGTGAGAAGGATCTACGGTCATTACACCGCCCCACTGTCCCTGTTCGCAGATAACCGGCAGATTCGGCATCCACACTCAACCGACATTCTTTACCTTATTTTCCCCACCCCGCTTGGCCGGCTGAAGGCCCCACCCTGCGTGGTGGTAGTTTTGATTGTAACACCTTAATCCCCACCCCAAGAACCCCCCCCCCCCCTTGCATGGGGTGTAGTGCATGTAATTTACAATTTCAGGTTGAAGCTTCTCCGGCGCGGCGTGCGGGTAAGCCCACGCTTCCTCGCTCGCCCTCGTCTCCGACCGGGATCGGTGTCTTCACATCGACTAGGTGAGCCACTGCACACTCCTCTTTGCTGAAATTTCCTTACTT
The DNA here is from genome assembly GCA_022559845.1 of Amorphophallus konjac. Lineage (NCBI taxonomy): Eukaryota > Viridiplantae > Streptophyta > Magnoliopsida > Alismatales > Araceae > Amorphophallus > Amorphophallus konjac. The sequence continues at coordinate 11,629,631 of CM040124.1, forward strand.
GAGTAGTATTGTATCTTAGTGCCGTCGGTGGTAAGTGGAGTGCCCGAACTCAAATTTGCTTGTGAATGAATGATTACCGCGGGTGAGTTGTGAGTGAACCGTTAATACCCACGCCCTCAGCGTGCTGGCCGTCTATGAGAGTGGACATCCTAGGACCCTTGAGAGGTCCAATCCTAAGCTAGCCAACCCTCGGAGCAGCAAGGGCCCGTCCCGGACCCTCACCACTATCACCGGTTTGCCTACGGGCACAAGAGTGCGCTTAGCGGGTGAGTCAGCCCGAGTAAAGTCACCGGTTCGTGCGTTGGTTGCTTGCTAGGTCCAAGGGTCATTTGATCATGTGAAGAACCCCCTAGGTCGTGTCACATCAAGTGGTATCAGAGCAAGTCATTGACTTGTCTCTATCAAGTCAAGTCCATGGGCACGCTTGCATTAGAGTTCTCATCGGATCGTTCCATGCATTATCCACCTCCCATTGTCATTGAGTCTACAGACCAAAAAGCCTCAATTCCCATCATATCCCAAGCATACCTACCTAATGGGAGCCCCACAGAAATTGACTTCATCTACATGGTAGAAGATAATTGGGTATCCCCCGACATTGTAGCCACCCTCTCTACGACCGGACAAATTGTGCACAATGGAGACCTAGTCTTCATTGAATTCCATAAAAGGTTTGGAGAGACCAAATACTTTGATGGAGCTTGGTGTCAAATTGGAACTTTGGAAGGCCCTTGCATAATCCTAGGGAAACAATGGCTTGATGAACGGAATACCACCTTCCACCCATTGCGTTGGTCTTGCCTACTTCATCCCCCACATCTCCCGGGAGCCTATGGTTTCAACAACCTTTTGTTCCCTCACCCACCGGGGCCCCATACCCGGCCACCATGCCCTCTCAACCCACTTCGAAGAATGAACAAGGTCATGAGTGAACATGAGGAAAACCCGGCCCACAAGACCAAATCCCCGAGATTGGACACCAATCCAAATCCCTTCCCCACATTCAAGGAAATTCATACTCCTATCAATAAGGAAGAAGGACATCAACTCATCCCCGTCCAAACAAACACATACCTCCCCAAACCACTCAATCTCATGCAAAAGGTGGTGACCCTAGGAGAACTCATCATCAAATGGCTCAAGCAAAATCACATCCCTCATACCTTGTACTTTCAAAACCCAACCATGGAGCATCCTTTCCAATTAGCACCCATTAACTCCTATCACACCACATTCCAATCCTACTATGAGGTAAATAGTTGGGATGATCTCATCAAGGGTTTAGAATGGCAACTAAAGTTGACTTGCTTATTGACCATAGGAGAGGCCCACCCAAGAAGACTTAGTCTCATCCACCCATGTGTTGGTTCTATCACCTCAGTCTACACCATTGGTTGCTACACTAGTGACCTCCTTCTCATTCTCCCCATGGATGAAGAACCCATCATGGTCCACTCCACTACCATTAAGATCCCAAGTACCTTGACCGACTGGCCCACTAAAGATCTTGGTCCAGTTACCTTGGGGAAGGATGACCCACCATGCGTGGACCATGTGGACATAGAGTTCCTTCCTCTAGGAAGCCCAGTCCATGACCCCTTTGATCCCTTCCAATGGGAGTCTAGGTACCCATGTAATACACCCACCTTACCCACAACTCCCCTTTCCCTACCCCAACCAACCATGTTGGACCAAGAACACCTCTTCCAAGACTTGGGCCACACAAAGGGAACCATCACCATAGACAACATATGCCTAGGAAGCAAAGAAGACCCCCTCTCCATAATGCCCACCTTCCTAGATCCTTTTGACCCTTTCACATGGAAGTTCAAAGGCCATCCCACACCCATACACATGGAAGTCATCTTTGGGAAAGGAATGCATAAGTCTTGGCATAACACATCACTTGGCATGATTCATAAGACGGGTCCATTCATTCACAACACCCACATGTCAAGTAGGAAGCATGAATGGACCATTTTTGGATGTAATGGTCCACCTCCATTCATCATGAGTCTTAAGCATGAGAGTTCCATATTCGGATGTAATGGGCCACCTTCATTCACCATAAGTCTTAAACATGATAGGAGCATTCACGGATGTCCGGGTCCCCCGGCACTCATCACACCCATACATGAAAGGGACACATATGGATGCCCCGGCCCTCCCTCACTTCACATTAGTCATACACATGTCAAAGGCATCTACGGATGTCCGGGTCTCCCGATATTTATCACCACTTTGCATGATAGGGCCACCTACGGGTGCCCCGGCCCACCTAGGTTGACCGAAGTCTACACTGCATCATTACATGATATGTCTACTTTTGGTTGCCCCGGCCCCCCTTTGCATACCACACACTTCCCACCCACACCGCACCGTAGCTCAAGGCATACTCATTCAAGCAAGCATCTAGCAATGGGCGGTGAGGGTCGTAATAAGCGGGCAAAAACTCACGAGTGGCACTTCGAATTCCAAGAAGGCAACCTCACGATGGTGGTTTTGGAATGGCTCTACCTTAGGGCCACCTCCAAATCGAGGGCACGAGGACTTGGACCTTCCATGTTCCAAGTGGCTTTGGCAACCTGGCTTATGGGTTGGATTTACTCATGGGATTTTGGGATATACCTCACTTTTCATGTAACGGATCTAGCACCCTCTAAGGGCACCGCGGTAGATCCTAGTGAGCACCTTGAGCCTACCCCCATCTTTGTGAGCGACACCCTCAGAGAGCTTCCACATAACAACTTGAGAGCCCGACGTGTGCACACGGAGGCAATACTGGGCAAGCAAGGTACTATCATCGGCAAGAGGGTGTGTCCAAGCCACCTTGAGGAGTTGAAGCGTCGTCCCCTGGTTGCGAACGTGAGGTTGAGTTTGGAGGTTGAAGCTTGCTCGGAGTTGCGTCGGAGGACCTCTTCTCCCCCCGGTGGACTCATACTCGACGGAGTCGAGTTCTTTGCACCCCAGGAGTATGATGAGAACATCACCTCCTATTTCATCAGGCATGGTCTAGTCATTTAATTTTGAGTCCTATGTAATTTTTATTTGAGTCATTGATGTAATTTTCATTTTATTTGAGTCATTTCCCTAGGTCTAGCATTTATTTTCCTATGTTTGAGTGTCATTAGATTGTGTAATGTGCTAATTGGGCCCATTTCTTTGGGCTTGGCCCAATGAGCTCTCCTACCCCTTCGGTTATTTGTCAATGAGGCTTTTGTCAGGGTCTTTTGTAGAAATGTGGGTTTCCTATATATAGGACCCCATTTCCTCCATTTGAACTTAATAAATCAATGAATCAATCAATGAAAAATGCCATTTGAGAGTCCAAAGCTTAGTTTAGTGGAGTGATTCCAACATTTCTTGGGTGAGATACCCTAGGGGAGAGATTCCCCACCCTTCCCTCTCTTAATCTCTCTTTTTCACTCCACTTTCTCTCTCCTCAACACCCAATTCTGAATTTGCTTCTCTCTCCTCCCTTCCCCAACCACCTCCACTAGCTACCCACCTCATTTAAGACCCTCCACTTCCCCAAGCCACCATTACTCCACCCCCTAGTCCCAAGGGAGCTTCCACCAATCCTAGCTCCACCTCCCAACCCCCAACTACCCCACCCACTTCCCCAAGCACCCTTCCCACTACCCCAAGCACCCATTCCCTTCCCCAACACAACTCTTCCCATTCCCAAAGCCCCACTAACCACATTAGTCCATTTTCAAATTTTGGAGAAAGATCTCTCCTTCTCTCTTCCCCACCCATCCCAAATTCGTAGCTCCCCTCTCACCCACTGCAAACACCACCTTCTAGACCCCATTCTCCCTCATACACACCTTGGAACACCCCCTCCAAGACCCCCTTACAACCAGGGGTCACTCCTACACTCATCCACCCCCATTTCCCCTCCCACATACCCCATTCCCCCCCGTCATCTTCAACCTACAGTTTCAGTTGCAGATCAGAAGAAGAGTACCGACTTGCAGAGGTGACCACGGCTTCCTCCGGGCGATTCTGAAGGCCCAAGATACATCCGTGGAAGCGTCTGCCTGTCCTCTTCGACACCAAAGTGGTTTCGTCTTCATCGGAGCTCGGGGCTGTCCAGGAACTCCGTTCTCCCACGACTGCGCGGAACCCTCCCTGCCAAGCATCAGAACCTGAGAGATCACTCTGCCACGACGAACCCTAGCGGATTCAGGCTGAAGCCCCTTCATCAAAGTTCTTCCTCTGCTAGTCTTCTTCCAAGATCAAGAAACAGAACCTCATTCGGCTGCCGGAGGAAGGAGTTACGAATTTTCTCCCCCGAGCTCTCCAGTTCTGTCTCCTGCTGTCTACTCCGACCAGTGCCAACTCTTCAGGGTACACCGACCGCCCTCGACCTCTGATTGCAGCCCCGTTACCTTCGGCTGAAAGCTACTTTGACCACAAAGACGTCACCGCCAGTTTCGTGCTGATCGGAGTTCGGGAGAGTGCGTGGCGTCCTCTGCAACCTGCTGCCAGAAGTCTGCAACTGTGGATCAGAAAACCTCATGTCCTGTTCCAACCTCTGCTCCGGTCATCCACGGTCTCAGAAGAAATTCACAAAAATCTGAAGCGTTCCTGTACCTGTTACGAAGCTTTTGCCGCCAGTCTCGCTATCGGCAAAATTCGTGAGAAGGATCTACGGTCATTACACCGCCCCACTGTCCCTGTTCGCAGATAACCGGCAGATTCGGCATCCACACTCAACCGACATTCTTTACCTTATTTTCCCCACCCCGCTTGGCCGGCTGAAGGCCCCACCCTGCGTGGTGGTAGTTTTGATTGTAACACCTTAATCCCCACCCCAAGAACCCCCCCCCCCCCCTTGCATGGGGTGTAGTGCATGTAATTTACAATTTCAAGTTGAAGCTTCTCCGGCGCGGCGTGCGGGTAAGCCCACGTTCCTCGCTCGCCCTCGTCTCCGACCGGGATCGGTGTCTTCACATCGACTAGGTGAGCCACTGCACACTCCTCTTTGCTGAAATTTCCTTACTTGAGTAGTATTGTATCTTAGTGCCGTCGGTGGTAAGTGGAGTGCCCGAACTCAAATTTGCTTGTGAATGAATGATTACCGCGGGTGAGTTGTGAGTGAACCGTTAATACCCACGCCCTCGGCGTGCTGGCCGTCTATGAGAGTGGACATCCTAGGACCCTTGAGAGGTCCAATCCTAAGCTAGCCAACCCTCGGAGCAGCAAGGGCCCGTCCCGGACCCTCACCACTATCACCGGTTTGCCTACGGGCACAAGAGTGCGCTTAGCGGGTGAGTCCGCCCGAGTAAAGTCACCGGTTCGTGCGTTGGTTGCTTGCTAGGTCCAAGGGTCATTTGATCATGTGAAGAACCCCCTAGGTCGTGTCACATCAAAAGGTACACCTACATCGAGAAGATCTGCCTGGCACTGGTCTTCGCGGTCAAGAAGCTCCGACACTATATGCTGTCGCATGAAGTTAAGCTGATTTCCAAAGAGGATCCGGTCAAATACATCATGTCTCAACCAGCCCTCAAAGGCCGCCTAGGCAAATGGGCGGTGATTCTTATGGAGTATGATATCTTTTATGTACCACAAAGGGCCGTCAAGGGCCAAGCTATCGTAGACTTCTTTGCTGAGCATCCAGTACCTGAAGACTGCCCCCTGGAGCCAGAACTTCCTGAAGATGAAACTTTAGAGGTCAGCCAGGTGCAGCCCTCTCTATGGCAGCTGTATTTTGACGGCGCCTCCTGAATTGACACCTCAGCAACTGGATCAGCCAGGGTCCGGGAGGGGGTAGGCATAGTCCTGAAGTCTCCAGAAGGGGAAGTCATACATACATCATGTTCAATAAACAAGCCTTGCACAAACAATGAAGCAAAATATGAAGCCCTCATAATCGGGCTACATATTGCTCTGTCCATGGGGATTCAAATGCTAGAAGCATCCGGGGACTCCATGCTGGTCATAAAACAGTTGGAATGGGAGTTCGATGTGCGAAAGCAAGAACTCATCCCTTACTACCATCTGGCCCTGCGCCTAATGACAAGATTCTATTTCATTAGCATGAAACACGTCAACCGAGGACAGAATGCTTAAGCTGACGCCCTCGCAAAGCTGGCAAGTTCTTTGGCAGTCCCGCCTGATACAAGCCTGAATATAACAGTGATCAACCGGCGGCAGGTCCCCAGTGTGACTGAAGCTCTAGTCGATGAACAAGCAAATGAGGTGGCGGCTGTTGAAGCAATCCAGCAGCCCGACTGGCGGGAGCACCTCCTGCATTGGTTTCAACACCAGCAACTCCCGAAAGGGAAAGAACAGAGAATGAAACTCCTGAGAGTCAAAGACACTTATGAGATGAGGAATGGAGCGTTGTTCCGGATAATGGCGGATGCCCAAAAGAAGATTTTACTTCGCTGCTTATCTCCAGGGGAAGTCAGGCAGGTAATGCAAGAGGTCCATGCCGGGTCAACTGGGGCACACCAGGCCGGTCCGAAAATGAAAATCGAAATAAAGAAATTAGGCTACTAATGGCCTTCTATGTTCGATGATTGCTGTAAGTTCGCCAAAGCCTGCCAGAGGTGTCAAGAACATGTCACTGTGTCAAGAAGACCGCATGTGCCACTACATCCTACCATCCCAAGTTGGCCGTTCGCTCAATGGGGCACGGACGTGGTGGGACCACTACCAGCATCTTCATCCAGATGCAAATATATCTTAGCAGCTACCGACTACTTCTCCAGGTGGGCAGAGGCAGTAGCATTGAGAGAAGTGAGAGGAGAGCTGGTCGCCAGATTCTTTCTACAAAATATAATATTCCGATTTGGAGTACCCAGCCGAATCATCTCTGACAACGGCAGTCACTTCAAGAATCAGAAGGTCTACCGACTAGCCGATAAGTACAAGATTGATTGGAGGGCATCGTCTCCCTACTACCCTCAAGCCAATGGACTTGCAGAAGCCTTCAACAAGATACTATGCACTTTGCTAGCAAAGACTGTCAAGGCTAACAAAAGAGATTGGGAGGAAAGAATGTACGAGGCGCTCTGGGCTTACCATACAGTCTACAAGACCCCAACTGGCTGTTCACCCTACTCCTTCGTGTACGGGTCAGAGGCTGTGGTGCCAATTGAACTAGAAGTTCCCTCGTTGCGAATCATCATCCAGCATGGATTGATAAGCAACGAGCAGACCAACATAGAAAGAAGACTGGAGGAGCTCGCCGAGCTCGAAGGAAAGCGTCTCTGGGCGCAACAAAATATCCAACTCTATCAAGCCCGCATGGCCCGTGCTTTTGATAAGTAGGTCAAAGGATGGGAATTCAAGAAGGGTGACCTGGTAATGATTAAAAGGAGAGAAGTGATGGCCTCCAACCCCAAAGGGAAGTTGGTTGAAAACTGGGTCGGACCGTATGTCGTCTACCGAGTATATGAAGGGGGTGCGTATGTTCTTGAGGATCATAAAGGGGTCATCCAGTTCTCTCCCCTTAATGGGAAACACTTGAAGATGTATCACACAGTTCAACCGGCATTCCCAGAATAACCCATACCTACCCTTGGTCTTGTGGCATTCTGCCCTGACCGAGCCCCACACCTACTTCGGTCTAGTGGCATTCCGCCCAGGCTGGGCTCTATACCTACCACTTGGTCCAATGACATTCCGCCCTGGCCGAGCTCCATCTACCTTAGTCTGGTGGCACCCTACCCTAGCCGAGTTCTACCTACCCTTGGCACTAGTGGCATTCCGCCCTGACCAAGCTCTATACATACCCTTGGTCTAATGGCATTCCGCCCTGACCAAGCTCTACCCACCGTAGTCTAGGGGTTATCGCCACCCCAACTAAAGTCCCACGTGCCTTAGTTTAGTGGCACTCCGCCCTAGCTAAGTTTCACCTACCTTGGTCTAGTGACACTCCGTCCTGATCGAGCTACCTTCACCTTGGTCTAGTGGCACTCCGCCCTAATCAAGCTACCCTTATCTTGGTCTAGTGGCACCCCGCCCAGATCAAACTACCTTCTTCTTGGTCTAGCGACATCTCGCTCTATCTGCCTTAGTCCAGTGGCACTATGCCCTAGCTAAGTTTCATCTGCCTTAGTTTAGTGGCACTCTGCCCTGGCTAATTTTCACCTACCTTGGTCTAGTGGCACTCCGCCCTGATCGAGCTACCTTCACCTTGGTCTAGTGGCACTCCGCCCTGGCCGAGCTACCCATATCTTGGTCTAGTGGCACTCCGCCCTGGCCGAGCTACCCTTATCTTGGTCTAGTGTCACTCTGCCCTGACCGAACTCACATAAAATTAACATCCTTGCCATTACAGGCCTTACGTCCGAATCGGCTCAAATCCATCCTTTGCGCCAGCATTACCTTCTTGCTGACGAATAAACCCCTTTTCTGGCACAAGACTTCGTGTCCTAGCCAACCTTTATACATCCTTGCCATTACGGGCCTTACGTCCGATTCGGCTCAAATCCATCCTTTGCGCCAGCATTACCTTCTTGCTGACGAATAAACCCCTTTTCTGGTGCAAGACTTCGTGTCCTAGCCAACCTTTATACATCCTTGCCATTACGGGCCTTACGTCCGAATCGGCTCAAATCCATCCTTTGCGCCAGCATTACCTTCTTGCTGACGAATAAACCCCTTTTCTGGCGCAAGACTTCGTGTCCTAGCCAACCTTTATACATCCTTGCCATTACGGGCCTTACGTCCGAATCAGCTCAAATCCATCCTTTGTGCCATCATTACCCTCTTGCTGGTGAATAAACCCCTTTTTCTGACGCAAGACTTCGTGTCCTAGCCAACCTTTATACATCCTTGCCATTACGGGCCTTACGTCCGAATCAGCTCAAATCCATCCTTTGCGCCAGCATTACCCTCTTGCTGGCGAATAAACCCCTTTTCTGGCGCAAGACTTCGTGTCCTAGCCAACCTGTATACATCCTTACCATTACGGGTCTTACGTCCAAGTCGGCTCAAATCTATCCTTTGCGTTAGCATTGCCTCCGTGCTGACAAATAAAACCCTCTTGCTCGACGCAAGACTTCGCATCCTAGCCGACTCTCTCGACGTCCCTTTGTCATAAAAAAAAAAGAGGAAAGAAAAATGTGGTTAAAAATAGAGATACCCAGCCAGACTTGTTCCTGTATTCGGAACAAGGGCAAAAATGGCTATCACCCAGCTGCAGCGAAAACCCGAAAGGGCGCTGCGGACAAAATCGGGTACCCCGCCACGTGAAAACCCGAAAGGGCGCGTGGGCAAAAGCAAGAGGGGGCTAGCTTCGGCGAAAACCCAAAATGGCGCTTAAGTCAGTAAAGTGGTAACCTAAAAAGTTCCTCGCTGTTCTCCTCCTAATGAAGCTCCCAAGGAACAACCATCAAAAGTCCTACCGGAGATCCCCTACCGAACTCGTGTTCGACCCTCGTCATCATCGGCGAGACCGGTCGACCTCTATCCCTTAACTCGGACCTTTCTTCCTTGTCAATAATCATACCTTTGCATCGACGTCTAACCCCTGTCGATGAACAAACCCATGATTCGACCCTCGTCATCATCGTAGAGATCTATCGATCTCTACCCTTAACTTGGACCTTTCGTCCCTGTGAATGAATATACCCTTTGCTTCAACATGTAACCCACATCGATGAACAAACCCAGGTTCGACCCTCGTCATCATCAGCGAGATAGGTCGACCTCTCTACCCTTAACTTGGACCTTTCGTCTCTGTGAATGAATATACCCTTTGCTTCAACATGTAACCCACATCGATGAACAAACCCAGGTTCGACCCTCGTCATCATCAGCGAGATAGGTCGACCTCTGTCCCTTGGCCTGGACCTTTCATCCCGGTCAAAAACCATATAGCCTTTGCTTCGGCATTTAACCAATGTCGATGAACCAAACCAGGATCCGACCCTTGTCATCATCGACAAGGCCGATCGGCGTCCTAGTAAACAAGCTCTCCTGTGTTCCGGATTCTCCGTAAAGTATATATAAAAAAGAGAGAGAGAGAGAAAAAGAAAGAAACCAAATGGGGTTTAAAATAGAGATACCCCGCCGGTCTTGTTCCTAAACTGGGACAAGGGGAAAAATGGCTATCACCCGGCTGTGGCAAAAACCCTAAAGGGCGTCGCAGGTAAAATAGGGTACCCCGCCGCGTGAAAACCTGAGAGGACACGTGGGCAAGAGCAAGAGGGGGCTGACTTCGGCGAAAACCCGAAAGGGCGCTTGAGTTAGTAATGTGCTAAAAAAATGATGATAAAAAATGAAATGAAACGATGATGTAGTAGCGAGGCTACCCTCGCTCGTCATTTCACATCCACCTTTTCGACCCTTGTCACCATCGGCAAGATCGGTAGCTACCCTTTTCGGTCCTTGTCACCATCGGCAAGACCGTCTACCTTTTCGACCATTGTCACCATCGGCAAGATCGGTCGTTACCCTTTCCGGTCCTTGTCACCATCGGCAAGACCGTCTACCATTTCCGGTCCTTGTCACCATCGGCAAGACCGTCTACCTTTTTGACCCTTGTCACCATCGACAAGATCGGTCGCTACTCTTTTCGGTCCTTGTCACCATCGGCAAGACCGTCTACCTTTTTGACCCTTGTCACCATCGGCAAGGCCGGTCGCTACCCTTTCCAGTCCTTGTCACCATCGGCAAAACCGTCTACCCTTTCTGGTCCTTGTCACCATCGGCAAGACCGTCTACCTTTTCGACCCTTGGCACCATCGGCAAGGCCGATCGCTACCCTTTTCGGTCCTTGTCACCATCGGCAAGACCGTCTACCTTTTCGACCCTTGTCACCATCGGCAAGGCCGGTCGCTACCCTTTTCGGTCCTTGTCACCATTGGCAAGACCAACTACCTTTTCGACCCTTGTCACCATCGACAAGGTCGGCCAGCATTTCCTCAAATCGGGCCCCGGTAAAAACCCGAAAGGGCGCTTGGGTCAGTAATGTGATTACTATAAAGTATATGCTATGCCTCTGAGTGGCACTCCCATCAGTTGTCCCACCGGTGATAAAGCCTATCCCGGATGGACCTCTCATCAGCCAGAAGTCGTATTTTCGACATTTCTTATCGGCAAGACTTACATCTGCACCAATCTGGCAACCTCTGGAACCCCGTCACGCGGTGGAGCGAGGCCCCCATCCTTTCCTTGAAAGGGTGGATGCTCTCCTGCGGCGCAGATATGGGTATACTTCCAAGAAGGTCGCCAAAGTTGCCACAAGATATGATAGAATACAAGTGCAAAGGTGGACACCTAAAATAGTAAAGGAAACTTGTATTTCATTGCAAAAAGGAGGGGAATGAATACAAAAGGGGCCCTTCGGAGGGGACGAATTACAAAGGTAGATCGACTAAGACCGCCTGAAGATATCTGCGAAGTCAACGAGCCCAACATATGGAGCCGCTCCCAATTCATGGAGTTGCATTTTTTCCTCCTGAACGCGAGTCACCTCAGTCTCTAGGGATGTGACTCGGCCCTCTAGCAAGGCGGTCTCCTCAATGCCCTGAACTTTTGCAGTCTCCAGCAGTGGTATCTCAGCTTCAACGGCAGCCAATTCTGCCCGGAGTTCTTCCCGTCGGCTGCGTAGAAATTGTGCCCGAGCAGCTGAAGTTTCAACATGGGCCTTGTTCCTGTGAAGATCAGAGGTCAGGGACGCCAGCTCCATCTGACAATCGGCTTTCTGTAATTTAAGGGCCGCTAGCCGGTCGTTCATCACCCTCCCGAGAAAGTCTCTGCGGTTTACAAATTTCAGCAGGAACAACACTCGCTGGGTCCAGGTATCCAAGGGACAGCCTAGTGCCTGCAGCCCAATCATCAGTCGTTCAGCCACTTCCTTCAGCTGGAGGTAAGATAATGTTGGCTGAGATTCTACGACTTGACGCAATATCTCTAAGTGCCGCCAGACAAAGTCCTCCGATGAAGTAAAGCCCAGGGAGGCTGCCGGAGCCACCTCAAAGGTCACCTCCCTGTCTATGGAAGCCCATAAGCCAATGTCTGGCTCGGAAGAAGAAGACGGAACGGCCACAAGAGCCGAAGTAGCAGGTACCACGGTAGCATGCTCTTGCTCCGTCAGGCTCTTTGAAGAACTCTCTTCTACAGGTGCTGGAAGAGGCGGAGGTTCCAACTCTATTTCTGGCACGGATGGAGCTGCAGGGTCAGGCGCAATAGTCATTATGACCGCTGGGACAAAGGCAGAACCCCTTGACGGGTCAACTTCAGCTCTCAATTCTGTTGCCGGCACCAGGGCGAGACTCTCTCCCAGCGGGCTCGGCTCCATTGATGATACTTCGGCAGCTACGTGTATTCTTACTAGCACAGGGCGAAGTATGGTAACTGCCTCTGAAGAAGACACGGTGGCCAGTGGTAGCATATCCAAAGCCTCCGACGAAACCACGATAGCATCAGAAGATGATACCAGAAGGTGATCGGCTGCGTCAGACTCCTGGAACAATATTCTAGTAAGCACCAAGATGGCAGAAAAGAATGAAAAGATATGCGGCTCTACAGAAGGGCGGGCAGAACGTACTATGGCCGTAGCATCCATTCTCAATGCTGTATGGAAGATTCTAACTCTACAGTGAAGCAACAAAGGGAGGGGTTATCTCCACCTCCATGTCTAGACCGGCAAATTCTTCCGGCTACATTCCCTCAGATGATGTCACCGGCAACCTCGGGGGACTAAATATCAAAGGACCGCTCAACGGTACGAAAGGTGTCGCTGCCCCTTTGCCAGCTGCTGCAGGCGCTTGTTTGTCACCTTCTGAAGAATCATAATCAAGTTCTTTGTCAGAAGGGGTGGCAGAGCTGCTGGAGGAAATATCTACGCTGATCTCGGGTTGGCCCGCCTCCTCTGTTGCCTTACGGGCCGCCGAGCGGGTGATTACACGCCGTAACGGGGTAGCACCTTTCTTTAGCACAGTCTTATGTCCTTCATGCTGTGAAGGAACGCCCACGGCAGGCGTCTCAACCACTGCGCTAACCACTCTTGCCGCTGCAACAAACATATACATAAGGCAAGGCAAAAAGATCAATAAGAAAGAAGAGTCAGAAGGATAACAGTCACTTGGCTCACCCTCGGCCTCACTGGCAGGTGTGGGAGAAGGGAGTCTGACATCCTCCTCAACAGCAGGGAGACTTTCCCCTATGGCTTCAGCTGTCCTATATGCTCCTGCCGTGGCCATAACAGAAAAGCCCATGTCTGTCGTCTCCAAGGCAACCTCCTCGGCACTCGTAGTGGTGCCAGCTGCTCCTTGAGCAGAAATCCAACAAAGAAGGCGTCAAAAGAATGAAGACACCATGAGAGAATGTCCCTACATGCCGCAAGGAAAATAATGTCACCTTCGGCTGCTTGCTGAGTGGCCTCCTTCTGAGCGGTAAACTGCTCAAATGATGGCACTTCAGGCAAAGGAGCCTCAGCCACATCAGTCGAAGACTGCTTGGAAGAAGTTTTCCGAGCTTTCTTCGCTCGACCTATTGCAACTTTCAGCGCGGAGGACGCTCTCTTTTTACCATGTGGCAGTGGAGTAGTGGTCGGCACCGGTGCGGGAGCCCCAAAATATTCCGACTTCTGGGCCTGGGAGATGATCTTCCTATAAAGTCCTTGCTGCTTTATGTCTGGGCGGGCTGTCAAATGAGACACATGCCGTTATAAAAAGAATGGAGCAATGAGCTAGGCTATATGTCAACTGAAGAAGACTTACCTGTCGGGCCGTTGTAAAAAGACGAGAGGGGCCAATACTAATAAGCCACCTTTTTGCTTCGGGATGCAGCCTCCCGAACGAGCCAGCAAACGTCGCCAATCTTCTTACACTTCTCAGCTAGGTCGGCCAAGTCCGCGTGACCATGGGAAGCTATGCAATGATATAAGCCAAGGTGGTCGAAACCCCAGCCATCGGCATAATGAAAAGACACAAACAAAGGTTTGTCCAGGACACTTGCTACAGGACTGTCAAGGGTCAGCCCATGGACATTCATCAAGATAAACAGCCAAGACGTATGTTGATAGTATGTCGGCGTTCTGTCTTCTCTGTTAACAAACGCCCGGTACGGGCAGAAGCGGTCAACTTCACACTTCCATGAGACTGCTTTGGAGAGCGGCTCCTCGATTGGAAATGGGTACTGCTGGAGCTCCAGGCGGGAATCGCCTATCTGGCACAAATGTTCTAAATTTTGTGTGAAAGTATCTTCATCTACATCAGCAAGTACAGGGACTAGCAGTTCGGTGGCTTCCTCTTTCACGGCTTTCCTGCGTGCTATATAAGCATCAACCTCCTGCGGATGTTGGGAGAACAGCCTCTTCAAATGGGCCTCATCAATATCAAAAACTGGCCCAGGCTGCTGGCTCAGAAAGGTGCGCTCGGCCACGTCCCAGCACGCCGTTCTGGTGTTGCGGTAAAAGCCGGTTCGAGCATTCCACCATTTCATGTATTCTGAAGTAACCCGGGGTACTCGATTTGGCATCGGAACTCGGAAGACATTGGCATCCGACGGTGGAAGTAATCCCACCATGAGCGACCCTCGCTTACAACAGCTGAGCTATGCTTTGACCTGTTGTCCAAAGGGAACTGAGCAGCCGAAGGCAGAATGTGCTGATCATAGCCGAAATTTCGGCCAAATCTGAAAGGGTAGTAGGGTTCTAAATGAACCACGCCCCCCTTTCTAAACACTAAGACACTGGGGTGAATTGATAAAGCCCATTCAATTAGCTCAGGCTCCAAGATTGGCCAGGTCACTGTGTTGCCTGAAATGAAATGTGTGAGAGTCTCCACTACCTCAAGCTTGCACTCACGCTGGCGATTCACTAATGGGGCAGAATGTGCTGCTAAATTCCAGAAATGAATGGTCCCCGCTGAATCCACCGGGACCCTTGTCAATCGGCCTCGGATAGAGAAAAGCTGCTGAGACACTGGACCGGGCTCTGCACTAGCAAATTCCAGCATCCTAGGGTACAATGTCACTGTCTGCAAAGTCCTAGGAGCCAGCTTTGGGAACAAGTTGCATACCCAGGCATTGAAGAAATGAAACGGCCCCACTGTTCTGAAAGAGCTGGGGATCCGATGCCTATGAATATCTCCAAGAGATTTGTAAATCAGGCAAAGTGCTGCAGGACATAGAGCTAGCGCATGCCCCAAGCCATCTAACAAGCCGGGTATATTGCCTCTGGCCTAATAACTGTCTCATCTCCCTGCGGAAGGGCAAAAGTGCATAGCCAGAAGGTGAGGTAGGCAGCACAATGGGTAAGGGGATCCGCCCCAGTCGGATTCGGTCCCCCACGGCTGATCCGCCGAAGAGAAGCATGCAGCTTTGACTTGAATCTGGGTGGCTTGCTAGGCTTACCCGCAACAGGAGCTACATGGGGGAACTCACTATACTTCAGAGGGCCACCGAAGAAATACTGAATCCAGTGTCCTACATGGACTCTCAACTTGCTACTCTTCTCTCAGGCCTGATAGCCCTTTGATGATCCCTTGTTAAGTGCCAAGCAGAGGGAGCGGTACGCTTTCATCAAGTATCGATATGAGAAGCCGAAGTAGTACTCACCTTCACCATCTGTCTCGTCCTTGATGAAGTCATGAAGGCAGACCTCTTCATAAGGCTCTCCATCAATCGGTAGACCCGACAGCTGTGACAGACTCCAGAGGTCCAAGGAAGTTTCACCCTCTACTGTGTAAAAGGTATTAAACTGTGGGCAAAATACTTCAAACATGCCGAAGCACAGTCCTTTTAAAATAGGATACCTGAAATGGGATGCATATACACTGTGATACACCCCGGCCCTGACTAGTAAAGGAGCATACTCCTTCAGAACATATTATGTAAATTCTACCGCTCCCACGCGGAAAAGATGAGCGTCGGTCACTTTGGTGTCAGTGAACCACCCAGCAGCCAATTGGAACTTAAATTGAATAGCCAGGCAATTCAGAACAAACAGCTCATCTCTATAGCCCCACTTGATGGGCGCTAAGAATAAACCGTAGCCGGGTTTCTCTCTGTTGACCCGACCTGCAGCAGTGTCCCACCTGGTCGGAGTGAATTCTGGGGCCCACGTCAGCATCTTCTGCTCTACCTCCATCTCAGTTACTCCCAAGACGGCGTTCCACTGGCGCCGCTCTCCCGGGAGATAGATGGTGTCTCCGCGATACACGGAGCCTTTCAAGCTATCCCGGTCCATTAATATGGCCCGTTCTACCATCCGAGCCAGCATGACATCTCTCTTCCCTGAGACACTGAAGGTGCAGATAAATGGTGCGAGATGGCGATCCTTCGGAAAGTCCAGACGATAGTCGCCATCACGATTGAAGTCCAATCCATCCTTAATGGTCAGGACGCGAGAGGTAGACACTGTGTCCGTTTCTGAATCAGAAGATTCGTCGACTATGGCGATCCTCCCAAGACCCCGGTCAAGTTGCCCGACATTCCTCCAAGTCACGATAGGGCCAAATGCTCTGCCCTGGGAAGAAGTGCCAACATCAGCAGTGCCGGAAGCAACACGACTGGAAGTGGTGGCCATTTCAGCAACTGCAGGCAAAAATCAAGGAAAATAAGATAATATGAAGAGAAAAATAGAAAAGAAAAATTCAAGAAAAATTTTGACAGCATCTCCCCTTATCCGGAGTATGCCCAGAAGTCAAATTGGAGAACACCCACCAAGAGGGGGCGACTCCATAATAAAGAGGGACGTAGTCCCGAATGAGAAGAATAGAAGGAGACCTCGTAGGGACGAGAGAAGAAGTGAAAAGGGGAAGCCCCTCACGCCGATCGCCGCCGTGGTGGAAACTGAAGGGTGAAGAGAGAGAGAGCTCAGTTGAAAATGAGCTCTCCTCCTCCCTCTCGGTGCTAAATAGGGTGAAAACCCTAAGGCGCGTCGAGCACGCCCCGCGCCGAGACCGCATGCGATAAAAAGGCACGTCGTCAGCCGCTCGTGCCGAAAGCTCATCAAAGAAAGGCGCGTCGAGGGCCCTCTACGCCGAGAGAATTCACGCGCCGAGGCTTAAGCGCCGAGACCAGTGCTATGCCGATGTGAAGACTCGCGCCGGTTGGGTGTTGTGCCGAGATGACCATGCCAAGATTGTCAACGGCGCCGGTTGGCTCACCCAGGGGTACTGCAATCATCAAAGCAAGCCAAAGATGCTGGTGTCCGTCCAAGTATGCTTACAAAGCACTGGGATTATACAAGCAGAATGAAGATTCAGAATCACAAGAATGAACAATGAACAGGAGCAAACCTGAAGAAATTACAAGGTGCGGTGGAATGTACACCCGCATGTCCCGTGTCACTCATTCCTCGCTTACGCCACCTGCGGGTGGGGGGCATTTGTTGACACCTAAAATATGCCAGAAGAGACCAAAGCAGGCTCAGGGCTCTGGAGGCCGATCAAAGGTGCAGCTCCTATGTCATCCCTGGAAGTTCTGAGTATCGGAATAGAAGAGGTCCACTACCCCTAACACTCTGTCTGGCTAAAGTCATCTCTGGTTAAGCCGCTGCCCAGTACTGCTATCATTCAGATAGTCAGGCTGATAAAAACTATAACAAAATCCAGGCAACCATCTGCCTGCTGGAAAGGATCTTCAGACAATTCTGATGCTCACGGAAAGGGATTCGGGTAGCCTCACACTCGGTCGTGAATGCAAGGTGTTAAACAACCTCGGGTAGAGCATCTATTCTGAGAAGCCCACCATGCCGACGAAGGAAGCCCATTAGGTTAATCCCAGCACCGAATGATGGAAAATGGGCCAAGCCCAACACCAGATGAGACGCGCCGAGAGGCTGTATACCCGGCGCGCCGATAAGCGTTGTGCTGTCACGCCGGGGAGTCCGTGCCGAGATGCTGAGGGCCATCCCTCTATAAAAGCAACCTGCTGCCCTTCAAAAAAAAAAGAGAGGAGAACACAACAGGAGGACGACAAAAAAGAGAGAGAGAGACAACGAAGAAGGAGAAGAAGAAGAGAGCCAATACAATAGAGAGAAAAGGGAACTCGAGAGCCCTCCAAAGAAACTGAGGAGAAGAGAGAGTTGCAGAGATTCGAAGCAAGGTGGGGTTGGCTGTCAGATGCCCTGAGGGGCTATAGTTTCTCTTTCCCTCTGTTTCTATCTGAATATTCTTCTCTTCTTTTTGTGTCTGTGCTTTCGAGTGTCTTTGCTCCGGTAGCATTGAATGCCAATGTAACCCCGTTATCAGGGATAGAGTCTGTGTATATCTTTTAGTTGAATTCAGCTAGATTCGTGTATACCGTTCGGATGAAACAGTTAATAAAAGTGAGTTGAAGTTAGCCCCTTTCGTTTTCTTTTCTTTCTCTGCATCCGAGGTTCAATATATGCAATGGCTACTGCAAACTAGGCGTGTTTTACAGTTTGGTCTTCTAGATCTGTTGAAGGCTTTTCCCACTATATTTCCTTTCAACCTCGTACCCACATCGAGAGCCTGAGATAGTCTATCTTATGGCTTCTCGTCTGTGAAATGAAGAGGGATAAACCGAAACTGGAACCATGAGTTTCCGTATGCGACTCTGCTCCCAGCGAGGCCCCAGACGGAAGGCCATCTCCTCCCTGGATCACCCTCTCTATAATCATCTGAACTGGTCGCCGAATCATTGAACAAACCCCCCTTCAAAACTCCCAAAGCCCTTTGAAGCCTTTACCTCAAAAATCACTTCAAAACTTTGCTAAAACCCTCATTTATAAACCCTCCCAGCCTCCCGGCGTGAACCCCCTCTCTACGCGAGTCTCGCACCGAGGGCTACCAGCGCCGGGTGGACTTCTTCTGTCGCGCCAAGGCACATTTGCATTCGTCGCGCCGAGACCCCACACCTCTTGTGCCGAAGCCTGCTACGCCGTTAGGTTCGTGCCGGCACCCTTACCACTTTTGAGCTGTACCATCCACGGTCATGGTACCATGTCATTCTAAGGGAAATGTTATCCTTCCCTCGACCCTCATGGGAGCCATATCAAAGGGGTCAATTCCCCCCACATTCTATCAACCCATCAAGTCACGGAGTTCTGCCACTATATGTTCTCCATTGACTATATATGGGGATATTAATCTCACAATACTTGGATAATGTCCCATAAGATTGGGATCCTTTTGGATCCAGGGCTACTCCCTCTTCTCTTTTGGCTTCTGCTCTGACATTTCGTGGGTGGATGACCTATACTCCCCTTTTGGCATGGTCTAAAATAAGGGGAGATGTTGCCAAAATTCATCCACGAGCTTTACTCTATCGTATAGTGTGACGCTTTCACCGAAATTATGAATCTAACCCCAGCTGTGTGACAGAGATCTGAGCTCACCATCTTATGATCCTCTACTCACAACCGTCAAAGGGGAACATAACCATCATAGTCACATGGTCTCCCTAGACTTTCTATGGATGAGCCTACCCTCACTCTCTATCTTACTCAAATGCCACCATGGATAAGCTCATGAAACCCCCATTGAATTCAAAGAACCCCTTTGAATCTGTAAAGCCTTCACAATATTTGAAAAACTCAAAAGAACATATTGTTATCGGCGCCACATCTCCTCCCGGCGCAGCCTCCTCTCGACGCCAACTTCTCGTCGGGTGATGGGCGCGCCGAGTGGCCAGTCGCGCCGGTGCCCTTGTACCGAAACCCCAGTCGCGCCGGTTTGCCTTCGTGCCGGAACCCCAGCCGCACCGGTTCATTTATGCCGAAACTCTGGCCGCGCTGGTTCCCTTTAACACTAACCATTACTCAAACGTCAAACTTCCCAGCAAACCTACTAAGTCTAAAACCAGTCTAGATTTGGTACCCTAACCTTCGTGGATCCTCATGCTAGTTCCCACCATGTCATGGGGGTCTCATGTTTCTTCATCCATGTCTAACGGAGCTAGATCGACAGGGCCCTACCCCCAGATGGTATGTCATTGATCGCCAGGTTTTCTTCTAACCCTGCAGACCCTTGGAGTTCTGCCACTATATGTCCTCCAATGGTCCTTAAAGGGAATATCAACAAACACCGTGGCAACAGACATTGTCCCGTCACATTCGGATCCTTCTGGATCGCGGGCTACGCCCGGCTCTCCTTTTGGCTTCCATCCCAACGCTCCGTGGGTGGATGACCTATACTACCCTTTTGGCCTAGTCTAAAATAAGAGGATATGATGCCGGATTTGCGCCATAACACTGTTATCATGTCCCGCATAGCATGGTTTTCTATGCATGTTTCGCATCCCGTTAGCGGAGTTAGCGTCATAGTCTTATCTTGTTTTGCCCTCAAGACACCCTTTCTTGGCAATTAATCAAGGGTGGTCCTCTTTCTTAGAGGACGTAATTAACGCCATGACCTTTATGGTATGGCGGACTCCAGGTCCTGACACGAACATCACAATCGACTGACCGAGTCAGATCGAGCGCACAATAAATTGTCACGCCAGTGACTGGCATGCCTAATTAACAAACCGAATAAACAACATAATAAAAAAAAGAAGCATAAATAATAAGTACCGATAAATAAATCTCATCCCCACAACAATTAACAGAAATAAATAAACAACTGCTACAACAGAGTCCAGTCCAACAGAAAGTACAGTCTAAAGCAGTAAAACGTACCACGTGCCAAGTGAACACTCGGCCCGGAGAGCTGGCAACTAAGAACCTCCGCGCAGCACCCTCGAACCTCGAGGAAGAACCGCTGCACCTGAAACGCAGGGGTGAGCCTCTTGTCACTGACTCAGTAGGGGTCCCGTGGAACCCCAACCGAAAATAACGGAGGCACGGAAAGCAGCAACTACAGCAGGAACAACAAACTGGTGGCCGGTCAAAACTCAGCACTACAACTACTCCTACTGTACAGGAATGACATGCCCCGATCTCACAATCGGGGGACCACCAGAACACGAACCACCCGACTACGACCACCCTAGTCACGCTGCCAGGAAAATGACACGACGCCACTGTCGTGGAGGCCTGTCCTCATAGACAAGGGCCCACACCGAAACCACGCGGTCTAGAAGCATTGTCACGACCTCGCCGTCGTGAGCTCAACGCCGTCTAGGGGGAAAGCCCTCGGTGACGCTCACCGGAAACCCTAGACCTCGGCTACGGAGAAACACCCAAGACTACCCACGAAACCACGTCTCGCAGACGTGAAGCGGAACTCGTCTCACGAGAAAACTCATGTCACGTGACGGGAGCACTGCCCACCAGAAGCAAGGCCGGATGCGTCCACTGACGACTTAGTCCACAGCCTCAGGTGTCTCCCTGCGACGCCCTAGGCGGAGACTAAGACATCGTACAGTAACCAGGAACACAAAATAAGGACTAGCTGGGGTCACGCTCGTCAGCACGTGTCCTCTGCCCCCAACTACGTGTGCACACACAGACCATCCACTCTAGGTCGGATCCTCTATCTGGTTTTCCCCCCCAGCCGGACTTTGGCTGCAAAGGCGAGGGGCCCTACGGTAACCAGTCTAACAACCGCCTCACTCGGGTAAGCCGCTCCACCACTCTCAGGTGGGTCAGCACACGCGTGCCGTAAGAAGGCTACGACTAGTGGGAGGTCACTAAACGTGAACACTGAAAACCACGCACGCACCCATCGCGAGTAACGGGGAATAACATGTGACCCGAGGCCACCAGACTCTGGACAGCCCACTAGACCTACTAAACCCAACGGCCCTTGAGTCACGAGACTCGGGGTCAAGACCGTTGCACGTTACGGCACAGAGCCGTCGATCTGGCCTAATCCCTAGGTCTGAAACTACGGTGACACTATTCTCAAGGTAGCTCAGAAGCCACCGAGTTGATCCATCATCTAAGGGACACACGAAAAACCTCCAGCCCCAGGCTAGTTAATTGGACTCATAGTCTAAAGCCACACACACGGCCCACGCGGAAAACACAAAAGCACGATTCCAAAGATAGCTCACAAGCCGCCACTCCGATTCCCATCCCAAGGAAAAGCGGGAAACCTCCAGCCCCAGGCTGGATGACTAGACTCGCAGTCCAAGGCCATACACTTGGCCCACTCAGGAACCATCTTCCAGAAAAACCCATGACATGCCGGGGAACCCCACCGCACTCACACCGATACACGGCGACTCGATCAAGCATAACACGAAAGCCCGGAACGCACGCGGGGCCACCCGGACCCTCTAACTCTATGGGCACACTTCTCGAGGTAACACGGTACCCCCAGATATCCCAGAAACACGGTCACGAAACTCAAGGGATGTCCGAGACACTCACGAGGCTGATGGTCAACCACTGGGTCACAACCGGGTCGACCGGAGACCAACACGACGGTAAACGGCACGGCGAGCACTAAGAATCGCCTAGAGGTCTACCGCTGGACTGCTAATGCCACCCTAGCGGTCTACCCCTGGATCACTAAGCCTCAGGAACTCGTAACCCCTAGCAGTCACGGTCCGAGGTGGCGGTCTTTCGCCTGACCGCTAGTGTGACGACCCGGATCCCAGATACCAGATATATCCGATAGGATAATCGAATACACCTGATACCACTTGGAACCCGCGAGGCCTCCCAAGAGCGGTAAAGCTCCGAAGGGAAAAAGGATTGTCGTGTAGTACATTGAACTAACAGATATAGCAGTAATCAATTAAATTTCATTAGACCGGGTTGCTGAAATAGCAGAAATAAAATTACTTTTTAATTAACAGATTACAATTAACAATTATATACCCAGGGTCAAGTCCAAAGGAAGGATAGCAAGTCTACCAAGTACAGTCAACAGAAAAGAAGGATGTACCAGAGAGTCGGGGGAAACCCGACGAGGGTACCAGCTGGCCACAACCACAAGCTACGAGCACGCGCACCAGGAACCACACGGAAGTAGAACGAACAACGTCACCCCACCTAAAAAGCATGGGTGAGCCTCGTGTCACTGGCTCAGTAGCGGTCACGCGGATCCCCACTGAAAAACACGCAGTAACACGCTAAAACTATAGGTAAACGACAGCAGTAGCCAAACAGGAAAGCTACACTAAAAAGCTGCAAGTCTACACTAAAACGCAGTAAAGGAACAAACGGGTAGTAGGAGTAAGGAGCAAGCTAAGGAAGAGGGGGAAGAGCCCGTGCCAAACAACGGCTACCGAACTAACCTCGGCACCCCAAACTACTCCAAGCAACATGTAATGCCCCGGATTTTTCGGATATTTTTCAGATCATTTTAGTGGGTCTCGGAGTGTATTTTGTGCTTTACACGTGTTTTTCCCTGATGTGCCTTCGGAACTCTTTGCAGGGCAAACCGTGGCGTTCTCCGACTCCGGGACAGTACCACTGCGTTGTGTTCCTTCCGAGGATCGCGGAGGTAATTTTTCGTAATTTTCTGAATTTATCGAATTTTCGGGTTTTCCTATATATACTAACCCTTTCCTCTCTCCCCCTCTCATTCTCTCTTTCTCACTCTCTCTCTTCTCTCACGCCCTCTTTCTCCCCTCTCTTCTCCGGCGGCCGACGGAGCGAGGCGGGGGCGAGGCGGAGGCGGCGCGGGTGAGGACGCGGGCGAGGATGGGCGAGGATCGAGGCGGTGGAGGCGCGTGGGAGCTCGTGGCGCGGTCGCGAGCCGGCGAGGGTTTCACGGCGTTTCTTCGCGGATCGGCGAGCTCGGGGCGCGAAATCTTCGGTGGAGGTAG
Organism: Amorphophallus konjac; assembly: GCA_022559845.1. Taxonomy (NCBI): domain Eukaryota; kingdom Viridiplantae; phylum Streptophyta; class Magnoliopsida; order Alismatales; family Araceae; genus Amorphophallus; species Amorphophallus konjac. Next base: position 11,653,235 of record CM040124.1, read on the forward strand.
GGTGATGGTTCCCCAGCTCGTGCACTTCCTTTCCCGCGAGTTTCGTAGGCCGTGGTGAGCCGAGCGGGTGGAATCGGGGTTTTTGGGCAAAACCCATGTTTTAGGGCTTGTGGGCCGATCTCTCGTTTCAGTGCGTTTTAGGCCGATCCGAGGCCGTAGATGCATGCTAGGGGCTTCTGGGGAGCTTCCCCCTTGTTTTCCCCCTCTCCTGTTGAGGTATGGGGGCGTGGGACGAGTTTTGGGTCGTTTCCCGCCGTAGCGTTCTCGGAAGGAAGTGACGGTCCTTCCAGTGGCCGTCACTTGGTGTAACGCGCCTGGACAGGACCGTTACATCCCCCTTCTGTTGGCCTTTGGTGGTCTGTGGGTGTGGCGGTCCCACGATAGACCGCCAGGTGCTGTGACGCACCAGGGCTAGACCGTTAGAGTCTCTTCCGTTGGTTTTCGGGTCAGGCGTGTGACGCACCAGGGCTGGCGCGTCACAGCCTTGTGACGCCCCAGGGTGGGTGCGTCACATTCCCTGTTACCCAGCTGAGGGCTGGGGGTGTGACGGTGCCCTCTGGACCGTTACATGCTTGTAACGCGCCCAGGGTGGGCCGTCAGAGCTGTTTTATCCGTTGAGGAGGGCAGCGTGTGTGACGCGCCAGGCCAGACGCGCTACATCCGTGTAACGCGTTGGGGCAAGCGCGTTACATCCTGCTTTCACGCTGAGAGCGTGAGGCGTGTAACGCACCAGGGCAAGCGCGTTACATTCGTGTAACGCGCTGGGCCAGGCGCGTTACATCCTGTGTTTCTTCGGGCCGTGTAACGGCCTGCGTTAGGCCGCCAGGTGGATGTGACGGTCTCGCCTAGACCGTTACAACCCTGTGACGGTCTAGGGTTAGACCGTCAGGCTTTGTGTCGTTCCGAGGCGAGTTTTTGTGTTCTCCGCCTTGCCCCGCAATGTGTGGATCCCTAGTCGACCCGGTTGGGACCCAGTGGTCGACCTGCGGTCTTGTGAGTGTCCCTGACACCCGTGGGTTTCTGTGCCCGTGTTTTGAGGGTGTCGGGAGGGACCGTGTTACCTTGATTAGCGTGCCCGTAGGTGTGGTGGGTCCGGGTGACCCCACGTGTTCCGGGCTTTCGTGTTACGCTCGATCGAGTCACCGTGTATCGATGTGTGTGTGCGGTGGGGTCTTCCCCGCATGTCGTGGGTTTCTTTGGAAGGTGATTCCCGTGTGGGCCACGTGTTTGGCCTTAGACTGCGAGTCCAGTTATCCGGCCTGGGGCTGGAGGTTTCCTGCTTGCTACAAGATGGGAAATCGTTGTGGTGGCTTGTGTGCTGCCCTGGGAATCGTGCTTCTGCGTTTTCCGTGTGGCCCGTGTGAGTGGCCTTTGTCCCTTGCGTTCCCTTCTCAAGGGAATGGTCTTGGCAACTTGTGTGTTGTCTCGGTATTCGTGATATCGTGGTTTTGGACCTAGAGATTGGGCTAGATCGACGGCCTTGTGCTGTTGCGTGCAACGGTCTTGACCCCGAGTCTTGTGACTCAAGGACCGTTGGCTGTAGTGTGTCTAGAGGACTGTCCAGAGTCCAGTGGCTTAGCGCCACTTGAGTTTTCTCGACTCTAGTGCACGGTGCGTGCGTGGCCGTGGACTGTGAGTCCTGTTTCTTCTCCGACTGTGGTCACCATGCGACGGGGCCGGTACGTGGGGTGGTCCCCGTACGTCGTCGGATTCGGACGTTGTTTTCCGTTGAGTTGAGAGTCTACTCCTTCAGTGACCCTCCACTAGTCGTAGCCCACCAGTACGAGGTGCTGGTCTCACCTGGGAGTGGTGTACGGGCACCCACCTTTCGAGACGGTTTGTGGACCGGTTACCGTAGGCCCCTCGTCGGTAGCCAGAGTCCGGCTACGGGGGAAAACCGGTCAGAGGACCAGACCTAGTGACGCAAGGTCTGTGTGTGCACACGTGGTTGGGGGCGGTTGGACCCACGTCGACGGGCGTGACCCCAGCTAGTTACTTGTTTGTGGTTACTTGTACGGTGTTCGCGCCTCGGGTAGGACCTACCACGTCAGGCGGTTCACCTGCGGTGCGGTGTAAGACGTCAGGGGACGCTACCGGCTGTGCTTCTAGTGGGTGGTACTCCTGTCGAGTACGGAGTGACAGACTGTCAGTCTCTGTGTCTTTGACCTTCGGGTTTTTGGTCGTGTTGACCGGTGAGTTCGGTTGTTTCACCTTGGCGCGTGTGTCGGTTCTTGCGCCGTGAGATTAGTACTAGTGGCTTTACCGAGGTTGGGTCTTGTTGTGCGGTGCCCGCGATCGGGTGGTCGGGGTTGCACCTTGGACAGCGTGTCCAGGTCGGCTGTGTCCGAGGGACAGGCCTCTACGGCGTGGTTGCCGTGTGTTCTTACTTCGGTAGGTGGTACTAGCGTGGTTCGGTAGCTTCGACTGTGTGATCGAGGTCTGCCTTCTTGCAGTAGGAGTAGCTGTAGTGCCGAGTTTTGACCGGCCACCGGTTTGCTGTTCCTGCTGTAGTTGTAGCTTCCTTTCCGCTACCGCCGTTGTTTCCGGTTGGGGTTCCGCGGGATCCCTGCTGAGTCTCTGTTTTGGAGACTCATTCCCTGCTTTTCAGGTGTAGCGGTTCTTCCTCGTGGTTCGAGGGTGCGGAGCGGAGGTTCTCAGTTGCCAGCTTGCCGGGCCGAGTGTTCACTTGGCATGTGGTACGCTTTACTGCTTTAGACTGTACTTTCTGTTGGACTGGACTCTGTTGTAGTTGTTTATTTATTTCTGTTAATTGTTGAGTTGTCCTGCTTTATTTCCTATTTCTTTGTGCCTCCACACTCCTTCTAGCCCTTCCGAGCCCTCCCGGCTCGTGGGCGGCGGTGCGAGTCTCGGGTTATCGGGCCTTCCCGGTAATCGGATTCTCGGGTCGTTACAGCTGGTATCAGAGCGGTGGTTGTGGACGTACATAGGAATTCGAGATATTGCAGTGATCAGAGTCCATAAGGTCCAGTACAGTTGGCAGCTGGCTTAGGGTTTTGTGCTTGTTTTTCGCCTTGTTTCTCGCTTGAGAGCTTGAGTGCGCTGTGCGGCACTGTGAAGGTGGTTGCTGTCCGCGACTTTTGTGCCAGCATGGGGTCTAAGGATCGAGGTCGAGAGCCTTCTCCCTCATCGGTGGTGGCCCTGGTTGTGCTGAGTTGGGCAGAGGTTGCTAGCAGGTGTGAGCTCGCGGTGCTGCATTCGAGGAACCTGCAGCGTGGTCAGGTGTCTGGTGCGGACTGTTCGTGGTTAAGTGGCCGTGAGCGTGCTTCGAGGGAGCTGCTGTCGATTTTGGCCACTCCAGCTTGAGGTTTGTCCAGCTCCTGAGGCGTTCTGATCGGGAAGTGTGCTCGGGTGAGCGGAGGATCTTCTCGGTGGGCTGCTGTTTCGTCGAGCCTGACGTTCTTGTCGCGCTCTGTGGCGTCAGAAATGACGTGTCGGTCCTGATCGTTCTGCTGATTTCGAGGCAGGATTTGGCAGAGATGTCCCGTTAAGTCTTTGCTCCTGTGCTTCTGTCAGTGGATGGGTTGTGTTCGCCCTGGAGTTGGTTTGAGATGGGAAGGCTCCGCGGTGAGTTCGGGACTCGAGGATGAGCGTCGGCGGTTGTCGTTATGGCTCGTGATGCGGCTCTTGGCACGCCGTGTTGCAGTTCGAGGAATTGCAGCGCTGGTGCATCGAGAGGTGATGTGATTGTAGTCCGACGTGACACTCGTCGAGTGTGTCGGAGGCGCTGACCTGATGGAAGCAATGGTTTTCCTTGGTGCTGGATGGTGCTGTTTCCAGCGTGCGCGAGGTTCGAGGTCAGGTCGAGCGTGGAGTTCTTCCGTTGGTCGAAGTGCGCTGGTTTCTCCTTTGGTTGGAGAGATTGCGTTCGGCTAAGGATCGTCGTCTTGCGTTGTGTGTTCGGATTGGTTGGCCTTGTGTGCCATGAAGTCCGTGCGAGACGTGCTCCTTGTCTTGGCAGGGTGGTTGCCTGTGAGAAGTCGTGCCCATTCCCTTGTCGTGTGAGGGTGCTGGCGCTGTTCCGGAAGGATGAGTGCTGGGTGGGCGGTGTTTGCTTTCTTGGCTGTGCGCGCGGATTTGAGTGCGCAGCGGAAGCGTGGTGGGCCCATAACCCACTGGTTCAGGATCGTAGCGTTGGTTGCTACGGGTGGATTCCTGAGTTCGCGTTCAACATCGGAGGATGGGTTCCTCGGTGTGAAACGTGTTGTTGCCGTGCCGTTGCTCGAGGTTTTGTGGTTGTTGGCACTGGCAGGGTGGAGTGTTGGGGAATGTGTTGGCTAGTGCGCCGCATGAATATCATGTTCCTGTGATGGAAGCCGTGTCAGGCGTCGGTGTCGGACCTGGATAAGGTTGTTGAGGATGTCGCCTGACGGAGGTCGAGGACGTGTTGGTCAGAGTCGGTGGCTTGGCGCCCGACTTGTGTTCCCAATCGTGTCCTCGGTTGAGATCGTGCTTTGAGGATGTGGTCTCTGGCAGACTATGGGTCCCGGTTGGCGGCTGTGAGTGGCTGGTGAGCCTAACCGGGTGACCGACCACAGCAACGTCTGTTGGTTCTACGGTCTTGTCGGATTGTGACGGTGAGATGGTTATTGCTTAGGGACCCGTGAGCACTGTTCAGGTGGTGTCCCGTGGCTCTGTGGTAAGGGCGGAATCGGGATTGGCGGGTGTCCACTTGGATTGATCGAAGGATTTGATGAGACCAGATGGATGAGTGACGCCTGTGGGCGGAGGCCTTTTGTGAGGTGGGCGTCGGAGGATGGTCCTTGATAGGACGTTGGTGTCGCAAAGGTTATCCCTGGTTTGATGACCAGCATGGGATGATTCCCCTGTGAGTCTGAGTCCAGTGAGGTGATGATTGAAGACACCAGGATCCGTCATTTGGTTTCGTCGTGCTCCCCGAGAGGGTTGAGTTGGAGCGATGTTCGAGCTTGGATGCGGTGTCCGAGAGGAGTGCAGCTCGAGATGTGGCATCAGTCTGTGTGGGAGTCGACGGATGGCTTGCTGAGGTTTGGAATGTTTCCTTTGGACCCGGTCGAGGACCAGGAAAGAAAGAAGAAGCTGAGCAAGCGAAGGGTTCCCGTTGACGAGCAGTTGGTGACCAGTGGATGGTCTTTTCAGAGACAGAAGATGCTGGTTGTTGGGGCTCGAGCGTGGCGAGAGCCGTGTGCCAGCGAGACCTTTGATGGTCGTTTCTGTGATGTGCCTTTTCCGGATGGGATCTGGGCTTTGTCGAAGGTTGTCTTTTGACAAGAGTTGGCACGGTGTTGTGTCTGGCTTTCGGCTTGCCATGTGTGAGGTGTTTCTTGGTGTTGAGCCGATGAGCTAGTTGCGGTCCGTTGAGATGACTGCTTGAGCTGGTGGAGGCTCTATATTGGTTGTCCCCTTGAGAAGGGTGTGTGACCTGTCAGCTGGTTGTAAAGCTGATGTGCCATTTGTCTGCTGACCATTGGATGAATCAGTAGCTGTTTCTCGTGGCGAGGGTTGTGTTTCCTCGGTGAGCGAGATTGTGGCTGCGGTGCCATGGTTGATTCTCGCATTGTCTGAGGTGATGCCGGACTGTGTCCTTTGGTATATGCCTGCTCTGTGGCCGGTGTGCTCGGCGCGAGGAGCGAGGTGTTGTGTGTGATTGTGAGTCTGGCTGTGTTCCTCAGGATCCGTGTTTTCGTGAGAATCGAGGTTTTCTGTGCTGGGGCCCTGACAGCGTGTCAGTTGGTTCAGTGTTCTTCCCCTAGGACGTCGTGCTAGGTCCTGAATTTCGAGGACGAAATTCCTTTAAGGGGGGAGGGCTGTAATGCCCCGGATTTTTCGGATATTTTTCAGATCATTTTAGTGGGTCTCGGAGTGTATTTTGTGCTTTACACGTGTTTTTCCCTGATGTGCCTTCGGAACTCTTTGCAGGGCAAACCGTGGCGTTCTCCGACTCCGGGACAGTACCACTGCGTTGTGTTCCTTCCGAGGATCGCGGAGGTAATTTTTCGTAATTTTCTGAATTTATCGAATTTTCGGGTTTTCCTATATATACTAACCCTTTCCTCTCTCCCCCTCTCATTCTCTCTTTCTCACTCTCTCTCTTCTCTCACGCCCTCTTTCTCCCCTCTCTTCTCCGGCGGCCGACGGAGCGAGGCGGGGGCGAGGCGGAGGCGGCGCGGGTGAGGACGCGGGCGAGGATGGGCGAGGATCGAGGCGGTGGAGGCGCGTGGGAGCTCGTGGCGCGGTCGCGAGCCGGCGAGGGTTTCACGGCGTTTCTTCGCGGATCGGCGAGCTCGGGGCGCGAAATCTTCGGTGGAGGTAGGGTGATGGTTCCCCAGCTCGTGCACTTCCTTTCCCGCGAGTTTCGTAGGCCGTGGTGAGCCGAGCGGGTGGAATCGGGGTTTTTGGGCAAAACCCATGTTTTAGGGCTTGTGGGCCGATCTCTCGTTTCAGTGCGTTTTAGGCCGATCCGAGGCCGTAGATGCATGCTAGGGGCTTCTGGGGAGCTTCCCCCTTGTTTTCCCCCTCTCCTGTTGAGGTATGGGGGCGTGGGACGAGTTTTGGGTCGTTTCCCGCCGTAGCGTTCTCGGAAGGAAGTGACGGTCCTTCCAGTGGCCGTCACTTGGTGTAACGCGCCTGGACAGGACCGTTACATCCCCCTTCTGTTGGCCTTTGGTGGTCTGTGGGTGTGGCGGTCCCACGATAGACCGCCAGGTGCTGTGACGCACCAGGGCTAGACCGTTAGAGTCTCTTCCGTTGGTTTTCGGGTCAGGCGTGTGACGCACCAGGGCTGGCGCGTCACAGCCTTGTGACGCCCCAGGGTGGGTGCGTCACATTCCCTGTTACCCAGCTGAGGGCTGGGGGTGTGACGGTGCCCTCTGGACCGTTACATGCTTGTAACGCGCCCAGGGTGGGCCGTCAGAGCTGTTTTATCCGTTGAGGAGGGCAGCGTGTGTGACGCGCCAGGCCAGACGCGCTACATCCGTGTAACGCGTTGGGGCAAGCGCGTTACATCCTGCTTTCACGCTGAGAGCGTGAGGCGTGTAACGCACCAGGGCAAGCGCGTTACATTCGTGTAACGCGCTGGGCCAGGCGCGTTACATCCTGTGTTTCTTCGGGCCGTGTAACGGCCTGCGTTAGGCCGCCAGGTGGATGTGACGGTCTCGCCTAGACCGTTACAACCCTGTGACGGTCTAGGGTTAGACCGTCAGGCTTTGTGTCGTTCCGAGGCGAGTTTTTGTGTTCTCCGCCTTGCCCCGCAATGTGTGGATCCCTAGTCGACCCGGTTGGGACCCAGTGGTCGACCTGCGGTCTTGTGAGTGTCCCTGACACCCGTGGGTTTCTGTGCCCGTGTTTTGAGGGTGTCGGGAGGGACCGTGTTACCTTGATTAGCGTGCCCGTAGGTGTGGTGGGTCCGGGTGACCCCACGTGTTCCGGGCTTTCGTGTTACGCTCGATCGAGTCACCGTGTATCGATGTGTGTGTGCGGTGGGGTCTTCCCCGCATGTCGTGGGTTTCTTTGGAAGGTGATTCCCGTGTGGGCCACGTGTTTGGCCTTAGACTGCGAGTCCAGTTATCCGGCCTGGGGCTGGAGGTTTCCTGCTTGCTACAAGATGGGAAATCGTTGTGGTGGCTTGTGTGCTGCCCTGGGAATCGTGCTTCTGCGTTTTCCGTGTGGCCCGTGTGAGTGGCCTTTGTCCCTTGCGTTCCCTTCTCAAGGGAATGGTCTTGGCAACTTGTGTGTTGTCTCGGTATTCGTGATATCGTGGTTTTGGACCTAGAGATTGGGCTAGATCGACGGCCTTGTGCTGTTGCGTGCAACGGTCTTGACCCCGAGTCTTGTGACTCAAGGACCGTTGGCTGTAGTGTGTCTAGAGGACTGTCCAGAGTCCAGTGGCTTAGCGCCACTTGAGTTTTCTCGACTCTAGTGCACGGTGCGTGCGTGGCCGTGGACTGTGAGTCCTGTTTCTTCTCCGACTGTGGTCACCATGCGACGGGGCCGGTACGTGGGGTGGTCCCCGTACGTCGTCGGATTCGGACGTTGTTTTCCGTTGAGTTGAGAGTCTACTCCTTCAGTGACCCTCCACTAGTCGTAGCCCACCAGTACGAGGTGCTGGTCTCACCTGGGAGTGGTGTACGGGCACCCACCTTTCGAGACGGTTTGTGGACCGGTTACCGTAGGCCCCTCGTCGGTAGCCAGAGTCCGGCTACGGGGGAAAACCGGTCAGAGGACCAGACCTAGTGACGCAAGGTCTGTGTGTGCACACGTGGTTGGGGGCGGTTGGACCCACGTCGACGGGCGTGACCCCAGCTAGTTACTTGTTTGTGGTTACTTGTACGGTGTTCGCGCCTCGGGTAGGACCTACCACGTCAGGCGGTTCACCTGCGGTGCGGTGTAAGACGTCAGGGGACGCTACCGGCTGTGCTTCTAGTGGGTGGTACTCCTGTCGAGTACGGAGTGACAGACTGTCAGTCTCTGTGTCTTTGACCTTCGGGTTTTTGGTCGTGTTGACCGGTGAGTTCGGTTGTTTCACCTTGGCGCGTGTGTCGGTTCTTGCGCCGTGAGATTAGTACTAGTGGCTTTACCGAGGTTGGGTCTTGTTGTGCGGTGCCCGCGATCGGGTGGTCGGGGTTGCACCTTGGACAGCGTGTCCAGGTCGGCTGTGTCCGAGGGACAGGCCTCTACGGCGTGGTTGCCGTGTGTTCTTACTTCGGTAGGTGGTACTAGCGTGGTTCGGTAGCTTCGACTGTGTGATCGAGGTCTGCCTTCTTGCAGTAGGAGTAGCTGTAGTGCCGAGTTTTGACCGGCCACCGGTTTGCTGTTCCTGCTGTAGTTGTAGCTTCCTTTCCGCTACCGCCGTTGTTTCCGGTTGGGGTTCCGCGGGATCCCTGCTGAGTCTCTGTTTTGGAGACTCATTCCCTGCTTTTCAGGTGTAGCGGTTCTTCCTCGTGGCTCGAGGGTGCGGAGCGGAGGTTCTCAGTTGCCAGCTTGCCGGGCCGAGTGTTCACTTGGCATGTGGTACGCTTTACTGCTTTAGACTGTACTTTCTGTTGGACTGGACTCTGTTGTAGTTGTTTATTTATTTCTGTTAATTGTTGAGTTGTCCTGCTTTATTTCCTATTTCTTTGTGCCTCCACACTCCTTCTAGCCCTTCCGAGCCCTCCCGGCTCGTGGGCGGCGGTGCGAGTCTCGGGTTATCGGGCCTTCCCGGTAATCGGATTCTCGGGTCGTTACACAACAACAGGAAGGCGACTCAGAGCTGACCCAGTCAGGAGTTGCCGAACTGCCGACAAAACGCCAGGCCTAAAGCGAAGACCTGCAATGACAACAAGAATGCCTAGGAAAACCTAGACCGACAACCGACAACACGACTAGGACGTCATGCACACTGCCCCACGCATGACTAGAACGTCGCGGAGGCGACAGAACACTGACCTCGAGTACAGCCACAGAAAGGCTAACCCGGGATGGTCGCGACGCACAGAAACGCCGAGAGTCACGTGTCACGTGACAGGAGTGCCTCTCCACAGCCAGCTGCGTCCACTGACGTCTTATGCTGCGCCACACGTACCGAGCCTAACAATGCCTAACCGAACAGGCAGAGGCTCCGGTACACGCTGTCCGGACCCGAGCCAGAACAACAACCGAATTCGAGTAACTAGTCAGGGGAACGCCCATCGGCGCCTCGTCCACAAGCCCCTAACCACGTGTGCACACACTGGCTCTCGCCTAAGCCAGGCCTCTAGCTAGTATTCTCCCCCCGTAGGACGCTACGATAACCGAGCCGGGAGCCCATGGAACTAGCTTAGGAACCGTTTAACGGGAACACCCCTCCCACCACTCCTGAGGCGGGTCGATAACTGAAAGTCGAGGGTAACAGAAAAATGAGGCTCACGAACACAGAGACCCAAAACATAAGTGCCGAAGTACAGACATGTTAAACAGACACTGTCACCCGTACTTCCAAGCACCAATGGTAGTACAGACAACTGCCGACCGACTCAGGACAAGGCAACTAGACCTACCAACGCAACGATCCTTGAGTCGGACGACTCAAAGGCAAGATCGTCATGAACATCGGAACAAGCCGCCAATCGGTCTAACTCCTTAACCACAGAAACGACACACTCCGCAAGAAAACGACGCACGGAGACTTGAGGAAACACCGAGAACCCTGAGCACACCTGGACACACGGACCGAGGTAAGATGACACCTCGAGGCATCCAGAATCAATGTCTCGAGCTGGACAGAACCGCCGAGACACACACAGCCACCTGTCAACCCCTGGGTAACCCCGGTTGACCGGAGCCAAACAACACCGACACAAAAAACCGACACACAGACCCACACGCAGCAAGCACAAGCACTCCTGGCTGTCCCATCATGGTTACTGCCCTCATAGGACGTCAACAGACACCCACGGGTCACGGGCAAACCACGAGACCAAGCCAAGACAAGCAGAAACCGAAACGGCAATAACAACACTCTGGCAAAACGGACCGTCATTCAACCACTAGGCGGACCCAGCAGTCAAGGAACAGCCGCCACGCAACCAGAGGCAAGGGCATTGGCAGTTCTAGATTGCGTCGTTAGGGAACTGTCGCAGTCAGGGAAAAGACCGCACCCAGTCACGTAACCCGACCGATCCAGAAGACCGCTGCCACACAAACACAGCCCTAGAACACAAACCTACGACCGACCAACACCCGGACTAACACCGCACAGCCTAACGGCCATCACGGCCACAACAGGACTATAACGGCCTAGCACAGGCGCGTTACACGCTCTGACGCACCCAACTAGGGCCGTCAGGGCAACCAGGCCAACGACCACGACTCGAACCACGTAACGCACCAGGACAGGCGCGTTACAGCGGCCTAACGCACCAGGATAGGTGCGTCAGAGCCAACAGCCCGACACCACAACACGGACGAACGACATGTGACGGACCAGGCCACGTCCGTCACAGCCACCTGGCGCAGGGGGCTAGGTGCGTTACACCAACCGCCATAGCCAGACGTCCACCGGTCAAACGCCAAGTAACGGACTCGCACAGGGGTGTTACACCGAACGTAACGCACCGGGAGAGGTCCGTCAGAGCAAACCGATCGACACGATCTTCGAGGAACACACGATCGTCGAGGGACTGACAGCCACAGTCCTCGAAACAACCAGAGCGTAACGCACCTCCCTTGGTGCGTCACAAGCATGTGACGGTCCATGATAGACGCGTCACAGCCCGCTCACCCCGAAAGACCCGAAACAACAGACGGATGTAACGGTCCATCGGGGGACCGTCACAGCGTATGACGGCCTCTGAAACGACCGTTACACCGATCCGACGCGGAGAACAGTGGAACGGTCGAATCGGCCCGTTCCACGCCCCATACACGCCGAAGCGTAGGGGAAACAGAGCTAAACGACGAAACACAATGTCTGGAGGCTAAAAAGCCCACATGCACGCGCTAAAATGCAAAAACGGGGCGATTCTGACGAATCGACCCAAAACGGGTCACCGGGGTTCCCGGACTCCTATCGGCCCCGAATGACAACCGATCGACACGAAACTGACGTGAATGGGATCCAGACATCCCAGCGGTCATTTTAACACTAACCACGCCGCAAATGGTTGCCGTTTTCCGGCGAACCCTGAGAATTCCAAAAACTACGGTTTTCACTAAATCGGCCCGATCTCTCCCGAGGAAAATGTGCGGAACGAAGTGGCGGTCCATCTCCCTACCTCCACCGAAGAACCCAAGCGCCGAAGCGACTAAACCATGCCGAAAACCACATCGCAAACCGAACCGTCGGCTTTGAATCCACCGTTCGGGATCGCGCCCAAACCGCACCGATCCTCGCTCCATCACGCGCCTCAGTAGCTCCCCAGCGTCGTCACCTCGCCCACGGCCGCCTCCGTTCGCAGCCGGAGCCGAGAGGGTGAGAGAACGAGAGAGAACGGGAGAGAGAGAGAATGAGGGCGTGAGTGAGATGAGAGAGAGGGGGGTTATAAAAAAAGGAATTAGAAATTTTATCTAATTTTCGAAAATCCGTAAAATGCGTCGAAAATGCACTAATTTAGAAATTTATGTAAAAATAGTCGAAACGATCGGCTCGAAGACTACATCGCAACTGCGGCGTCCACGAGTCGATGAATTGAGAAATAAACTCACCGCAGGGTTCCGTAGCTAGTACGAGGGAAAAACCCACACGAATCGTAAAACTCAACTCGGGAGCTACAAAAGCGATCCAAAACTCTCCAAAAAGGATCCGAAAGACCTGATAAAGATCTGACAAAGATCCACTAAGGATCCAGCAAAGATCCGGGGCATTACAGCTAGGCGATGCCTAGCGGTCTGTCGCGAGACCGCTACCCGACCGACCTCGAACGACTCCAAAACATAAAATAGTCTTGCCCTGACCGCTACCACGAGCCTGGCAGTCTACCCATGGACATCGAGGCACTGGCTAGCGATCTACCTCTGGACCCCTAAACCCCCTGGCGGTCTATCGCATGACTGCCAATCTTGAACCGCGCGACTTGGGGGACCCCTAGCGGTCTCCACATGACCGCTTGGTGCCCCTAGCGCTCTCTGGAACGACCGCTAAATCATCCCGAGCCCAAAAATGGCGGAAACGGGGGGAAACCCCATTCCACGTCCCGTTCACGCCCACGTGAAGGGGAAAACAAGGGGAAACTAGTCCCCAACCTCTCTAGCACCGAGAGGACTCATTCTAAGCCCAAAAACTCGATCAAAACTCTAGATCGGGCTCACACCCCAAAATCATGGATTTTCCCCAAAACGGTAATAAACCCACACTCGGCTCGCCACGGCCTACCAAACTCACGGGAAATGAAATAAGCGAGTTGGGGGTCCATCTCCCTATCTTCACCGAAGATTTAACGCGTCATGGACGCCGATCCACGAAGAAAACGCCGCCGAAGGCTCGCCGAGACACGAACTCGCGGCCGAGCTTCAACGCGCTCTCGTCCCCCGATCCTCGACCCATCCTCGCCGTCCTCCTCGCTCGCGTCGCCTCGCTTCGCCCCCGCCCCGCTCTGTCGGCTACCGGAGAAGAGAGGGGGAGAAGGGAGAGCGTGAGAGAAGAGAGAGGGAGAGAGTGAGAAATGAGAGGGGAGAGAGAGAAATGGTTAATATATAGAAAAACCCAAAAATTGCAGAAATTCAGAAAAATACTAAAAAATTACCTCCGCGATCCTCGGGAAGAGCACAATGCGCTGGTCACGTCCCGAAGTCGGAGAACGCAACGGTTCACCCTACATAAGGTTCCGAAGGCATATCAGGGAAAAATACGCATAAAACACAAAACACACTCTGGGACCCACGAAAATGATCCGAAAAATTTGGGACGTTACAGTGAGGGAGAGAGAAAAAAAGGAGGTTTATATATATAGAAAATATAAAAAATACCAAAAATAGTAAAAAAATACTCCCCACGATTTTTGAAAAACGCACAACGCAATGGTAGCGTCCCAGAGTCGGAGAATGCAACGGTTCACTCTACACGGAGTTCCGAAGGTCCGACAGACAAAAACACGCGTGAACCGCGAAACTCAATTTAGGACCCACAAAATTGATCCGAAATCTACGGATCCTGATCCGATAAACATCCAAAAAACTTGGGGCATTACACGCGTGCCACAAGGAGGGGCACACGGGTGTGGATGTCGGTGGTGGGTGCGATCGACTGGGCGTTAGCATAGGCAGCGCTCGTGCCTGTGGGGCTGACGAGGAGGCTCCAATGGGGCATCCGGAGGAAGTGCTTATGTGAGGAGGGGGGCTTGCGTAGGGACCTCAACCTACAGAAATTGGAAAAAAAAAACTAAGAACCGCAACTTCGATTCTCGCTCAAAACTATGAGGGATGCTGGAAAGAAGAAAAATTAGCAGATGCGACAAAAAATCAAAATCATTGTTGGCGAGTAACAAAGACATGAAAAATAAACTACCGCGATCGGAGGAAGGATATCTATAGAGCAAAGGCCCCCGTCGAAGTGAAAGAGCGACGATTCCCAGAGGTCCATATACACTGCCTCCTCTTGTTCTCCTCTCTCTCTCTCTCTCTCTCTCTCTCTGTGTGTGTGTGTGCGCGCGCGCACGCACACGCCTGCTCACTTGGGGGTGTCGACGGGGAAGAGGGAGTCCCTCTCTCTCTCTCTCTCTCTCTCTCTCTCTCTCTCTCTCTCTCTCTCTCTCTCTCTCTCTCATCCTATCCTCTATCTTGACACTCACTAACACAAAGGCATTATAGTCTTCTTCACCTTCTAAGTTAAGTTAGACCATGATTAAGTTAGCTTAACTAGACCTTACCTTACGGAGATAGATGGCATGGACTTTTTCATGCAACGGAGAGTAATTCGAGGGCTCTTGACTAAATAGATAGATTATGGGATCTTTTCTTAATTTTGGAAATTTTTAGAGGCTAAAAAATAAAAATCTTTTTCTTTGGGGGGGAGTGGGGGAGGGGTGAGTGCCTGCGGGTGGTGGGTTTAATCATCCTTGTACTCTTGAAATCTTTATAAATAACCATACATCTCTATCTTTATCTAATTTATCTATTTACTTTTGAAATCTATTAACCAAATTCTTATACCTCTAGCTCTACTTTGACATAGAGTTAGGATAACCAAAGTAAGTTAACGGGTCAAAAAAATCTCTCATTTAACACACTTTTGATTTAACAAAAAAGTGTTAATTAACCCATCTATAGAGGTTAGATAAGTAATCTAAGGTTAACTCAGATTTACTTCATGAGGAGGGAAAAATATCTCATGCCCAGCACGACCCAGTAGTGTCAGACCTATTAACGGTTCAGAGTCGCTAGGCCTGTAGCGACCGTCGCCAACCAACCAATGGTCTTAGAACGTAGTACAATCGAGGTCCATCAAGGATTAACCGGGTCATAGCCATGATATCAGCCTATGTGCATCTCGGATGCCGTGAGACTCGTCAACAGACGAACGTTGAGACCGCCATTATAGGGCTTACCTCATGAGTGTTGAATCACGCCTACGCCATCGAGATACCAACCACGATGCCCTTCCTCAGAGAATAGGCAAGTGGACAACGGACGATCCTCACGATCAAGCAGGACACCGCTCTACTAACCAAATCATCGCTAAGTCAGGGAAGAGACGGCGTCATTGTAACTGATATAAATAGGCTCCCAGATGGACCTAGAAGAGGAAGGACCTACACACATCTATTACGCAGAGCGTGAACAATACTAAGAGAAGGGAAGATCAAGAGTCCTCCACCGAGTTCCCCAGACACCAACTATGTCACCGAGCACTTTCCACGTCGTTGAGCACCATCATCTCTCTCTAAGTTTGAATCATGTATAATTTTTATTTATCATTAATTAGTATATGTCATGTTCCTTAATCACATAGTCAACCAACAAGATTCTCGCTCTGTTTAGTTGCAATTTTTACCTTATCTTTTTCTCAAAATAAAAAATAAAAATTTTATTAAACACGTTTGATAATATCTCTCTCCTCTCGCTATAATCTCCCCGGAATCAAAATAAGTGTTTCAAAATATTTTTTGAGATAGAAGTCACGACCAGGAGCTCACGTCTGCATCCCCTCCCTCCTCTCCCTGCGTGAGACGTCTTCCACCCTCCTCCACCCCAATTTCTTCTCGACCATCGCCATTGTGGGGATGTGACTGGAGAAGGTTGCTCACCCGAGTCACCGTCGAGGTCCCCGTCCGCAGCGGCGATCTCGCTTTGGGTACGGAGCTTTCTGGGCGTGGCAGCAGAGGGAGAGGTCAAGGGCAGAGCGAAGAGTCTGGTTGAGGGATCGGCGGAGATCGGCGGAGAGGGGGTTGGAGTCGAGGTTGGGGAGGTAAGAGAGGTTGGAGAGGGCGGCTTGGAGGTAGTCGAGCACCCAAGGAAGTTACAACCATCGCTCGCGGGCGGCAGGTCCAGCACTAGGAGGGAGCAGGCAGAAGCGGCCCCGAAGACCTTTCGATACTCCACCGCCCGCGCAAGGGCAAAGGATGTGGCCTCGGTAGTATGCCCACCACGCACATTGTCTTCATGGCAAGCAGGCGACTTTATTCCTCCCCCGACTGTCGCCTTTCTGGGTAATGTTAGAAGGCACCAACGGTCCCCGACATTGAAAGCTCTCCATCACAAAGCTTGGAGAGGGAAGGGAAAAAAAGAATCTCTCTGAAAAAAAGAATCTCTCTGAAAAAAAGAATATCTCTCTCTCTCTCTCTCTCTCTCTCTCTCTCTCTCTCTCTCTCTCTCTCTCTCTCTCTCTTTCTCTCTCTCTCTCTCTCTCTCTCTCTCTCTCAGTGGGGCTCCAACACCTGAAGGTCGAGCACAACTCCTGCAGGGCCGTGCCGGCATCGGAGGCCATCCTCCTCCTGTAGGGCCGTCGTGGCGAGGATCCCATCTCCCCGCCATTCTCTCTAAGGTGATGGCGCTCCCAGTGCTGTCCTCCTACACGATGCTGAGAGAGAGGGGCGACGTGCGAGCGGGATATCAAGAAGAAGTTCATGGCGGTGGTGTCCCATGTTGCTGACCAACAAATCGTGCGTTCCTAATTTCCTTCGTTCTATGTTACTAGTTCAGTTGAGAGCAAATGACCATCCAACGAGGTTTACAAAAAATTTAAAAATTAGGATATTAATAAATAATTATTTAATTTTATTGTTTTAAAAAATTAAGTTAAAAATTGACATAACATAATTTTATAAGTTAAAAGAAATTTTCGAAAAACAAAAAAAAAAGCTCCCAAACCCCGTATTAACCTTGCTTTTTTTGCCCAGCCATTGGCAGCTCACTGTATGCTCTCTCGTTACTAGTTAAAAGGAACATTACAAACACTATAAAGGGCAATGTTTGCTACACACTCAAAGGTACACCTTTAATACATACTTGCATTATCCTTTAGTATTATCCTTCAATGATGGTCCCACTCCTTTTTCTCCATTCTATTATGCCATCAGTTTCGGTTGGACCAAGAAGATGTACCTGTGCGACTTAACGTACACCCAAAGATAAGTAAGAATTATTACTCCAATATAAAACCAATTCTCCGTGTCAACGGACTGATGTATCGTGTGCAAAATTTAACTCATGTTTAAAAAATGAGGAGGGTAAATGCGCATTCTCTGTTGTATTATGGCCCAATCGGCCCATTAAGCCCACCAGAGGGAAAACAGGGCCAGGCCGTCTACAAAACAGGCAGGCCCAGAAGACCACTAATCAACCAGCCACCTGGTTGGAACAGGGAGAGAGAAACTGGGAGCCCAAGCCTCTAGGGGCAACCTAGGGTTGACCCAGATGATGTCACTCTCTTATTCACCCCCAATGGGGGTGTAGTCAATGGGAACTGGGACGAGCAACGTACGTGGGAGACCACGTGGACACCCCACCATCCAGGATCCTCTTCACCGCTCCGACAAACAATCCCCACCCAGTGAGTCAAGACCGTGACGCATCACTACGTGGCGGGGAAAATAGAAAACATCATTGGGGATTGATAAGAATATCGGCTATGTGATCAGAAGAAGTTGAGATGACATTGTTTGAAAGGCGAGATCGCCCCCCTTGTTTGAAGTCAAACTCGACTGCAGAATATCTCTATTATTTAATATTTATATTAATTTATTAATTTTTTATGATCCCTATGTTAGTGCACTTGTCATTAGAATAATTTATATTTTTCATGTAAAATTTTTTATATTTTTTACGAAGATAGATTTATTGTATTCTCTGATTATAATGAATATCTTATGTTTTCTAAGACCTCATTTGAAAATAACCGAGATTTTGAGGATTCTAATTATTAGAATCCCTTATATCTCTCATGACATTTTCAAATGAGCCACGGAGTCTCGATTTATGTGTCTTCCTCAAATTCCAGAGGGAATAGAAACTAGACACATCTCAGACACCATTTCAAAATCCTTAGAGCGCGTTTGGAATGGACGTAGGATAGAGGGATTTTGTCAAAATCCCTTAGAGAGAGAAGAATCGCCTTTTAGATAATTTTTAGAGATTTTTCACTCATCTTCCCTTTCTCCCTATCTCTCTCTAAACTTTAAAATCCACTGTAAAGAAAAATTGATGGGACATTGTAACATTTGAAAAAAAAATTTAAAAAAAGAAAGATTCCAATAATCGGAGAGTTCAAAATCTCTCCCCTACGTCCTTTTCAAACGCACTCTTAGATGTCTACTGAGAGGAGCTTCCAGGAGTCGGCGGTGGATTTGGGAGCAATTCCCTCTTCTATCCCTCCGGTTACCCATCTCCATCACCATTTGACGGTGCAAAAGGCATCAAGCAGCAGATCGAGCCGTCGATTTGTCAGCAAACAGATCAGTAGTACCCCGGTTCCCTCGGGGAACTTTGAAATTGGACGGGTGCAGGGGTCCAAGAAGAATGATGTGCACCCACCGCGCTGTCCTTGGACAAAAGGAAGTACTCTCCAAAGGCCGCCTCACCTAGAATAGGGAGTAGTGCAGTAACTGCTGGATCCACGGTCCTCAACGAACAAATCTCCAAGGCGCCATGGGCTTCAATTTTAATGGGCGTGTCACGGTTGCAGATGTACAGAGCTAGCTTTCAGCCGGTGGCTGCTAACGGATGGATCCCGGCCAACCTGGGTCCGTGGGAGATGAAGAGACGGTGCTCCTGCAATTCTGAAGGGTTGGGGACGACATGTTCACCATGGGCCACCGCTAGCCACTTTCAGCTTTTCGGGCGGTTGCCAAATGCCTGACCAGCTTCGGAACGAAGCTTTGCCTGTGCATGAGATCGGAGGTAGAAGGACGAGCTGAAGAACTCGATGGAATCTACTCTTTTCATTGGCACAGATAATTCTGAAAGTCTAAGTTTTGAAACTGTCGAGGCGCCCAAAAGATAGGGGTAGTTTAAGATTAATTTTCGGATTAAGTAATAGTATACCTTACCCTCCTATCCTATTAAGATATATGCTTCTTAAATTTACATCGCCCATTCTACAAATTTTTTTCCCCCTCATCATGATGCGAGGCCTACGGTAGTAGATGGACGCTGTCGGTGGAGATGCTCTTAAAACCAATGTCCATAACAGCATAAAACCTTATCCTTTGTTAACAGAAGCACGAAAATCTAACCTTATCCCATGGAAAAAATGAGAATTCGGTGCATCTGAGGACAAGTTTTCCTAACTAACTTTTCAAGTATTTGGAAAATCTGTGAAAGTTGGTTGGGAAAACAAAAAACACTGGAAAATTTAGCTAATGCAACCCCCCCCCCCCCAACAAATAAGCATAATTCCCCATAAAACTGGTTAACAAGCAGAAGAATTTGACATAGGATTTGCTATATCAGCACCAAAACTACTGTTTATTTGGCACATTAACCAGCTATCTCAGCCAGCAGAATACTTTATTCTGAAGGCCTCAATTTTTAAAACAGTAATAAAGGTAGATCGTTTCTTTCTTTTTCCCTTTTATCTAGGGGCGGGGGGATCTGGGGATTAGAAAACCTTAGTAGAAGACTTTGCCTATGATGAGAATGTAAGAAATAAACATAGAAGAAGGCACATTTTTGTCCACAGAACTTAAAAAATCCAACATAAGCAGCCTGAAGCAAAGCATGGATTAAACAGTCAATTCAAGACAGAGACTAATATGGACAGGACAGACTCAGGCTACAGATATCGATACTTGATACTGCCTCCACCTTTCGTTGTACCTGTGCCTGCATTATTTCTTCCCTCGCAACTTCACACCAAGAATTCTCTCCAGTTTGGTGATGACCTGTTGATTTGGAATGGCTTTACCAGACTCATAATCTTGGATCACTTGAGGCTTCTCATTGATCAGCTGGGTCGATTTTCATCTCCATGTAAGATCTCCGGTCAAGTTCAAAAAACATAGGGCCCTAATGAAACAAATGAAATACCTGTGCAAGTTGAGCCTGCGTGAATTTCTTATCCATTCGTGCTTGCATGATATTCTTCTTCAGTTCCATGGACACCTTCTCATCTAATGCAACCGCAGAATTAGAGACAAAATGGACAACGATGTAGAAAGAAAATTATTCGAACACGTTACTAAGATACTACTACATGTTGAGGAGAGGACATGAAGTCATGAATACTGCCAAGGAATCCAGATAACAAGCATTTCACAGCAGACCATGATTGTGTATCCGAGAAGAGAGATGGATTCAGCCCCTGGTCCAACCCTCCTATTTATTGCATCATAGGAAAGGATGCCAGAGTGTGTTTGAGTCCATCTCTCAAAAGGGACAGCTACAATCTGTGGATTACATACATCATCCAGGCTCCCATCTCAGCCACTATTAAGACAATGATAACTAATAATGCGCTCCTTCCAGATATAAAAACTTCCAAAAACGTTCAGTAACCAAAATGACCAGATATATTGCCCGCAAGAAAGTGTCATCACATTCAAAAAGTTGACCAAATATATTTCCTCCTATCTGATTTAGAAGAAGTGTGGCCTACTTTTCATTTTCCTTCCAGTAGTGTAAGCACAACTTGCTCATATGTAATATACCCCCACAGAATGGCAAGGACGTGCTTCAAGGTATTTCTCAACCATGTATCAATCACCTCTCAAACCTAGCTATTCCCATTTATGTCTCATTTTGGAGCGATCATGACAATTTGATCAAAATTTGAACCTTCATATCTCTTGTTTTTCTTTAATTTGCAGTAAAATGAGTACAATTTCACCATTTGATTTTTTACGGGCATTTTTGCCTAACACAGTTTGCAAGAGGCATACGCCAAAGGGATAGATGTATCTGGACAAACAAGTTCAACTAGTTTCACCATATAATAACAAACTAATTCCACAGCCAGCAATTCTATCAGGGCAATGTTACAAAGTCAATATCTGAACTTTTTTAGTGCAGTGGACCAGCTTAATTGTAGCCTAGACAGTTGATATAGCTGTGTGCTCCAGGGACTTGCTGACTTTGCTGGGCAGGTTGCTCGGTCCAATTTCGAGTTGCGGACCAACCCAGACAAGGCACCGTAGCATGGTATCTGCTCCCCATCAACATGTCTGGTGGGTGTTGACAACCGGATTCAACTTATGACCTTGAGGGTCTCCCCAGTCCATGTGATCAAATGTGCCCCCCATTGCAAAATATGATTTTCAAATAAGCTGATGAGTCTCCAGTTTTTAAAAAAAATCATGAAAACATGAAGAGAAACTAGGAATTTATGGTCATTTCTATGACTAAAAATTTATTAACAGAGAAAAGTTTTCAACAAAAACAGCTCATTCTAAATGTTTGAGTAAATAAACATGTCAAGGGCCTTATCAAATCAGTAAACCAACCATGTATCTAAGCAATTGAAGCACTTGGCCAAGGATCCCATTCATGTTCATATAGCAGTCAAAGACCAGAAGAACCAAAAAGTCTTTTTCAAATGTTGAAGGCTACAGTTTTAACGACACTCGGATGAGTTAGACCAGCTCACGTACAAAATGCCAAATATAATCAGTATATTGTTATATGATATGTGAGGAATGGTTTCTAACCGTAATTAGCTGGGTTGTTAGCTGAGTGGGAAAATGAAATACAAATGCAAATGTAATGGAGATTTTGAGTGGAATTTTGCTGTATTTTGCTGTCATTTGTAGCTGGTGGATCGACCCTATAAATAGGGGTAGCTAGAGAAGTTATGTATTTGATTTCTCTAAGAATCTGTCTTCTTCCTTCTTCATGTCCTCTCCACCCTCCAGTTCTTCTTTCCCCCTTCCTTCTGCTCATGTTCCCAATTCTGCTCTTCCCTCTGCTGTTGCTGTCATCCCCTCTTCTGCTACTATTCCCTCCTCTTCACAGCATAGATGGCAGTGTCGGTTTCGAAATCGGTTTTGGCCGGGTCCGAACCCGAAACCGTTTCGGTTTCGGTCCGAAACCAATTAAATTAATATTTTTTTACACACTTTGAGGGTTTTGGTTTCGGCCCGATTTCGGCCGGGAGTATCGGATCGTTTCGGTTCGAAACCGAAACGTTTCGGCCGAAACTGCCATCCATGCTTCACAGGGCGTCCTTGGTGCAGTGCCACCTGCTCCGGCCATTTCTGGGAGGAAGAAAGCTGCTCAGGCCGCCATAGCCTCTGACAGATTTGTAGTTCTTGAAGAGATCCCAAGGTCAGAACCTCCGGGGCGTATCAATTTGGTGTCTGAGCCCTCCTCGGAAAATTCGAGCTCTTCAAGAATCATTGTGCCGGAGGAATTGCTTTTGCTCCAGCAATCGATCCAATAGGCAATTCAGGTATCTGTGCAGCAGGCCATTTATCAATCCACTGCAGGTACAAAGATGAAATTGGGACAACTGGCACAAAAGTTCGCTGCATTGGAAGTCCTTGCACCCAGATCAGATCCTTTCCTGATGCAAACTCACAACCAACAAGAAGTGGTTCTGCAACATCCTCCGGTAATGCAAGTTCCCCATCCTAAACCCCTGGAGCTAACGCCATTTGATGGATCAAAATTTGAGGATTGGAAATTTAAGGCAGAATTATACTTCAAACATTATCGGTTAAGTCAAGAAAAGATGTTATTACATGTTCAGTATTCTTTGTTTGATCGTGCCCTGAGGTAGTTCTGCCGGAGTGTATAAAGATCAACAGTTCAGGTCCTGGGACCAATTACTGCTTGCCATGGAAGCAAAATTTGGGCAGAAGGATTGGAAAAATCCACATATGGAGTTGCGGCAGTTGCAACAGATGTGGTCTGTTGAAGAATATGAGGTGGATTTTGAAAGAATTTGTGATGAAATTGATGGGGTTCCGGATGCAGTCGTAAATGTTCTTGTCGATCCTCCTGTCACTCTTCTTGAACCTGTAGTTGATGTACAACCGACCCCTAGGACTGTGGATGTTGGTATATTAGATGTGGAGCAGACATGTGTTTCTCTTGCTGTTGTTGTTGCCTCAAAAATGAATTGCAATCCAGCATTTAATGCTCTTGATTCTACTGCAAGAATTGCGTCTTCTTTCACTGGCACCAACAACTCCCACGCCTTGGTGACCACTGCGATTCAAGACTTGGCAGTCCCACTCAATTTGATCAATGCTCTTGAACCTACGTTAGATGTCAAACGTACCATTACTCCTCGCAAGATTCCAAGTCCTTGGACCGTACAGAGTGGTAATGCATCTCAAAAGGTGTTCCCAATGGCTGACCATTTGACCCATGGACATTACTATGATCATGCTTCAAAGCCATGTCAGGGGAATCAGGACATTTTTAATTCTGAATCTGTCCCCTGTCCACTTGGCGAGAGTGATTACAGTGCTCCCAATGCATCTGTCAATGTGGCAACTCCATCAGCATTCTTGGTTGGGGATAAACCTTCTAAATGTCCTCCTCCAGAATACTGTCCCAATCTGGCAGCAGTCGCTGATGTTACCAAGCCAATTGTGAAACCAACATGGATCTTGGATTCTGTTGCTGCTAACATGCTTTTAAATTGGGTTCCTTCTCAGCTAGATGAGTGTGTCATGGGAAGTAAGAAACATCAGAACTTGTATGCCTTTTTTATACTCAAAAGTATTTCAGGTCTTGATGATTCTGTGACTCTTGTGTACACCCATGTACAAATGGAAGCAAAAGACACATTGTTGGAAACTGATGGATGTCAAATTGAAAGAGCAAGTGACTGTTCAAAAAGTAAAGATGAAGGCAGTGGGGAATCTGATAGCCTCGGACAACAAAGTTTAAAAAGTCAGTTTTGTGCTTGGCCGGTGACTATAGCACAGAGCGGAACGGCAAACTTGCTGCAAGCTATAGATGAATATCTGATGAGTTCCGTATTTGTTTTCCGACGTTGACCACCACCTGATCCACCACCGAATGCAGGAACTGTCAGAAAGCGACAGCAAGATGGCGAGCCGAAGAAGCATGCAGGCCAGTCCTTGATGATCCTCCAACTTCTGAGGCAACTAGGATGGCTTACTTGACGTTCCAACGACTTTATCTGGCATCGAACCTCGAGGATGAGGTTGCTTCTCAGGGGGGGAGTAGTTGATACGTGAGGAACGGTTTCTAACCGTAATTAGCTACATTGTTAGCTGAGTGCGAAAATGAAATACAAATGCAAATGTAATAGAGATTTTGAGTGGAATTTTGTTGTATTTTGCTATCATTTGTAGCTGGTGGATCGACCCTATAAATAGTGGTAGCTGGAGAAGTTCTGTATCGAAGAATTGCCATTTTGATTTCTATAAGAATCTGTCTTCTTCCTTCTTCATGTCCTCTCCGACCTCCAGTTCTTGTTTCCCCCTTCCTTCTGATCCTGCTCCCAATTCTGCTCTTCCCTCTACTGTTGTTGTCTTCCCTCTTCTGCTACTATTCCCTCCTCTTCACAAGGCGTCCTTGGTGCAGTGCCACCTGCTCCGGCCATTTCTGGGAGGAAGAAAGCTGCTCAGGCCGCCATAGCCTCCGATAGATTTGTAGTTCTTGAAGAGATCCCAAGGTCAGAACCTCCAGGGCGTATCATTAAAATATGAAAATCCCAAACGTAAAAAATGTAAGTTTATGGTAAAATGAAGTCGACGAAGCTCGATGAGAACCAGATTATTTTTTTTGAGGGGGGGGGGGGTAACCACTAGATTTCCCTTGAATTGCTAATCAATCTTTTAGAATGACAGAGAAAGGCAGGCCACCAAAAGTAAAAACATTTGAAATTCTTTTCTTAAACTCGAATCAAGGAATAATATACAGGAAACATCGTTTGGCATGACATGAAATAGCCTAAAAGAGGTCACAATTAACCAAGAAAAGCGGAATAAAATTGCAAAAACAAACTCGAGGATAGCATGCCCCATTAGTTTAGATATACTCACGAGAAAGATTTTCGGTTTCTTCATCAAGCTTCCTTGTATTCAAAGAAGTACTGCTTGAAGCTGCTTTGTTTGTACCAGCATTGGCTGCAAAAATTAACAGAGTAAGCACAGGACACAGCATATGCTTCCACGTCCCGAAAACAACCTCTGTTGCTTCTAATCCAAAATGCATATCCCCATTCCCTGCCCGCTATCCTAACCTAACAAACACCAGGAAAACAACAATAGAGAAAAGTGAAGGAAGAACAAGAATAACAGTTAATCGCGAAAGCAATTCCTCAAGGAAACACATCAGAGGCACAGAAACCCTAGAAGATTAAGCCTCCAAAACAGGGCCAAAGAAAGTGTAGAGGAAAAGGGAAACCCTAAAGCATAACCAGAAGAACAAGAGAGAAGCCGGTGGGGGGGAGGGAGAGCTTTAGCTTGGTGCTCACATTTCTTGACGGTCTCGATGTCGGCGCCGCTGCGGCGGGCGGCGTTGACGGCCTTCTCGTCCTTCTTGGCGGCAGCGGTGGGGGCCTTCTTGCGGAGCACGACGGGCTCCCAATCCTGCGTCAGCGGACCAGTCCCGGCCATCGTCCCCGGCTCTCGTCGGCGATCTGGATGGCGATCGGGGTTTTCAGAGAGAGAGAGTGAGGGAGAGAGAGAGTGAGATAGAGATGGGCTTGACGAGGGAAGAAGCCGCTGAGTATACTAATCAGAAAATGGGTCCCGGAGTCGGATGGAGATCCTCTGCGGGATCCACAAAAGATCCGAATAGAAGTGGGCCACAAAGACACATGGAGTTTGCAGACGCTGGGCCCGGTGATACATGGATCGCCGGGAAGCCCACTCCAACGCTTGGGTGGCCCGTCCTCACTCCTCACACACACGTAGGGATGCTCACTGTTTGGTTCAAACAAAAAGAATCAAATTGAACTGCTTCATTTGGTTTAGTTTGATTTAGACTTATAAAAATTAAAATTTATTTTAATTTAATTTTTACCTTTCAAAAAACAAATCAATTCTAATCAACAGAATTTCATGACAAGACACATGAATAGTATTTTTTTTTTATGAGTGGTTCTCTACATCTAAATAAATGACCAATTTAAGGAGAACATATAATCTTCCAACCTATAAATTATTGAGAACTCTTGGATCCTCAATGCTCAATCTAATGTCTAGAATCAAATCTTTAAAATTTACTCTTAACTTCATTGGTTGATCTCATCAGTACGGGAAAATCAAACCAAACCAAATCGAATTTTTTGATTTGGTTTTAGAAGTTTTCGACTCAATACGGGTCTTGGTTTGACATATAATTTGATCTGGCTTGATTTTTAAAAATTTTTCTCTAAACCAAACGATAAACACCCCTATACTTACAACAACCTTTTTGTCTTGGGTAATACTTTTGCTGTACATCGTTGTATCTTTAATCATCTTACAAAATTCCATACAATGGATTACATAAGATAATGAGACTTCAGAGATAAGAATCCCATTAAAAACAGAGCTAGAGTCCAAGTTCCTTTTTATTTCTTTATTGAAATTTCGTTGTCCCCTAAATCTCATCATCTCTCATCTCATGTAGACCAAACACATAGGGCGTGTTTGTTAATCGAGCCTAGTTAGCGTAAACGACCCCCGATTAAGGCCATTGTGTGCGAGGGAGAGGTGGGGCCCACCGCTCTCTCTCTCTCTCTCATCCGCTCCCCTATTCTAACTCGTTCTCAAATTGACCTATAAAGATTTATAACAAGACTAGACATAACTTGCAAATCATAATGTGCGGCAAACATTACTCATATGTCTTTTCATGTCCAGATTTGAGATTACTTGCACTACCTTGCACAATGGAAGCCAAGCATAAAGTACAAAGATCCATGCATGACATGGTAAGGGATATGACTAAAAAGAAACTTATACGACTAAAATGAAACTAAAGTAGAGAAAAGATAATTAATCATTTGGATAACCCACTAAACATGTGCATAGTCTACGTAGTCATAGGGCTCAAACGTTCAAGTAAACAATCTAGCATCACAGTGCTTTAAATGTGATCTATCCAAGTTGCAAGTTCCTGATCCACACACCAGCAATTCACAGATAAATGCAAAGATGGATTTGAACTTGGCTCACGGATAAAGAAGATGTGCAAAGAATGTATCCAATGATTTTTCTAAACAAATAATTAAAATAGAAGCATCATAGAAGGGGAAGTGTATTCTCAGTTAAATGTTAAAAAGGTTAAGTCTCTCTTTGGTATTAGTTTATCTCGGGGTTAGCTCTAAGTTAACTCCGGGATAAATTTTTTGTGCTTTAGTAAGGAGTTAGTGTTAGTCGGGTTAGGTTAAGGGCTAACCCAGGGATATTCCTGGGTTTTGAAACCCACACCCAAGGGTGGGTTAAGATGGGTTAACCTCCTACCTCAATAAATGCTCAATTAAATGTGTCTCTCTCTCTCTCATAATAAATATTATTTCTCTCTCTCGTTATTACTAGGTTAACCTACTATTTACGAAATCATACTAGATTAAAATTAGGTTAGCCCACATTCTTACTCCCAGATTAACTACCCTCCTACCAAATCAAAAATGGGTTAATTCCGGGCTACTTTAATCGGGTTGACTTAGCCCATCTTTAGTCTAACTCCATACCAAAGTCACCCTAAAGATTTTGTACCAGCGTTTATTAGCTGGATGCTGGAGTTCTTTTGTGTTTTTTTTTTAGTTCACTTAATTTTAGCTTCCCCAAAGTCAAAAAAAATCCTATCAAAGTAACTTTGGGGTTTTTTACATATATATACTCCTATAAATATCGGTTATGTCAAATATAGCCCTCATTTGAGCATATTATCAAGAATATCCTCCATTTCACCTTAAATATTATAGTCATACTCTTACAGTTTACTGTCATCAATGGGAGGTGAATATTCCGTACAATATGACATCTAATGATGTTAGGCATAGTGAAATATCCTCCCCCTCCCACCTCCTATCAAAGTACCCTTAGAGAGAGAGAGAGAGCCCTCCCTCTCCCCACCCCCTCCCGCTCCCACCTCTGGCAAGGCCCCCCCTCCCACCTCCTGCTCTGGCGAGAGCCCCCTCCCACCGCCAGCCAACCCCCTCTCCCTTCGGCTCTCGCCCCCACCCCCCTCCCACCGTCGACCCTCCACCCTCTCCCTTATGCTCTGCCCCCACCCCACCACCTTCGGCTAGCCCCTCTCTCTCCTCCTCCGCCCCCCACCGTCCCTCCCACTATCACCCAGCCCTCCTCTCCCTTGTTCCCCGGCCCGCTTCCGCCCCCTCTACTCTCTCGCCCCCTCTGACTGGCCTGCCACCTACAATGAGCCTCCCCACTTTTGCTGCTGCTCCAGGGAGGCCCCCACCTCCCACCTCCGACCAGGCCCCCTCTCCTTGTTGCTCTACTCCTCCCCCCACCTCTGGCCAGTCGCCCCACATCCTCACCACCGGCGCCCTTCTCCCCCTCCCCCCACCTCACAGCCGGCGACACTACTCTCCCCTGCCCTCTCTGCCTCACCGTCGGCACCCCCTCCCCCCCCACCTCTGGCCAGTCGCCCCACATCCTCACCACCGGCGCCCTTCTCCCCCTCCCCCCACCTCACAGTCGGCGACACTACTCTCCCCTGCCCTCTCTGCCTCACCGTCGGCACCCCCTCCCCCCCACCTCACAACCGGCGGTGATGTTCTCCCCCCGCTCCTGTTAGGGTTTCCATCGGAGAGAGAGAGAGAGAGAGATAGAGAGAGAAAGAAGGGTAACCTGAGGGTAGATTAATAATTTCATCCATTTAACTTATGCTTAACTCAAGTTAAGTCAACGGGAGTTACGACATGGGTACACCTACGACACTTAAGATTAAATGGAAAGTATTCTTGATAATATGTTCAAACGAGAGATATATTTGACATCACTAATATTTAAAGATATATACATGTAAAAAAGCCTTAACTTTTTCGTGAGCTTAGTCTCTTGGAGTGTTGTTAGTGTTGTAATTTTCTACTCGTTGGAATCTAAATCCAAACCTTCATCCTCCGCACATGGTTACTTATGCATTGTCCAATCATGGCAGATAATTCACATAGCAACACCAAGTGTCATCTGTTTGTTCCCAATTTGTTTCGATCATCTGTCGCACAGTTTTTTTCCTCACTCACATTGGTCCCTTGTAGTATCCAAGAATCAACAAGAAATGTAAACCACTTGGACAATGGAAGAACTCCAACGCTTCCTCGATCCTTTCGGCCTGATATATTCCGAGTTTGGAAGTGGCCAAGATCCTTTTTTTTCCCCTTCTTGAAAGGAAGTGGCCAAGATCATAGACATCTGCTCGAGCACTTTGACTGCGTCTCACAGGTAGAGATGACTAACTAGGATGTGTCTGTACGTGTTCCTTCGTGGACAGAGAGAGAGAGGAAGAGGATGAGGCGAAGAACAAGGACAAGGAGGAGGATGAAGCGAGGAACAAGAACAAGAACGAGGAGGAGGAAGCAATATTGTCCTGCAAGGAACAACCAAGATTCTACTCATCCGCTGGTGACACTGCCATTAAAGATCTCTATGGTGTCCCCCTGCCGGACGTCGTGCCACCGGAAGGTGTGGTCCTCGTCCATAACGTTCTGCTTGTAGATGAAGAAGTACCCCTCCGTGGGCAGCTCGAAGCCGCCCACCTGCCTCTTCAGCTCCTTTCGCAGCTCGCTCACGTTGTCCGACCCGTTCACCTCCACGGGCATCTTCCTCGTCCCCCCCTTGGGCGGCACCACCATCAGCCTCAGCCTCTTGCTCTGCGGCGCGGGCGAGAACGCCCGCGCCCGCGGCGGCGCCACGCCCACCTCCGAACGCTCGTGGGCGGCGCCGCGGCCGACGGCGCGCTCCTCCTCCTTGACGGCGGCGGGCCTGCCGGGCGGCTCCAGGAAGAGGCGGATCCTGGAGCCCTGGAGGACGCCGTAGTGCTCGGTGTCGCGCTCGTCCTGCATGACCCGGCCGTCGAAGACGAGCGTCTGCCGGGACACCGGGAATCCGTGGTACTCGTGGATCTTCTCCTTCATCTCGAGGACGGTGGCGAAGAACCAGACCTCCATGCTGAAGGCCCTCCCTTCGGGCGTCTCGAACACTACGTCCATGGCTACTCCCCCGCCCCACTGTGATCTTGCAGCTGCTACTTCCTTTTTTCTCTCGTTTGATCAGGAGAGCTATTTATAACAACCATGAGATATGGAAGGAGGGCCAGGCGGGACTGTTACAACGCATCTCTCTCTCTCTCTCTCGATCGAAGAGGGTGAAATAGGGGAATGTGGATTTTTCTATAAGTGCTGCTCTTAGTTGTGAGAATAATATGTTTTTATTTGTTAAGATTTTTACATATATACTCTCGAAAAGTTTGATTTTATCAAATATATTCTTTATCCGAGCATATTATCACGAATATCCTTTGTTTAGATAGAAATATTATGATTATACCTTTTAATTTACTGTCATCGACGGGAGGAGAATATTATGTAAAATATGACATCTACGGTCGTTAGATCTAGACTATATATATTTGACAGAATCAAATTTTATAAGAGTATATATATATAAATCTTACTCTTTAACTCACACTTAACTCGGGTTAAACATACGGGAGTTACGGCGAAGTCATAATCGTGACATTACTCATATTTCGAAGATATTCATGATAATATACTCAGATAAGAGGTATATTTGGTAAAATTAAATTTTATGGAGATATATATGTAAAAATTCCTTATTTTTTTTGAAAATATTTCTACTTGCATATCCTCCATGTGGCGTGGGAAAAATATTTATAATGAGCAGAAGATTGGAAAGATTAATTACCACAGTGCAAGCAACAGAAGATTGAAAAGATTTGATGGTCGCCAGATTTGTTCATCCTCTTCCACAGTTTATCTATTTGGAAAGTAGAAGGTTTGTTCACTGGAGTCTTAATTATCGTAAAGATTTCTTTCAGATTTAAGTTGGAAAAGTGGCAGTAAGGTTTGTGATTACTTGGGTGCACAACCACATGAACTGGAATTTCACCAAGGTTGGATGGACCCCGAAATGTCAAGGGGTGCCAAGCTCACTAATTAACCTGTTTTGGATAGGTGCAAATTCATAAAAGTGATTTTTACATAAAAATTATTGTTAAAATTAAATTTATAAAAAATATTCTTACAAATATATTAGTAGATATATCACTAAGTTAATTCAAATAGTATATAAATATTATTTAAATGTGATTTTTTATAAATTTTTGACAAAAAAATTACAAATAAATATGATATTTTTACACAATTCTAATTTAAACAATGATGTACTTGTTAATACATTTACAGTAATGTTTTTTTATAAATTTCTATTTAAGAATAATCTTTATGTTAAAAATTCTATATACAATTATATATTTCTTAGGAGCTTATGTGTAAATATAAAGAATCAAAAAGGGAATCAAGAGTGGGAAGGGGGCAATGATGGAAATAGAATCAAAGCTGTAAACAAAACAACTAAAAAGAATAGAAGAGGGAATCTAAAGAGCTAGGAAGGAGAATGTTCAATAAAATATGAAGAGAAACTTGATAGATAAAGAAAATTGTTGAAAATGAGAATGGGGATTTACCATTTATGAGAAGAGGACAAATAGTTGGCTCTAGTCCAACGGGTACAAGCTTGCTCAAAAGCATCCCACTCCCCCCACAGGGCCACCAACAACAACAATGAATGAGAGAGAGAGAAGAATAAGTTTGGCAAAACTTTTATCTTAAACTTTTTATATATATATATATATATATGCTTTCAACATTAAAAATATTAAACAGGGAAAACACCTACATTAGTCAAAATTTTCTTATATAGTCTCACTTTTTTCTCCAATCCCAAACGGCTTCACAGAAGTACTTTTAAATAGATGTTACACGATGTTTTACATTTTCCATTTTAATCAACTTTTAACGAGCATGAATTTTTTATATTGATAACAAATAACCTAACACATTGATACTCAATTATACACAAAGTGTGAGAGATCCTTTTTTTCCCGTACCTAAGTTCTAATAAGTTGGGAATCAAAATGACATGGACAGCTTGTAAAATCTAATATATTTCCTCAAAATAATCAGACTAAGTCACTAAAGTGTTTGAATTAGTGTGTTTTGCAAGTGAAATCACGTCCATAGTAAAAAAAAGGGACGACAAGATACGTAAAATAAGACTCGAACTCGAGCGACCCAATAATCACTCAACTCTCCATATCACTCTACTAGATTCTTCATTATAAAATAAACACATTCAGTCCTCGAGAGATGTGAGCCCAAAATTTTATGACAATAATAAAAAAAAAGAGTGACAAGATGAATAAGATAAGACTCGAATTCGGATGACCTAATAATCACTCAGCTCTTCGTACTATTTTGTTAGATTCCCCGTTATCAAAAATAAAATCACGTCCAGAGCAAGTTGATTCTTCCGGTGATCAACATAAGTCATGGGCACGTAGGTTTAGAGCCATGCAGACTACGAAGAAGATGAAAGAACTGGAATATCGATGTGTTCTGAAGCTCAAAAGTTGAAATTATGAATCATATATGTGTTGGATTAATTGTTAACGTGAACTAACTAGCAGCTGTCATGCATGTCTTTATCTTTTATCTACACAGGCGACGGCTATAAAAGTATAAATGTCACAAATCTCTCACAAATGAGTCAATCTCATATCTAATTCTCAAAAAAGGGTATATGGGAGGAGAAGAAAGATAAAGAGAAAAAGGGGAAATCTGAAAATACTCAAAAGTCTAATCCCTCTCACATGAGTCAATCTAACGTCAAAAAATTATAATAAAAAGAGAAGAGAGAGAGAGAGAAAATGGAGGAGCTTTGAATATCCTCCAAAGTCTAAATGGGTCTCACATGATATTTTCAAAAAATAGCATTATGGAAGGAGGAGAGAGATAGAGAGAGGGAAAAAGGAGCTTTGAAAATCCTAAAAAAAGTTAATCTCTCTGAAATGGGTCAATATTATATCAGATTTTCAAAAAAAATTATGAAAATAGTAGAGAGATAAAAAGAACAAATGAGCTTTATAAATCATTAGGCAATACTTTGGTAGGGGGTCATCCCATAGTTAACTCCAATTTAACTGGGAGTTTAACCATCTCTACAATTTGATGTCAAAATTTAGTTATTCGGGTCAAGGGCAAGTTATCATGAGGTTAACCCTGGGATAAGGAACCTGCCGGAGCTTGGGAGAGTCCGGAGATTTCTCAATGATGGGAAGCTGGAGAATGCCTCTAAAATGGATTCCATAGCCTCAACAACGATAATAGCCTGCAGAGGCGACGGATTCATGTGTACAGTGTCCATACAATGAGAGATCATGGATAAAAGCAAGTTCGTTCATCAAACGAATCCCGCAGAAACGGAGTCCTTGTGAATAACGCCAAGTCAATATACGTCCGAGTAAAAGAAACGCAAAAAGGTGTAAGCGAATTTTGAAACAACATAGTTCATCTTGGGAAAAGCCATCAGAAGCTATAGACATCAAGTGATCCATAATCTACTTACTGACACATCTATGCGTTCGTAAACAGATTCACAGAGCCAAGTACTCCAGTACAAACTCGTTCACCAACTACGATAACACTTCACGTTAATGCTGCGATATCATATACGTGAAAATTGCTGACCAAAAAGCTAAAAGCTCAGAAAAGCCAAGTGTAGACCACTCGCTCGGCATGCCTTACGGATTCTATTTCAGTTGGTTACCTCCTGCTTCCTGCCTAGTGTAAAGAGAAACATCGAACGTGAGTGTCAAGATTTAGAAAGCGTCAAATAGAAACATCCGGCTAATTAAATGTCCTGGCAACAAATGCCTGAGTTGTGCAACATGCACTTGTCACTCCGTACTTTCACATAAGTGTTACGAGGCTTATGATTTGAGTGATTTCTATTTACGCATTATCCAGCCAACTTACTTGTGTTCCTATCATTTGTTAAAAGAATAAGACATTTTTTGTGTCAGTGGTAATCTACTCCTTGCTCCCCTGGAAGGCAAGGGTTTACACAGAAATGGGGAATGAGGAAGACAACTGAGGGAGAAGGAAAAGTTGGGGGGAGGCAGGGCAGAGTCCATGTGGTAGAATGGAGAGAGGTAATTGAAAAATGGGAAGAGGGAAGAGGTTGGGGGAAGTGGTATGGTTGATCCTTCGGGTTGTGGAGAGAATGAGGGGGGAGCAGATGAAATAGCTGGCAAACAGGGCTTTGAATTTCTTTCACAGGGTTTGATGAGAAAGAAAAAGGCCTTTGTCAGAAGGTTAAAAAAGTTGGCGTTGAGTGTAGCTAGAAGTTTTTGGGAGTTGGAGAAATGGCCAACAAGCGAGGGAACAACATGAGAGCTAGGAGAGGGGGGTGTTCTCATGAGGAAGGGGAATGGCCAACAAGCAAGGGAACAATGTGAGAACCAGGAGAGGAGGGGGTTCCCAGGAGGAAGGGCAGAAAGGTGAAGGTAAGCACAGAAAGGAGAGGAATAAGGTTTGTTTCCTGGAATATTAGGGGCATCTATGGCAAGGAGAAAAGAAGGGCCATAAAAAGGCAGCAAGGAGATGCCATCTGGATAAGCCTATGCTTGCATTACGCTAGATGTGAGGTGAGTGGTGAAATCATGACGGATGTAGGGGGCTCTGCTTATTTAAATGTGAGGCATCAGTGGCAGTTGACATGTCAGATGTGATCGAGGTTATTCAAAATGAGTATGTTAAGGAGGATGACAATGAATTCTGGAAGAATGGTAAGGCATGCTATCTACGTACCTTAACATGGAAAATGGATTCTAGAAGGTTTTGTCTGGTTCCAATGTCCGGCAAACTAGAGAGTGAATGAGGGCCCTAGGTGAAGATTTACTGGAATTCAACCAGAGGTCTGGCCTTTCATTTTGTGTGTTTGGGGGAAAGAGGTAGGGGACTTTGATGCAATCAGCTCTACTAAGGAGAAGACATGACATATGGATATGATAGGGAGATGAAGTTCATAGAACTTTACCATTAAGAAACTACTCTAGTTTCTAATTCCTAATTTAGCTAGTCTAGCCCCAAGGAGAATCCTTCTTGTCCTAGATCAGCCAGACTTGTGGTCTCAACATCCTGGGAGGAACATTTCCTAAGGTTAGAAACTGTGTCTCACACTAGCCCGTGTTGGATCATAAGCCCATTCTTCTGAAAACTAGTTGCAAGGATAGGAGAATCCAGAAGACTCATTTTCAGGATGCAAAAATATTGGATAAGAGAGGGGGGGCATCCATGAGCAGGTCAGGATAGTATGGACAGAGCCCACAGCAAACAAATCGCTGACAGTCATGGTAATTAGAGAATTGAGGAAACGGGGCGCGCATTTTCCCAATGGGGAACCACCAGAATTCTTCTAAGGAAAGAGGCTAACGACGAACTTTTTGAACAAATAGAATGACTTACACTTGACAAGGCAGGGATACTTGATGAATAGGATAGCTAGTGCCAGGAGTTGCTAAGGCTGAATGGGGGGGAATATTACTAAAGGAGAGAGATACAGGAAGCAGAGGTATTTTTAAAGAGCGATTTCATGCGGAGCAAGTCCATAGCAGGTTCATGGCACATGGAGCAGATACCCAAGAAGAGGACATTAATTTTACACTATACTCTTCATTAAGGGGGGTAGATTGAAGTCTTCTATTATGAGAAAGTAGCAAGGAGCTATATGATCCTCTTTTGAAGGGCAAGATGGAGAATGTAGTGTTAGCCAAATATGGGAATGAAGCATTCATAATGATCCAAATAAATATGGGAATGAAACATTCCTAAATGAGGCCCAAGACAAATGTCCTAATGGACACCAAATCTTCCTTGGTATCTATCAAGCCATGACTATTAGTCCCCTCGATGCTGAAAGGAAGAGAACTGAACATTAATGAAAATAGATAACACAGGTAGAAATAAACATTTCATAACTGAACATTAATGAAAAATAAAAAAACTCCATTGAGCATTTTAATGTTAACCTTTCTGTACATCATCTGCTTCCAGATAATTCATATGGATGTCCTGATCTGTACCAGAAGCTTGAGCAGCATCCACTATGATCTCATCATCCTGCTTGGGATTGTCATCCTGCAACTTTTCTACAATTAGATGAATGCACTAAGTGAAAAAAAATGACATGGTGTATCTCCAACTGAACACCTGAGCTCAAATGAAATGGGGCTCAACTGATATTGCAGTGAGGGAGACACTGCATGGAGTCCCTGAATTCCCCAGTACTACAACTTCTATTCATATATGATAGGAGATCAATGCATAGGTTGAAAGGATACCAAATTTTAATTTACGACAGGAAGCAAAGGGTACCTGCAAGCCATTAGCTTTTGCCAATGTTTGTCCTAGTGTCTCTCCCATGTCCAGAACAATGCTTGGAAGCCCTGTGACATCCCGACCAAGAACTCGGCAGATAGCCCTTCCAAATGCCCTGTGGGCCTCCCTCCTCTTGGTCTTTCTAATAGACCTGGAATGCTGAACGAGTGCAACACAATCCCCGCAACTCTTTCCTACCTTTATGCCGTTCCCCCCACATACAAGGCAGCAAAATATCCCTTTCTCCCAGTTCTTCTCATAGTAAGCTCTCAGGTCTCCCTCCTCCTTGAACAAGCCCAAGAAAAAGTTGAAATATCGGGATCCTTCCTGTTCTTCACCACCCCCACACCCATCACAGAACTCGCCTCCATTGCCATTTTCATCCATCAGACCATCTTCCCCTTCATTTTCCTCGATGTCTGAGGAACCCTCCTGTGAAAAAAAATCCCGGCAGGCCCTCAGTGCTTTCTGGTGTAGCTGCACTGTTGCAAGCTTCTCCTGCTCCTCTTGGGAGGCTGGCAGGGGCCTCGCTGATGGCTGTGGCTTCTGATCCCAATTGCCCCATGTGGCCTCTGACAAGGACACAGGTGAAGGTTCGTGCGTTGACTTGGCCTCGGAAGATGGTGTCTCCTAAATAAAGGCCAAGTCAAATACTCTAGGGGAAACAATCCTTTCCATGCATCCTACTCACTAGGTGATAGAAAATAAATGGAGCTGAAACATTAGCCAAAGGAAGCTAGACATAAAAATACCAGTAAATGTAAGCTTTTACCATTAGCCTCTCCGGGATGTCATCTTCCTCCAGATAAATGTCACCGTCATCATGATCTGCACCACCAACTTTAGGAGCATCCACCAAAATTTCATCGCTCTGCTTTGGAATGTCATCCTGCAACTTTTCTAGGATTAGATGAATGCAGCATGTACAAGAATAAGGCGTGCAAGCCACATGGTTCTGATCATACAAGGAGACCGATGCATAGATCGAAAGCATATCAAATTTTAATTAAGACACGGAGAATAGTATACCTGCAAGCCAGTAGCTTTTGCCAATGTCTGCCCTAGTGTCTCTCCCATGTCCAGAACAATGCTCGGAAGCCTGGTGATATCCCAACCGAGAACGCGGCAGATTGTCCTTCCAAATGCCCTATGAGCCTCCCTCCTCTTGGTCTTTGTAATAGAATTCGAATGTTGAACGAGTGCGACGCAGTCCACAAACCTCTTCCCCACCTTCACCCCTATTCCCTCACACACGAGACAGTAAAACTCCCCCTTTTCCCAGTTCTTCTCATAGTAAGCTCTCAGGTCCCCGTCTTCCTCAAACAAGCCCAAGAAAAAGTTGAAATAACTGGAACCTTCGCGACCTCCGCCACCCCCGCACCCATCGCCGTCCTCATCCATCTGATCATCTTCCTCTTCGTCCTCCTCATCGTCCGAGGAACCCTCCCGCGACAAGAAACTCTGGCAGGCCCTCATGGCCTTCTGGTGCACCCGCCATGCGCCGATCCTCCCCTGCTCCTCCTGGGAGGCCGGCATTGCCTTCATCGGGAACGGCACCGGCTTCTGGCTCGAATCGCCCCATCTGGCATCCGGCACGGACACCGGCGAGGGCGCACACGGCCACTCGATCTGGGACGGCGACGCCTCCGCGGCCCGATCGGACGCCCGGGGCCCTTCTTCGGAGCACAAACTCAGCTGTTCCGCCAGCTTCTTGGCCGCCCTCTTCTGCATCCTCTCCTCCCTCCTCTTCGGCCTCCGCTCGGCTCTCTTGAAGAGGGCGGGGCTGGAGGGTCCGAGACAGGCGGCGGCGGCGGTGGCGGCGCTAGGTTTCGACTTGGGGCCGCCGTCGCGAGGGGGACCGCGGCGCCAGAGGGCGTGGAGGCGCCGGACCTCGTCGGCCCACAGGCGCTCCATGGTGGAGCCCGCCAGGTGGGGGTGCATTGGCGATCACTTCCCCTGGCCAGGAAGACGCGGGCGGCGGCGGGGGGGAGAAGAACCCCAGCCCAGCGTGCTGCTGCAGCGCCGCTGGGAGTTGGATAGGAAAACGAGACGGTAGGGAGGCGGGGGGGCGTGGATTTGCTTCTCCTGGAATCACGCAACGCACGGGTGCTGCGCCGGTGGTCGCAGACCCGTTACTGCGCCGGTGGTCGCAGACCCGTTACTGCGCCGGTGCAGGGTTTCCCTCGGAAGCTAGTATTTTCGGCAATCTAGGAGATTGCAACAATGGCCATGTCATCTCCAAACTTTATTTCATTTACAAGAGACGAGTGCTAAACTACGTGTGAAACAAAAAACTTTTTTTTTTACATTTAATGTCTCCATTAAAAATAAAATTATATAAAAATTTAACCTACATTTATATTTATATATATCTCTCTCTCTCTCTTTTGTGTAGAAATTAAGTGTTAGGTCATCACTTATTATTAGTGCAGAAGTTTAAAAATATCTTCTTCATCTCGTACTATTCTTTTAAGATTTATTTTTTAGAGAAGAATAATTGACTATCTCGAGAAAACTTACGACCACTAGATAAAACGTCAAAAGGAGACTCGAGAGTGATCCCACAAGATAACCTTCCGATACTTAAATCAATAACATGAAATAAAATAAAAAATAAACTTAGGGAGAGAGAGTGAGAGAGAGCATGTAGAATAGAGTTTAGATGTGGAGAGTGTTTGAAAAGGGGAAAAGTGCTCAAAGAGACGGAGGATACTCGGGGATAAAGATTGAGTTGAGAAAATTAAGTGGAGAACCCTCGATCTGCCCTCTCTATACCACGTGGCCTCTATGCCGTGGAGTCTATGTCTTGGATCATCTCTCTCTCGATCTGTGAATCCATGTGTGTCCCCTTGTAAGTCCGTTTGGAGATCTATTTATACCGACCATAGTAGGGTTACTTCTTCACTAGCTTAGCAACGACGTGATTAGTGGAGGAATGTCCTGCTTGTTCGTGAAGATACTCTATTGTCCACTCTCCCACTCTTGGAGGGAAGGAAGCATGATGGATATCTCGATGACGTGGACGCGATCTAGAACTCGTCGGGATAAGTCTTGTAACGACGACTTCAATGCTCATCTGTTGACGAGTCTTACGGTGCTTGAAAAACACGAACACGAAGATCGTGTCTGCAGGCTGGTCAAGCCTGGATGGATTTCCACTGGGCCGTGCTTCAGGGCCGCCGATCGGCTAGAGAGGGCCACAAAAAGTCTGACTACCTTGGGCCATAGTGGGCCTGACGTTATCGAGTCACGCTACGCCTGCCGCATTTTCACCTTCTCAGTTAACAAATCATTTAAAATCTCTTAAGTTTACAAATATTTATTGACATTAAATTCATGTACGAGTAATGTGACGCCCCGACTCGGAGACCCGGTCCAGTCGTAAAGACTCTCGTCGGATCCCGATCGAGACGTCACAGTGAGAACAACCCAAGCGATACAATTATAATTGAGAATTACACATAAACACTGAGATATCATTGCAACGGAAATGAAAATACTCAATTCATCAGCTTATAGTCAAATACTACATCCACATAGATAGAAATAAAGATAATAATTTCACAAGTCATTTATTACAAATCCAAATTTCACACACTTTTTTTTTCTAACATATCCAATACAACTCATAACACAACTACCTAAGATAATAACTCGAAGTAACTCCAAGCCGCGGTCAGAACACTGCGAGATCACTCCTCGCTTTCCTCTACCGCTTCTCCTGAAAATGTTCAACGGGGTGAGTCTATGAATAGACCCAGTAAGAGACTAGCATAGTCCCCAGTCATAACATGTAAGAGCACAGCTAAAGTGATTTACGGTATTTCATTTTACAAAGTGATCATAAGTCATGCTATTAACCTTTTACAAATAAAACATGTACAATAAAACTCTATTCTATCACTGATAATTTAACATTTGTAAATATTACTATGCAAGGTAATTCAGTTCATTTACCAGTAGAATGATTCCAGTACTAGGCGGAGTAGTCTCACGCATAGTGATAAGATCCAGACAGACATAATCTGTCCTTTTCCAAATCACCATTTGATATACTGGAGATTCATTAACAGTGAATATTTACCGTGTAGTAACAGTAAAAATGCAACAACAGTA
Organism: Amorphophallus konjac; assembly: GCA_022559845.1. Classification (NCBI taxonomy): domain Eukaryota; kingdom Viridiplantae; phylum Streptophyta; class Magnoliopsida; order Alismatales; family Araceae; genus Amorphophallus; species Amorphophallus konjac. The sequence continues at coordinate 11,693,571 of CM040124.1, forward strand.
ATTTCAATATCAGTTAAAAGAGCAGAAGCAATAGTTTCAGTGAATAGTAAAAGCAGTTCCAATATCAATTCAGTAAACAGTGATAGTCGTATAATTAACGACTCAGTGAACAGTAAAAGTAGTTCAGTATCAATTCAGTAGGCAGTAACAGTCGATCAATTTAAGTTCAGTAAACAGTAACATTGGTATAAATAGTCAGACACAGTGCCCAAACCACCACTAGAAGGACAGTCAGTCGGTACTCGATCATCTAGGTAATTAGTGATGAGTCTTGGTTACTGCGCAGAACCGGGAGAAGTCATCTCCACCTTAACCAGTGGTACTTGTCCACCTCCAGGATTTTAATCCCCGTTACCCTCGGGGACAGTACAGTGTGAACCTCCCCATAGGGGTATTTCTATAGTTTGGTTCCAGTCTCCCCCTATGGTGGCAGTGTCCATTTGGCATTACTAACGGTACGGTAAAAATATAAATATGACTTATATGAAATGGATACATGCCGCTCAAAATTCATGCTGTGAATATTAATATACCAATACTGAAAATTATTTTTCTTTTTCTGAAATTTTCAAGTTATTCATATATAATGACATATCTATATATCAAAATTTTCTAAATTTGTTTACAGGTATCATAATGCCTTGAAATTTCAGGGAATCAATATATTTACAGAAAGAATCCAAACCTAAAATTTTCATAAATTTTCAGACAGAATTTATAATTTTTCAGAATTACTTGTATATCAACATGTATCAAAAATTTACTAAATTTAGCTACCATGTTCTGAAAATCACTTAACTTTTTCTGCATATCATATTTATATGTAAAATTACACATAAAATTTTCCACAAATTTTTATGCAGTACTTTGAATTTTTTTAGAATTACATGTATTTCAACATATATCATAAATTAACTAAATTTAGTTACTATGTTTTGAAATTAATAAAATTTTTACTTCAAATCACATTTACATGTAACATTATACAGAAAATTTTTCATAAATTTTCATGCAGGAATTTAAATTTTTCCAGATATGTATAAATTTTCCTATACATGGAAAATTAACTAAATTTATTCACAACACTCTAAAAGTCACCATAATTCGTAAAATCATCATCCATAACAGAAATATCAATTTTGAAACTTCTTATTATTTTTCCCACTGCATTACTATTTTTCACACTGTATTATTATTTTTCACACTAAGTAAGAAAAATATATCATGAGTAATAAATCAACTAAATATATCCAAAATGATCAGATAATTTCTAGAAATTTACAGAATGTTGTTTTAGACAGAAGTGTCATACATAAAAATTTTCATCATTTTTAATTCAGTAAGTCTATTTTATAAAATTTTATATCAGTTTCTAAAATTTATAATAATTTACCATAATAGCTTTTAAATAGATAAAATTATCCAGAACACTTTTAATGACCAAATTATACTGAAAACTAACTTAAAAGTATTCTATATCAATACGGTAATATTCTCAGAATTTTTCACAGAGTATTAATATTTATTCAAATTTCTAATCATTTATTTAAACATGGGTAATTATCCTAGTAAAGATTCTGTAATCAGACTAAGGTGAAAATTTCATCACTTAGTTCTAACATGCATTTTAGCATTCTGGTAAAGTTTCAAGAATTTCCATATAGTATTTCTATTTATCCCATAATTTTATACCTCTAACAAATTATCAAAAATTATGTAATATTACTTGCAGGCATCAATAATTATTGAAATTTTCAGAATACAACAAACTTAATGTAAGAACCTTTATATGAAATTTTAATAGTTTTGTGAACATGATCTCTAATTTCTGTAATTTTTTATATAATTATTTATATATATTATCATGTATGAAAATCCATTAAAATAAAAATCGTGATCCAGAAATTATGAAACTTTTTCTATACATGGCATTCACAGTAAAATGCATTCTTAAAATTTTAGGTGATTTAATATCATCCCTTTAATATTTTAGTATAATTGAACACATTAAAGATAATATTAAAATATTCATAAACGTAATAATAAATTAAATCAGACATGAAAATTTTTACATAAAGTTTAGAACATCATATTTCATGATTCTGGAAACTTTCTAAGTTTATCTTACACCGTTTCTAATTATAAGACATTAATCACTTGATTTATCCTTAATTACATGCTTTAATATTAATGATATAATACTAATCCGACTAAGATATGATCACAGATCATAAAATAACGATTTATGCACTTAACTACTTATATAGATGCTAATTACACACCTTAAACCAATCTAAATATGTTAATCCATACTAATCAATGGGATAAAATACGAATCACTTATCTTAATGATGCTTTAACATCTCCCTAAAAGGCTCTGGACCTTCTCCTCAGCACCTCACGTACCCAGCTTCTAAAGGATGCAAAAGAAGCCCCTTACCCCTCTATTTATAGTAGTTTTGGCCTAATCCATCTTAACCCTTCATTTAAATTAAGGGTGGAGATTTAACCAATTTTATTACTATTATTTAATTCTCATTTGACATTCAAACCCCACCTACCAATTCACCTAACCTCGTTTGACTATCTTGTATTTTTTTCTTCTTTTTTTTATTTAGAGCATGTGTTATTTGACTAAAGAAGGAAGATGATTAATCTAATAGAACTTTAACTAAGAAACAACACACACACACAAAAAATTTAGTATATAGTCGGCCGCAAATGCGGCCGAAAGGGAGGGGGGGCGGAGCGGTGCCCGCCCGCGCACCCGCCCACCGGCGGGCGGCCGCGTGGGCGGCGCCCCCCCCCCCCCCACATTTTTTTTAATTTTTATTCAATTTAACCTTCTAATTTTTTTATTTATTTTTACGTCCTTTCTTTTGTTTTTGTTTTTGTTTTAAACCCTTTAAAAATATTTAAAAACAATCAACAGCCTAATATTTTGTTTATTACTAAACAAACATAATAAAATAAAGGATTTAAACATTTGAACAAACAATTTTTTTAACAATTAAATAAACTATAAAAAAATCGTAGGGCATTACACCCTCTCCCCCTTAAAGAAAACTTCGTCCTCGAAGTTGGGGTTAGATCACATACCGAACAGATGAGGGTACTTCTTCTTCATTAATTCCTCTGGTTCCCACGTGACTTCCTCATGCGAGAAGTTCATCCATAGTACTTTCACCAATGGGATGACTTTAGTCCACAGCACTTGCTCTTTGCGGTCAAGAATTCGAACAGGATGCTCCTCATAAGATAGGTTCGGCTGAAACTGCATCTGCTCAGAACTGATTACATGTGCCGGATCATGCACGTACCTCCTCAGCATTGACACGTGGAACACCGGGTGTACTCCCTCCAGAGACGGAGGTAAAGCCAGCCGATATGTCACGTTCCCTAGTCTCTCCAGAATCTCGAATGGTCCGATGAATCATGGATTTAATTTTCCACGCTTGCCGAATCGAACGATTCCCTTTGACGGAGACACCTTGAGGAAGACGTGATCACCAATTTCGAATGATAGCTCCTTTCTTCGGTTATCATCATAGCTCTTCTGTCTGTCTTGTGCTGCCATCAGTCTTTGCCTGATCAACCTGATCTTCTCAGTAGTTTCATGGACAACTTCTGGACCCATATATTGCATGTCTCCTGTTTCTTCCCAGTACAACGGAGATCTACAAGGTCTACCATATAGTGTCTCGAATGGAGCCATGCCTATACTCGCGTGGAAGCTATTATTATAAGAGAATTCCACGAGAGGTAGATGTCACTCCTAATCGCCCTTCCAATCAAGAACACAAGCCCGAAGCATGTCTTCCAGTGTCTGAATCGTCCTTTTGGACTGGCCGTCAGTTTGCGGGTGAAAAGCTGAACTGAGTTTGAGCCGCGAACCAAAAGCTTCATGCAACCCTTGCCATAGTCTAGATGTGAATCGGGGATCCCTGTCGGAGATGATCGACTTTGGAATCCCATGAAGTCTGACAATGTTACCAACATATAACCTTGTCAAGCTTTCCACCGATTGCTTTACCTTCATAGGAAGGAAATGTGCAGACTTTGAAAATCGGTCCACGATCACCCATATAGAGTCATTGCCTTTTACCGATCTGGGTAACCCGGTCACAAAGTCCATAGTGATTGCTTCCCATTTCCACTGAGGAATTTTCATTTTCTGCATTAGCCTTGATGGCCTTTGGTGCTCTGCTTTTACCTGCTGACAAACCAAGCATCTAGCCACAAAGTCAGCTACGTCCTTCTTCATTCCCTGCCACCAGAAAGACCGTTTCAAGTCTTGGTACATTTTACCACCTCCTGGATGAATAGAGAACATTGATCGATGTGCTTCCTCCAGAATCTGCCTTCTCAAATCGGCTATATCAGGTACACAGATCCGGTGCTGAAATCGAATCACTCCATCTTCATCACGAGCAAAGTCGGTCTTCCCGATCAATCCTTGCAGTTGGGGATCATCTTTTTGCACCTCTATTATCTTGTCGAGCACTGTTGACCTAATGGTCAGTTGAGACACAAATGCTTGACACAGTTGAGGCTCGATCACAGCCATAAGTTGCGCTGCATCTTCAATCATCTTCCAATCTTGCTGCATCATAACTCTTTTCCTGCTGAGAGCATCGGCTACTACATTTGCCTTTCCTGGATGGTATCGCAATTCGAAGTCATAATCTTTCAAGAATTCGACCCATCTTCTTTGCCTTATATTCAACTCTTTCTGAGAGAATAGGTACTTCAGACTCTTGTGGTCAGTGAACACTTCGAACTTGACGCCGTAAAGATAATGACGCCAGATCTTCAATGCATGAACCACTGCAGCCAATTCCAAATCATGAGTCGGGTAATTTCGCTCATGCTCCTTTAGTTGGCGAGAAGCATAAGCGACCACCCTTCCATTTTACATCAATACACTGCCTAGCCCAACCTTCGATGCATCAGAATAGATAGCAAAGTCATCCTCATTGTTAGGCAAAACAAGGATTGGTGCCGATGTCAGCCTAGCCTTCAGCTCTTGGAAACTCTTCTCACAGCTCTCAGACCATATATATTTGACTTCCTTTTGGGTTAACTTGGTTAGTGGCGCCGCTAGAGATGTAAATCCCTCAATAAAGCGACGATAGTAACCAGCTAACCCTAAGAAACTCCGAATCTCTGTGGGAGATTTAGGAGTCTCCCATTCCAGAACCGCCTGGACCTTTGCGGGGTCAACGATAACACCATTGCCTGAGATTACATGCCCGAGGAAATGAACCTCCGTCAGCCAAAAGTCACATTTGCTGAACTTAGCATACAGCTCATGCGCTCTTAGCGTCTCGAGGACGATTCTCAAGTGTTCCCGGTGTGAAGCTTCATCAGGAGAATATATCAGCACATCATCAATAAAGACAACCACAAAGGTGTCAAGATACGGTCTAAACACCCGATTCATCAAGTCCATAAAAGCAGCAGGGGCATTTGTCAGACCAAAAGGTAGCACCAAGAATTCATAATGACCATATCTCGTTCGGAATGCTGTCTTGGATGTGTCTTCTTTCTTTATCCTCAACTGATGGTATCCCGAACGCAGATCAATCTTTGAGAACACTGTGGCTCCTTGCAACTGGTCAAACAGGTCATCAATGCGGGGTAAAGGATATTTATTTTTAATGGTCACCTCATTAAGTTTGCGATAGTCAACGCATAACCTAAGAGAACCATCCTTCTTCTTCACAAATAGAACTGGAGCTCCCCATGATGACACACTTGGACGGATAAACCCCTTGTCTAACAAGTCTTGAAGTTGTTTTTTAAGTTCTGCCAATTCTGCTGGAGCCATTCGGTAGGGTGCCTTAGAGACAGGTGCTGTGCCAGGTAACAAGTCAATGGCAAACTCTAACTCCCTTGTAGGTGGTAACCCGGGCAAATCATCTGGAAACACATCAAGAAATTCCCGAACAACCTCGATCTCTGCTATAGTCGGTGATTGATCAACATCCGACTTCGTGACTACGCTTGCCAAGAATGCATCGTAGCCCTTCCTCAACATTCGCACAGTCTTCATTGCTGAAACTACTAACTTCTTCCCAGCCATATGCTTCAGTAAGGGATGAGAAAACTCTTTCTCTCTAGGGATGCGAAAAATTATTCTCTTCCTTCGGCAATCTATCAGAGCGTAATGCTCTTCTAACCAATCTAGTCCTAGGATAGCATCAAAGTCTTGCATAGGTAAACAACAAAAACAACCAGGCAGAGTTCTTCCTTCTATATTAACTGATAATGAGGGGATGTGCCTCTTGGTAGACACTGCTCCTGCAGGTGTGTGTGCCAACAGGGGCACGTCTAGTTCTACTGATTCAATTCCAAATTCTTCATGCAATTGACTAGCAAACTTCTCAGAGATGAAAGTATGTGTGGCACCGGTGTCAAACAATACTCTAGCATGAATACTATTGATAGAAATAGTACCTTCTGTGAGGTCCTCCGCCTGCTCGGCAGCCTCTCTCGCAAGTGCAAACGGTGCTCGTGGTCTCCTTGCCGGTCTCACTGCTCCTGGTCTGGATGCTACTACTGCTGGTCTGGCTGCCACTGCAGCTGCCGTTGCTGCTACTGGCCGAGCCGCTATAGGTTGCATCATCTTCGGACAATCTCGAATCATGTGGCCCTTATCATCACAACGGAGACATCTGTCGGTGGCGATCCAGCATACTTCCCCGCCATGATGCTTGCCACACTGCTTGCATTCTGGTTTGTTGCTGCCCCAAATTGGTGGTGTGGTCTTCCTTGCCACGAACGGTCGTGACGGATTGCTCATCACCCTTTTGCCTTTATCATTCCGGTGAAAGGGTGCCGATGGTCTTTTTGTGGAAGTCCTCTTCTCCTCCTGATATAACTCCATGTCGCTCTCTTGACGACATGCCGCGCCAAGAGCCGCCTCCATAGTAGCCAGATCTAGTGCAACTAGGCAGGTCCGAAGCGACGGTCGTAGACCCGCCACAAATTTCTTCACCTTCCTCCTTTCATCTATAGCAATATGTGGTGCATATTTTGCTAATTCTACGAACTTTGCTTCATACTCGAGCACGGTCTTCGACCCCTGAGTTAGGGCCAGAAAGTCCTGCTCCAGCTTGTCTTGCACATGTTCCGGTATATATTTTGCCGTAAATAGCTCCGTGAATTCTTCCCAAGTAATTTCATGTTCCAGCCTGTCAGATTGATTCCTCAGAATGGACGCCCACCATACGTCCGCTCTCTCCTGTAGCATATACGCCGCCAGACTGGTCTTGTCCTCATCTGCACACCGGATGACTCGGAAGATCTTCTCGATCTCGCGGAGCCAATTTTCAGCCATGATTGGCTGACTCTCCCCCTTAAAAGAGGGTGGTGACATCCGCCGAAACCTTTCCATCATAGTCACCCCTCCTGAAGCCTGCTCCTGAGGTGACGCTGCCTGAGTCTGGAGTTACGCTTGAAGTGCCACCTGCGTCTACGCCTGCGTCTGCATAGCTTGAACCAGGCCTTACATGAACATTCCATAATCCACCAAAGGTAGTGGGGGCGGAGCTGGGGGTCTTCTCGGCTCCTCCTGAGTATCGTCATTCTGAGCTGCACGACGACCTCCTCCCGCCATGGTCTGACAATACAAATATTCGGTTAAGATTTCATCATAACTCCCTACTAATTTAGGATGTTTAGAATGTGGATTAAGCTGATGACCATTTATGTAAAATCTCAATCTTGGGCTCTGATACCACTCTCTGTGACGCCCCGACTCGGAGACCCGGTCCAGTCGTAAAGACTCGCGTCGGATCCCGATCGAGACGTCACAGTGGGAACAACCCAAGCGGTACAATTATAATTGAGAATTACACATAAACACTGAGATATCATTGCAGCGGAAATGAAAATACTCAATTCATCAGCTTATAGTCAAAGACTACATCCACATAGATAGAAATAAAGATAACAATTTCACAAGTCGTTTATTACAAATCCAAATTTCACACACTTTTTTTTCCAATATATCCAATACAACTCATAACACAACTACCTAAGATAATAACTCGAAGTAACTCCAAGCCGCGGTCAGAATACTGCGAGATCACTCCTCGCTTTCCTCTACCGCTTCTCCTGAAAATGTTCAACGGGGTGAGTATATGAATAGACCCAGTAAGAGACTAGCATAGTCCTCAGTCATAACATGTAAGAGCACAGCTAAAGTGATTTACGGTATTTCATTTTACAAAGTGATCATAAGTCATGCTATTAACCTTTTACAAATAAAACATGTACAATAAAACTCTATTCTATCACTGATAATTTAACATTTGTAAATATTACTATGCAAGGTAATTCAGTTCATTTACCAGTAGAATGATTCCAGTACTAGGCGGAGTAGTCTCACGCATAGTGATAGGATCCACACAGACATAATCTGCCCTTTTCCAAATCACCATTTGATATACTGGAGATTCATTAACAGTGAATATTTACCGTGTAGTAACAGTAAAAATGCAACAACAGTAATTTCAATATCAGTTAAAAGAGCAGAAGCAATAGTTTCAGTGAATAGTAAAAGCAGTTCCAATATCAATTCAGTAAACAGTGATAGTCGTATAATTAACGACTCAGTGAACAGTAAAAGTAGTTCAGTATCAATTCAGTAGGCAGTAACAGTCGTTCAATTTAAGTTCAGTAAATAGTAACATTGGTATAAATAGCCAGACACAGTGCCCAAACCACCACTAGAAGGACAGTCAGTCGGTACTCGATCACCTAGGTAATTAGTGATGAGTCTTGGTTACTGCGCAGAACCGGGAGAAGTCCTCTCCACCTTAACCAGTGGTACTTGTCCACCTCCAGGATTTCAATCCCCGTTACCCTAGGGGCCAGTAGAGTGTGAACCTCCCCATAGGGACATTTCTATAGTTTGGTTCCAGTCTCCCCCTAAGGTGGCAGTGTCCATTTGGCATTACTAACGGTACGGTAAAAATATAAATATGACTTATATGAAATGGACACATGCCACTCAAAATTCATGCTGTGAATATTAATATACCAATACTGAAAATTATTTTTCTTTTTCTGAAATTTTCAAGTTATTCATATATAATAACATATCTATATATCAAAAATTTCTAAATTTATTTACAGGTATCAGAATGCCTTGAAATTTTAGGAAATCAATATATTTACAAAAAGAATCCAAACATAAAATTTTCATAAATTTTCAGACAGAATTTATAATTTTTCAGAATTACTTGTATATCAACATGTATCAAAAATTTACTAAATTTAGCTATCATGTTCTGAAAATCACTTAAATTTTTCTGCATATCATATTTATATGTAACATTACACATAAAATTTTTCATAAATTTTTATGTAGTAATTTGAATTTTTCTAGAATTACATGTGTTTCAACATATATCATAAATTAACTAAATTTAGTTACTATGTTTTGAAATTAATCAAATTTTTACTTCAAATCACATTTACATGTAACATTATACACAAAATTGTTCATAAATTTTCATGCAGGAATTTAAAATTTTCCAGGATTGTATAAATTTTCCTATACATGGAAAATTAACTAAATTTATTCACAACACTCTAAAAGTCACCATAATTCGTAAAACCATCATCCATAATAGAAATATCAATTTTGAAACTTCTTATTATTTTTTCCACTGCATTACTATTTTTCACACTGTATTACTATTTTTCACACTAAGTAAGAAACATATATCATGAGTAATAAATCAACTAAATATATCCAAAATGATCAGATAATTTCTAAAAATTTACAGAATGTTGTTTTAGATAGAAGTGTCATACATAAAATTTTTTATCATTTTTAATTTAGTAAGTCTATTTTATAAAATTTTATATCAGTTTCTAAAATTTATAATAATTTACAATAATAGCTTTTTAATAGATAAAATTATCCAGAACACTTTTAATGACCAAAATATACTGAAAACTAACTTAAAAGTATTCTATATCAATTTTGTAATATTCACAGAATTTTTCACAGAGTATTAATGTTTATTCAAATTTCTAATCATTTATTTAAACATGGGTAATTATACTAGTAAAGATTCTGTTATCATACTAAGGTGAAAATTTCATCACTTAGTTCTAACATGCATTTTAGCATTCTGGTAAAGTTTCAAGAATTTTCATATAGTATTTCTATTTATCTCATAATTTTATACCTCTAACAAAATATCAAAAATTATGTAATATTACTTGCAGGCATCAATAATTATTGAAATTTTCAGAGTACAACAAACTTAATATAAGAACCTTTCTGTGAAATTTTAATAGTTTTGTGAACATGATCTATAATTTCTGTAATTTTTTTATATAATTATTTATATATATTATCATGTATGAAAATCCATTAAAATAAAAATCGTTATCCAGAAATTATGAAAAATTTTCTGTACATGGCATTCACAGTAAGATGCATTCTTAAAATTTTAGGTGATTTAATATCACCCCTTTAATATTTTAGTATAATTGAACACATTAAAGATAATATTAAAATATTCATAAACGTAATAATAAATTAAATCAGACCTGAAAATTTTTACATAAAGTTCAGAACATCATATTTCATGATTCTGGAAACTTTTTAAGTTTATCTTACACCGTTTCTAATTATAAGATATTAATCACTTGATTTATCCTTAATTACATACTTTAATATTAATGATCTAATACTAATCCTACTAAGATATGATCACAGATCATGAAATAACGATTTATGCACTTAACTACCTATATAGATGCTAATTACACACCTTAAACCAATCTAAATATGCTAATCCATGCTAATCAATGGGATAAAATACTAATCACTTATCTTAATGATGCTTTAACATCTCCCTAATTGGCTCTGGACCTTCTCCTCAGCACCTCACGTACCCAACTTCTAAAGGATGCAAAAGAAGCCCCTTATCCCTCTATTTATAGTAGTTTTGGCCTAATCCATCTTAACCCTTCATTTAAATTAAGGGTGGAGATTTAACCAATTTTATTACTATTATTTAATTCTCATTTGACATTCAAATCCCACCTACCAATTCACCTAACCTCTTTTGACTATCTTGTATTTTTGTCTTCTTTTTTTTTTTTTTATAGCATGTGCTATTTGACTAAAGAAGGAAGATGATTAATCTAATAAAACTTTAACTAAGAAACAACACACAAAAAGAATTTTTTTTAATATATAGTCGGTATTGATGCAAAGCAATACATTTTATGTATGTAAAAACTTCCTTCAACTAATTATTCTTAGGTGTTCACTTTCGCCATAAAATGTGCATGTCACTGGTCAATAAGTAAAATTAATTTTTTGAATCAAGATTTGTCGACTCAATCACGTCGACTGTACTGATATTTTATCGATATGATACGATATATGATTATATCATTTTATACTGTATATTATTATATCACTTTATACTATCATATATTATAATAAATATAATAAAAAATAATGTATAACTCAATTGATTAGGAAGTGTGTTATTTAGGTACGAGACTTTGAGTTCGAATCTCACATTTGTCATAATTTTTTTTCTTCTTTCTTTCTAAAGAACAAAAAAAATCAAAAAAAATGGTGCTACTCGACACGTTTGGAACTCGGTCCCAAACATTTCAAAGAAATATTTCTAACTAATTTATATATTATTATATATTATTTATAAAATAAAATATATAATATTTAAAAGGATACGAATATTCTATCGATTATATATCACACATCGATCGTAATAATCTCTGATCGATACGATTCCATACACACCGTAGAACCGATACATCAAACTATGTTATGAATGTGGGCATTTAACAAATTATTCAGCAAATTTCAACCTCCATGCCCTTAACTATCCTGCAACACACACAGCATATAGAGCCATTTGTAAACCTCTCTTCTTAGATCCCCAGGACTCGTCTGTGTAAGTGCATCTGTACATGTACATCATCAATTAAGTACGAATCAGCTCCACTTGGAGGACCCATTTGCCTCGCTCATCTCAGCTTCTAACACCCCCATCTGCATCTCGAGAAGCCGCAGCCTCTGGTTCATGTTATCGAGCCTTCTCTTCGCAGCCTCGTCTGCATCACATGAACCGGATTTTGTCATACTAATTATACTGGTGTTTTAAATATCAAAAAACCAAAGTAAATGGAACAGATTTACAAGTTAGAAAGATGGGTTTTCCTGCAAAAGACACCCCCAACATCCGCCGATGTTGTATAAACATTGGCCTTCATATATATATATTGGCGAAGATTGGAAGGTTTATTTCGCCAATAATTAAATTGCATAGATATCCTCTCATCCATATGCATGCTTCGAAACATATATAATGGGGTGTAATTTTAAGCCATCGGAGTCTAACCCATGGGAGACGGATACATGCATCTTATTGGAATGCAGTTGAATTAATCAAGACTTAAGCAAACTATTGCAGCCACTAATTTCCAATTATTATGAGTAATAGAATGTTTAAATAAAAACACTCCACGTTTACCTGTCATTGTTCATAAATGAGTTTTTTGTACGAAAATTATTGTTAAATAAAAATTTATAAAAAAATATTCTTACAAATGTATTAGCATACGTATCAACGTGTAAATCTAAATTACGTAAAAATGTCATATTTATTTATAAATATATTAATTTTTAATTAAAAATTATAAAAAAATTACACTTAAATGATATTTATATATTATTTGAATTAACCCAGTGATATATCTGTTAATATATTTCTAAGTATAATTTTTTTACAAATTCACTTCTAACAATAATTTTAGTGTAAAAATCTCTTTATAAATTTTTAGAAGATAATAAGTGTAACCGAAAAAGTCCTTGTTATAGTGTTATTCAATAATTTAACTTTTTCAATTTATTTGTTGTACCGTAAAATATTGGTTTATGGGCACCCTTGTATACGAACGGTATATCCCTCCTTGATAGAGGGATAGATAAAATGAAAGTTAATTCTCCTATATTAAGTCATCTCGGAGTTTAGTCTCGTTTATTTTGATAGATAATAGATTATCTTTTTAGGACAAATGAGAGTTAACTCTATCTCACTTTTTGATGTGGAATAATCTATCCGAGTTACATGAGAGGTATCTCTCAATCTGACCCGATTAATTTCTTTAACTTATCAAATTAAAAAATAATAAATTAAAAATTATCCCCCGAACAAATTGGAGATAACCCCCCCCCCCCCCAACTCAAAGCGGAGCTAATGACACAAACAGTGCTTACATTCGTAGGCCATTTTCTCTGAAAAGAAATCCCAAGAACCAGATCGAGGCTTCAAAAGGCCATCGTAGAGGGGGGGGTTCCCTACTTCTGAACAAAGCTAACCTTCTCTTTCCGTCAATCTCTGGCCCAGAAAGACGTTACAATCTACACAACAAAGAATATGGTCCCCATATAGGCTTGATTACCCTTCGTAAAATAAGCTGAAGTTGGACAAGAATTTCCATTTAAATAGATGGGGAGGTGACCTACACTTGATGGGGATAAGGGGAGCAACCATAAACCAAGACCTGAATCACAGTTTCTTGTAGCCGAGGCCACTAACTCCCTCAATAGAAACACGGGCAACTCTACAGGGGGTGGGGGGGGCTTGCAGCTATAAGAGGAGAGATGCGGTAGTACCACAATGGGTGAGGAAGTCGGAGATCGTCAGTGTCTGTCCACTGCTAGTGACAATGGTGGTGATCGTTGTTGTGCCATCGGTGGAAGTGGCGATGATGGCGCCGGGGATGCAGCATGGCTCAACCTCCTTCTGCTCTGGTCCCCCTGACCTCGCTGTTCTCCGGTCTTCTTTCCCAGCTTGCATGGCCTCTTCACCTCTGGGAAGCCCAACCCCTCCCTCCTTCCCCTGATCTGAGCATAGCAAGTTAGTTATGAATGGAGTATATATAGATATGAGAGAGAGAGAGAGAGTTTTCAAAGGAGAGGCAATCAAGGGAGGCACGTGAGCTGTGAACCGTTTGAGCTCTCTCTTTGCCCTCGCCGTTATGGCATCCTGCTCCGGCTTCCACACGTACGGTGGACTCCGCCAGTCGACACGAGAGCAAACGCTGCCGCTAGGGAAGGCGCTAGAATACCTTCGGTACGCTCACCCTCTTCTCCTCGCCTACAACTGTAGCCAGGTCTTCAGCTAAAGGGAGGTGACCACAATCCGGTCAGGGTGAAAAGTCGGCCTAGGTGGAGCCGGTCTTCCGTGAGTTTGACCACCCTGACTGAACCCTCCTAAGCGTGCTATGTTGACCTGGTTTCCTTCCACGTCATCACCTGATTCTTTTGACCGAATCGGCTGGCATGTTGACTCTACTGGAATCGCATTACTGGGCCCTCCAATTAATTACTGGCTATTCACAACGGAGTCGTAGCTCCGTTCTCTGGAACGTGATACTGACAGGAGCCATCCGGGAGGCCGGGTTTGAGAACGGAGTTTGCTTCTTCGTTCTCTCAAAATTTTATTTCATCGGATAAATCTTTGACTAATTAAATATTTATAATTATTTAAAATCTTTAAAATCTTTTTATTATTTATTTCTCCAGATTCACAGTCGGAGATCCACTTTATTCTTATATTATCTTTCCTCAAAATTTTCTCCCAACTTAAAAATTGAGACACACGTTGAACGTTTCGTAGAAACTAACAACTGTCATAGTTTTGAACTCAAAAGTTAACGGGATATTTGGTTTTTTTTTTTTCATTCTTTCTCTCTCAAATTTAAAAAAGGGAGAGAGAACTCAATTAACCGTGTTTGGTAAGGATTCTATAATTTTTAGAAGAGAAACTAACTCCATTCAAATCTCTTTCTAAAACAAAACAACTCCTCATCAATTTTTTTTTTAAAATCGCCCGAAGACCTCCCTCTTCCCTCCCCGGCAGATCCCCCCTGCGTGGCCCCCCTCTCCCCCCCGCCGTTCTCCCCTCCCCGGCGGTCCCCCCTCCCTCCCGCCATTCTCCCTCCCCTCCTTCCCCGGCAGGTCCCCATGTGTGGCCCCCCTCTCCCTCCCTCCCCGGTGGACCCCCCCTGCGCGGCCCCCCTCTCCCTCCCGCCGTTCTCCCCCCTCCCTCCCTCCCCTCCCTCCCCGGCGGTCCCCCCCCTGCGCGGCCCCCCTCTCCCTCCCTCCCCCTCCCGCCGTTCTCTCCGGCGGTCCCCCCCGGCGGATCCCCCCCTGCGCGGCCCCCCTCTCCCTCCCTCCCCCTCCCGCCGTTCTCTCCGGCGGATCCCCCCCTGCGCGGCCCCCCTCTCCCTCTTCCCTCCCCGGCGCCGGCCTCCCCCTTCCCCCTGCCTTTCCCCCCTGCGACCCTCCCCTCCCCGGCAACCCCCTCCACCGACGGCTCCCCTCCCCCGCAGCCCCCCCTCCCTCCCCCGCGGGCCGCTGCTCCCCCTCCCCTCCCCGGCGCCGGCCTCCCCCTTCCCCCCTCCAACCCCCCCTGCGGCCCGACGAACAAGTTTGATGTTTTTGCCAAACAACTGAAGACTATTTTTATTAATTTTAAAAATTAAGTAGAAAATGGGTCTGTCATAATTTTTAAGATAGAAAGAATTTTTTTTTAATTGTTCCCAAACACCCCATAAGGCTGAAATACTTCCCGAACGCGGCCTAAAATGTGGATTCGGGTCAGACTTAGGTAGATTCACTTAGACTCGATTTATCAATATTAAAATTTGAATTGAATCTAAGTTTTAGTAATGTCGGATCAGGTCGGGTCGAATTTGATATTATTAAAAAAATATAAAATCTGACTAAGATCTAATCTGACTCGATAATTTAAATAAAAAATAAAAATTAATACATTTAATAATATAAAATTTATAATCTTATTAAATTAATTAAAATTTTGATATTATTTATATAATTTATATGAAAATAGAATTTTAAATTTTTTAATTAAGTAAAATAACGTAATTTTAATTAAGTAGGTTTTAAATTATGAAAGAAAAATGGGTCGGGCCGACCCTCAAGTTGAACTTAAAATCTGAGTGAGATCCGTGAACTTAATCGGATCAGATTTTTAAGTCTGACTAAAAATCCACGGATCTGAAAAAATCTTGAGATCCAATCTAAAATAGAAGCAGCTCCACGGACCCGTCGGATTAAGTCGACCCGTTGACGGCACTGGTCACAATCTCTCATAAAATCTACGTACATAAATGTTGTTTTTTTAACTTATAGAGAACATTTCTGGACCCTTCGAGATGTTAAATCTCCGTATCTTCTTCGGTGGAGAGAACATACGGTATATATCGATCTGGACCACAAGCTCAACTGAAAACAATACATCTCTGCGCTATCTGCCCCTTGGGCAGCTCGAAGGTCAAAACAAGTTGACGTATATGATCGTTAATTAGGATGCTCCATTTTTTGAGAGAAGAAAGTGGCGACCGTATCGACGTCGGACTAGTCGGCAGTGATGACCAACGAAACGGCGGTGCTAGGTTTAATTAGGTAGGGAGCCCGGGGGACTGTGGCCTTAAGGCCCTGTGGTAACTTAGGAATGAAGGTGGCCATGATCATGGTCATCTCGTGAAAGGTTAAAGTAGACCTTGGAACTTATGTGTTTGAAGTAAAGTTTATCAACTCGGTGATTTGTATCAGATCTGATTTTTTCTGATTTGATACGGTATGTCTGAGTCGTAATTAATTCGATCTGACTCGATGTGTATCATATGCTCTCTCTCCCCCCTTTCTCTCTCTCAATGTGACTCGATTTGACTCGACCGATCCTGATAGTGATCCATAACATATCAGATTTTTCTAGATACGATACGACACGTCCGAGTCAACTCGAGTCGAATCGAGTCGATAAACCATAATCTGAATGTTGGGCACATTGCCCATTTCATTCTTTCAGCCCAGTCACCAGCGGTCGACCGACTAATTTCTACCGGTCGACCGCCGGACGACTTCCGGTCGACCAGTTTTTCCAAGGAGTAAAAGACCTCGGACTGAGATTTTTCGGTCAACCGCCACTGTTGGTCCGGTCGACCGCCAACCCCGAGACAGTCATCTTTGACTTATTGTTCCATGTCCGAAAATAGATCTTTTACTTGGTTTATTTAATCTCAAAAGTCATGGAATTTGGCAGGTTTGGTGGATCTGGTCCCAGGGTTGTCCCTTGACCACCCTAGATGTATAAAACATATTATTGGGGTCTAAAACCTAAGTGACAATGGTGATTTCAAGGATGCCATCAAGAGAGGAAGAGAGGGGTTACTGTAACTCCCGAAAGAAGGTGTTGCAGAAGAAGAAGAACAAGAAAAGGGAAGATCTTCATCAACTGAACAGGTTTCTCACTACAGGGAAGATCAGGTTTGCAGTAGATTCTGCTGTGAACTACTAGGAGAGTTCAGTTCTGTTTGAATTCCAGTTATTCTCTTATAGTTCTAATTCAAGTCTTGGCAAGAGACTTTGAGGAATTTGTACTTTCTATATTCATAGTGAAGTTTTTCCTCTGGTTTACCTGTGATTTTTCCCCTTCGCATTGGAGGAGTTTTCCACGTAAATCCTGGTGTTTCATGTGGTTGTGTTCCGATTAATTTTTCCGCTGCGTTATTCGATCCGTCTAGATTTATTCTTACACATAAGTCGGTGTATTCAAAACCCATCAATGAAGACGTACAGACGACATAGCTTATCAAGGTAATTAGTGTTGTTCTTACACCATTTGGCACGCGGTCGTATGACTTACATCACCATCAACCTTTAGTTTTCTTTTTCGATCCATGGGATGATATTGGGGAACTTAAACACAGTTTGCTCATCCAAATCTTGCTAGTAGCAGAATCCGCTTGCTAGTGGCATGATTCTTGTAGACAATAAGCCGACTATAAGAAATTGGTACGAATGGTATTTATTTTTTAAGAATGAGAGCTTACTTATACTCGATATTTTATTCCGGATTTTACCTAGCAATGTCAGGCAGAAAAGATGTGGACATAACATCGCTGATTTTGGGATGTGGGCAGTCAACAAATCTTTGAGAAAAGCTCAACCTGCGTACGTGCACACGACGTCAATCCTGATCACATACATATAATTCAATACACCCGGAAAACATGTTTCCCCTTCAATTGCCCCTCCGATACAGCATAGATATCTGTTTGTGTATATCCCTCTCTTACCACCCTGGGACGTGCATATATATGTGAGTGCATTAATTTACATGCAGTAAGAAAGAAATCAGCTAGCTCCACTGCGATGGATCATTTGCCCTGCTCATCTCAGCTTCTAACACTTCCATCTGCATCTCGAGACGCCTCAGCTTCTCGTTCATGTTGTTAAGCCTCCTCTTTGCTGCCTCATCTTCATCACATGAACAAAGCGTAGAATAATTAACTTACTGGAGAAGTCCGAAACGAAGAAAACGTTAGACCTCAAAAAGATGAATTTTCACGTGTCCACAATTTCTGGCAAACAAAAAGATGCAATTTGAACTGGAACTGATCTGGAAGGCGATTTCTTGACTCAGGTTATTTATACTCTAAATTACATAAACCAAAACTCGGCTTATTAAAGCTTATGAAGATCTGGGGGGAGAGGAAGAGTTTCCCAAGTGCTGAGATGTCTTGTAATCTTGCTACTAGATTCTTCACAGCAGTGGAAGAGGCTGGAGTTGGACTGGGACATCCCTGTGAGGTGAATGAGTGTGAATTTGGTGGGAAGCAACGATCGACAAGGTACGTCCCAGCAGTCGATCGAGCTTGACTTTAGAGAGAGAGAGAGAGAGAGAGAGCTGTTTGGCGGCGTTAGAAACAGAGACGCGTACCGAAGCGGGTGACAAGGTCGGAGATCGTCACCGTCTGCCCACTTTCGGTGACGATGGTGGTAGTGCTGGTGACGGTGGAGGTGGCGGCGATGCCAGAGGAACCCTCTTCTGCCTTCTTCAGCTCTGGCCTCCCCGACCTCGCCGCTCTTCTTCTGTCTTCCTTCCTGGGTTGCATGTCCCCCGAAACTCTTGGAATCCCAACGTACGTCCTCCGTTAATTCTCTCCCCCCTTCCCCTTCTTTTCCCAACCACCAAGTTACGAGTAAAAGCTACACACGCACGAGAGAGAGAGAGAGAGAGAGAAGCCCAGCGTCTTCTGTTTTCTCACCCGTTTATCTTCTTCTCTTTCGGTAGTAAACTATGAGTGAAAGTTATATAGATGTTTTGAGAGAGAGAGAGAAGAGAGAGAGGTAGAGAGGGAGGAGGGAGTGAGTCAAGGTAAACACAGGAGCTCATGCCCTCGCCCCCTCCAGTATGGCATCCTCCTCCGTACGTCTTCCACATGGTGGACTCGGGAGTGTGGGACGAGAGCCGGCGCCGCCGCCTGAGGACGATGTCGGGCATGCTAGGGCCCACGGTGCGCTTACCCGCCCTTCTTTTCGACACATCCGCCGGCATGTATGGACGAACCTGACCCGGGGAAGACTGATGACATCAGCCGGTCAACGAGTTTTAATGCATCTGACGTGGCACGGAGGGGCCACGCTGTCTGCGTCGTCAGCACTTCCAATTGTTGACCGGCACGGAGTCCACGTCACCTCTTGAATCATTTTACTTTGACCGACTCACATCCGTTACCTGAATGCTAGGGAGACTTTTGACCACGCCTCACGTAGTTTTGACTCGTCCAAACTCTTATTTGACTGTCGTAGTTCATACTCCACTTTTATGAATGGAATCTGTTCAACTTTTTATGTATATGATTTTATTATTATCTTTTAAGGATTTTTAGCTTTTAGGCCCTATAATCTATAACATTTATGGATTAATCCCTCAAATTCAGATATTTCTTTATAACTCCTTAAATTTTCAAGTAATTCAATAAAAGTTCTCTCGTCATTACAAAAAAAACTTTGCATGTGTTTGCGAAGAAACTCTTAAAAAATATTTAGCAAATAAATATGTAATTGTGAGTACCTAATAACAAAAATGTAGATTGGAGATACTAAGGGCCGCTTTGACATCCGAATAAGATATAAGAGTCGATGAGAAAGAGAGTAGTGGATCTCGCTCTCTCCTCACACACAAACACTCTAACCGGGCTCGGTTAGCGTAAACGACTCTCGGAGGTCGTTTGTGCTAACCGTGCTTGATTAGTAAAGGAGCCCTAACAATTTTCTAAAACTAATCAACCAATGGGTTATGGTCTCAATAAGCTGAAGATGTTGAATGAACCACATGGATTCTTGACAATTTAGGATGCACAAGAGCCAAGTCTATTTTAACAAATATTTTTTTACGAAGCTTCTCTCTTCTAATTATGCACGTACCCTTTTGCAAAGCTCCTTGCTTAAAGACCAGCTAAAGCACCATATGCTTGAACACTTATCTGGATTCTGCGTGACGATAACCCAAAAATTCCGACTTTAGTCTTCTTGGTACTTTCTTCTCCCCCAAAAAGGGTGCGAAAAGACATCAAGGTGTTGGACCGGAGTCTTCTTCGGGTGCTTTAGACGATTACAGCTGCAGTCCAACGGGGCTGCCTGCTCCATTGGACCATGAACTTCCAACCGGTCATTCATCTTTGAAAACAGTTAGTCCAAGAACTGTGCATACAAAACTGTAGGCCCCATGACACCACACATTTCACCATGTACTTCTGCCGCACGTACCGTGAACTCTCTGATTTTGTCTCCCATCAATAACGATTAGGGTAAGTGTGAATTAAGTACGGATACGTCGTCGAGAGTGACTCACCCCTAACTCACCTCAGATAGTTTATTTCACCTTTTTTTTTTGAATTCAAAAAATCTAAACTTATTTCTAATCGACCCATGTTAAAGAAAAAAGAGCTAAATAAAAATAAGTCATCCCACCTTGAGTAACCCACGTTAATCATACTTATCTCTTTATCAAAGTGATCTCAAACATATCAAAGCTAACTTGGGTGAATGGGTGCCGATGGATTCACCTTTTCATAGATAACATTTCTCTTCAACCTGAAAAATGTATCCCAAATTTTGCTTATTAATGAACGGGCACCGTGTTATCGTAATAACTTACGAGGCACATAATAAGACTCGTAGCCCCACTTTGATAGGGTCATATTCCCATTTGACTCGGAGATAACCCTCAATTTACTCTCTTTTTAATTCGATAGAACAAATAAAAATTTAATCAGATCGAATCGAGAGATAACTCTCATTTAATGCGGACATATTGTTCGACCTCAAGAGGTGGGATAAAATTAACCTCCATTTATCGTAAAAAAAATAACTCATTATCTATCAAAATAAATGATATTAAATTATTAAATAAATTAATCTAAGAGGGATACTCTTCATTTTATCTCTCTCTCTCTCTATCAAAGAGAGGCATAAGAGATGGATTAGCATATATGGTGCCGTCAAACGTAGACTCTTCCATAGGTGGACTGACTAGTAGGTCAGTTCGGATTTGGATGGAGAAGTCGTGGACTTCGGTCTTCGCATTTCCTTAACTTCGGCCTGCTTCTGGCGGGCGTAAATGAGCGGAGATTGGATTTTAGGATTGGGTCGCGTGACCAGGCACGTGACCAATGTCAAGCAGCTGGAAATCGCAGCCGATGACAAAAAAGTGATCGGCGGCGATTTCCAGGAGCTCGGCTATGATCTGAACCGTCGGCACATGCCAGATCGTGCAATCTGATTCCACGCGAGCGTGCCTGGGGTTTGATCCATGACGCATGTTGGGAGTCTCCCCTCTTTCCAACGCTGAGTGGTACAGTTACCTACCGTCTTAGTTTGGAACTCTGACCATAAGTCTTTGTTTGTTTAAGCAGATGCCAGACGAAGCTGCTGGGCGGTAACTCCACTGGTAAAAGGTGTAGAGATTAGAAACTGAGGGGAATCTTGCTTGCTCGATTGGAAATTTGTCGATAATGCTCAGAATGGGCCGACCGTGGAATTAGGAGGGAAATTGGACGGCATGTCGAATCCGATATCTGTAGACTCATTCAGACCCGATTGTTTATCGGATCGGGATATATTCGTTCACCCTATAACAGATCTATTACCTCTTACGTTAAGTAAAAACTTAATTAAACTTCCCATGAATTTGGGTTTACTATTGGCCCACCTATGAAACAGCCTGTAAATTGACATTAGTAATGTTTAGTGAACACCCCGGGTTATTACACACCTAGAGTGTGCACTAAGTTTAATTTTTTTAAAATTTTTGTGAATTGAAACTCAAGTCATCTTAATTTGTGATATAAGTCACACTCTTATTCGATGATTTAAAAAAATTAAAAAGAAAAAGAAACATATCCATTATCTCTTATGTTAAATAAAAATTTAATTAAACTTGTATGAATTTGGGTTTACTATTGACGCACCTATGAAACGACGTGTAAGTTGACGTGAGTAATGTTTAGTGTACATCGGGGGTTATTACACACCTCGGATGTACATTAAGTTTAATTTTTTTTGAAATTTTTGTGAATTGAGACTCCAGTCATCTTAATTTATGTTGTAAGTCACACTCTCATACGATGATTATTTTGGGTTTACTATTGGCCCACCTATGAAAGAGCGTGTAAATTGACATGAGTAATGTTTAGTGTACACCCAGGATTATTACACACCCCGAGTGTACATTAAGTTTAGTTTTTTTAAAAAAAAATTTATGAATTGAGACTCCAGTCATCTTAATTTATGTTGTAAGTCACACTCTCATACGATGACTTAAACAAATAAAAATAAAAAAAATGATCTATTATCTCTTATGTTAAATAAAAATTTAATTAAACTTTTAATATTTTGGGTTTACTATTGGCCCACCTATGAAAGAGCGTGTAAATTGACAGTAATGTTTAGTGTACACCCGGGATTATTACACACCCCGAGTGTACATTAAATTTAACTTTTTTTTTGAAATTTTTGTGAATTGAGACTCTAGTCATCTTAATTTATGTTGTAAGTCACACTCTCGTACGAAGACTTAAACAAATAAAAATAAAAAAAATGATATATTATCTCTTATGTTAAATAAAAACTTAATTAAACTTCTAATATTTTGGGTTTACTATTGGCCCACCTATGAAAGAGCGTGTAAATTGACATGAGTAATGTTTAGTGTACACCCGGGATTATTACACACCCCGAGTGTACATTAAGTTTAATTTTTTTTTTGAAATTTTTGTGAATTGAGACTCCAGTCATCTTAATTTATGTTGTAAGTCACACTCTCATACGATGACTTAAACAAATAAAAATAAAAAAATGATCTATTATCTCTTATGTTAAATAAAAATTTAATTAAACTTCTAATATTTTGGGTTTACTATTGGCCCACCTATGAAAGAGCGTGTAAATTGACATGAGTAATGTTTAGTGTACACCCGGGATTATTACACACCCCGAGTGTGCACTAAGTTTAATGTTTTTTGAAAATTTTATGAATTGAGACTCAAGTCATCTTAATTTGTGTTACAAGACACACTCACATCGGATGACTTAAAATAAAAAAATAGAACGATTACATCTTATGTTAAATAAACACGTAATTAAACTTCCATGAATTTGTGTTTGCTACTGGCCCACCTATGAAAGATCGTGTAAATTGACATGAGTAATACTTATTGCACATCCAGCGTTATTACACACCCCCAGTGTGCACTAAGTTTATTTTTTAAATTTTTTTATGAATTGAGACTCAAGTCATATTAATTTGTGTTGCAAGTTACACTCTCATCGGATGACTTAAAAAATTAAAAATGAAAAATAGTTCAAAAAATAAACTCAACACTATTTATTTGATCTGAACTTTTTTAGAGATTTTTTTGAATTCTCGAGATCAATGGCACCCAAGATGGGAGGTGAATTGGGTGATTACATATTTTAAAAAAAAATTACTTGATTTAAACAGATATGATAAAAATTCAACTATGAAATTCAAATATGTTTAATTACAACTTAGATCTATAAAACTCTATCACCACGATAATTCTTTGGTACTAGGTGGAGGTGTGAATCCGAAGATTCTACTCACGCAAGGTGTTGTCATCCTGACAAGATTAGTCTTGTCAATCTTAATCCAGCTTTTGATATACCAAAGATCTTTTTAGAGAAAAGGTCAATTTATGCTAGATCTGAAGTGACAAAAGTGGAAGAACAATATGCATGAACAATCACGCAGAATGGGATAGAAGAAATGAACCAAACCACACAATAGACAGGGATTTTAAGGTGGTTCGGATGCAATGCTGGCAACCTATGTCCACCCCTCACCAAAACCCGGTGAGACTTCACTACTAGAAACCAGCACGGGAATGAATCCCCAACACAGAGCTAAGCTCTAGTACACACACAGGACAATGCCTGTAAACACACGGGGACACGCCCCAACACACACACGGAGACGGAGTCTCCAACACGATCTAACAACCAGACCAACAACACATGCACACGCTGGAATAGACGTAACACTCTACACACAAGAACTTCCGAATCTAGATAGATCTACACACACGCAGATCTGAAGAGATCCACGCACACATATAAATCTGAATGAAACAATACACAAGACCACATATCTGAGTCGATCCACACACAATCACAGATCTAGGTAGATCCACACACACACGAATGTTTATAGATTACAAGAACACACACTTGAAGCTCAATTGAAGATAGAGATAGAAACACAAATGAAAACTTCAGATTTAAGCTCCCCTTTAGTGAATGATGCAAATCTTGGACTGATGTTACTTCTCCACTTGATTTCCCTTTGATTTACCTCAGTTTGATCTTGAGAAGCTTGCTCTTGGATGAAGAATTTGTGGACGAATCACTGTTCACGGAGTTCTCACAACAGCTCTCCTTCTCCCCTTGGTAGCCTCCTCTTGATTCCTTGAGTTATTAGGGTTTCTTGGCCCAAATATGTGTTTTTATATTACTTAGGTGGTCAAGGGACATGTCAAGACATAGATCCACGAATTTAGGCATGTCTGGTGACTTTGGAACCCAAAAGTTCTAAAGAGAGGGCTTGAGAACGTTGAAGAGAACAAAGTCAAAATTGGCTGCCTCGAAGGGTTTGGTCGACGGAAGATTTCGGTCGGTCGACCAAACTCTGAAAATTTTCAGAGTTTTCCGTCCTGAAAAGTTAGGTCGACCGAACTACCCCTTTAGGTCGACCAAACTTTCTAAGAGTTCAGTCCCTTGGTTGCTGAAAAATTAGGTCGATCGAAATGGCCCCATAGGTCGACCGAAATCTGGATTTCTTGTAAAAACATATTGTTAGCCCACAAAAACATGTCTATATGATTAAGCTTTGGATTGAACGTGTGTTTACATCCATGTGAAATTCATTTGAACTATTTATATGCATCTTAAAAATTGTGAATCATTTTGAACATTTGACATTATGTAAATCTGCCTTAATCACATTCAATGCTTGCTTTTGAGTACTTAGACATGGCACGAGACGAAAATCAAGTTCGGGATTTTGTTATCATCAAAATCACCTATAGAAATTCAACATTTTTGACCGTCCGAGAGGTGTAACTTACACTACAAGTTAAGGTAACTCGAGTCTCACGTTAAAAAAAATAAAAAAAATAAAAAATAGACCTAGTACACACCCGGAGTGTGTAATAACACTTGACTGTGTACTAAGCATTTTTTTCGTTAAAATTTTTATTTTTTTAATCCCTAAAAATAAACATATTTTTCTTTTAGTCTCTCAAATATAACTATTTCTTTTAAAGTGACTACAAACTTTTGACTTTTATTTAAGATTACCTATGGTTGGTCGACGGTAAAAAAATGGAATACGTAGTTTAAGACGAATGGAATATTCAATTTAGGTAATAAAATTATCAAAATAACCCTACCACTCTCTCACCCCACCCCCCACCCCACACCGCTACATCACTTGGCATGTTGCCAACACCCTGCCATTCATGACGATCGGCACAGCCACCCCGCCCAACACCGGTGGCATTCCCACCATGCTATCAGCACCTATGATGCAATCACATGGGGAGGGTGAGAGAGAGAGAGGCTGATGTCACCGGAGAGATTGTTTCAATCGAAGTTGAGGATGATGCCCCTCGCCCTTCACGCACTGTCACGCTGGGGATAGGAGGTCATCGGCATCATCTCCTGCAACAGTGGCACCCTCAAGTCCATCATTGGCCGGAGATCCTCCATTCCCACCTCCGAGCTAGTGAACAAGTACCTCTCCGTCGAGTTCTCTCCTACCCCCGCCAGCACTCCGATCTGTTGCTGACATAGAGACAGCACTGGTCAAACCTTGAGACATCAGACTTGCCGCTAGAGAGCCAAGTAGGGCTGGCCACGAGCAAGCATAAGTATGCCGTGAGCGAGCTGTTGGATCTGGAGCAGGCGGGGTTTCCTTCTCCACATGTAATATTAGATCTGCTGCGACAGAAGATGAACCAGTCTGTGCAAACAAAGGAACCACTGGATTTGCAAAAGGACCCCGCAAAGCTAAAGAAGGAGGCTTCGAAGAGCAAGCGAAGGAAGATGCTTGTGGAAGACAAACCAGGGAAGATGAAGGATAGGTGGACGACTGTGACGAGGGTCTGCAGAGAGAATGGGGAGGTGTCGTTGATGCTGGTAGCTGTGGGCACTTGCAGAGGCGACGAGGTTGCAGACGATGATGATGAGTGGGGTGTTAGTGTTGGTGTGCTACAGGCCAATTTCGGATCTGGTAGGCCCAATAGTTGTACGATCTTGTTCATTAATAAAGTGGTGTTTGAGCGTAAATATGCGATTGTGTTACTTTACGTTGTCCCTAGGATATGTGGTTGTAAAATCAGCTCGAGATGGGATCTCGAACATGAGATTGACTTTACATGTACACATACCTTAAACTGTTCCTGGTTGGAGGGTAATCACTCGGGGACTTTGATTATCTATTAAATCAGTACACATGATGTGTCAGTGACCAGTCTCATGGTCATTGGTGCGGGGCACCAACACATATATGTAGGTGTATGTCCTTGGAGGATGTACACTGAACTGATCCACTATTGGATCTTCAGATGGTTGATTATACCTAATGTCAACTGAAGATCCAACTGTCTCAGTAGCATCGTTGGTCCTTTGACCTGAGACATTGATCGGATCTTACACGAGGACTGGAATGGTTTAATTACTTGGCTAAGTGACTTTAACCATAAGTCATGAGTTGTCGAGTCATTAACCACTCCAGGATACGTGTGAAGATCATCAATGGTCAAGAAGGGATCGCTCACTGTCGGGTATATATCAGACAATTAATGGGTCATGACATTGACGCTCCGTTAAATCCCTGGCCAGGGTCGTATGAGTTCGTTTAGGACAGACGTCATACACTTTAAGGAGGTCATAGTCAAATGGCACGATCATGGGGTTTGACAGAAACCGTACCCTCGATCGTACCAGACTTATAGTGTTGTGCCCATGTGGTTTTGATGATGGTTTTGATGATTGGTTGTTGATGTGAGTTAATCAAATGTTCAGTCATCTTGCTTTGTGCCCCTATGGTTTTGATGATGGTTTTGATGATTGGTTGTTGATGTGAGTTAATCAAATGTTCAGTCATCTTGCTGCTCAATTTAGTTTAATATATTTTGATGTTCAGTCATGTTAACTGATGCATAAAGCATTCATTGCTACACTCTGTCTGCATAGTTGTCACTGCAGTGCGTCAACTCAGTGTGCCGATGCGTCGACCCCTTGGTCATTTTTGTATCTGTCCATACAGTAATGCGTCAACTCCTTGAGCTGATGCGTCGACGCTTCAGTTCAGTTTCTTCATTTGATGAAGTCTATACATCATCAGTTGATCATCAAGAATATACGTTGCAGCGTCAACTCATTGGGCTGCAGCGTCAACTCATTCAAGTCTGTTCAGCCGTTTGCATCTCATAAAGTTTGTACATCATGATCATTCAAGTTCACATCAAGTCTGTACAGCCGTTTACTGGTGAAGTCTATACACCAGTCAGTGGAAAGTCTATACACTGATTACAGCATTCTCATGTAGTCAACACATTGAACAGTTCTCCAAGTCTATACACTAGACTTCATTTCTCTAAGTCTATACACTGGCCTGTGCTTCGCCAAGTCTGTACATCGACCTTGTTCGTTAAAGTCTATACATTGAACTGTGTCTTAGGAAAGTCTGTACAGAGGCTTCGATTTACCAAGTCTGTACATCGGCTTCATTCGCTCAAGTCCACACATCCACAGTGCTTTCACAAGTCTATTCATTCACTTGAGCTTCACCAAGTATATACATCGCTGAAGTCTTCACAAGTCAGTACAGTGCTTGAGCTTCACCAAGTCCATACATTTATCCTCCTTCAAAGTCTGCACAGCCGCTGGTCTAGCTTCAGGAAGTCTGTACATTGTCCGTCTTCCTTAGCGTCTTGATAGCTGATGTCTATACATTGGCCTCCATGCTCCTAAGTCTATGCATTACTGTTCATGCATCAGTCTTCATAAGTCTCTCTCAACATCTCATGGCATGAGGTCTGTACACTCGAATTGCCCTTGATCTGGTCAAGTGTATACACTCTCTCACTGTAGCTTTCAGCTATTCAAGTCTATACACTGGACTGTTAGGCCATGTCTATACACTGGGTCTCAATGTACACACTTATTCATTGTGCTGCTTCACGCATAAAGTCTATACATTGGGCCTAACATTCCAACTCTACACTGAACCTTCGTTCATCAAAGCCTCAAGTCTGTACAGTGTGAAGTCTACACTTTGGCTTCAGGTTTTCAATGTCTGTACAGTGGCTTCGCATAGGCAAGTCTGTACATCGGGCTCCTTCTAACTAAGTCTATACACTCCCTCACACTGTACACACTTAGTCTATACAACATGATCATCTTTGCAAGTCTACACAGAGTTCTTCACTTAAACTGATGACTTATCCGATACTCTGTCTGACAGGTGTTCTGATCGTGAAGCTTATGGAGGGCACATGATTCGAGGCTGGAAGGGCAGACAGGATTGTGACACGTGTGCTGAAGCTGGCTGAGAGGCTGACACGTGGACACAGCAAATCAAGAAAGAAGCTCCTGGATTATTCTGGTGCCTCAACGCAGTGAGCAAGTAGCGTAGACGCAGCGGTTCAAGAATCCCTTAGCAGCAGTTACAAAGGGAGAGCCAATGGGTTACTGGATTACTCTGGTGCGTCAACGCACTCATCAAGCAGCGTCGACGCAACAGTTAAGAAGGCTAGGCTGTTTGTTCACTAGGACGTATCCATGCGTCAACGCCATTGCTAGACAGCGTCAACGCAGCCATTGAGCCTGATAAGCATCTAGCTCGGAGACAGCTCACAAGGGTTAACGCAGGATGATCATAACGTCTACGTAGCATGCAAACCAGCTGAACTCTTAATTGCTGGAACACCACTGCGTCAACGCTATGGGCTAGCAGCGTCGACGCAGCACGCCCATCTGCTAAAGACTTGATCACTGGATCATCGATGCGTCAATGCCATGGGCTGATAGAGTCAACGCAGCAGCCTTGAGTTTTACTGAACGAATGACCTTGAATTGTAGGGCACGTGATCCGAGGTGCCTGGCTCGTGAACCAGGAAGCTGCCACGTGGTCCGAATTTCTAGGGCTGGAAACGTGGAAGCCACACGCGCCAGTGTGTTGCTGCTGCTACTATATATACTAGTCTTCTTCCACTAAAGAAGAATGATCGAAGCAGAATCCTGAAGAGCAGAAAGCCCTTCGATCCAGAAAAAGAGAAAAAGAAGGAAAAGAGAGGAAGAAGAGATAGAAGAGAGAAGCCGTGAAGAGAGAGCAGAGAGTGAGAGATCAGGAGAGTAGAAGAAAGAGAGAGAGAGATAGTGCTCGTGTGAAGAGAGAAGAAAGAGTGAAGAAGAAGAAGTGCAGCAGAGAGTGAAAGAGGAAGAGAGCAGAAGAGAAAGAAAGAGAGATAGAGAGTGAGCGAGAGAGCTCGTGGAGAAGAAGGAAGAAGCTGCTTGAAGATCTGTCTTCACTGGACCGTGGATGAGATCCAGGCCAGTCAGATCCGTTGAGCCACATTGTGCATTTCGTTTTTCAGCTTTCTGTTTGCTGAAGTTATTTTTATTTTGTGTCTTTGTTTTTCCATTTTCATCTGGTTATCTTGTTCTTCCGATTGCCCTGTTGGGGATCGGGTTCCTCCTGTTGGTTCAGGAGAAGGGAGATCTGATCTCCAGGTTGCAAGTGACAGGTTGTCACTTGTGGGTTGCCCTCTGGTTAGAGGAAGGGAGGCTAGTCCTCCGGTTCTGGGCTTGTGGTTGCAAGTCCAGTGGTCCCTCCTGGTCTGGAGGAAGAGAGGTCTTCGACCTCTAGTTTCCAAGTGGCTGGGAGTCACTTGGGTGTCCCTCCGGTTGGGAGGAAGATGGGAGTTTGTTCCCCTGGTCAAGCTGTGTGGCAGCAATTGTTTGCAGACTGAGTCTGCTTGGTTCTAGCATCTGCTAATGAAGCCTCACTCCGGTTGGGAGTGAGGGGTGGATGTAGGTCTGTGGACTGAACCACCTAAAAATCTCTTGTGCAGTGGTTTGATTGTTTGTTTTGCTTCCGCTAGATGCTTGAATAGGCGCGCTCCAAGTGTTTGTGTTGAGTTGAATCGAATTGGTTCTATTCTGTGTCTATCTCTAGCATCCAAGTTTTATTTGGGCATAATCTGTAGAGGGATACATTCACCTCCCCTTCTGTATCCGGGCCTACCACCCTAACAGTTGGTATCAGAGCAGGTTTCTGCTTATAAGGTCCAGAGACCTGCAGATCCGATCTTGTAGTCTTGGGTGATTATTTGCTTTTAGTGCATCAATATTCCTTTTGCCTTGAATCTGCCTGCCATTTGTTCTTAATGGCTCACCCTCAACTATTCAGTAGTTCAAATATTAAATTCTGGCTATATCGTATGCACAAGCATGTTAACTCTATTAACCCACAATTGTGGAAGGTTATCTCTCACAGTCCACATGAACTTCCTAAGGATAAGTCCAAGTGGACTCATGTTCACAAGTTGAAAAATGATGTTAATGTGAGAGCTCTAAATTTAATGAAGGCTGCAATTGATTCTGACGATTTTCCTTTCATCTCAGATTGTAGCACTGCAAAGGAAATGTTTGATAGAGTGACTACAACACACGTGGAAGAAGAATGTCTCATGGCAAGAAGGAGTGATCAATCAGATGAGTCCTCATCCCAGGTAATCTCTGAGACCGAGGATATTAGCCATGTTGAGTTAGTTGCCATGCATGAGCATCTTCTAGATAAATATGAAAGAGTCAAATCAGAAAAGAGAAAATTAAGAAAAGAGAAAAATGCTGAAATCACAAGTCTAAAGGTTGAAAATCAAAATCTAAAATCTAAATTGAAGGAATTGATTGAAGAATTACATTCTGATGATAATGCACAGAAAAATTTAATCACTTCCTTGAAAGAAGAAAATGATTCTCTGCTGACTCAGAAGAAGGAAATTGATAAATTAAAAGATAAGCTGATTGAAGAAAACATCCATCTGAAGGAACAAAATAAAAAGCTAATGGTCCTTAACACTATTTTCTCTGAAAGATGGCTAACGGTAGAAAGAGAAAAATCAGCTTTGAAAGAAAAAGAAGTGAACATTGAATTGAAGTTAAATCAGGAGAATGAGATCCTGAAAAGTCTAAATGATGGGCTACAAAATCAGGTTATTTCGTGTGAAGACCACATTATGACCTTGCAAATTGAAATTGAAAATCTAAACAACTCTCTGTCAAAATTTGCCAAAGGTAAAGAAAAAATGGAAGATTCTTTGAATGTGGAAGTCACCAAATTGAATGAAGAGAAAAGGTGCAATTCTCAAGTTAAGCAAGCTGTAAGGAACAAACTATACGCAACATTTGTGAGTAGCTCAAACTTAGCTAGTACTTCTGCACCGTCTTCAAAACAGTCTGATGATCAGAAGATTCAAAAACAGAAGGAAAATGTGAAAATGAGAACACTGAAGAAGAATAGTAAATTTCATGCAAACAAGCCTAAGGCTAAAAAATTTCCAATTATTCACGGAAGGAATGTTGAATGCTTCTATTGTGGAAATTCTGGCCATGTACTTGATGATTGCCTTGTCATGAAGAATGATAATGATAGATTTCATGCTAGGACATCTTATGCTAAGAAATCCTATTCTGCTCAAAACAGGATATCCAAATGCTTTTACTGTCATGAAATGGGTCATCTCATGCATGAATGCAAGACAATGGAGTTAGATGACTTTTGCTGCTACTACTGTACAAAAATATCATGCTAGAAATCATGTTCCTAGGAGAAAGAATCTGAATTGCTTTTGTTGTGAGAAGCCAGGCCATAGGGCAAAAGAGTGATGGCATAATCACGGAAAGAAATTAAATTCTGAAATTGTCAAATTCCCTGTAAAACAATTTGCAAAACTTTCATGTTATAACTGTGGGAAGCCAGGCCATAGAGCCGAAGATTGTTGGCATGTTCAAAACAACTCTGCTAAACTCCATGTTACAAAATTCACATGCCATCATTGTGGGAAGCCAGGTCACAGGGCTGCAACCTGTTGGCTGGCAGGATATCAAAACCAAACTGGTTTTGACAAACAGAATTTTTATTCTGTTAACAAGAAATCTCATGCTTATGCACATAGAATTCATGCTAACAAGAATGTGCATAAATCAGATCTGAAAACTGCTCCTAGAAATGTGCTGAGAAAACCTGCTATGAGTAATACTGTTTTGTCCGGACCCAATACTTCCTGGGTACCTGTTTGTGCAAAATAACATTGCTATGCAAGTGTGCCTTGGGACTGAAATAAAAAGGGGTAATGATCCAAGGCACTCAAGAAGAAAAATCACATACTGAACTTTTCAGGTAAACTTTATGCTCTTCTTGTTTTTAGTTGTATTGCATGGCAAGTTAAATCTGTTTTTACATTTTCATTCATCAGTTGCCATGTGCATTATTTTCTGATAATGTATTTGCTGAGAGTTCTGTGCAAACATCAGATTAAGAAGGGTTGACTGTATCTGATGCATACATAGACTAATTGCAATTGCTTGATGATTATGTTATGCATAAACTCTGAAAATAAATTGCGTTTCGAATTTTCTGAAAAATCTAAACTGCATATGTATGTGGCTTGAAATTTGTCTGTTGCATAGTTCATTGAAAATCTGTCTATTGCATTCTGAAAAATCCAGTGTTATTAAAACCGGGTCGGACCGACCGGTTCAACCGGTTCGACCGCCGGCCGGTTCAAAAAACGGTTTGATAAGAGCCTGTTCGGTTTGAAAGTAAAAAACCGTTCAAACCGGCGAAATCGCGGTCGAACCGGTAACCCGGTTTGACCCGGTTCGTTAATAAAAAATCGAAACGAAAAAAAACGAGTTAATTCGTTAAATAAAAAAACCCAAAATCCCTCTTTCTCCCCACGTCCGCCCGCGGTGTGCCCTAACCCTCTCGCGTTTCCCCCCGTCCGACTCTGCTCGCCCGCGGCGCCATCTCCGTCTCCGGTCGCCGACAGCCTCTTCCCTCTCCGTCTCCGGTCACCGGCATCCTCTTCATCTCTGCGAACGCCGAACAGGGCCGGCCGACCGGCTACACCTTCTCCACGCGTCCCCACGTCCGTCGTCGCGAACAGTGGAGGCCGACCGGGCAACCCCTCTCCGTCTCTGGTCGCCGCCCCTCTCCGTCTCTACGAACGCCGAACAGGGCCGGTCAACCGGCTACACCTTCTCCTCGCGTCCCCGCGTCCGTCGTTGCGAACAGTGGAGGCCGACTGGGCTACCCCTCTCCGTCTCCGGTCGCTGCCCCTCTCCGTCTCTGCGAACGCCGAATAGGGCCGGCGGACCGGCTACACCTCTCCCCCGCGTCCCCGCGTCTGTCGTCGCGAATAGTGGAGGCCGACCGGGCTACCCCTCTCCCCCGCGTCCCCGCGTCCGTCGTCGCGAACAGGGGAGGCCGACCGGCTACTTCGCGAAGTCCAACCAGCTGCCCCTCTCCCAGGCTCCCAGCACCTGCGGGGTGTGCCACCAAATCACCCAGCACGGCGGATACAGGTTCGACTATCTCGTCTCCACGCCCTGCAGCCACCTGCTACGTTGTGTGGGGAAGGGGGTGGACTCACTGCTGCCCATATTGCTCACATGTGCATCTACAGGCGTCGTTAATGGGAGGATTTAAGATATAGTTTTTCTTGTTTTAATTTTTTGCTTCGATGATCTAATTGGGATTTGGGAGTATTACATTCTACTTAAATATATATATAGATGGATCATGGTGGTGTTTCATTTTGAAGGAGGGGATCGATTTGCCAATCTGACCTGCAGTATGTACTTTGTTGAACAGGGCCGGCTCAAGTGGAAGCCCTGGGTAGGCTGAAGTCTTCAACTCCGCACCAGCAACGCCGGGCCGCCATCTTCAACTCTGGACCTCAGGTGAGTATTTTGAACTTTGGAGTGATATAAGCTGTGAATAATGCTGGTGGAAGCTTTAACAATTAGTACTTTGTTGAACAATGCCGTCTTCAGCTCCGGGCCAGCAGCAAAGCCCTGTGTTTGTGTGTGTGTTTGTTGGCAAATCAGAACTCTCTTTAAGAATTAGTAATTTGATCTGTGTTTCTTATTTAGGTTTGAATCATAATTATATATATTTAAAATTATTAAAATAAATTATGATATCATAATTATATTATGGTGACGTCACGGTTCAACTGGTTCGATTGAACGATTCAACCGGTTCGAACCGAACCACCTCGTTGACCGGTTTAAGTACCGGTCCGGTTATGATAACATTGGAAAAATCTGATAAGCTGAAATTTGATCCATGCTTGCTGCCCATGTTGAATTATCATGATTGACCTCAATGGTATATAAATGGTAAGTTACCAAAAGGCAGGGAAGTCTATCTGGAGGTTCTTACTATGTGTGAGGCGGTCTTTTAGACCAAGTGCTCCGCCTAGTACCATGGGTCACTTTGCTGGATAGGACAGTCTGAATGTGCATGAATCAAAATCATATGTTCAGTTCTCATGGCAATCATTACATATTTTCAGGGGGAGTTAGTTGCATATCCTTGCATAGCAATTCAATGTTGAGTCTTTGCATGTCCCTGCATACATATAGTGCATTGCATCTCCTCATATTGAAAATGTCAAAAAGAGAGTTTGAATGCATATTGTAAGGGGGAGTCATTGCATTGCATATAGGTTGTCAAATGCATACATGTGTCAGAACTCATTGCATATTCTTTCTTACTGATTTTGTTGACAAACCTTAATCATATTCTGAAAACTTTGAGCTTCACAATCTCTCTTAATAATTGGTATTCCTCCTATCAATTGGTATAATTTGGGTTCAGAATTCAATCAGTCCTTCATGAAGATTTCAATGGACTATCTCGATCATAAATCTGAAAAATTTTGAACTAGAAATCTTCTATTATACAGTTTTATGAATGTCTGAAATAACTCATGTGGTTTAAGTTTAATGTATTCAATGAGTTTGGCTTTAAAATCTCTTAAAAATATCTGAAGCATGTTTAATAAACCTTAACCATT
The DNA here is from genome assembly GCA_022559845.1 of Amorphophallus konjac. Classification (NCBI taxonomy): domain Eukaryota; kingdom Viridiplantae; phylum Streptophyta; class Magnoliopsida; order Alismatales; family Araceae; genus Amorphophallus; species Amorphophallus konjac. Next base: position 11,729,130 of record CM040124.1, read on the forward strand.
TGTTTCATGCTATGTCTTGCAAAAACTTCTGAAATCTGCACTTTTGAATACATGACTTTATTTGGTTAAGTACATGAGATTAATATTGTTTTGAAGCAAATGAATGTTTCTGAATTGTCTAAAGGATAAAGTAATTGTCATAGCAATGATCTTGAACTGAGAAACACATGTCCAAAGGAATGTGTCATGAGGTACCAGAGTTAACTCTGATTTAGATTAATTGAAATCCAGGCAGAGCAATGGCATGCACACTGAGAAATACAACTCACTCATCAAGAAATGATTTGAAATGTGTCATGATATGTAAATGCTAACTCTGTTCATACAAAGCATGACTGTTAGTCACACTAAGTGCTTATGGATATTGGCCTCTGATCAAGGTATATCCTCTAGTTACAAGGTGTGAACTGAACTAGAGTGCTCGCAAAATTGTAGCAAGAAAATTGTTGAACAAATTAAAATACCTGAATATTGATGCTAAAATCAAATTGCTACAACCCTAGACAAATTCATATGACTTCATAATTGCTTGATTTCAATACAGATGCATGTAATTCCGAAAGAAGTCAATAATTTTGATTGTGTAAGAGAAAGGGAGATTTATCAAGATAAATATGAGGGTTTGGTTCATTTTTATTAAACCATAGTTTTAGATATCAATACAGAATTTTATTGATAAACTCTACATACATCATGTTTAAACCATGCTGTTCAATAAAGCTCATTCATAAGCCCTTATAATGGAAGACTTTGAAAACTTATGTTTTAGATTTATGAGATTGATATCTCTCTGAAAATCTGACTGAATTTTCTGAGATTGAAGCTTCCTTAAAAATCTGGCTGAATTTCTTCTGCTCATGTTATTGGTTCATTGACCTGAACTTCTCATTGTTTGCCCATGTGGTCTCCTTCTCATCTATCTCATAAGATTCCACTTATTCAGGGGGAGCATTCCTTGTCATAATGAATCATGTTCATATCATTTGTGACCTTACATTCATATACTCAGGGGGAAGTATTGCATTTCTTGCTGCATCTGCATCTACCATAGTTTATTTTGATTTTACCAAAGGGGGAGATTGTTTGCCAAAGAGGGAGAAATTCACTGAACTTTTATACATGCCTTAATTTCTCAAATTCTTTTCTTTTCGATGAAGTCAAAGGGGGAGAATAATTTGAGTCTTCAGAATGCCTCACATCATCAGAATGACTCAATGTATTGAAAGTGTTGCCATCATCAAAAAGGGGGAGATTGTTGTGCCCCTGTGGTTTTGATGATGGTTTTGATGATTGGTTGTTGATGTGAATTAATCAAATGTTCAGTCATCTTGCTTTGTGCCCCTGTGGTTTTGATGATGGTTTTGATGATTGGTTGTTGATGTGAGTTAATCAAATGTTCAGTCATCTTGCTGCTCAGTTTAGTTTAATATATTTTGATGTTCAGTCATGTTAACTGATGCATAAAGCATTCATTGCTACACTCTGTCTGCACAGTTGTCACTGCAGTGCGTCAACTCAGTGTGCCGATGCGTCGACCCCTTGGTCATTTTTGTATATGTCCATACAGTAATGCGTCAACTCCTTGAGCTGATGCGTCGACGCTTCAGTTCAGTTTCTTCATTTAATGAAGTCTATACATCATCAGTTGATCATCAAGAATATACGTTGCAGCGTCAACTCATTGGGCTGCAGCGTCAACTCATTCAAGTCTGTTCAGCCGTTTGCATCTCATAAAGTTTGTACATCGTGATCATTCAAGTTCACATCAAGTCTGTACAGCCGTTTACTGGTGAAGTCTATACACCAGTCAGTGGAAATTCTATACACTGGTTACAGCATTCTCATGTAGTCAACACATTGAACAGTTCTCCAAGTCTATACACTAAACGTCATTTCTCTAAGTCTATACACTGGCCTGTGCTTCGCCAAGTCTGTACATCGGCCTTGTTCGTTCAAGTCTATACATTGAACTGCGTCTTAGGAAAGTCTGTACAGAGGCTTCGATTTACCAAGTCTGTACATCGGCTTCATTCGCTCAAGTCCACACATCCACAGTGCTTTCACAAGTCTATTCATTCACTTGAGCTTCACCAAGTATATACATCGCTGAAGTCTTCACAAGTCAGTACAGTGCTTGAGCTTCACCAAGTCCATACATTTGTCCTCCTTCAAAGTCTGCACAGCCGCTGGTCTAGCTTCAGGAAGTCTGTACATTGTCCGTCTTCCTTAGCGTCTTGATAGTTGATGTCTATACATTGGCCTCCATGCTCCTAAGTCTATGCATTACTGTTCATGCATCAGTCTTCATAAGTCTCTCTCAGCGTCTCATAGCATGAGGTCTGTACACTCGAATTGCCCTTGATCTGGTCAAGTGTATACACTCTCTCACTATAGCTTTCAGCTATTCAAGTCTATACACTGGACTGTTAGGCCATGTCTATACACTGGGTCTCAATGTACACACTTATTCATTGTGCTGCTTCACGCATAAAGTCTATACATTGGGCCTAACATTCCAACTCTACACTGAACCTTCGTTCAGTAAGAGGCAAGGAGCGAACGCACAAAACACATAGAATGAGCGAGGGATTATATCAATGCGGTAACTGTGAACTTACAGGTACCAGACAGGCTGGTTTAAACCCGGCGTCCTCTAGGATCACGCGGATTTGCTTGACCCAACGTGATCGAAAGGTTCGGAATAAATTAAACTATTATTCGGCTCTTGTAGAAGCGAAGAATATGTTTAATTTACTTCTAATTGAAAATTAGAAGTTAATGGGCCTTAAACTAGAGTGACTATGGGCCTAGAGGATCACACACAATGGATTCTTGGGTGACGGATTATTGTTATACAAGTGTATGTATTAATTCTTTTTAATTCCGTTTGGAAAGGAGTGTAAATGGAGCTTAATACATATGTATAATAATAGATAGAACATATATACAGTTTCGATCTTTTGAAATTCTTTTCTAAAAAGTCTAAACTCTATATATAGATCCTACGTGAAGCTCATTCGAGCTTCTTCTTTCCTTCCCTTAAGCTAACCAAGCATTAAGCTTAAGGGAGAGGATTAGTCTCCCCCCTTTCTCCCTCTTGCTCTCTCTCTAGAAGGTGATAGAGTCGGGGATAGTCGTGCCGGGGAGGTACCGTCGCTGCGCAAGGGTCCGTGTGGATCTGCTCTAGAGGTCGTACAGTTGTGCGGCTTGATTTCTCTGCATCGGACTTAGCGGACAGCGTCGTTCCGCGCAAGGTGAAACACGCAACCCGTAATTAGGGTCTTAGAAACACCGATTAGAGCATAGATTAAGCTTTCCATAACACCGGGATCAGGCAAATGAAATTTTTGTTATCCGCTGCGTCGCCCGTAGGTGCTGTGCGAAACCTTACATGGGGGAATGAACTGTCTCCTACCTCCCCCTACTGCTATCGCCCATGAAGACGGCGACAATGTTCCATCTCATGATACTCTCCCCCTACCCCCCCATCCCCACCCTCTCTCCCTCCCCCTCTTCCCCTTCTTTCCCTCCCGCCTCCCCTTATCCTCCGACGTGAGAAAACACCTCTGCATAAGATGGCGACGAGGTTCCACCTCATGCTATCTCTCTCTCTCTCTCTCTCTCATCGTCGGATGTCGTCGCCCTCCTCCCAGGCATTGTCAAACACCGGGGACGCCCCCTCTCTATTTCTCTAGTATAATAAAGATAAATTTTGTCTTTTCCTACATATGAATATAGTTAAGCAATCTATGGTTAACATTTTTCTGGATGGAAAGAACGGCGAGGACTAAAAACTGAAATGGAGAAGATTTTAGGAACTTTAAAAGAAATAGTTATGTTTAAAAGACTAATAAGGTGTTTGGTTGCATTTCTTTCTCTTCTTTTTCTCTCAAATTTAAAAATAATAGTAGAGAACTCATCTAACCATGTTTGGTTGTTACTTCCCTAATTTTTAGAGAAGAATCTGACTACGGTCAAATCTCTTTCAAAATAAAAATAACTCTGGAGTAATTTTTTTTTTTAAGAACACGCTCGTCCACGTCGCGACCCCTGCCCCCTCTCCCTCCCGCTCCCTCCCTCCGTTCCTCTCCCCTCCCCTCTTCCGGTCGTGCCCACCTGTCGACAGCGCCCACCTGTGGGAGGAGTCCAGCATCTTCTACACCTGCTGGATCGCCGAGGAGCGAGTACACGATCCCCGCCGAGCACCGCTCCTCCGCTCGACGTCATCGGCTTCACTGTTGCCTTTGTATGTCGCTGTTGTTACCGTTGTTACGGCGGTGCTGCCTGCCACTCTGCTGCTGTAGAAGGACCACCGCCGGTCGGCTCCAAGCCGCTGCCCTTGCCACGCTTGTCTCCTTCATCCGTTGCCGCCTGGGCTGCACGCCCGACCTCCTCCACTGCCGATGTGTCTGTCAATGCCACCGTTGCCATTGCCCACCCCCTTGTGTTGCCCAGGCGCAACACCCACTACCGTCGTGCTCCTGTCATGCCTCCGCAGCCGCTGACAGTGGGGACACGGCACCACTGACAGCCCAGTCGCAGCCGCCAGCAACACTGACTGCCCCTCCGGCAACCTGCCAATGGCGTCGTTACTCCCCCCCCCCCCCCCCCCCCCCCCCGTCGTGCTCTCCATCGCACAAGCCCGCCAACGCCCAGGGGAGTCCCGACGAAGCCACCATCCCCTCCCCTCTCACTGTTCCCACCGCTACGCCACCACCTCCCCGCCGTCGCCGGTGGGAGACGAGAGTGGCGGCGAGGACGGCTCCGAGCCGGGGAGCGGGTACTCGACGGACTCACCCAATGAGTGGCGGCGGCCCGGCCCGGCCCGACCCCGCTGCGGAAGCCCGCTCCCTCGGCACACCGGGCCATGTCGGGGTTCATCATAGCCCAGGTTCGTCGTCTGCCTCAGCCTGCTGGTGAGGGTGAGCCCGCGGCGGAGCCACGTCGACGAAGGGGCAGGGCCACCGGGGGAGCCGCGGGGAGCCTTGGGCGTGGGCCGCCACTGCCGGCGCCGCCACCACAAGCGAACGATTTGGAGGTCTCGCCGGATCCACACCAAACATGTCTGTATAATTTGTAAGAATTATGTAAGTCTTGCCAATCATGTTACATCACTTTTAAAATTTGAGTCAAAAACTCACATAGACTAATTTTTTAGAGAGAAATAACTTTGAAAAAAAAGTGTTCCCAAACACCCTATAAAAGAAAAATAACTTTATTTATAGGGACTAAAAAATAAAAATTCCTTTTCAATTTACATAAAGAACTGAATTCCAATACCATTTCAGGTTTAGTGTCGATTGAATGTAATATGGAGTCATATCAAGGTGTTAAGTCAAAGATCATGGCAGTCACGCCCATCTGCTCTGTAGTCACAGCAGAAAGCCATTCTCGTGCCCTGTCATGTTTGGGTTATATGTTGAAATCTACAAAATCGCAATGTTAGAGATATACAGGCCCCGAGTAATAATCACATAAACCACAACCCACTTAACTGATATGGGACTATTGTCCAAGGACTATGTCCAAATTCCAACACTCTCCCTCACAGTTAAGATGGGCCATGGATATTAATTAGGTAGAGGTGACAAGATAAGAAATATATGGGGCCAAAAGACCAAACCATGCTCTGATACTATGTTAAAATCTACAAAATCACGGTGTTGAGATACATAGACCAAGGGTCATAATCACATGAATCACAACCCATTCAACCGATATGGAACTATTGTCAAGGGACTACGCCCAAATTCCAACATTTTGTGTGTGCTTAAACATATGAGATTTTGTGAATTGCCTTCTTTGAGGCATAGTTCTTTATGGACAATTGGCTCGGTGATTAGAAACTGAGGAACATGGGATGAGGGTTTTGAAACCTAATGCCCATGAGCGGCGCGGATGGTGCCGATCCCACTCTCGCACACTGGAAGAGTGAGATCGAACCCGCAATCTCTCATCAAGGGAGGCGGTGACCACTGAGCTACGAACTCGGGTCTTCAAGACATGATTAGTGGAACAGTCTGTTCACTAATCCACATAAATCAAACATTAAGGATGGGTCAGTGTAAGGATACGACAGCAATGGAAAACAGATACCATACGGCGAGTATCATATCATTCATGTTCCATTCCGTGAAACATTTAGTCCTCTGCGCCTTACCTTGAGTGAAGATTAGGAAACCCTTTGCCCCACTGAAAAAGGGACCCTATCTAGGATTCTTGCTTTCATGTTAAAAACTTGATCTTATTAACCTCCCCTCCTTCTCCCTCTCTCTACGCTCAAAAGAGGCACCTATGACACCCAACATCAACCTGCTCCATTGGAATGTCATGACTTGGAAAACTTCCATTACTTTGTTCCTATATGCCTCTTGAAAATGACTTCATCAATGGGATGGAAGAAATGACAACATTCACCATCATCTGCAGCAAAGCATAAGGGAAAAGCAGGAGCCTATTTACAACCCGTACATCATCATATTTGTAAGAGAAACTCAGCAGGCAAAGTGTATATGCTGATCGTGTCTTGTAGACTAGCTCTGAGAATCAAGTTTGCATAAGGTGTTCTTTTGGAGGCTGGTACAAGGCAATTGAGTAATCTGTCTCTGGATCTTTATATTTCTCTTTGGAGATCATTTGTCCTGGTTCTCATGGACAGGCAGGAAAAGTTTGCCATTCTCCTTCTGATTTAATCTTTTCAGTACGTAGTGCATGGTCAAAAATTGTACCAAGCAGTCACAATAAATTCACAAGGTAACTTTTTCTTTTCTGGAAGGCAAATTCATGAGGTAACACCTAATAAATAAACAACTTTTCAGTAAAAGGCCAGTTTAGTGGCACCCTTCACTTTGTGTTGGTTTTACGTGGACATATGTACCATGGGAATTGCCTCTACCCAAGCATAGCCCCACTCTGCCCCTGTTGGTTGGTACATGTTATTCGTAAATTTTGATAGATATGAATAAGGATGGATTACAACATAAGCTGGGATAACAGAAGGATGATTAGAAGCACCTTGCAAACCCGACACTTAGTTTCCGCATAAACCTGAAACTCACTACATAATAATCCATACACCCACACCACATAATAAAACAGCTCCATCCAGCTCTAGTAACCACATAACAAAAGTAAAAATTGGTTGTTGTACCTCAGTCCATCACCGCAAATTTTCATTAGTCATCGTTTCCTTCAGATAACCTTCATTCTAACACTTGCCTGCTAGAAAGGTGCAAGGACTGATTCTTAAGTTTAAGAGCGTATTTGGACAAACATAATCTTGAGGAGATGTATGGGCAGATGAAACTTTTTGAGGGTTGTATAAAATGGAAAGCCTAGAAATAAGATGATGCTCAGTTAATTAGAAGAATGATTATAGTGATTGGTAAACTAGAAAACACTGACATGAGATCCAGAGAGAAAACCAAGATGGAGATGGTATGACACTATGATCATCACCAGCCTTACCCCATCAAGGAGTTGGCTAGATCCAAGTAACGGGAGTTAAAGTGGCACCAACACTTAAAGTTGAGGGAGACCTGACAAGATGATTGGCAATGCCCAACACAAATCAACTGCAACACCAATCAATACCAGGCCCCAAATAACAATTAAACAATACAAGGAAACTAGATCCAACTTAAAAGACTTACGGAGGTAGGTAAGCAATAAGCAGAACTTAGGAGAATGCTGAGATCACAGATTTTGGGCCATCAGTCTGTTATTCATGGTGTATCTTGTTTCATTGCTTCCTTACTCCCATCAACCTTGTTGTCACATATATCATGTCCGAATTTATCATTGTGAATCTATTTCTCAGAGTGCTCAAAATAATATTTCTCACTTATTGCTTACACTAGTCATACATCTCTTGCAGTAGTTCCCTTATGCGTGCTTTCGAAGTAATTTTATATCTTTTTAGTTTTTAACACTTATTCTCAATTTTTTATTATACATAACATGTAATTTTTTGTGTATGTCTCAAGAGACCTTCAGATACAGCTCAGATATCTGGGATTTGATCCACATGTTATGGACCCAGAGTGATGCAAAAAGAGATGATTCTCCTATTTCACTAGAAGATCTAGCTCTTTCCACTAACAAATAAGTTTTTTTTTTATGACGGGAAACCTAGTGCAATGGTACTCGGGTGTACAAGGAGTGTGACAGACCTAGGTTCGAGCCCAGCAGACATCCCAACTCAATGTGCATCCCTTTTTCCCAAGGATAGCAAACCCCAGAAACCCCCCCCCCCCCCCGAAAAAATTGGGAGGCTTAGAATTGAAAATTTGATAGAGTGCTAAGTGAAAAAAGAAAAGGTTTAAGAGCTCTTGATCTTTAAGAGACTGAGCAGGTACCCAGAAGTAGCGGACAAATGGTAAACCACAAAAGAAGAAAGTTATCGCCTTAGTGATACTTATCCATAACTGAGTCAATCATTACAGCATCAAACATTCGCAGCCTGATACACTTTCAGGTAGCAGTAATACAACAAAACTTGTCACTCTATAATAAGATCAATATGCAATTCAGGGACTAAGTAATCTACGGCAAAATAAAAGCTGCCTTCTCATACAAGCTATCCCTTGTCTAAACCTTGGACACACAACTGGAACTGGCATCAGTAAATGACAAGTGAAATTTATAACTTATTCTTTGATCAAAAAAGACTATGGGATTCTTTTATTAGATCAACTGTACAGGATAGGACATGTACAAAAATGCTGCAAAAGAGCAACCACTTATTATGAAACAGTAACAGCCTTACCGCTTCACTTTACAGTAGAATCATCTATTGTAATTGAATTACAGAAGCTAGCTTGACATTTGATGAATTGTTAAAGCATCCAAGTGTGACTGTTGGTAATTAGGCAAGTATCGCAGATAGTATCCGTATACAGTGTACTTGAGAATTCTGGGGGCGAAAATGAGAGAAAAATGTTAAAATTTAAGCATTGTTGAAACCACCATAAAAGAAACCCAAATAATCAAGTAATAAATGTACGATCATGAATGAAATCACCTTCATCATTTGCTGAAGAAAGGAACAATGAAAAGTAGATAAATGTCACGAAGGAGAGGGCGATCTTTCAGTCCACATTTGCAGGTTTTATCAATGCCTGAAATGCAACGAATTTCAACATACTGTCTTCCACTTACTCAAGAAACTTCCAAATAGATGGAGATAATAAGCAATGGGCTTACATCAGCAAACCGAACCTGGCCTTTCTTCAACACAGATGTTTTCACCATAGCTTCCCACTTAGGATCAGTGCGTGTTGTTTGGGTAACCTGTTTCTTCATCTGCAACTGAAAACCGAAGAATGACTGTGGAGCAGGATTCTTCGATGAGATGGAAGGCAATGTACGCCAGAGCCAGGACTCTGAGGGTGCTTTAGGCAGAGGAGGGGGAAGAAGAGGCTGAAAACTGCCACTATCATTCTTCCCTTGATCATCAGCTTCTAAAGGCTGTTGACCATCGAAAACATGGTTTTGTCTAGAGTTCGCTGTGTTATCCCTCTGTTCCAGAGGACTGGATAGATCAAGTGAGCATGGTGGTTCCTTAGCATCAACAACTTCAGAGACTTTATGTTGTAAAGCGTTATCTTTGCAAACTCCCAAGACGAGACTTGTTTCAATTCTCTGACTCTCCCATCCAATTTCAGAATTTTTATCCATACAATTAGCCAGACTCTTTATGTCCAACGAAGACACAATGGAATCACAGTTTTCCAACACTTGAACAGAATCCACATAAACAGTTTTCTCAACCACGGGGCTCACGGGGCCAGATGACTTCTTGCTGTTCAGATGAGGACTTATCTCCCTGTATTCTCCATCATCTTTACCACATGGCTCAGATGAAGCATACCCCTCGCTGGTCCGATTCTCACATTTAGGAACACCAAGAAAGGCCTTCCCTTCATGGAAGGGAGATGGCGGCATGTCATTCCGGTAAGGGGAAATGCCGCCTGCGGTGGATCGCCTGTAGGGGGAGGACCCATCGGGTGTCTGGGAATCACTGGAGTATGAGAGCTGGTTAGACTCACTAGTAAGTTTGCTCCCTTCTTCTCCCATTGCCTGGCGCTCTCGCCTTAACTTGTACTTGTAAACTTCTTCCCATGTTTGCTGCGTGACAAAAACAAGCCAGTTCAAGCAATGAAACAACAAGACAGAAACGCCAGATGAATTGGTCACCATGATTCACAATCTCACCTCATCATCTAAAGGGCCATGGTGCGATCTCCTAAGCTGGGAACTACGCGTACGTGCTGCCGGCAATGGCATGCGGCCCCTTGCCTTCATGCCGGGGACGGGGTTCAGAAGGCAAAAGGAACCCTTTAAACAGAATCTGGAAAGCAAGCCGCACCCCTTCATCGGCAGGCGGTCGCCGTCGTTGTAGTCGCCGTCGTCGCTGCTGTCTTCGCCATTTCCCACATCCAATTCATGGGTTATCCGGGGATAGGCTGAAACAAAACTAGGCCTTTGCTGTAGGGGCAGGGGGGCAGCCGGGCGGCGGAGCTCCCCTCCGATCCCAAGCACCCGTCTCGGTGGCGCACTGCTGGCCGCCGCCGCCGGCTTCCTCGGGGCACACTGCGGCGATTCCGTCGCCATCGCCTGGGCGGCGGGGAGGAACCGCCCCATCATGAAGTCGCGGACCTGTGGATCGGTCGAGAATCTGCCGGAATGTTCCCAGCCTTCCGTTCCACCGGTCATCCCGCTTATGCTGCAGTTCATGAAGAAGGACTCCGTCCGGGAGAAGGTGTCCAAGGCGTCGGAGAAGGCGTCCTCTTCTTCGTCCCCCTCGTTGTTGACGCTACGCTGTTCTTTAGAGATTGGTGTTTCTGCCGCCGGTTCCACCATCGGCTTTGTCAGCGCCTTCCCTTTTGTCTCCTCTCTGGAACTCCGCAAGGTTTTCGACGACGTTCCATTGCCAGCAGAAGAAGAAGAGGTGGTAGTCGGAGCAGTTGTTGGGCTGGCGGTGCTCGTGTGCATGGAACTGGATGAAGAGATTGGAGAAGATCTGCGCACGGAGGCACTATTGTTGGCTGAATTGGAGGCGTCCGTGCTAACGGTTTCTCCCTTCTCGTCGGCAGGGCGCCTGGGGATCCTTCCGGGCGGTGGCTTCGGAGCCACCGCCGGCGGCGGCTGAGCAGGCCTGGCAGAGGAATCCCCGACAACGGAGCCATCTTTGGGACGCCCCGGAGACTGCTCCCACACAAAAGGCACCACGCCGGGGTTCCTCACCGGACCCGACTTCAGCTCCAACTTGTAGAAGGGGAGCGAGGACCTCCGGAGCCTCTCTCTCGAGACACCCCCCTTGCCGACCTCTGCTCTAGAAGTGGCAGCGGTGGCGGCGCTGGCGGAGGAGGAAGACGGGGGCGGTGTGGGAGGAGGTGCGGCGCCGAAGCGGCGGACGGAGATGAAGGGGGCGTTGAAGTCAAGCTGCTTGCCCTCCATCGACTTCCCCGGCAAACTTCTCCCTGCTCCTCTCCCAGCACCAAAGACCCCAATTTGACGGAGGAGAACAAGGCAGGGGAAGGTAACTAGCGGCAAAGAAGTGAGCTTTATCACCAAAATAGAGAAGGGCCGGTGGGAGGTCAACTGGGCAACCAGAAAAAACGGAGTAGGGAGAAGACTATGACGATATATAACAACCGAAGGCGACGGAAAGGGAGATCAGATCGAGATTCCCCGGTGGCGTCCAGGAGTGGAGAAGGGGCGAGTTTGGATCGGCCGGCGGGCAGCGAAGGGAAGGGAAGGGAAAGGAAGATGCTGAGCACAGAGTGGAAAGGACGCGAGGTCGCGTGGGGTTGCTCTTGAGGAACGAAGGGGGCCGAAGAACCGTGGGTGTGGGGGAGGGAGGGGAGAGGTACGCCTTTGAGGGGGGACGTCTGAACGGGGAGGTGGCACGGGAGGGGGGTAGTAGCAGACCAGCAGTAGTAATGGTGATATGGTTATGCTGGTCTGCGGCTGCTATCGTTGGCTTCCTGGTGCCTTCAAGAGCGAACACGATTAACGGTGGAGAAGATGAAGGAACTGTGGAGGGGACCCCTCCCTGTACTCCCCGCTATCCTCCAAAAGCTGAGACATGGAATTTTTTTCCCTGCTCTTTCCTTCTCTCTCTGTTGGTAATTAATCAAACATTTTTTAGTAAAAAACCTTTCTTTTCCATCATCCTTCTTGTTAACACACTAACTTAAACATCAAAGCCTGGGGGCCTCACCTTTCCTTTTTCTTGAAAATTATTCACCTTTCCAACTGCCAAAACTACCTTTCCAACCCGTTAGTCTCATGAACAAGAACAGGTAATTTCATCACTTGACTTGCATCATCTTTTTAATTATTATCTTATAACGAGTTATAAAAATTGAAAAGTCACAATAAATTATATGCCCACGAGACATGGTTCACCTAACAATTAGAACTTGCCACTACTCCCTCTTTCTTGCTTATTTATTATAAAAATAAAAATAAAATAAATAAGAAAACTATATAATCTTACCCTACCGACCTTAACAGAAATCATATCTACCCTACTCGATTCCAAATAACTCACCCTATTTTATATAGAGTTTTTTGTATGAAAACTATTATTAAAAGTGAATTTATAAAAAAATCATTCATAGAAATGTATTAGCATGTATATCACTGAGTTAATTCAAATAGTGTATAAATGTCATTTAAACGTGATTTTATTACAAGTTATTGATAAAAAGAAGTGATATACATGCAAATAAATATGACATTTTTACACAATTCAGATTACACAGTGATATATCTGCTAATATATTTTTAAGAATAATTTTTTTGTAAATTCACTTTTAACAATGGTTTCCATGCAAAAAAACCTTCTATATATGTTATCAAACTCAATTAGGTAGAATAAGACGAATAACTCACCTACCCGACTCTAATTAGATTATTAAAGATGTCCTTAAAATTTTATATATTTGATTTTATGTATTTAAAATATCGTATCGTCTACCATATCTTTAGAATTCGAGTAAAATCGTGAAAATGTTTTTAGATCATCTTGATTGGAGTCGGTAGGCAATCGCCATCGTGGTTGTCGCATGCGGCTTCATAATCCAGACAAAGATATGTGTCATCACTTAGCAGTTAGCACACCGCATAAGTACGAACTACGAAGAAAGTTGTTCGTGGGCACACGAAAGGCCGTCTCCCACGAAAGCAACATATTTGAAACATGCATGGATTACAAGAAACAAATGCATAGTTCTCCTCTGTTATAAATGCCTCATAATTCGTACTTCCAAACATTTACTTCAATGCAACTTTATTGTGTCCATTCATTAGTTTGAGATTTAGGCTTCGTTTGACAACCATACGACAGAGCACTTTCGCAAAAACTCTTCCAGCCGTACTTTTAAATGGACAGTCGAAGAGAATTTGTCATCATGAATAATCTCATAAAACTAGTGTACGGTTCATTCCGGAGATTACGAGAATCGGACACTTCTGTGACTGTGTTTTCTCTCCTCTGTAAAAGTCATCTTCACATGAATCAAGGTGGCCATTTCTCATTTGAAATAGATTAATGATGGTCCGGAGATTATGACCCAAAAGCCCGGGCCGCAAGTTTTGCCAAACTCAGCCTAAATTAAATGGCCGACATATCTATATTGTCATGGTGTCTTTTTTAAGTTAGAATTAATTGGTTTAGTTTGATGATTAAAATGTTGATGTCAAGATTCGTCGACTAAGTGATCTGTATCGGATCGAATATTCTATGATTCATTATGATTCGCCCAAGTTATAATTAACTCGATCCGACTCGACGTGTATTATCTTCTCTCTCTCTCTCTCTTCTTCTGTGACTTGGCCCGACTAGATCGATCCTAAAGTGATTCGTAACGTATCAAATTTTTTCAGATACAATACGATACATCCGAATTAATCTGAGTCAGATCAAATCGACAAACCATGATTTAAGTATCTCTATCCATTATCCTTAATCTAATTATCTCTTACGTAAAACCACGCAGCCACAGCCACGTGAGAATCTCAGCCATGCATAGATTATAAAATTTCCTGGCGACTCGAACGTTCCTTCACCATCTTGTTCTAACATGTAACATGCGGTCACTTTAGATTAATAACTTGCAATCTTGCACCACTCTCCCTCCACGCCCGTAACGAAACGGCAAATCACAGTCAGAACTTGACACAGCAGGATGCACCACGGAAATCTGCACGTGAAGTCTACTTTACAGTTCAACTCCACATGGTATTTAAATCTCTCCTTCACATGTTCTCCCCTTTCAATGCCTCATCAAAGAGCTACAGATTCAACATCACCTTAAATCTCGTAATCAATAGTTTTACATATCTTTGCTCGTGTAGTCATCTCCTATCACCTTCAAAGAGACGCTTTGAGTAGATGTTGAGATGTATTTTCCAGAGCATCAACTTCTTGCCTCCCATTCCCCTCTCCCTAGTATCCCCCTTGACCTGATATCTTTGTACGAAGGGATGGACCATCCATAGCAGGACCATCCATAGCATCTATGCTCATGACACATCCATTTGAGTTGTGTTAAGCGAAGGAAAAATAAAAACACGGTCGAGCATCACAAGATCTAACTTTCTTATATTTTTTGTATGCCAAGTCGATATTAGAGAGAACACAATTGAACTCGCACTTACCCGAAGTACGGATTTCTCAATGTCCGAGGATTTTTCTTTGAAGAATATTTTGAAACAAGGGAAATGTTTATTACCCGCGTACGTAGGAGGGTAAACTTATTATCTGTTCATATCTCTCGTTAGATCACGTACGTAGTGTGTGGGTCTCATTTTTTTGTTAATTTTATACATATTTTAATGATATTATTAATACTATAAAAGTGACAAATACTTATTTAAAAGTAAAAAATCCATAGTTTTTTCTCACACTCATTCTCCCTTAACCGAGGTGGAGTAAGTAATTTGATGGGTAGGAGTCGAATAACTCATCCTACCCCGGAAACAAAGAGGGCCTCAGAGAATAGTACTATATTGAAAACGGACTAAAAATATAATGTGATTATAATTGTGATATTCTCTCTATTTAACACTTTAAGATTTTGAGTTACATGATACAATCTCATAAAATTTAATAATATGAGTTATATTATATTATATAGTATCTAAACCAGATTAAGTCTATACAAATCAACGATAAGATGAACATTATTTAAAAATTGCATGCAATGAAACTATACATATAAGCGTGATGACCAAAAGTTCCGTTCGCACGTGAAGTACTCTAGCAACTATAATAAAATATGCCAATATATCGGGCCAAGCGCCAATAAGAATTTCATAGCAACTCACGTGCGCACTTCCACTTCCCACTAGGTTGCCCCTAACGACTCATAATTTAGATGCAGAATGTGGGCATGCATGCAGCGTGCATCATTCACACACACCCACACGTGAAGTCTTCTTTACATTCCCAACTCCCGAAGATTAAAAAAATCCCTTTCACGTGTCACGCCTTTCACGGCCATCAACCAGGTAATGATGCAGAATCGTCAAATTTATGGAGCAATAATCTTGGATATTTTACCAGCGAGCCATGGGTCTTGGACTCTTGATAACATTTCAACTCAGATTTATCGACTCTATTATATGTATCGCATCAGAATCATTCTGATCTGATACGATATGTCCGAGTCATATTAGACTCAGGTCGACTCGATCATCTCCCATCTCATCCGATAATCCTTTCTTCTCCTATTCTGACGTCCTCCCGTCCTGACGGTAGTTTCTTCCCCCACACCAGCGGCCCCTCCACCCCGGTAACCCACCCCGGCACTCCCGCCCCACCCTCGACAGTCCCTCACCGCGACTGACAATATCTCTTTTGGCCGGATCATCGTCGCCACCGCTAGATCCTTACTGTCACCGTCGGATCCTCGCCGGAACACACTTAGAAGGTCGAAGAGAATGGTAGAGAGGGAAGGAGGAGCGACCCGATCCGAGTCGTCCGGATCATATCTCGAATTTTCGTAGATCCGAGTAAATATGTCCGAGTCACTCTCACTCGGACCGAGTCGACGAATCATGATTTCAACCTCCCTATAGTATGTCATATTTCAACTGGGCTGGACTGCAAGGTGGAGATGAAGCCGGGGGAGCGGGTGCAACTGTGTGCAAGTGACGACGGACCTCCTACAAGGGCAGCACCAAGCGGAGCACACTATTTATATATATATCGTCAAATCGATGCAGGTCTCAACTCCTCCACCAATGCTACGCTTAAAGCCACACTCTTTACAGCCTGTATTGCTACCACCACCGCCACCATCGCATTGCAATGGTTATGGTGGCCGTCGTCAGTTATCCAGCTCTTACTTATCACCATGTCACCACCGCCACATGCTATCACCTCATCCATCAATGGATGTAGCAGCCAACCTCATGTTGCTAGACTTACATGGCCCGAATCATGCATGGTTTGCCGGATCTCATCGCATCGACGCGTATCGACCAAGTTAGATCTCGTCGGCCAAAAAATTAACACGTCGGCACGCGCAGGCATTGTGCTATCTAATACCTTTTTAATATAAAATTTTTAGTATTAATTAAAAATCAATCATTAACTGAAAAAACATTCTCAACGTGATACAAAACTCTTTTCCACCTCAAAAATTATCTAACACCTTTTTTAGACCGTCTCCTGAATACAAATCTCTTCTCCACCTCAAAAAATTTGTATTTCTTTAGTTAAAAGAACTTTAATTAATCCCATTAATGTATAGTTTATAGGGAGTCCTCAAGGGATGTCCGAGATACTGTTTTCAGCAGTGGTCCAAAATCACTTCTTTATCAAGAAGGATTTTGTGATCATTGGCATCCCACTTCGCTTTATCATGGGAAAAGAAATCCTTTTTTATGAGAAAATGGTTTGAAGAGGCGAGATCTCGCACTTGCATCCTGAGCGGGCTGTGGATCACCTGAAGATGAACTGCAAGACAGGGAAACGTATCAGAGGGCCCAGGGGGCTTCCCTGGGGTAAAACCCTCCGATGGCTAAGTCAGTAGAGCTGTGGCGGAAGTAATAATGGGGAGGAGAAAAGCTAGCGCGCGAGATTCCTCTCCACCAGAGGGTGAAGCGGATTGCTCAGGAGTTAGGGTATTTGAGTACCTGAATGGCCCTCTTCTTCCGTCGGAGGGTAGCCCTGGTTTAAATAGTGTGCCGCCTTCAGGAGTCCTGCCAGCTGAGGGGTCTCCGACGGGAGTTACACTACAAGAAAAATCGCGGATAGCGACCGACCTATCGGTCGCTATTCAGTCGTAGATCGGTCGCAAATCTACATTGCGACCGAACAGACACTATATAGCGACCGAATATGTCGGTCGCTATATAATAGTCGCTATATAACGACCGACATAATTCGGTCGCAGTATCAGTCGTTATCAGAGACCGATTATAATCGGTCGCCTGACCGGTCGCTAATAATTCGGTCGCTATTCAGTCTCTATTCGGTCGCTACATTTGTTGTATTTTAAAAAATAAAATTAACCTATCGGATTTATTCGGTGGCTAGTCGGTCGCCAGTCGGTCGCCAAGTATAATTATTTAATAAAAGAAATATAACGTATAGTCGCTATTCGGTCGCAATTCAGTCTCCATGCGGTCGCTAATTTTGCATTATTTTTTTTTTAAAAATTTATTTAAACTGATAAATAAATTACCTGATAAATAACAAATTCATAACATAAATATAAAATCAACTACACAGACAACAATATCGACAAATCTCAAATTCATCACATACAAACACCTGATAAATAACAATTTCATAAAACAATAATAAATCAACTACACGGATCACAATCTCCACGAACCTCAAATTACACACAATTAAAATAAAATCACAAATTAATCATACATCCATAATAATAAAATGACAACATACACAACTAAAATAAAATCACAAATCCTCCACATATGTCTCATCCTGGTCGTCGTCTCGTCCAACATCATCCTGGTCGTCGTCTCGTCCAACATCTCGCGACGGATGATCCTGTATATCATTTAAAAAAATTATAATCAAATCCTTAATAAAGAAATCAAGCATTAACAAGACTTAATAAAGAAATCAAGCATTAACAAGAGTATGCCAATAGTTTAAGCCAGCTCATTTTCATATATATAAATACACACACACAATATAAGTTCAAATTTCATCTTGTATTTTAAAAATGAAGTTTGAGCGCCGAGCTCAAACCGGGCATCCGATTTGGATTCCGTCAGTTCTGACAAGTCACTTTCATCTCCCCGGTCGTATTGGAATGATCGGCACGGCCATCCGACCGGTATTTCGAATTTTAGACCCCCGGACCCGTCCTAACAGTTCATTTGAACTAAGTGTATTTTAAAAATGAAGTTTGAGCGCCGAGCTCAAACCGGGCATCCGATTTGGATTCCGTCAGTTCTAACAAGTCACTTTCATCTCCCCGGTCGTATTGGAATGATCGGCACGGCCATCCGACCGGTATTTCAGATTTTAGAACCAAATGTCCCGTCCTAACAGTTCATTTGAACTAAGTGTATTTTAAAAATGAAGTTTGAGCGCCGAGCTCAAACCGGGCATCCGATTTGGATTCCGTCAGTTCTGACAAGTCACTTTCATCTCCCCGGTCGTATTGGAATGACCGGCACGGCCATCCGACCGGTATTTCAGATTTTAGACCCCCGGACCCGTCCTAACAGTTCATTTGAAATAAGTGTATTTTAAAAATGAAGTTTGAGCGCCGAGCTCAAACCGGGCATCCGATTTGGATTCCGTCAGTTCTGACAAGTCACTTTCATCTCCCCGGTCGTATTGGAATGACCGGCACGGCCATCCGACCGGTATTTCAGATTTTAGAACCAAATGCATAAGTTGCTGCTTCTCGCTGCCTCCATTCAGGTTTGTTAATGTTTTCTTCTATGAATGGCATAACAAGAGGCACAATGTCATCTCCCACGGTCCGTGCAACCAAGCCCAAGCATGTTCCTCCAGCCATTGCAAGATTCCAAACTCCTTCATCCTGATCTTGGTCGTCTTCTTGCTTAAGGAGTGTCTCCAACAGCATAGGGACAAGCGCAGGTAGTGCCTGCTTGATAAAATAAAAGCAAGGGGTGTCAGAATCAGCAGAAAAATCCCCTCCATATTCATCTAAGATGTCAATCTCTTCATCGCATATTGAGCTCCAGAATTCAATAGCTTGTAGAGCAACAGGTTCCTCATCTTCCCTCACAGCTTTTGCAGTGATGTTAAATATGTCCTGCATATACGATGCAAGCTTCTCATAATACATGGAGGATATGGAGACCAAGCATTCGAATGCAGCCTGCCGTATCTTCACCTCAGGGGACAGAGTAGCTTCACAAATGACTCTCATGATATAATCCCTCTCCATATCATTCCCGAAGTTTGCCTGAGCAAATCCCAAAGAATTATGCAGAGCTCGAGTTGCAGCCAGCCTAACATCAATGTTTCCCTCAGAAGCACTCATGCCTTGAACAACCGCTGTCAATATCTTATTGACTTGCTCTTGATCAACTTCATCAGGGGAGACTTCTTCACACATGTAACCTAGGGTGTCCAAAGTTGCTTGCTTAACATCTGGCTGAAGTTGGTGAATATTTGACAAGAGAGAACTGATAAGTTCAGGCCATTGATTTTGAGGCAACTCAATACCAGCAATCTTTGCAACAACTTGAGATGCAGTAGATCTTGCATCAATCACCGGTGAAGAGAGAGTCTGTAGTAAACATCCTTTGACCTGGGCCCTAACAGCTACATCCAATGATAACCATCTCTGCACATGCTCAAATTTTCTGTGTTGCTCCTTTGCATCCAGGGCATTTTTGAGAATCAAGCCTGCCAATTTACGGCTAACAACAGGCTTGTCATTATTTGCTAATTCACTCGAAAGAGATAGCAAGAACCCAGTAACATTTTGATCCTGAAATTGTTTTAAACTTTCCTCAGCATGCTTGCGAACCGCTGAATCTATTGACTGTGCATTCAAAAGAACTTGGGTAACTTCCATAGCCATTTCTGTATGGTATCTTCTCCGCCTTTCCCTTGCAGGGATACAATGAATGTGTAACGGGCTTTGAATTCAGAAAGATAATATGGAGTTCAATCAAACCCTAGAAAGTGGAGGGAATGCAATGAATGTGTTTTCTTCTGAACATGATCAAAGTCCAACATCTTCAAAACTAGATTTTAATAGCAGCAGAAAAAGGACCGGGTTGTGTGGCAGCAGAAGAAACTTTCAGTTGTAGCAGTGAGAAAAAAAGGTTATGGCAGCAGGGAACAAAGTCCCTGATCTTGCCACAGAGAACCTGTGTGCTCCTTGCTCCGCTCAGATAAAGTCTGCATGTTGTACCAGAGATGAAACCTCATCGTGGATCTGATGCCATATTAGAATATGAGAGTGGGTAGAATAGTTGAGAGTACTAAAAATCTCCCTATTAGGGCTATAGACCAATATATATATACAGGTGCACGAGATGATTTCTGATGCAAGTGAAAATAGGACTCATATATAAATCTACATAGAACTACAATGCTAATATAAGGACTAGCAGTCCTAATCTAATAAGGATATACAACATACATAATCTCTCTAACAGCATCAGATAACCAAACTAGTTCCAGTGATAATAGGCGTTCTCCGTTACTTAATCATATTCTTTTTAAAAAAGGATGATCCACTTGAATATAAAAGCTGAATAAAGTCGATTCAGCTGTTTGCACAAAACTAGTATTTTCTAAGTAGCCAGTCCTCTTGCTATTTACCGCCGAGAAATCACTTAATCATGGATGAAATGTGCTTGTAGTTTACCTGATCAATTAGGATCGATGTTGAGACTTTATTAACTTTTCCAACCAAACATGTTGCATCATATTCCTGCAAAAAGAAATGCAGAAAGTAGATATCACTCACAGAATTATCAAAAACTAAGTTGCAGTGCATGGATTAAAACTATTCAGAGCAGTAATCTACAAAAACTCAGAACCACTGTTCAAGTGACAAGATTATCTAAGCATTGCTTTTGGAGTTACTATATTGTTGAATATAATGACAAGAATGTTACCTCCCAATCAGATGTGTTGCTACCCAGATAGTTTGAGAAAGCCTTCTGTCCCCAAGGGCAGTTGACAGGATTGCATATTGGTGCAAAGGCAGAAACAGACTGCAATAGAACACATAACAAAAATGATGCTGTTAATAACATTCAAGGAAATAGGCTTCTATTCACCGCCGATACCATCCACGTGGAAACCTAGCAAAGAGGCACCTTGTATTTATCTGGATTTTTCAGGTACATTGTCAAGGCTCCATGCCCACCCATTGAGTGACCAGAAAGAGATGCACGTGAAGTGTCAAGCTGTGGAAAATTTTCTTTAAGAAGCTTTGGCAATTCCTTAACAACATAGTCATACATTTGCCAGTTTTTCCACTTCTCTTCTGTCGCATTTAAGTAAAAGCCAGCTCCTGGTAAAGCATATTTAAATAATGAACAAAGATGGCAAACATTCAGGCATAGGGCACTCAGCAAAGGACACAATTCTTAAAATGTTTCCTTGAAAGGAAGTTCCCAAACGGTAGTCTACCAAAAAAATCCCAAAAATGGAGAGTCACTATTATAAACAGTGTTTAAATGATGCTCTGCTAATTACTAATGATAGCAACAGATGAAATGAAAAAACACGAGAATACAAAAGGTAGACGTGCTCCATGTGTAAAAGGCTCGTCAAGTCAGAAAGGACACAGCAGAAATCTTTGCTTATAACAAAACTTAAGCAGAAAAGATAATTGTAACCCAACATCAATACATGTTCATCCTTTGTTTAGCAATCTGTAATGTTGAAACATTTTTGCTGCCTTATGAAGTTATGATGAAGTTGTGAATACAGACACAAGCATCTGCTCCAAAGAAGATTGTTTCAAAGCTCCAACATCATCTTTATAGAGTCTTTGGTCCTTATGGGGAGAAAGAAACGATAAAGTCTTTAGGAGGGAAGCTAAAGCTCCAAAGAAGATTGTTTCTTTTATTTTGAAAAAAGTGAGTGGGCTTCGGTTCTATGTAAAGTACACTCACGCAGTTCCTCCTTTTTTGTTTTGTTAAGGGGGAGTGGGTGCCACATCATCTTGGTGTGGATTTTGTCAAGGGATTTTTGGGGAACATTTTGATCATACTTGTACATCCCTCCTTTTTTGATTTAATACAATTTCACGATACCAACCACTTTCAAAAAAAAATGACCGTAAGAAGTTAAATGAATGGCTGGATGAGAGGAAGACAAAGTGGCAAGAGAGGTTGGCCTCGCGCAATCCGGGGTGGGGGGGGATCTCGCGTGTGTTGGGCGCGATCCCCGCACGTGGGAATCGCACCCAACACGAGCGTACACACTAGGCATATCCCCTAGTCCACACACACCGTCTGAAGAATGTACATTATTTTTTATTTTCTTTCTCTATTAACTTTTTTTTAATATCACACTTTTGACCTCCATGAATTTAGGCGTGCGAAGGCTCACAGCACAATCCCATTCTTACTTATTTGGCCATCTAACCTACAGTTTTATGCTCCAACAGTTTGAAACATGGTAACAGGAAATCCGCCATCTAAACCATAGCAAATTTAATCTTTATAAGGAACCTATTAAGGAGGGACAGAGTACATTCCATTTTTGCCTGAAATAATGGAAGAACTTAACATAAAAGATGGCAAGAATTTACACATACCTACACCAAAATCCCAGCTATCTGCCTCCCCTTCCACACTCCCCTTCCACATTTAGGCCTCCTGAACAATGACAAGAAAAGCATCATAATGATGTTGCTATAATTACTGTTATAAAATGGCTAGCCGATCTCATGACCAACCATAATAATGAGAAAGTAGAATTGCAAGTTGAAACTTGTGTCTGGGCTAAAAATGCCATTGAAGAACTAACTTTCTTGGTGACATTTAGGTTAAACAGTCAAGCCTTAAACACGAGGGGTAACCTACAAACCAATAGAAGCAGGTTCAAACTTTTGAAAACTTATGAAATATTACCAAGAACAATCGTCATCAGCTGAAGTTTAAAAAAAACTGGGAAATTAATATCTAATTTTTAAGAAAACACTCAGATCACCCATGAATAACAAGCAATTCTTGATCTCTGTTTAAAAAATAACAAAAATAAACATTCATTTTCAGAAAAATGAAAGACTATGGCAGAGGTTCTATTATCTAGATGCACATGATATAATAATAAGGTAATTTCAGTCTTTTCCATCTGCTAGCGAATTTCAAAGTAAGCAGTCTGTCTTATCTCTGTTATGTGTCATACAATAAATGGTAATTGATAATGATAGAACCAAAGCAGGATTTAAAGCCCATATGTGTTATCCACTTGGACAAAATAATGATGGAATTGATCCAGAAAATACTATGCAAACCAAATAATGGTGTTCCTTTGGACCTGGAAGTACCGAAGTAGGTTCCTTTGTATGTTAAGGAATATTCCGAGGCAATACATAATGGCAATTGGTGCCACAAATCTCCGATTCCGGTGGTGCAGCACAAAGGGGAGTTGGTGGGGGGTTTCCAGAGGTGGAGGGGGACGGGAAGGGGAGGGGGAGGCAGAGGGGGACACGGGAAGGGGAGGAAGTGTAACGACCCGAGAATCCGATTACCGGGAAGGCCCGATAACCCGAGACTCGCACCGCCGCCCACGAGCCGGGAGGGCTCGGAAGGGCTAAAAGGAGTGTGGAGGCACAAAGAAATAGGAAATAAAGCAGGACAACCAACAACAACAAGCTGAAAGAAAGAACAGCAACGGCTACAACAGAGTCCAGTCCAACCGAAAGTACAGTCTAAAGCAGTAAAACGTACCACGTGCCAAGTGAACACTCGGCCCGGCAAGCTGGCAACAGAGAACCTCCGCTCCGCACCCTCGAACCACGAGGAAGAACCGCCACACCTGAAAAGCAGGGAATGAGTCTCCAAAACAGAGACTCAGCAGGGATCCCGCGGAACCCCAACCGGAAACAACGGCGGTAGCGGAAAGGAGAGCTACAACTACAGCAGGAACAGCAAACCGGTGGCCGGTCAAAAACTCGGCACTACAGCTACTCCTACTGCACCGGAAGGTACACCTCGGTCACGCAGACGAAGCTACCGAACCACACTAGTACCACCTACCGAAGCAAGAACACACGGCAACCACGCCGTAGAGGCCTGTCCCTCGGACACAGCCGACCTGGACACGCTGTCCAAGGTGCGACCCCGACCATCCGATCGCGGGTACCGCACAACAAGACCCAACCTCGGTAAAGCCACTAGCATTAGACCCTTGGCGCGAAAACCAACACACGCGCCACGGCGAAACAACCGAACTCAACGGTCAACACGACCGAAAACCCGAAGGTCGAAATCACGGAAACTGATAGTCTGTCACTCCGTACTCGACAGGAGTACCACCCACTAGAAGCACAGCCGGTAGCGTCCCCTGACGTCTTACACCGCACCGCAGGTGAACCGCCTGACATGGTAGGTCCTACCCGAGGCGCGAACACCGTACAAGTAACCACAAACAAGTGACTAGCTGGGGTCACGCCCGTCGACGTGGGTCCAACCGCCCCCAACCACGTGTGCACACACAGACCGCGCGTCCCTGGTCTGGTCCTCTGACCGGTTTTCCCCTCAGCCGGACTCTGGCTGCAAGACGTGGGGCCCGACGGCAACCGGTCCACAAACCGCCTCTAAGGGTAAGCCCGTACACCACTCCCTGGTGCGACTAGCACACGCGTACTAGTAGGCTACGACTAGTGGAGGGTCACTGAAGGAGTAGACTCTCAAGTCAACGGAAAACAACGTCCGCATCCGACAAAGTACGGGGACCATCCCACGTACTAGCACCGTCGCACGATGACCACAGTCGGAGAAGAAACGGGACTCACAGTCCACAGCCGCGCACACACCCTGCGCGAGAGTCGAGAAAACCCAAGTGACGCTAAGTCACTGGGCTCTGGACAGTCCTCTAGACGCCCTACACCCAACGGTCCTTGAGTCACAAGACTCGGGGTCAAGACCGTTGCACGCAACAGCACAAGGCCGTCAATCTAGTCCAAGCTCTAGGTCTAAAACCACTGTAGTACGAATACCGAGGCAGCTCACGAGCCGCCGAAACCATTCCCTTGGGAAGGGAACTCACAGGACTAAGGCCACACACACGGCCCACGCGGAAAGCACAGAAGCACGATTCCCAAGGCAACTTGCACACCACCAAGCTGTGGCCCAACTCAAGGAAAAGAGGGAAGCCTCCAGCTCCAGACTGGATAACTGGGCTCGCAGCCCAAGGCCTCACACAGGACCCACTCGGGGATCGCTTTTCGGAGAAACCGATGACACACGTCAACACACGGTGACACGAGTCGAGAACTCTACACCCGGGACTACAACGTACCACGACACCTGGCCCCGACGACGTGCACAACATCCGTCAGGCCACCGGTCGGCACGTGGTTCGAGAACCACACACCCGGGACTCGAATCAGTCAAAACGGAAACACCGGGTTAGACTGGCACATGTGCGGTTCACCCTGGGCCGCTCAAGGGATGTGCGGCTAGGGTACAGCCGCTCAAAAGACATGCGGTCAGGCAGGAGCCGCACAAGGCTCTAATCGGACTAACCCCAAATGGAGGATGGACGGTTAGGGCTGGACCGCCCAAGGGGATGTGCGGCCAAGGATCGTCCGCACAACCTAACCGACCTACTCCAGTGCCGGTCAAAACGGTTTTGACCAAACCGCACAACCCAACCGACACTAAACTGTTGACCAAGGGTCAACTGGGATATGCGGTCAGCTCCTGGCCGCACAAGCCCACGGAAGGACAGACGGCTGGGTACCAACCGTCCATGGGGGAGACATGCGGTTCTCACCTGGCCGCACATCAAATGTGCGGTCTATCGTGCGACCGCACAACCCCAAAACCAAGAGAAAATGAACGGGCCAAAGGCAACCGCCCTCGCGATGGACGGGCCCGGTTCGACCGCCCAACCATCACGGCGGGTAAACCCAGGGGGTCTCCCGATCGTAGCCTTTCCACGCCCCGTTCGTGCCGAAACGAAGGGGATACAACCACAACCACCCTGGCAATCACATGGACTCCGACCGGAGTCAAAACGACGCACGAATCGCGAGAAACGAGCGATTCTACCGAAGTTACCCAAAAAGGGTTACCGAGCTTCTCGGAGCTCTACCGGTCCAACGGGACCACCAATCGAGACGAAATCAGGGGGAAAAGAACGCTCTCGCCCCAAGGAATCCGTTGACAGTAACCGATCTGGAAACCGTCGCCGTTTCCCGACCGACCCTACGAAACCCACAAAACCACAGTTTCGCTAGAACGGACCCAAACACAGCTGTTTCCGCGCCGAACGACGTGCAATGGCAGGGGAAACGAGCAGAACGCAGTGGTGTTCCGTCACCCTACCTCCACCGAAGAAACCGTGCGCCGAAGCGACTAATCCACGCCGAAAACGCCGTTGAAGCCTCGCCGTTCCACGAACCCACGGCCGAGCTTCCACGCGCCTCCACCGCCTCGATCCTCATCCATCCTCGCCCGCGCCTCGCCCGCGCCGTCCCCGCCTCGCCCGTACTCCGCCCCGTCGGCCGCCGGAGAGAGAGGGAGAGAGGAGAGAGCGTGAGAAGAGAGAGGGAGAGAAATGAGAAATGAGAGGGGAGAGAGAGAGAAAAGCTATTTATAGGGAAATCCGGAAAAATCGGAAAAATCCAGAAAAATAGAAAATCACACCCTCGCGATCCTCGGAACGCACCGATCGCAACGGTACCACTCGCGCCCTGGTGAACGGCCCGGTTCACCCGCAACGAGGTTCCGAAGGGAAAGCCGAAACCCACGCCGGGAATCGGAAAAACACACGCGGAAAAAGCCGCGGAACGCCTCCGGGCCTCCGAAACGACTCCGGATCGCACCGATCCGAACACGAAAGATGTCCGAAACGAAATTTCAGACAAAACAGAGTTGGACAATCCGAGAAACCAGATCCGGAGCCCACGAAAAGAATCCGAAGAATCCGGGGCATTACAGCCCTCCCCCCTTAAAGGAATTTCGTCCTCGAAATTCAGGACCAAGCACGAAGTCCCAGGGGAAGAACACAGAATCACTGACACGCTGTCAGAGCCCCAGCACAGAAAACCTCGATTCTCACGAAAACACCGATCCTGAGGGACACAGCCAGACTTACGATCACAAGCAACACCTCGCTCCTCGCGCCGAGCACACAGGCCAACAGAGCAGGCATATACCAAAGGACACAGTCCGGCATCACCTCAGACAACGCGAGAATCCACCGTGGCGCCGCAGCCACGATCTCGCTCACCGAGGAAACACAACCCTCGACACGAGCAACAGCTACTGATCCACCCCAGGGTCAGCAGACAAAACACACATCAGCTTCACAACCAGCTGACAGGTCGCACACCCTCCTCAAGGGAGCAACCAACACAGAGCCTCCACCAGCTCAAGCAGCCAGCTCAACAGACCGCAACCAGCACATCGGCTCAACACCAAGAAACACCCCACACATGGCAAGCCGAAAGCCGGCCACAACACCGTGCCAATTCTCGTCAGAAGACAACTTCGACAAAGTCCAGATCCCATCCGGAAAGGCACATCACAGAAACGACCACCAAAGGTCTCGCTGGCACACGGCTCTCGCCACGCTCGAGCCCCAACAACCAGCATCTTCTGTCTCTGAAAAGACCATCCACTGGTCGCCAAATACACGTCAACGGGAAACCTCCACCGGCCCAACAGGCACGATCCAATTCACAGCAGGCCATCCGCTGACTCACACATAGACCGATGCCACATCTCGAGCTACACTCCTCTCGGACTCCGCATCCGAGCTCGATCATCGCGCCAACTCGACCCTCTCGGGGAGCACGACGAAACCAAATGACAGAACATGGCGTCTTCAGTCATCACCCTACGGGACTCAGACTTATAGGGAACCACCCCATGCTAATCACCAAACCGGGGATAACCTTGCGACACCAACGTCCTATCAAGGACCACCAACCGACGCTAATCTCACAGAAGGCCTCCGCCCACAAGCGTCACTCTTCCATCTGGTCTCATCACATCCTTCGATCAAACCAAGTGGACACCTGCCAAACCCGATTCCGCCCTTACCACAGAGCCACGGGACACCACCTGGACAGCGCTCGTGGGTCCCTAAGCAATAAACATCTCACCGTCACAATCCGACAAGACCGTAGAACCAACGGAAGCCCACAGCCTGCCAGAGATCACTTCTCCAAAAACGATCTTATCCGAGGACACGACTGGGAACACAAGTCGGGCACCAAGCCGCCGACTCTGACCAACACATCCTCGACCATCGTCAGGCGACATCCTCAACAACCCCATCCAGGTCCAATACCGACGCCTGACACGGCTTCCAACACAGGAACAGGGTACTCATGCGGCGCACTAGCCAGCACATTCCCCAACACTCCATCCTGCCAGTGCCAAGAACCATAATACCTCGAGCAACGGCACGGTAAAATCACGTTTCACACCGAGGAACCAATCCTCCAATGCTCAACGCAAACTCAGGAATCCACCCGTAGCAACCAATGCTACGATCCTGAACCAATGGGTTACGAGCCCACCACGCTTCCGCTGCGCACTCTGATCCACGCGCGCACAGCCGAGAAAGCAAACGCCGCCCAACCAGCACTCGTCCTTCCGGAACAGCGCCAGCACACCCTCACACGACAAGGGAATGGGCACAACTTCTCACAGGCAACCACCTTGCCAAAACAAGGAGCACGTCTCGCACGGACTTCATGGCACACAAGGCCAACCAATCCGGGCACACAATGCAAGACGGCAAACCTTAACCCAACACAATCTCTCCAACCAAAGGAGAAACCAGCGCACTTCGACCAACGGAAGAACTCCACGCTCGACCTGACCTCGAACCTCGCGCACGCTGGAAACAGCACCATCCAGCACCAAGGAAAACCATCGCTTCCATCAGGTCAGCGCCTCCGACACACTCGACGAGTGTCACGTCGGACCACCATCACAGCATCTCTCGATGCACCACCGCTGCAATTCCTCGAACTGCAACACGGCATGCCAAGAGCCGCCACACGAGCCATAACCGACAACCGCCGATGCTCACCCTCGAGTCCCGAAACTCACCGCGGAGCCTTCACATCTCAAGCCAACTCCAGGGCGAACACAACCCATCCACTGACAGAAGCACAGGAGCAAAGACTTAACGGGACATCTCTGCCAAATCCTGCCTCGAAATCAGCAGAACGATCAGGACCGACACGTCATTTCTGACGCAACAGAGCACGACAAAACATCAGGCTCGACGAAACAGCAACCCACCGAGAAGATCCTCCGCTCACCCGAGCACACTTCTCGATCAGGACACCTCAGGAGCTGGACAAACCTCAAGCTGGAGTGACCGAAAACCGACAGCAGCTCCCTCAGAGCACGCTCACGGCCACTTAACCAAGAACAGTCCGCACCAGCCACCTGACCACGCTGCAGGTTCCTCGAACGCAGCACCGCGAACTCACGCCTGCCAGCAACCTCTGCCCAACGCAGCACAACCAGGGCCACCACCGATGAGGGAGAAGGCTCTCGACCTCGATCCTTAGACCCCATGTTGGCACGAAAGCCGCGGGCAGCAACCACCTTCACAGCGCCGCACAGCGCACCCAAGCGAGAAACAAGGCGGGAAGCGAACACAAAACCCTAAGCCAGCTGCCGACTGTACTGGACCTTACGGACTCTGATCACTGCAACATTTCGAATTCCTATGCACGCCCACAACCACCGCTCTGATACCAGCTGTAACGACCCGAGAATCCGATTACCGGGAAGGCCCGATAACCCGAGACTCGCACCGCCGCCCACGAGCCGGGAGGGCTCGGAAGGGCTAAAAGGAGTGTGGAGGCACAAAGAAATAGGAAATAAAGCAGGACAACCAACAACAACAAGCTGAAAGAAAGAACAGCAACGGCTACAACAGAGTCCAGTCCAACCGAAAGTACAGTCTAAAGCAGTAAAACGTACCACGTGCCAAGTGAACACTCGGCCCGGCAAGCTGGCAACAGAGAACCTCCGCTCCGCACCCTCGAACCACGAGGAAGAACCGCCACACCTGAAAAGCAGGGAATGAGTCTCCAAAACAGAGACTCAGCAGGGATCCCGCGGAACCCCAACCGGAAACAACGGCGGTAGCGGAAAGGAGAGCTACAACTACAGCAGGAACAGCAAACCGGTGGCCGGTCAAAAACTCGGCACTACAGCTACTCCTACTGCACCGGAAGGTACACCTCGGTCACGCAGACGAAGCTACCGAACCACACTAGTACCACCTACCGAAGCAAGAACACACGGCAACCACGCCGTAGAGGCCTGTCCCTCGGACACAGCCGACCTGGACACGCTGTCCAAGGTGCGACCCCGACCATCCGATCGCGGGTACCGCACAACAAGACCCAACCTCGGTAAAGCCACTAGCATTAGACCCTTGGCGCGAAAACCAACACACGCGCCACGGCGAAACAACCGAACTCAACGGTCAACACGACCGAAAACCCGAAGGTCGAAATCACGGAAACTGATAGTCTGTCACTCCGTACTCGACAGGAGTACCACCCACTAGAAGCACAGCCGGTAGCGTCCCCTGACGTCTTACACCGCACCGCAGGTGAACCGCCTGACATGGTAGGTCCTACCCGAGGCGCGAACACCGTACAAGTAACCACAAACAAGTGACTAGCTGGGGTCACGCCCGTCGACGTGGGTCCAACCGCCCCCAACCACGTGTGCACACACAGACCGCGCGTCCCTGGTCTGGTCCTCTGACCGGTTTTCCCCTCAGCCGGACTCTGGCTGCAAGACGTGGGGCCCGACGGCAACCGGTCCACAAACCGCCTCTAAGGGTAAGCCCGTACACCACTCCCTGGTGCGACTAGCACACGCGTACTAGTAGGCTACGACTAGTGGAGGGTCACTGAAGGAGTAGACTCTCAAGTCAACGGAAAACAACGTCCGCATCCGACAAAGTACGGGGACCATCCCACGTACTAGCACCGTCGCACGATGACCACAGTCGGAGAAGAAACGGGACTCACAGTCCACAGCCGCGCACACACCCTGCGCGAGAGTCGAGAAAACCCAAGTGACGCTAAGTCACTGGGCTCTGGACAGTCCTCTAGACGCCCTACACCCAACGGTCCTTGAGTCACAAGACTCGGGGTCAAGACCGTTGCACGCAACAGCACAAGGCCGTCAATCTAGTCCAAGCTCTAGGTCTAAAACCACTGTAGTACGAATACCGAGGCAGCTCACGAGCCGCCGAAACCATTCCCTTGGGAAGGGAACTCACAGGACTAAGGCCACACACACGGCCCACGCGGAAAGCACAGAAGCACGATTCCCAAGGCAACTTGCACACCACCAAGCTGTGGCCCAACTCAAGGAAAAGAGGGAAGCCTCCAGCTCCAGACTGGATAACTGGGCTCGCAGCCCAAGGCCTCACACAGGACCCACTCGGGGATCGCTTTTCGGAGAAACCGATGACACACGTCAACACACGGTGACACGAGTCGAGAACTCTACACCCGGGACTACAACGTACCACGACACCTGGCCCCGACGACGTGCACAACATCCGTCAGGCCACCGGTCGGCACGTGGTTCGAGAACCACACACCCGGGACTCGAATCAGTCAAAACGGAAACACCGGGTTAGACTGGCACATGTGCGGTTCACCCTGGGCCGCTCAAGGGATGTGCGGCTAGGGTACAGCCGCTCAAAAGACATGCGGTCAGGCAGGAGCCGCACAAGGCTCTAATCGGACTAACCCCAAATGGAGGATGGACGGTTAGGGCTGGACCGCCCAAGGGGATGTGCGGCCAAGGATCGTCCGCACAACCTAACCGACCTACTCCAGTGCCGGTCAAAACGGTTTTGACCAAACCGCACAACCCAACCGACACTAAACTGTTGACCAAGGGTCAACTGGGATATGCGGTCAGCTCCTGGCCGCACAAGCCCACGGAAGGACAGACGGCTGGGTACCAACCGTCCATGGGGGAGACATGCGGTTCTCACCTGGCCGCACATCAAATGTGCGGTCTATCGTGCGACCGCACAACCCCAAAACCAAGAGAAAATGAACGGGCCAAAGGCAACCGCCCTCGCGATGGACGGGCCCGGTTCGACCGCCCAACCATCACGGCGGGTAAACCCAGGGGGTCTCCCGATCGTAGCCTTTCCACGCCCCGTTCGTGCCGAAACGAAGGGGATACAACCACAACCACCCTGGCAATCACATGGACTCCGACCGGAGTCAAAACGACGCACGAATCGCGAGAAACGAGCGATTCTACCGAAGTTACCCAAAAAGGGTTACCGAGCTTCTCGGAGCTCTACCGGTCCAACGGGACCACCAATCGAGACGAAATCAGGGGGAAAAGAACGCTCTCGCCCCAAGGAATCCGTTGACAGTAACCGATCTGGAAACCGTCGCCGTTTCCCGACCGACCCTACGAAACCCACAAAACCACAGTTTCGCTAGAACGGACCCAAACACAGCTGTTTCCGCGCCGAACGACGTGCAATGGCAGGGGAAACGAGCAGAACGCAGTGGTGTTCCGTCACCCTACCTCCACCGAAGAAACCGTGCGCCGAAGCGACTAATCCACGCCGAAAACGCCGTTGAAGCCTCGCCGTTCCACGAACCCACGGCCGAGCTTCCACGCGCCTCCACCGCCTCGATCCTCATCCATCCTCGCCCGCGCCTCGCCCGCGCCGTCCCCGCCTCGCCCGTACTCCGCCCCGTCGGCCGCCGGAGAGAGAGGGAGAGAGGAGAGAGCGTGAGAAGAGAGAGGGAGAGAAATGAGAAATGAGAGGGGAGAGAGAGAGAAAAGCTATTTATAGGGAAATCCGGAAAAATCGGAAAAATCCAGAAAAATAGAAAATCACACCCTCGCGATCCTCGGAACGCACCGATCGCAACGGTACCACTCGCGCCCTGGTGAACGGCCCGGTTCACCCGCAACGAGGTTCCGAAGGGAAAGCCGAAACCCACGCCGGGAATCGGAAAAACACACGCGGAAAAAGCCGCGGAACGCCTCCGGGCCTCCGAAACGACTCCGGATCGCACCGATCCGAACACGAAAGATGTCCGAAACGAAATTTCAGACAAAACAGAGTTGGACAATCCGAGAAACCAGATCCGGAGCCCACGAAAAGGATCCGAAGAATCCGGGGCATTACAGGAAGGGAGGAGACCGTCGGAGGCAGAGGGGGAGGCGGAGTGGGACGGGAAGGGGAGGGGGATCAGAGGGGTCAGGCCGGAGGGGGAGGGGCATGGGGATGGGAAGGAGATCTGAGGGGGACGGGGGCGCAGGCCGCAGGGGGGAGGGGAGGGGAGCAAGCCGGCGACGGGGCCGCAGGGGGGAGGGGAGTAGGCCGGCGGGGGAGGGGAGCAGGCCGGTGACGGAGGGGGAAGGGAGAGAGAGAGAGAGAGAGAGAGGTACCTGCGGAGGGCGACGACGGCAGGGCGAGCGGCGACGGCGACTCGACGCGAGCGGCGCGGCGACGGGCTCCGGCGGAGGGGGGCTCGGGCGGGAGGCAGCACGGGGAGGGGGGCTCCGGCGGAGGAGGGGGGCTCGGGCGGGAGGGCTCGGGCGGAGGGGGGGCTCCGGCGGAGGGGGCTCGGGCGGGAGCGGGGAGGGGGGCTAGGGCGGAGAGGGGGCCGCAGGGGAAGGGGGCTCGGGAGGGGGGGCTCGGGCGGGAGGGGGGGGCTCGGGCGGGAGGGCTCGGGCGGGCGGGGGTCGTAGTAGGAAGTATAACGGCATCAGCGACCGACTAGAGACCGAAGTTAATTCGGTCGCAATAATAGCGACCGATTAGCGACCGATATACATGCGGTCGCTGAAACGGTCTCGGTTATGCGACCGATTATTTCGGTCTCCGAATTGGTCTCTATTTGGGACCGAATAGCGACCGATTAAATCGGTCGCTAATTCGGTCGCTATAGCCACTTTTTCTTGTAGTGTTACGTCCTCAACGTAGGCTTTCATGGCCTTATCGTGGGAACGTTATCGCCTTGAAGTCCGGCGGTTTCTTGACTCCCCTATCCGTTGGGGACTCTTGAACAGATGATATTTAGTCTGGCCGAGCTCCTGAAACGCCAGCCCTGTCCGGGCGATGAGCATAGCTCGGTGAAAGAGGGGTCGGATAGGTCGGCTAATGTCTGTCTCTCCCGGGCGGGGAAACGGCTTGGGCCGGACCTTCCTTATGACCTGACCATCACTCGGGCCCTCCGAGCCTAGAGGCCGCCGGGGAGAGTTGGTTCCTCGAGTGTTTGTTTATTGGGCTTTTCTTCCCTGGGTGGGCCCTGTGGGCTGTCACCCAGGTGTGCTTGCCTCGTTGGACCCTGTTAGGTCTAGTTGGGCTGCTCTTTGGGTGGGCTACAGAAATCCCCCTCTCCACTTGTCCCCCTCCTACTCCCGAGCCATGGAGGCTCGGTCGAGTAGTTTTTGAGGCTTTGGACCGGCGTGGCTCAGGTGGGTGGAATTCTGTTGGCGTGATGGAGCCACGTAGTGGTCGCCTGGGCCCGTAATGATGATCCTGACGGATTTGAACTGAAGGCGCCCCCCTTTTCTCGGAGCACGGAACGACGCGCCGCCTTCCTCCAGGGTTTTATAGGCGTTGGGCGCTGTTCGTCGTTCTAGGCTTCTCAGGGTTTTGGGCTTTCCTTAGTTTCTTTGTTTCTGGGGCTCCTTGATGCGCCGTGAGGGCACAGTGGAGGCGCAGAGTCTTGCGGCGGCGTTTGAGGAGTTGGCGAGGATAACCGCGGAGGCGGTCCGACAACTTCCTTCCCCTCCGGAGTCTTCGAGCTCGCGCGAGGGATCATCTTCAGGCTCGATGGCTGGTCTGCCTCTGGAAATCGGGCAGGTGAGGCGGGAGCCCGTCTCCAACTGTAGTGAGTTGGGGGAGGCCGAGGTGAGGAAGCTGCTGAGGTCATTGATCTGGGAGATGACTCGGCAGCCGATGAACCAGATGCTTCTGCGGGTCGCGCCCAAGCCCGAGATAAGGGCAAGGGGGTGGCTCCCGTGGGGTCTTCACGGCCAACTGGTACAAAGCGCAAGGATCCCATGGCGGGAAAGTTATGGGAGGCCGTGAAGGCCAAGAAACGGGCCAAGAAGGCAGGTCTTCCTCCTACCGCCGGGGGCGACTCCGGCTCGGCGGTGCTCCCCTCTAGGGGGCAAGATGGGGCCGACCCCTCGGGGCCAGCTCCCCCACCTGCCAGGCGAGAGGGGGCCGAGGAGACCGGGGGCCCATCAGAGGGCGGCGATGGGTCGGCTCTCCCCCCCACGGAGGCAGAGGGGGCCGATGTCGAACTAGCTGGCGCCGAGGCCGGGGGATTGGCCGAAGGCGGGGATGCCTCGGTCGGTGAGGTGCGGGCCGAGACAGGCAGGGCTGGGGGTTCGCCCGCTAGGGCGTTGCAGCCCCAGGTGCTTGGAGCTCCCGGTGCGGTCGGTCCCGCGGGGTGTCCGAGATACCTGTTTTCAGTAGTGGTCCAAAATCACTTCTTTATCAAGAAGGATTATGTGATCATTGGCATCCCACTTCACTTTATCATGGGAAAAGAAATCTTTTTTTATGAGAAAATGGTTTTATAACAAAAAATTTTGACACAATTTTGTAACACCTCTCGAAAATGTCAAAAAAAAAAAAGATATCCCGCTCCGGATTGCAACACCTCAAATATCCGATCAATAAAAAATATAGGTACCCATTTATCTTTACGTGTGTCAAAGGTCAGGTGTATTAACTAACTTTTGGTGTTACAAAATTATTTTTTAAATTTTTTTACATGAAAATCATTGTTAAATGAGAATTTATAAAAAAATATTCTTAAAATGAATTAACGTAAAAATTATTTTGTAAATCTGAATTGTGTAAAAATATCATATTTATTTTCAGACATATCATTTTTTTGTCCAAAATTTACATAAAAAAATACGTTTAAATGATATTTATGTATTATTTAAATTAACGTAATGATATATCTGCTAATATATTTTGATTAATTAATTTTTATACATTCTTATTGAATAATAATTTTCATGTAAAAATTCTTTTATTTTATGAGGTGGGTGAATAGATGTCCTTTTTTTTGTCCCTTGTTATGGAGAAATTGGTTCGTGGGTTTTAATCTACACCTCGTTAAGAACAAATGGCCCATGCGACGTGTTCCCATCAAAAGGTGCCGGAGAAATCCCAAGTCATCGGATGGCACATACATCACCACCCCCAACAGATGTCACTACATGGATGGTTCCATCTAAGTGTGGCATCCATAAACCGCATGCCTGCAAAGGGGCTTGATGCCCACCGTTAATGTTTCATCTGTTGGCACCATCATTAGTTGTCGCCTTCTAATGGCCCAGGTGCTCACCCTACACACGTAGCATGTGGGTTAACACCATATATGCTAATAGAAAATGACTTACAAGCACAGTTAGCAAGTACTAATTAGACAAAATTCTTTAAAAAAAACAATTTGTCGGGCAATGTTCTGTTGTTGTGCATGCAGTGTCTTTTTTACTTTTGGATACTTTGTATCAAGTTTGGTATTTATTTGAATAATTAAATATCGATGTCTAGCGATCGAGATTGGTCACCCCGATCATAAATTATATCTCCACTGATTTGATTTGACGAGGGAAGATAGAAGCGTCGCCAAATAGAGACCTACAGGCACGAACAAGAGTCACAAGGAGCTCTGAGAGATATCACAAGGGACACCCGGCCCTCCGACGGTCAAGTTAGTCAACTGAAGGGATGATGGCAAGTGCTTGAGAGAGGAGAGAGAGAGAGAGAGGAGACCCGAGCGAGAGAGACTTTTGAGGGGGTTAGGTCGTGTACCTCTCTGACTGTCAGGTCAGAGTCCTATTTATATCATCACCGTAAGATTGACCTTTGTCTTTGTTGGGTTGTCGTTGTTAGAAATCGGAGTACCTGTAGAGATGGACAAACAATAGAGGAGGAAGAAAGAAGGGGGAAGAGAAGATCAAACCACAAGAACACTGGGATTTACGTAGTTCGGAGGCGATGTGCCTTCCTACATCCATGGCCGCACTGAGATCTCTTATTTCGCACACACTATATCGATTACAAGGGATGCTACCTTTATATATAAGGAGCCTAGGGCAACCCTCTTGGGTGAAATTACAATAATACCCCCCAAAATTTTCACCTCGGGGCTCCGCCCCCGAACCCCCGGCCTTACGGGCAAGGGGGCGCTGCCCCCCTGCAACCCCCCACCAACTTACCGCGAAGTTGGATCCGCGAAAGGACAGGGGGGAGCCTACCAATATCCGGATCAGACTCCACACTCCTCCAACAATCTCCCACTTGGATGCTGATCTTAAAACCAGCAATCAAGTCTTGTAATCCTTGCTCTTTCCACGATTCAGAAACTCAATGCGGCACCTCCAATCTTCATCATCCATGGAGCCCAACTGAGGCCATGCATAGCCTCAGTTTTTCTGTAGTCACCATCTTTGTCAACATGTCTGATGGATTTTCAACTCCACGTATCTTTTCGAGTGACAAAGTCCCATCATCTAGTAGCTCTCTAATGAAATGATATTTCACTTGTATATGTTTTGTCCTTGCATGAAATATTGGATTCTTTGCAAGATGGATTGCACTCTGACTATAACAGAAAAGAACATTATTACCTTGTTTTATGCCCAACTCTTCAAGAAAATTCTTTAACCAAACCATTTCGTTGCTAGCTTCTGTAACTGCAATGTATTCGGCCTCAGTTGTAGAGAGAGCCACAATCTTCTGTAATTGAGAAACCCAACTCACTGCGGTTTCACCCAAGGTGTAAATGTATCATGTTGTGCTCCTTCTGCTATCCACATCTCCAGCCAAATCTGCATCCACAAAGCCCTGTAAATTTAGACCACTCAGTGTAAAACATAAACTCATACCTGTGGTACCTCTCAAATACCGTAGGATCCATTTGACACCCTCCCAATGTTTCTTGCCTGGATTTGTCATGTACCGACTCACTGCTCCCACTGCATGTGCAATATCTGGTCTAGTACAAACCATAGCATACATTAGGATACATACAGCTAAAGCATAAGAAACTT
Source organism: Amorphophallus konjac (assembly GCA_022559845.1). Classification (NCBI taxonomy): domain Eukaryota; kingdom Viridiplantae; phylum Streptophyta; class Magnoliopsida; order Alismatales; family Araceae; genus Amorphophallus; species Amorphophallus konjac. Next base: position 11,767,386 of record CM040124.1, read on the forward strand.
TGTTCATGTATTCATGTTCCTCCTTTGTCTTGGGTGATTGCTCCTTTGAAAGCTTGAAGTGATTCCCCAAAGGTGTGCTTACTGCCTTTGCATCCTGCATTTGAAATCTGTTCAGCACCCTCTCAATGTAGCCTTCCTGAGTTAACTTCAAGGTTTTAGCCTCTCTATCCCGAACAATCTCCATCCCGAGTATCCTTTTTACGGGTCCCAAGTCCTTCATGTCAAACACCTTTGACAATTGTTCCTTCAGCATGTTGATCTCTTGTATGTTTAATCCTGCAATTAGCATATCATCCACATACAAGAGTAAAATAATATAGCAGTCATCAAGTTTCTTGAGATAGCAACAATAATCAACTTGACATCTACTGAAACCACTGCTGCACATGAAACCATCAAATTTCTTATACCACTTGTGGACGGGGAAATCACACCAACGACGGTCCCAAGAGATGTGATGTGGAGGACGTGACCATAGCAACAGAGAGGGAAGGAAAAGAGGAATGAGGAATGGATTACTGGGTAATATGAGAAAAGTAATGGGAAGTGTGACTTGCAAGAAACATTCTGGTGGATCACAAAGAAGGTAGACTTATCAGACTCCGGTACACGGCGGAGATAGGGGTCCGAAGACCCTCTCGCACAAACTAAACTCCTTTCCCAGTAGGCGTGGCCTACCGTTCCGCGAGTAGTTTTTTATATACCGGGGAATCTGAGAATATACGTAATAGGATTTGAGAGACACGTAGACTGAATTTGTAACAATATGTCACTACTCAGACAATTATAAGAACAATATGAACAAAAGCATACCACCGCAGGACATTGGTCTTTGCGGGGTTTTAACAGCAATATAGCAATATCAGCAGTGATGAACATGTATGTAGAAACCACCGCGAGACATTGGCCTTACGGGGTTTTTATTGCAATATAGATAGTAAATATGAGTATATATACATAAGACCACCGCGAGATATTACTCTCCGTGGGGTTTTTATTGTAATATAAGTAATAAAAGACTTCGCGAGGAATTACTTCCGTCACGTGTACCTTCGCGAGGAATTACTTCCGTCGCAGAGTTTAGACAGGAATTAAAGAAACAAAATGACAGAATGAAAAGGCTTCGCTAGGAATTACTTCCGTCACGTGCACCTTCGCGAGGAATTACTTCCGTCGCAGGGTTTAGACAGAAATTAAAGAAATAAAATGATAGAATGAAAAAGGCTTCGCGAGGAATTACTTCTGTCACGTACACCTTCGCGAGGAATTACTTCCGTCACAGGGTTTAGACAGAAATTAAAGGAATAAAATGATAGAATAAAAAGGCTTCGCGAGGAATTACTTCCGTCACGTACACCTTCGCGAGGAATGACTTCCGTCGCAGGGTTTAGACAGAAATTAAAGGAATAAAATGACAGAATAAAAAGGCTTCGCGAGGAATTACTTCCGTCACGTGCACCTTCGCGAGGAATTACTTCCGTCGCAGGGACCTCCGCGAGGAATTACTTCCGTCCACGGGGTTTAAACAAAAGGGAAAATTGACAGGAAAGAAAGGGGGACGGGGATGTGATCGCCAGGGGCTGAGAACCCCACGGAAAAGCTGTGATCGCGTTCTCCGCTAGAGCGGGAGCAGTGCGGGTCCTCTCTTCCTCTTCTGTCGGCCGACCGACGAAGAGGGCTTCCTTCGGTTACCCCTAGACAAAGAATAAACAGAGCAGAGCTGGTTGGTGAGAACGACGGTGGTGTAGTACCGATCCTTTAGAAAATGACACTGAAAATAGCATAGACGAGTACGCACCTGGTTGGTGGTATTTAAAACCCCTTTTGAACTAAAGAGTGGGAGATGATGTGATGAAATGCATAAGTGTGAAGACGCTCACAAACCAGGCCCTCTCGGGGAGAAAGGCATGGCACAGATGCTAAACTGATACATGCAATATAATCGAATGACTGATTAAAAATAAAAGGGAGAGAAAAACTTATCGGAGGAGGCCGACGACGGGCTTTGGAAGACGTGTCAGTGACACGAACGCAGCACGGTTGAGAGCCTTCACAACAGACTTCAGAAACTGGTTAAGCCGAACATAAGAACACACACGCATACATATATATATGAGTAGTAAATATATTTATATAAACATATACATAAACATATTAAACATTTTAAACATATTTACATAAACATATATATATATATACATATACATAAACTGGTCGAAATAAAAGGATGGGAATTTAAGAGAGAAGGAGAGAAGGAAGAGGAGGGAGAAAACTCCTCCTTCTATTTTTTTAAACTTTTTTTTAAGAAGAAAGAGGATGTAAAATTAAAAGAATGAAAATAAAGAATAGAATAAGATATATATAATATATATATATGTATATATATATATATATGGGAGAGAGAGAGAGCGCAAGAAGGGAGAGGAGAGAAAATGTTAAAAAAAGGAAAATAAAGAGAAAGAGAGAGATCGGGAAGAGTGAGATTAAGAGAGAGAGGGAGAGAAATAGAGGGAGAGAGGAGATAAAAAGAATAAAAAAGAGATGAGATGAGAGAGTTCGAAACAGGGAGAGAGGGGGGAGAAATAAAGAAAGAAAAAAAAGTGAAGATGAGAGTGATCGAGAGAGAGAGAGCAGAGAGATCAAAAGGGAGGTGAAGTTAGAGAGAGGGTGAGAAAGACGCAGGGGAGAGAGAGAGAGAGAGCCGGCGGGGAGAGAAGAAGAGAGAGAGGGAACCGAGAGGGAGAGAGAGAGAGAGCCGGCGCGGCGAGAGAAAGAACGGGAGGGAGAGAGGGGGGACGCGAGAGAGGGAACAGAGAGGGAGGGAGAGAGACAGAGACGGAGAGAGAGAGAGAGAGGGGGGGGGAGAGAGATCACGACGGGGGAGAGGGTGGAGGTGCTCGGCGGGGAGCGTCCGGCGGCCAGGGAGGACGGCGACGACGGCGACCGGCGGGGTGGATGACGATGGCGGCCGACAGGGTGGACGACGACGGCGGCGTCGATGGCTGCAGTGGGGACGGGGAGTGCACCGGTGAGAGGCGTGGAGTTAGCCGGAGGGGGACTTCATAGCGGAGGGCTCGTCAGTGGTCGTGAGAGCGGCAGCGGCGGTGGCGACGTGAACGGTGTGGGCTCCTGGGAGGCGGCGCGGTGCATGCAAGGAGGCATTGGACGGCAACGTGGACGGCGACGAACGGCGGTGACGGAGGTGAGGACGTGAACGGCGGTGGAGGGCATCCCCACGGCGAGCGTGGCTTCACGGTGAAGACGGCAGTGAGGAGCGGCGTTCGTTGCCGGGGAGCTCGACGTGCATGCGTGGTGGCGATGTGGGGACGTCCGGCGGTGGAGGGCGTGAGGTCGACGACGGCAATCGGGCGGTAGCTGCTAGCAGGCGCGGTGGACGGCTTCGCGGCGAGGACGTGGGGCTTGCATGCGCCGGGGAGGTGGCCGCGTCCGGTGGCTCGCGTAGGGTGTCGACGGCGACGTCGGCAAGGTGACGGAGCTCGCGGAGGCGACGGTGGCCGGGTGGGATGGCAGCAGCGGTGGCGTTGAGGGCAGGTGGCCGGTGAGCGTCGTGGGGAGAGTGGCCGCGACGCGGGTGGACGTGGCAATGGAGGGCGACAGCGGCCGGTGCTCCCGAGCCGGCATGCAGGAGGGGGGGTGGATCTTGACGTGAACGGTGGTGAGGAGGTGGTGGTTTCAGCGGTGGTGTGACGAGGTGGGGTTAGCAGGTGGAGATGGTCGGTGGAGAACGGGGAGGAGGGTGCAGGGTCGCCGTGGGACTCGTGGGTAGAAGAAAGGAGGGGGGTGTATGAGGAAAACAATGGCTCGGGAGGAGATCCCCTAGATGTTGGTGAGGAGGGTGGAGGTGATGACTGTGTAGAGAGATCGGGGAGTGGCCGCGTCGGTGGATGGGCTTTCTGTCGTGGGTGTGAAGGGTTGAAGGTGGGGTGAGAGGGAAGGAAAGAGACGGAGAGGGTGGGGGAGAGGAGATGGGGATGGAGTGCGTGTGTGTATGTGTGTGTCGTGTGTGTGTGCCGTTAGTGTGAGGAGTGTGTGCAGTGGAGTGAGAGGGAGAGAAAGAGACGGAGAGGGTGGTGGAGCCTGTGTGCATGTGTGTGTGTAAGGGAGAGGGTGAGGGAGCAGGGAGGAGGTGATTACCCGAGAGATAGGGAAGGGAATAGAAGGATATCAAAAGACGTGAGGATAATATGAATTATTTTTATTATTTTATTTGTCTTATTTTATTTATTTTTTTTTTGCTTTCTTTATATTTTTTTGTTTCTTTTTATGGTTATTATGTCTTTTACTTTTTTTAATAAATATTTTTTTATCAATTTTATATATAGTAATCACTTATATATATATACTTACAAAAATAAATTTATTGAAAAAAATCAATTACGTTATTTTTTTACATAAACATAATTATACACATTTTTTGGATTTATTTTTCTCTTTTTATTTATATATACATATTTTTTCCCTTTCACGAAATAAACGCAATTACGGAAATCACTCAAATAAAAGCAAATATAAGCCACTTTGGGGCGTCACGGTACAATATGAAATTTTCTCACCGTAACGTCAGAAATGGCGTGTCTACAGTTGCCCCGCCTTGGCATCCACTTTGTAAGGGAGGGACGTGTAATGGAATGAAACGAAGTGTATTGGCATGGAGTGGACTGAAAAGCGGATGCCAAGGTGTGATGAGACACGCTTCTAACATCACATGATGGGAATCTTTCCCGAGTTTCAGCGAAGCAGTCTTGAAGAGGGTCCTCCGAAATCAACGATTGTTTGGATGGTAAATGAAGTAGGAAGGACATTATGTGCGCTGGGGCACAAATAAACTAAAAGGACCAACTTCACGGTGCGGAAGTAGCTGGGTCGAAACCTACATGTTTCACCATTGGGGAGCGGTTACCAGCCATTGTGGAAGTGCTGCAACCAAGGTGGGTCCGAGGGAAATTGAAGAAATGAATTGGAGACAAATCCAAACAATGGTTTCATCCAGAAAAATAACCCAAGACATCCTCGGGGAAACTCAGTACTCAATTCGGAATGGAATATCCTATATTTAAGCAATTAAGCACAGTGGCTCACACAATCAAAGTAAGTGAATGATTTTCTAAAATGAACTCAAAGTCCTACATGAATGCATGCTGGGTTTAAAAGAAAAATATAAAACAAAAGAAAATAGAAGGTATCCAAGGATAATATTGTTAAGGTGTGGAGACTGGGTCAAGATACCGATCCGATGAGCTGATACTGAGCCGAGGTCCGTTTATCCACGTACCGACACACCGGACGGAACCGTCATCCCCAAACTGTCACACCCTAATGGCCTATCCGTACGTCCTGAATTCCTCTGAAGTGATCACTGTTTTTGTTGAAGGGGAACTCAAACTCCAGATTTATCTAAGACATAAGGTCCTTGGTATGCTCTAATAGCGTAGATATCATATAGTAGTATGCATGACACAGTGGGGGCCAATCACCGGAGTGACTGAGGGTGGGATAGCATGATCCCATTTTTTTTCTTTTTTCAAAGGTACCGGCACTCAATAGTTATCACACAATTATTGCATCGATGTCTGCACCGAACAGTTAACACACAATTATTACACAAGAAATGGAATTGCACTTTACAAAGAAATCCACACGCCCAGGTAATTCACAGAAACAAGCAAAGACACTGTGCAAAGCAAACCATATTGCCTCGGTCAAAGTCCATGACGGTAACTCATCATTAATGCTTTACTTTTACCATTTTACCACATTTCCTCCTATAAGTACCCCCTAGCTCTTAGCCAGATGTCATTCAAGGGTGTTCTATTCTTTTGAGATGGGAAGAGAGAGGTCCCAGTCCTTGGAGATGGAGGGTGAACCTTCCCGCCTTACCAAAAGGGGGAGATTCGATCGCGAATTAAAGAAATTGGTCGACATTGAAGGTGATCTGAGCGAAAGGATTCGGTCGCAGATGGTAAGCCTAGCCCTTTTCTCTATTTTTCCTGCATGAGTCCTTTCTTATCCCTTGATTCTTTTCTTTCCTTTTCTTTCAGCCGTATCCTCTCTTTCCGGGCCCGAGGAAATTCTCCAAGCTGCCGTGGCTGTCGAAGCTCACGTCCAACATTACTACCGGCATGAGGGTTTTCATTTCAAAGTGGCACCTTCAAGGCCTAGTTATCCACGCCAAATATTATAACAAGATCTGCATGGATTGGGCAGCCATGGGTGCACTGATAGAGGTTTGGCACCCTGAAACCCACACCTTCGTCTTTCCGACTTTTGAATCGACGATCCTTCTGGAGAGGCGGAACTCCTGCTTGGCTTAAAAAGATTCAGGAATGATGGGAGAATAAAAATTTTGCCATGGGGAAGAAGGTATCCCCTGAGGAGATTCTGGGAAGCTTCATGCCCTGCGGAGCCATTAAAGGCGTTCAGACCAAGAGGGGAATCAACCTACAGAAGCTGGCAGACTGGACTATGAACGCTTTGGAAAGATCGCCAAGCGACGAACGTTTAGAAGCACTCATGAAAGGGTTCGTGATTTGTTTGGCGGAGCTCTCCTCTTCCCTAGCATCGACAACATCCTGGAGGAGGATCAGTTGGGTGCGATCTGCGGACTCTGGAAGGGCAAAAGAGTGGGGCCAGCCGTCCTCGCCTACCTTTACAGCGGTCTTACGGCTTCCAGCATAGGTCAGCCCCCCTATGGGTGCATGTTTCTCCTCAATTGCTGGATCGATCTCCACTTCAAATTTGATCGCTGCAAGGAGGCACGAACTATTTCCAGAATCTTCCAACAAAGCCCCCTTTTTCGCATGGTTGATGTGTTGGGTTTTGGCGGGAGTGTGGTCAATCGCACGCCTCGGCTGAAGTCACGTGGAGACTGGCGCACTTACTTCAACGCTTTGGAACGGGACACGTTTACTCACGCGCCAGCATGTTTACTTGGATGTGAGCTTCTCACGAGATCTTCTCCTGACGCGGAACTCCAGCTTATCGGTGCAACTGAGTTTGTTCTTTACAGCTCGCACCGGTGTTGCCTGCAAATTGGCCTTCCGCGACACTCTTTTCCTACGCTATCCAACCTTCCTTTGATTAAAGAAAGGGAGTTGGGCACGGATGATGATGCAATAGACATGACAGCGATCAAAGCAGCGTGGAAAGCAAGCGTTCCACGGAAGGCGATGGTGTCTGTGAGTGAGGATCGGGAGCTGTTGAAGGCTTATGTAATGGAACTGGGGAAACTGAGGCCCGTGATGCCCAATCCCTGATGTTATCTTATTTTGAAATAAATATCAGGCCTTAATGCCCTTTCATGCTCTTTGAATCTCCTCTCTCTCTTTTCTCTTTTGGCAGAGGTAGTTTGGAATGTTAGACGCTGGAGGACGGCTACCTGTCATCGGACAGGAGCCGGAGGACTGGGGCGATTACAGCAAAGGGCTTCCCCTGAGATGTCATGGTGATGATGTTCTCTTCAGACAACGAGGAGAGAGTGAGAAGGAGTGAGGGGATAGAGCGACACTGAGATTGATACAAGAGGAAGGCACTGAAGGCCCAAATGATGAAGCTTTAGGAGAAACAGCGAACAGACGCGTCAATCCCTCAGAGTTGTTGCAAATTAGGGCAGAATCGGAGCTCGCAGTGGAGGAGCTCCTGGAGCTGGTGCAGTTCTCCTTCGGCAGAACGGAGGGCAGCTCGACCAGCGGCCTTGACTTCGAGAGCTTCGCGGTCATCGGGGTCGCGAGAGAAGCAGTAAGATGACGAAAGGCACCGCCAAAGAGCCGGTGGGAATGTGTGGCACGGCAAAGCGATTGTTGCGTCACGGAACTATAGAAGGCCTCTGAGGGACTTCTTGCCTTCGGAGAGAAGAGAGGAGAGAAGTGACCGGAAGAGTGATGAGGGTTAGTGAGCGGCTTGCACACCCACTCTCTCCTCATGACGGGCATAAACCCTTATATAGATATGTGAGTGGAATGGGTTGGTTTAAGGGCAGCTTGCCTGCCTAGGGTGCGTTCCTTCTGGTATACGCCTCTTCTTCACCACGTGGGCCCCGCGAGACATGCCCGATGAGTCATCTCCTTGAAGCATGGGGCAGTGACTTGTAATAGCCATGATTGTCAAAGGGAATCTGCCACCGCCTTCGAAATGACGGCCCCCTAGTACTCTATTCCCACGTGAATGTTCCAATTTTCTTTCTTTGCGCTATAAGTGGTCGCAATAGGACAAGGGACACGGGGAATCTTCAGACCGCGTGAGGGTGGCGGGGTAACATTCGCCTGACATGGCAAAGTGGCATCCGAGGGCACCTCGGCCATGGCTTGCAATGGAAGCTATCACCAATTTCAATAGTGTCGGCCCCTATCACAAGGTACGGTGATTATTCAGACCGTATTACGGCTCTGAAGCATTCACCCGACATGGCAAAGTGGCACGCGAGGGTACCGTGGCCATGAATTTCCAAGGAATCTACCACCAATTTCAAAAACGTCGGCCTCTGATCCTAGTTTCCTACATAAATGTCCCCCGTTTTGTTTCGTTGCGCTAGCAGTAGTCGCAACGGGACAGTGAACATGGGGAATCTTTGGACCGAATAGGGAGGACAAGTCAACAAATCACGGCTCCGCTCTGTTTACTCCACATGGCAAAGTGGCATGTGAGAGTAGAGGGAGGGTGACTTGTCGCAAAGGCTGTTGCTAGGGGTGATGGTGATAGATCTAGATCTCCTTCCTTCCGATCCTATAAATACCTCCTCTTTCCCTCGACTTAGAAGCACCAAAGTCGTGAGAGCAGATTTGAGGAGTGCAAGCTTGTAAGGAGGGGAGGTAGTGAGAGTTGCTCAATCTTTCAGGATGGAAGGTGAATCTAGCTTCAGAGCAGAGGGTGAGTCTTCCCGCTCCTCAAAGAGGAGCCGGTCCGGCAGCAGTTCCCGGAGACTCTCGGAAGTCGAAGGACGACTGAGTGAGAGGACCCAATCACAGCTCGTAAGTGGATCCCCTAGTTCCTTCTTTCATGTTTTCTTTTCCTTTCTTCGTGCCAAACTCCGCTTTCTCACTTCTTATGGGTGTGCAGAGCCTGATGAGGTCGCACATCTCGTGGGAGCTGGTGGTAGCAGCATATCAAGGTCTACCGGCCTTCCAGAAGGTAAGGCTAGACATAATGGGGTTCGGGGCCTTCCTCCGAATCGAGCCTCTCAAGCTTGACCTTGCCCTAATCCAGGGACTGCGTGAAAGATGGGACCCAATGAGTCGGGCATTCCTGATGCCTTGGGGGCACATGGTGCCCAGCCTGGAAGACATGGTCCGCATCACGGGCCTTAAAGTGGATGGGGAGGCAGTGACTGGCGTCACCTACGCGGACTACCGAGAAGGTGCCCAAAAGCTGTTAGGGCTGGACCTCGACGGTCGGAAGAACATGTCAGTAGCCAATGCATCGATCATGGAGGCGCTAGGGCTTACTGACATTCGTCCACGGGATGACGAGTCCCTGGAGGAATTCATGGAAAGAACCGAAAGAGGAGCCCGTGCTGTGTACTGCGTGGACGCCAGTAACTGGGAAAGGACCAACATGGATCTGAGGAGGTTCCTCATCTTTCTGTTGGGCAAGTTGCTACTGGGCTCCAAGGGAGACAATATACACTGTCGCTTCCTGGAGCTACTCGTGGACTTGGAGAGAGTAGGACAGTATCCCTGGGGAGCTGCCGTACTAGCGCATCTATTCACAGGTCTGTCGCAAAGGACAGGCCGAGAGGTGACAATACATGGGTTTACGCCCTTCATCCAGGTAAAAGATTATATGTTTTTTTTGTGGTTTTTATTTTATGCCTTTTTTGTATTTGTTGATGCCAATGTCACATGATGGTGTAGCTATGGAGCTACTATTATATTCCAATGGGGAGAGCTTGACATTGGCGTCCAGTGACGATCCCGTTGGCTAGGCGGTGGCAACCCATCATGAGTACAGCACCATTATCCTACCAACTTATGGTATTGAGACGGGAGCTACAAGAGTTCCCTGCAACGATGGTAGGATATCTTTTTCTATTTTTTTTTGTTTTGTTCATTTTTTACCATTTTTTTGTATTTTTGAGTAACTAAGAACATATGTACAACCCAACATAGGTGAACAGGAGGCCTTACTCGAATATGGTCGATGTCGACTAGCCATGGGTAATTGGAAGCCGTGCCCGGTTCGGACGAGACCTCTGGCTCCATTGTTTGAATGAAATTGAGCCACTAAGGCTATGATTAGCCATGAGGACCCTATGGCTTGCCCAAGAATGGGTGGATATGACCAACTCACCCAGCGTCGGGAAGAAGATGCGTGGGCCGGCAACCTGCGTTGATTCGAGGGTGCGTTTCCCCGAACAGTATGAAGACTGGCAACGGGGTGGCACGCTCGTGGAATCACAGGCCCAAGATAGTGAGGATTACCTACGGCTCTACAGGGCAATGTACGCAGAGAGGCTCCATCCTGGAGGGCTTGTGGAGGTAAAGTAAAAATAGCATTTTTTTACCCTTTACAATTTCCATTTTTTTTGACTTTTTGTGAGCTCAAGAGCCATAAGTGTAGGATGCTCGTGACACCATAATAACGAACTTACGAGCTCGTTTGGCGGACACGGAGCAAGAGTTGAATGACACCCGAGCGGCTCTGGGTTCATCAGTAAGTGTATATGTACATGCTCTTGATATGACTTGAAATTCATGGTGCCTTAACTACTTAAATGTCACCTCATGTGCCGCAGCGTGCCCAGCTCGATGCAGTTTCATCAGCAATGGGGGCAGACGGCGTTTCTTCTAGTCTATGGATTCCTACCTCAGAATTGGATCTACTCCACGAGCAGCTTGCTCATACCACACAGCGGGCCGCAGAGGCAGAAGGGATGCTTTCTACACAGGTGAGGGTCTCACCATTTAATATCCCTCGTTTAAGCATTGGCATATGCCTGAGATGAGATGTATGACAGGAGAAAGAAACACAGGAGGCACTTGCGCATGCCACCCAGAAGGAAGCTAGAATAGCTGAGCTGGAAGAGGAACTACAGTGTCGTCCAGTGAGGACTCTTCTAGGGACGCTGTGGAGCTGAGGATCACCCTTCAGCTGGAGAGAGAAGATAGAGAAAGAGAACGAGTCGAGAGAGAAAAGGACAGGGAACGAGAGAAGGCCAAGAGATCAGCCGAGAAAGAAGAGAAGAGGGCCCTGGAAGCCCAATTATTTGAATTGAGGACCAGTCTCGGCCTCGCCGAGCAGTGGCTAAAGGATGGCGAGGAACGCTACCGAAGAGCACGAGAGCGTGGCTTTCGTGTTAGTAGCTTTTTTGCTGCCCCTGCAGATCAGCGTCGGGGTGTGGAGATAGAAGAGGAGCACAAAGCGGTAGAAGTACCGCTTTTCATGGTTGGGTAGCACCCTCAAGAGCGTCTTGCCCGGAGAGTGGCGGGACAAGTAATGTGGAGAGAGAGGTGAACCTGATGTAGACTTTTTTTGTTTGTTTTTGGTTGGAGTGGAATAAAATAGTTTATGCTTGGTTCTCTGCTTCTTTCTTGTCTCTCGAATCCTGCATACATCTAAGCAAACAAGTTAGCATTTCTGCTCTGACTTGCCCCTTGCTCAATAAGCAAACGAGTTTTGAACTGTCCTTGATAACGAGTCAAGGGGCAAGCCTTTATTAACAAAGGCAATAATAAAGGATAATGATGAATGCGGCACACAAGCACACAGATGCAAACGAAATTTAAAATGAGATGTTGCATACAAATGCCAACATGCAAATTGCGATTTTTTTTATTTTGGAGTTTTCATTCATTTTTTTGTGTTTTGTTGTTTGTTTATTTTTTTTGGTCTTTTACATTTCCATTTTTTTGTGCATATACATTTTTCTACTTTTTTCAGATTTTTGGATTTGTTATTTTTTTGTTATTTTTGGTTTGTTTATTTTTATTTTTGCTAATGCATGATGACTACTTGATATAACATCTAACCTGCATGAGAACAAGGGTTTCTTACTAACCTCCCAGGCATCCTGAGTGCACATCTAAGTTGATTTGGGCCTCTAGACTCCTCGAATGATAATCCCGCCGGCTAAGACTTACCCTGATGACAATACCGTCATGCCATGCTTAGGCTCCCAGTTGCTTCCGACCGCAGGGATTCACCCAAAAAGTGTTCGAGGTAAATGATTTGCCCGACCCGGGTCTATTTCCTCACAACTCTAGATGATATGTAATGGAACACCCTGGAACCCAAACGACCAACCGCGCGACGCTGACCCGGAATCAGACGCCGTCGCACCCATAGGTAACGCGCTTGCATTGGTCTAAGCCCGAGGTTAGACTAAGAATATATTAAGGTGGTAGATAGGGGTCTTGACTGGCCAGAAACACGGAGACTCCTTCACGACAATGACTTTTGCTTTTCAAAATGGACAACCATAGTGTTTGCAAGCTTTGGTGAGTTTCACCCTTCGGGAACTCCATTGAGCCTTCATCTTCAGGGGAAGAAGGAAGAATATTGGGGGCTAACCTCCTGAGAGGACCGGCAAAACCGTTAACCCGGCGAGCCAGTAGGGGCGCACTTAACTTCCCCTTTCGGGCAACTTCAGACCAAATCTCGAGCATTTACATATGATGACCCCTTTTGTATAGAATTTGACTTTCAGTCAAAGGGGTTTCGTTTGTGGGATCAGGCACGGTTACGACCAGATTTTTCACTTGATTTTAATTTTGTTCTTCTTTTCTGATTTTTCTTGACAGATTTTTGTGAGGGACATAGTATTTTGACATTATGGAATCCCTCTTGGATGCCTGCGGGGACACTACCCTCTTCTCGTGCTCTGACCCATGCTCGAGGAATTGGGCCCTACTCTTACCCTAGGGGTTGTGTTCGTGTTTCCGATGCTCAGCGTTTTAAGGGCGCCGGCTGTCTCATTCGATCGAAGAGAGAGAGAATAAAGATTTAAACCTTCTGGAGACCTTCTAGGTGAGGCCTCACCATGAGCGATGCTACCGATCTTTTATAGAACACATATGTACATGCATGTTGCCTTCTTTTGAGGGGGGCATAAGCCGAACTAGCCGGACAGGGATCTCCACGGTTCTGACAAACCAAGACCCGGAATCTATCAAGTCTTAATAGGCCCTATCCCAACATGGAGGTTGAATGTAATGACTTAACTACATGGTAATCTCCAGGCATTGGCATTTTGACTTTTCTATTTTTTTTTTTTCTTTTTTTATTTTTTTCTTTTGTTGTTGTATATATACATATTTTTGTTGTTTTCATTGTTTTCTATTTTTTTGTTGTTTTTCGTTTCATCATTTTTTTGACACTATGTACACCTATCTAAGGGTAGTACTTTCTTAAGATAAAGCCCATTCCAAGGGTGGGATAACTCGACTCCCTCAGCATTTACTAGCCTGTAGGCATTGCCAGGATGCACAGCCTGAACACGTATGGTCCTTCCCAATTGGGTTGGAGTTTAGAACGTGGCCCACCAGGTTTTACAAAGATTCTTTTCACTACCATTTCACCGACTTGAAATTTCCTTTCAATGACCTTCTTTTGATAAAAACGTGTGAGTCTATTCTGATATACACGTGCATGCTCGGCAGCGGCCAGCCGTTTCTCATCTAAGAGTTCCAATTGGGCAAGGAGTGAATCACGACGTTCGTCGAGGGGAAGCTCCTTGTCCAACTGTACCCTGAGAGAAGGAACCAAGATTTCATACGGAACTACCGCCTCCATCCCATAAGTAAGGGCGAACGGAGTTTGCCCAGTGGGAGTACGGATTGAAGTGCGATAGGCCCATAAAGCCTCAATCAGCTTTTCTGGCCAATCCGAGAACTTGTTAGACTCACATGTCTTTTTTATGATTTTAATCAATGTTTTGTTAGTGGCCTCTGCTTGGCCATTACCTTGTGGATAATAAGGTGATGAATGATGCAATGCAATTTTATACCTTTTGCAGAGGTCCTGAAGGTCCTGAGAAATGAATTGCGGTCCATTGTCGGTGATGATCGTGCTTGGAATGTCGAACCTGGCGATGATGTTCTTCATGATGAATTTGCAGACTGTTGATGCTTTAACCTCCACGTAAGCTTCGGCTTCGGCCCATTTGGTAAAGTACTCCGTTGCAGTAAGGATGAATGATTTTTGCTTAGTGAGGGAGTAAGGATTACCAAGAGGACCAATGACATCGAAAGCCCACATGGAGAAAGGCCATGGGGAGGATACTGGATGAAGTGAAGAAGATGGGGAATGAATTTTATCGGCGTGAAGTTGACACTTGACACACCTGCGGACATAGACGGCACAATCTTCTTCCATGGTGGGCCAGTAAAAGCCTTGCCGAAGGATTTTCTTGGCAAGCATTTGGCTATTCACATGGCCACCGCACACACCAGAGTGTGCTTCCTCGACGCATTTCCAGACCTCCTCTTCGTCGAGACATCTTAGAAGAACACCAGTAAGACTTCTCTTGTATAGCACTCTCCGACCAGCACGTATCTCTGTGCCACCCTCCTTATGGCTTTTCTATCTTCCGATGTGGCTTCTCCAGGGTAGGATTGATCTTTGCAATACTTGGCAATTTCGTAAAACCATGGCTTCTCCTCATCAGCCAATTCTTCTTCTAATTCTGTCAACATAATTTCCCTCTTCTCAAGGATTTCTTCCTGTAGGGCCTTCCTTGCTATCATGTCCTTGATATTTACGTAGGAAGCGTCATCGATTGCAGGGGCGTGACGCTTGTAGATGGAAATGGACTCAAACCATCTTCCTAGAGGGAACCTTAAAGATGATGCCAACGAGGCGAGGGCATCGGCCAGAATATTCTGATGACGAGGGACATGGACAAAGATCAATTTGGTGAACAGTTTGGCAAAGGCAGCAGTGAGTTCTTGGTATGGCTTGAGCTTGGGATCGCGAGTGCGATATTTGGTGAGCACCTGACGAAGAATGAGTTGACTATCACCTACGACTTGTAATTCAGTGATACGAAAAGAATGAGCGAGTTCCAGGCCAGCTAGAAGAGCTTCATATTCAGCTATATTGTTGGTAACTGGGAATTTGAGCTGGTATGCCAGTGGGAATGTAAGGCCTTCAGGCGATAGGAGGGCAATGCCGATTCCTTCCCTTGGGAATTCAGAGCTCCATCAAAATGTAACGTCCACATGTAATCATCTGATTGGTTGATGGACATTAGTTCCTCATCTGGAAACTCTGACTGGACAGGATCGAATTTGGGGAGAGGATGGTGAGCGAGATGCTCAGCTATGGCATACCCTTGATCACCTTTTGCTGATGTAGGTGATGTCAAACTGAGAAAGAAAGCTTTGCCAGCGTGCTAATCTATCCGTAAGGACAGATTTTTCTAGAAGGAACTTGATAGGGTTCATTCGGGCAATCAGATGGACTTCATGAGCTAGAAAGTAGTGTTTCAACTTCTGCACTACCCAAACAAGGGCGGCACAAGTTTTCTCCATAGCCGTGTACTTCTGCTCACAAGGGTTGAGGAGTTTGGACAAGTAATAGGTCGCCCTTTCCTTGCCCGCTTCATCGGCTTGTGCCAGGACAGCTCCCACGGAGTCGTCCAGGACCGAGATGTAAAGGATTAAATGTTTATCTGGCGTGGGTGGAATTAGGACGGTGGATTGGCCAGATATTCTTTCAATCCTTCAAAAGCTTTTTGGCACTTAGAATTCCAACTGAATTCTACTCCTGACTTAGTCAACTCGTAGAAAGGTTTGCACCTTTGCGAGTGCTGGGACACAAATCGACGAATGAATTGTAACCTTCCGATTAACCCTCGAACTTCTCTCAGGTTTTTCGGAGGTGGCATATCCCTAATTGCTTTAGCTTTGTTGGGATCTATTTCAATACCCCTCTTACTCATAATGAAACCAAGCAATTTGCCCGACGAGACACCAAATACGCACTTTTTTGGATTCATTTTCAAATTGAACTCCCTTGATCTTTGCAGCACCTTAGCTAGAACTCTCGGGTGTTCTGCCCTAGTCCTGGATTTCACCAGTAAATCATCCACATACACCTCTAAATACACATGCATCATGTCATGAATATTGCCATCATAGCCCTTTGATAAGTAGCTCCAGCATTCTTCAAACCAAATGGCATGACTAAATAACAGTAAGTTCCCCAAGGTGTGGTGAATGACGTTTTCTCCTGATCCTCTTCTGCCAAACGGATCTGATTATACCCCGAAAATCCATCCATAAATGAGAGAGTTTCATAGCCAGCGTGTTATCAACCAACACGTCGATGTGAGGCAAGGGGAAATCATCTTTTGGACACGCGCGGTTAAGGTCCCGAAAATCGATACATATTCTCACCTTTCCATCTTTTTTCATGACCGGGACAATGTTTGCCACCCATTGAGGATATAGGACGACTCTAATAAACCTGGCTTTGTGGAGCTTATCGACTCTTCCTTCATTTTTAAAGCCATTTGGGGGTGGAAACGTCTTAACCTTTGCTTTACCGAGACGGACCCTGGTTTAGCGTTAGGCGATGTTCGACCAGGGTGGAATCCAATCCCGGCATATCCTCATAGCTCCATGCGAACGTGTCCCTATACTCCTTGAGAACCTCGATCAATTCTTCTTCTTCAGATGGCGGCAAATTATCACTTATGAGGACGATCCTAGGGTCTTCCTCGGTCCCCAGGTTAATTCTTTGGTGGGTTCTTCTATAGCGGCTGATGGTTCGTCAAATCTCCTCATTCCGCTAGCATATGCGTCGGCCGCGTCCTCATATTCTTCGTCCCCTTCTTCAATAGGGTACTCTTCATCTGTGAGCTCATAAACTCCATACCCCTCATCAATTGTATAATCTTCCTCACATTCTAACTCCGACAGTTGGATGGGATTCTCTAGCAATTGAGGAATGGCTAGAAAGGCTTGACACCTATTGGCTAGATCTAGAAGGAATCAACGAGGAATTTCCCTGTCCTTGGATTTTCTTCTAGGTACTACCCTTGACTCGCTATTCCTAACCTGACTGACTTGTTCTACAGATGAAGAAGAAGTTGAAGAATGTACAGGAAAGGACCCCTCAGCGGAGGGGTAAAGAAGGTCGCTCAAGGGACCTTGAATGAGTGGCCTGTAGGTCGGGACGCACTCGTGGGAGATGTAGGAGGTCTCCTCAAAGGAAATGCACTGTTGAGGAGTTTGAAAATTGACGTTTTTTTTTATTTTCATTTTCAATTACAAAACAATTGAAAGAATTTGGAGAATGAGAGGAGGGAATTATAGCTAAGGGGTTGTAGGGCTCATTGAGCAGATCATGGTTGAAATTTGGCACGGGCTGAGAAACCCGCGCAAGAATGTGAGCAGAGAAGGGGACCTGGGAATATCATCAGATAAACGTCGGGTCCAAGAAAGAGTCAGCAGCAACGGCTGAGGAGAATGATCAGATAGAATGACGGAAAGCGATCCGTCAGTGGTAACTTCCTCTCGGCGAGGAAAACTTGGAATTTCGGCCATGTCAACGACAGCTTTTGGCACCTCGGAGATCAAAGGCGCCCCTCTAAGTTCGGAGGTGAGAACATCTGTTGTAGTGCAATGGAAACATCGTGTATATCGAACCACTTGTTCCACTCGCAGTCGGGTCATCGTGCTTCCCCTTCTTTGCAGCTCTCGAGCAACTTTCAGCTAAGTAGGCAATCTGCAATTTCCCATGTGATTCTTGCGGTAATCCCCAACTGTATCACTGGCCCCTTTCTGAAATGGAGTACAAGGTCCATGTAAGAGGTTCCTCATATGCTTCAAGTGGCCCTTCAAAGCCTAGGCCGGCTCTAAGGGTTAACTTTGTCTTCTTTGGCAGCCTCAGTCTCCCTTGTAATTGTGCACCCAAGCCTTTGCCCTGTTGGTAGCCAATGTTTTTCATGATCTCCCATCCCTTAGAATGGGAAGGGTGACATGACTTTGATGCCTGAAACGGCTTTTGTGTTAAAGGGGTGCGACGAGGGTCACACACATCTAGCAGTGAAAGAATTGGCCGGTGAGTCGGCCAAACAGAAGGCAATGAGGTATTAATAGCATCCACTGTAGAAAAGATGGGCATGCTATTTACCTTGATAATCCAAGCCTTGTATGGAAACTTTAAGCACTGATGATTGGTGGAAGGCACAGCATTCATAACCTCAATGTAAGGGCGGCCTAGTATGGCCTTGAATGTGGGATCCATATCAAGGATATGGAATTCCGCAAAGACTGATGCAGGGCCCAATTCTACATTCAAGATGATCATCCCCATTGGTGGCTTTTTGCTATTATCATAGGCCGTAACCGTGATTGATGAAGGCCTTATCTGTTCCGTGTCAACCCCACATGATTGGAGAGTGATCATAGAGATCACGTTTATAGACGCACCAGTGTCCATCAAACACGGGTCTACAGACACCCCATTGATCTTTACTGCAATACACAAAGCATATTTTCGAGCCTCCTTGGGGGCAAGCTCATGGTGGTGAAATATAATAGCCGGTTGTGTATCAGTCGGCGTCAATACCGACAAGATCTTCTCCACTGGGAGATCCTCATTTACCATAACCTTCTGAAGATACTCCATCAAGGCGTCTTGATGGGTTTTCGACCTCTTGATTAGCTCGAGAATGGAGATCCGAGCTGGTGTTTTATCCAAGTGTTTCAACAGGTCATATTGTGTCCCGGGGATAGACTCCTCTGGCTGTTCTTCGGTGTCTTTCTCTGGCTGAGATTGCTCGGGGACCTGACTATTTTGGGGAAAAATCCGATGGAACATCCTTCCACTACGGAGCACCATGGCTTGTGGTTTTGGCGGCACCTTTATAGAGTTAGATATGGGGTTTAGCAGGGGTTCGAGGGGTAGTGGTGAAGGAACAATTGATGAAGCAGGGGCAATAATAGGTGTAGGGGCTCTGATGAGTGGTTTGTTAGGTGGAGGTATGGTGGGAGTGGATGAAGTCTCAGATGGACGGTGAATGATAAGGGATTTAAAAGGTGGAGACATAGTAGAGGTCGATGGGGGCCCGGATGGGTGATGAATAATGAGGGGTTTCGAGGGTAAAGGGGTTGTGGTGGAGGTAGATGGTGCCTCGGAAGGGTGTTGGACAATAAGGGGTTTATTTAGTGGAGGCGGAACAAAGGTGGATGACGAAGTGGAAGCGTGAGAAATGATGAGAGGCTTTGAGGGTAACGATGTTATGGTGGAAGTGGAGGGCACCTCGGAAGGGTGTTGGACAATGAGAGGTTTGTTTAGTGGAGGTGGAATGAAGGTGGATGTCGAGGTGGAGACATGAGAAATGATGAGAGGCTTTGAGGGTAACGATGTTATGGTGGAAGTGGAGGGTGTTTGCTGGGGACTCGAAGGGAGGTCATCAGCAGAGACGCGGATGAGAGGACGTGATGGCAGTGGAAATGAGTAAGGTATCACTGCGGGTTGTGCTACGGGTGGAGGATAGACAGGTGCGGGACGAATAAGGCGTGGGGATTGGATAGGAACGTGATTGGTGACAAGGACAGAGCCGCTTTCCGTATGCCAATCTTGCCCTCTTCCAACCTCCGGGAAGGAAGAGATGGGGTTGACTTGGTGGTTAGGTTGTTGGTGCGCCGGTAACGGATTTTGGAGGATGCCCATATTTGGCTGTTGTTGTGGTGCCTGCTGAGGTTGTTGTTGCTGCTGTTGTTGTTGTTGTTGCTGTTGCTGTTGTTGTCTAAGAGGAGGTCTCCTGGCCTTCATCATGGTGACGCATCGCCTCATTTCATCCCAATCTATTTGATGTTCATCGTTCATATCATAGATATAATCTCTGAAATGGAAACAGTTTTCCACTGTATGACCCGGCTGTCTATGGAAGACACAATATCTGGAAGTGTCGACGTTCGGGGGCCATATGGCTTTTTCCTTAGGCAAGGTGAGGAAATTAGCAGCCATGAGAGCATTAAAGATGTCTGATAATGACTCCGGCAAAGGTGGGTAGTGAGTCCTCCTTGGGCCGATCGGCCTCCTCTGTTGTTGGAGGCCATAATCCCCGGGTGGTGGAACCTGATTATATTGAGGAGGTCGCTGTTGTTGTTGTTGGAGATGGAGCGGTTGAGGCATATTGTTCTGGAAGAGATTGTTTTGTGGGGGAGGACGATAGGGTTGCTGACCTTGTTGGTCCTGATGAAAGGGGAATTGTGGAGCTTGTGGAGGCCTAGGGTTAGCTTGCTGGTTGGGATGGCCAACCGCGCCCACTTGTTCATTTGTTACAACCCCTTCTGTCACCCCACCTTGGGCACCCGTGCTCGGCTTCCTAAACACCTTTGGCTTTGGTGGCTCGAACATATGCATGAGGGGAGAATCTTTCAGCTGTGTTTGGATATATCGAGCTCTCTCATACAGTTCCTCCATAGTGGTGAGCTTGTTCATTGCCAGGACGTGTCTAAATTGTGGAGTGGCATTAGACACGACCATCTTTACTTGCTCCGATTCTGAAATGGAGTCTCTCACTTTCTCTGCCAAGGATCTCCATCGATCGGCAAATTGGATGAAATCTTCATCCGGCTTCATTTTTTCAGCCACTAGGTCGATAATAGAGAAGGAGGGACCGACCCTATCCCGATATTTCTGTAGGAATTTTTGTTGCACTACGTCGAAGTTCTCAGCCTCACTCAGCTCTAGGGAATAGAACCATTCTAAAGCGGGGCCATCCAATGATCTCCTGAAGAGATATGCCAGGGATCTTTGATCGTTCTGCCAAAACGAGGACTCATACATAAAGTCCTTTAGATGAATGAAAGGGTTGCCTATGCCGGTGTACCGTCGGTACGTTGGCATTTCAGAAGGAGGGAGACGGAATACAGGAAGGATTGGTAAAGAGATCTCAGGCACGGATTTGACATCCACAATCTTTTTGAAATCTCGAAATTGTTCGTCCATTTTGTTCAACCTATGAAGGAGAGATTGAGTGACCTCCTCGTAAGGAGCAGGTTGTGGTGGCCACTGAGGCCTTGCGGAAGCCTGAGAAGGGAATTCCGGATGAGTGGGACGTTGTGGCATGTCAGTAAACGGAACTGACTGAAATGTTGTATGAGGAATTGGCGGAACCTGAGACTGGGGAGGTAATTGGAAAGAGGGAGGTTGCAGACGTGGCATATCAGTAAATGGAACTGACTGAAATGTTGGATGAGGATTGGTGGAA
This sequence comes from Amorphophallus konjac, assembly GCA_022559845.1. NCBI lineage: Eukaryota > Viridiplantae > Streptophyta > Magnoliopsida > Alismatales > Araceae > Amorphophallus > Amorphophallus konjac. The sequence goes on from CM040124.1 coordinate 11,788,567, forward strand.
CTTGAGACTGGGGAGGTAATTGGAAAGAGGGAGGTTGCAGACTTGTCTGCACAAGAGGGAATGAGGAAGGGATTGCCTGTGCGGGCTCTTGAGTAGGGAGAGCAACTGGTGTTGGATTTTGAGGAGTAGAATCAACAGATTTCCCTTTTAAGACGGCCTGAAAGGCCCGGATCTGATCGGAATTGAGCTGTGTGTTCGCGAGAACACCTAGAAAGGAGGAAATATCTTGTGGCGGGGATGCTTCCCCGACAGTGGTTCGCACCTCATATGAGGGCTCACGGGAGGAACCTGCGTCCTCAGCAGGGACATGTGTCCCCTGGTGACTCGGGGTCGGATTCTGACCGTTCCCGGACATTTCTTGATCTTTTTCGGAACGCGAGATTTTGCCAGAACGCAATATCATACACACTCAAACCAATAACAAAGATTAACAAACAAGTTGATGTTTAACGCCTTTTTGTATTTTCTTTTGTTTTCCCTTTTTTCTTTTTCTTTCTAATCAGAATGTAATAACATACACACTCAAACCCTTAGCAAAGATTAACAAACAAGTTGATGTTTAACGCCTTTTTTTTGTTTTCTTTTGGTTTTCCCCCTTTTTTTCTTTTTTCTAATCTAATGTTCACACCACAGGAGGGACCTTAGTTGCAATATTGATTTCCGCCGTGTGATCTAAGGACACTCGACTCACCACGAATGGGTTGACTATCTCCAGGGAACTTCAGTGGTACAACCAGCCCAGTGAACGAAGAGGGAATCCTTCGATGTTGGGGACTTTCGGAGGTCCCGATGAAGGAGATCCTAGTCCGTCGAGAGGAATTCCCGACGGAGAGTCCTTCCTTCACCAGGAAAAGGTGATCCTAAAAAAATGGAACAAAAGAAATAAAAATAAAAGGGAGATGATATGCAATGCAGTGCTGAATTTAACAGGAGATATCTAAACAGACAATAAATATATACAATAAAAGAAATTAAACAAACATCACAACACTCCTTTTCTGCAATGATACGAATCTCTTCAGACTTCACAGGGGACTCTGAGTAATGCACGTAGTGCACGAGGGATGAAATTGGAATGCCAAAAGTGATAGCGGGAACACAAATGTAGCGCACGCGGGCGCAATCAAGAGGGGCACACGTGGGTGCCGAGTGGAGAGGGTGCTACTGGGAGCACGAATGTAGCGCACGAGGGCGCAATCAGGAGGGGCACACGTGGGTGCCGATGGCAAGAGTGCTACTGGGAGCACGAATGTAGCGCACGCGGGCGCAATCAGGAGGGGCACACGTGGGTGCCAAGTGGAGGGGCACACGCGGGTGCCAATGGCAAGAGTGCTACTGGGAGCACGAATGTAGCGCACGCAGGCGCAATCAGGAGGGGCACACGTGGGTGCCAAGTGGAGGGGCACACGCAGGTGCCGATGGCAAGAGTGCTACTGGGAGCACGAATGTAGCGCATGCGGGCGCAATCAGGAGGGGCACACGTGGGTGCCAAGTGGAGGGGCACACGCGGGTGCCGAGTGGAGGGGCACACGTGGGTGCCGAAAATATTTCGGTAACCAGAGAAAACAAACAAGGTCTCACCGTGATCGTCAAGAGATGTGGACGGGGAAATCACACCAACGACGGTCCCAAGAGATGTGATGTGGAGGATGTGACCATAGCAACAGAGAGGGAAGGAAAAGAGGAATGAGGAATGGATTACTGGGTAATATGAGAAAAGTAATGGGAAGTGTGACTTGCAAGAAACATTCTGGTGGATCACAAAGAAGGTAGACTTATCAGACTCCGGTACACGACGGAGATAGGGGTCCGAAGACCCTCTCGCGCAAACTGACCCCTTTCCCGGTAAGCGTGACTTACCGTTCCGCGAGCAGCTTTTTATATACCGAAGAATCTAAGAATATACGTAATAGGATTTGAGAGACACGTAGACTGAATTTGTAACAATATGTCACTACTCAGATAATTATAAGAACAATATGAACAAAAGCATACCACCGCAGGACATTGGTCTTTGCGGGGTTTTAACAGCAATATAGCAATATCAGCAGTGATGAACATGTATGTAGAAACCACCGCGAGACATTGGCCTTACGGGGTTTTTATTGCAATATAGATAATAAATATGAGTATATATACATAAGACCACCGCGAGATATTACTCTCCGCGGGGTTTTTATTGTAATATAAGTAATAAAAGGCTTCGCGAGGAATTACTTCCGTCACGTGCACCTTCGCGAGGAATTACTTCCGTCGCAGGGTTTAGACAGAAATTAAAGAAATAAAATGACAGAATGAAAAAGGCTTCGCGAGGAATTACTTCCGTCACGTACACCTTCGCGAGGAATTACTTCCGTCACAGGGTTTAGACAGAAATTAAAGAAATAAAATGACAGAATAAAAAGGCTTCGCGAGGAATTACTTCCGTCACGTACACCTTCGCGAGGAATTACTTCCGTCGCAGGGTTTAGACAGAAATTAAAGGAATAAAATGACAGAATAAAAGGGCTTCGCGAGGAATTACTTCTGTCACGTACACCTTCGCGAGGAATGACTTCCGTCGCAGGGTTTAGACAGAAATTAAAGGAATAAAATGACAGAATAAAAAGGCTTCGCGAGGAATTACTTCCGTCACGTGCACCTTCGCGAGGAATTACTTCCGTCGCAGGGACCTCCGCGAGGAATTACTTCCGTCCACGGGGTTTAAACAAAAGGAAAAATTGACAAGAAAGAAAGGGGGAAGGGGATGTGATCGCCAGGGGCTGAGAATCCCACGGAAAAGCTGTGATCGCGTTCGCCGCTAGAGCGGGAGCAGTGCGGGTCCTCTCTTCCTCTTCTGTCGGCCGGCCGACAAAGAGGGCTTCCTTCGGTTACCCCTAGACAAAGAATAAACAGAGCAGAACTGGTTGGTGAGAACGACGGTGGTGTAGTACCGATCCTTTAGAAAATGACACTGAAAATAGCATAGACGAGTACGCACCTGGTTGGTGGTATTTAAAACCCCTTTTGAACTAAAGAGTGGGAGATGATGTGATGAAATGCATAAGTGTGAAGACGCTCACAAACCAGGCCCTCTCGGGCAGAAAGGCATGGCACAGATGCTAAACTGATGCATGCAATATAATCGACTGATTGATTAAAAATAAAAGGGAGAGAAAAACTTATCGGAGGAGGCCGACGACAGGCTTTGGAAGACGTGTCAGTGACACGAACGCAGCACGGTTGAGAGCCTTCACAACAGACTTCAGAAACTGGGTAAGCCGAACATAAGAACACACACGCATACATATATATATGAGTAGTAAATATATTTATATAAACATATACATAAACATATTTACATAAACATATATATATACATATACATAAACTGGTCGAAATAAAAGGATGGGAATTTAAGAGAGAAGGAGAGAAGGAAGAGGAGGGAGAAAACTCCTCCTTCTATTTTTTTTAAACTTTTTTTTAAGAAGAAAGAGGATGTAAAATTAAAAGAATGAAAATAAAGAATAGAATAAGATATATATAATATATATATGTATATATATATATATATGGGAGAGAGAGAGAGCAAGAAGGGAGAGGAGAGAAAATGTTAAAAAAAGGAAAATAAAGAGAAAGAGAGAGATCGGGAAGAGTGAGATTAAGAGAGAGAGGGAGAGAAATAGAGGGAGAGAGGAGATAAAAAGAATAAAAAAGAGATGAGATGAGAGAGTTCGAAACAGGGAGAGAGGGGGGAGAAATAAAGAAAGAAAAAAAAAGTGAAGATGAGAGTGATCGAGAGAGAGAGAGCAGAGAGATCAAAAGGGAGGTGAAGTTAGAGAGAGGGTGAGAAAGACGCAGGGGAGAGAGAGAGAGAGAGAGAGAGAGCCGGCGGGGAGAGAAGAAGAGAGAGAGGGAACCGAGAGGGAGAGAGAGAGAGAGCCGGCGCGGTGAGAGAAAGAACGGGAGGGAGAGAGGGGGGACGCGAGAGAGGGAACAGAGAGGGAGGGAGAGAGACGGAGACGGAGAGAGAGAGAGAGAGAGAGAGAGAGAGAGGGGGGGAGAGAGATCGCGACGGGGGAGAGGGTGGAGGTGCTCGGCGGGGAGCGTCCGGCGGCCAGGGAGGACGGCGACGACGGCGACCGGCGGGGTGGACGACGACGGCGGCCGATAGGGTGGACGACGACGGCGGCCGGCAGGGTGGACGACGACGGCGGCGTCGATGGCTGCAGTGGGGACGGGGAGTGCACCGGTGAGAGGCGTGGAGTTAGCCGGAGGGGGGCTTCATAGCGGAGGGCTCGTCAGTGGTCGTGAGAGCGGCAGCGGCGGTGGCGACGTGAACGCTGTGGGCTCATGGGAGGCGGCGCGGTGCATGCAAGGAGGCGTTGGACGGCGACGTGGATGGCGTGGGGAGCTCGACTGAGGCGACGAACGGCGGTGACGGAGGTGAGGACGTGAACGGCGGTGGAGGGCGTCCCGACGGCGAGCGTGGCTTCACGGTGAAGACGGCAGCGAGGAGCGGCGTTCGTTGCCGGGGAGCTCGACGTGCATGCGTGGTGGCGATGTGGGGACGTCCGGCGGTGGAGGGCGTGAGGTCGACGACGGCAGTCGGGCGACAGCTGCTAGCAGGCGCGGTGGACGGCTTCGCGACGAGGACGTGGGGCTTGCATGCCCCGGGGAGGTGGCCGCGTCCGGCGGCTCGCGTAGGGCGTCGACGGCGACGTCGGCAGGGTGACGGAGCTCGAGAAGGCGACGGTGGCCGGGTGGGATGGCAGCAGCGGTGGCGTTGAGGGCAGGTGGCCGGTGAGCATCGTGGGAAGAGTGGCCGCGACGCGGGTGGACGTGGCAACGGAGGGCGACAGCGGCCGGTGCTCCCGAGCGGGCATGCAGGAGGGGGGGTGGATCTTGACGTGAACGGTGGTGAGGAGGTGGTGGTTTCAGCGGTGGTGTGACGAGGTGGGGTTAGCAGGTGGAGATGGTCGGTGGAGAACGAGGAGGAGGGTGTAGGGTCGCCGTGGGACTCGCGGGTAGAAGAAAGGAGGGGGGTGTATGAGGAAAACAATGGCTCGGGAGGAGATCCCCTAGACGTTGGTGAGGAGGGTGGAGGTGATGACTGTGTAGAGAGATCGGGGAGTGGCCGCGTCGGTGGATGGGCTTTCTGTCGTGGGTGTGAAGGGTTGAAGGTGGGGTGAGAGGGAAGGAAAGAGACGGAGAGGGTGGGGGAGAGGAGATGGGAATGGAGTGTGTGTGTGTGTGTATGTGTGTGTCGTGTGTGTGTGCCGTGAGTGTGAGGAGTGTGTGCAGTGGAGTGAGAGGGAGAGAAAGAGACGGAGAGGGTGGTGGAGCCTGTGTGCATGTGTGTGTGTAAGGGAGAGGGTGAGGGAGCAGGGAGGAGGTGATTACCCGAGAGATAGGGAAGGGAATAGAAGGATAGAAAAAGACGTGAGGATAATATGAATTATTTTTATTATTTTGTTTGTCTTATTTTATTTATTTTTGTTTGCTTTCTTTATATTTTTTTATTTATTTTTATGGTTATTATGTCTTTTTACTTTTTTTAATAAATATATTTTTATCAATTTTATATATAGTAATCACTTATATATATATATATACTTACAAAAATAAATTTATTGAAAAAATCAATTACGTTATTTTTTTACATAAACATAATTATACACATTTTTTTGGATTTCTTTTTCTCTTTTTATTTATATATACATATTTTTTTCCCTTTCACAAAATAAATGCAATTACGGAAATCACTCAAGTAAAAGAAAATATAAGCCACTTTGGGGCGTCACGGTACAATATGGAATTTTATCACCGTAACGTCAGAAATGGCGTGTCTACACCACTGTCTGGGGGCCTGTTTCAAACCATATAGACTTTTCTTCAACTTGCACATAAGGTTTTCTTTTTCACAGACCTGAAAACCTTCCGGTTGTAGCATATAAATATCCTCATCTAGATCACCATGAAGAAAGGATGTCTTCACATCCAGCTGTTCTAGATGCAAGTCTTCAGCTGCCACAATACTCAACACTAGCCTGATTGTGGTTAGTTTGACAACAGGAGAAAAAATCTCAGTGTAATCAATACCTGCTTTCTGCTGGAAGCCTTTCACAACTAACCTTGCCTTGTACCTTTTGTTGCCATCACATTCTTCTTTTAACCTATACACCCATTTATTACGGAGTGCCTTTTTACCCTCTGGTAAAGGAGTCAGTACCCAAGTCTCATTCTTCTGCAAAGAGTTCATCTCCTCTTTCATAGCATGCTCCCACTTGACAGAATCATTCATTTGTATTGCTTCACTGAAACATTCTGGCTCACCATTATCAGTCAATAACAAGTAATGCAAAGAAGGAGAATACCTTTCAGTGGGTTTGGGTACTCTATTAGATCTCCTTAGTGGTGGTGCCGGTGTATAGGGTTCTGGTTGTGTCATGACATTCTCAGGACTAGCTTGAGTTCTTTTTGGAACATATTCCTCTAAGATTTCCTCTAACTCTACCTGATCTTTGACTTGCTTCCCTGCATCATCAGATTCTACAACAGATCTGTCTTTGTACAAGACTTTTTCATTGAATATCACATTCCTTTCTCGTCTGATTTTTCTATTCTGATCATCCCAGAAACGATATCCAAAATCATCAGAACCATATCCAATGAAAAAACATTTCTTAGACTTAGAGTCTAGCTTGTCTCTGTTTTCAGAATTAATAAGCACATAGGAAGTACAACCAAAGACTTTTAGATGTGAAAGAGTTACCTCATTTCCTGTCCATACCTCCTCCGGTAGCTTGCCATCCAAGGGGACACACGGTCCTCTATTTATCAGGTATGCGGATGTACTCACTGCATCTACCCAAAATATCTTGGGCAAACCAGCATGAATTCTCATGCTTCTGGCACGCTCATTCAGTGTTCTATTCATCCGTTCTGCAACACCATTTTGCTGAGGTGTTCCTGGAATGGTCTTCTGCATTCGAATTTCATTCAGTGCGCAAAAGTCTTTGAACTCCTTGATGTCATACTCTCCACCATTATCTGACCTCAGACACTTGATTTTCAAACCAGTTTCATTTTCAACTAGAGACTTCCACCTTTTAAAAGTAGCAAACACGTCAGATTTATTTTTCAGAAAATAAACTCATACCTTCATGGTGGAGTCGTCGATGAAGGTGACATAATATTGTGAGCCTCCAAGAGATGATACCGATGAAGGCCCCCACACATTCGTGTGCACAAGCTCTAGCTTTTCAGATTTGGATGTCCTGCTTACTTTGGAGAAGCTAACCCTTTTCTGCTTCCCAAATACACAATCTTCACAGAACCCGACATCTACAGTCTTTAAACCAGACAACTTTCCCTTCGCCTGCAGTACCTTCATTCCCTTTTCACTCGTATGCCCAAGTCTGCAATACCAAGTTTCTGAATCACCATGAGAATCAGCCACTGCAACTGTGTCTCTTGTATTTGTTGTCATATACAAGGTACCCATCTTACTGCCTCGTGCTATGATCATAGCGCCTTTAGTGATCTTCCAGGAGCCACCTACAAAGGTAGTGATATAACCTTCACTATCAAGCTGCCCCACAGAAATCAGGTTTCTCTTCAGCCCAGGCACATGTCTGACATTATGCAACTTCCATGCAGTCCCATTTGCTGTCATGATTTTCACATCTCCCTTCCCCACAATATCCAAGGGTTCATCATCAGCAAGATAGACCCTACCAAAATTACCAGCAACATAATTTTCAAGGCAATCCTTTTGTGAGGTAGAGTGAAAAGATGCTCCAGAATCTAAGATCCACGATTCTATAGGGCTGTCAACACTCAGGACTAAGGCATCCTCTATTTCTTCTGTTGTTGCATTCACAGACTCTTCCTTTTGGTTTGGATTTTGGTTTCGATTTTGGTACTTCTTGTTCGGTGCTCTGCAATCTCTTTTCAAGTGCCCTTTCTTACCACAGTTCCAACAACCATCACCACGAAATCTCGACTGACTTCTTCCTTTTGACTTAGACCTACCTCGATCTTGACCACGCTGATTTACTCGTCCCCTGCCTTCGACATTCAAGGCGGAACTTGATGATTCACCTGATTCTTTCCTGTGAATGTCTTCGCTTAGAATCAAGTCTCGAACCTCATCCAGCTTCAACTTATTTGAACCTGAAGAACTACTCACAGCGGTCACAGTCGCATCCCAACTTTCTGATAGAGAGGAGAGCAAAATCAATGCCCTAACCTCGTCCTCAAAGTTGATGTCCACCGAACTCAACTGACTCGTGATCAGATTGAACTCATTGATATGATTTGTAACAGAAGCACCTTCGACTATCTTCAAATTAAATAAACGACGCATCAAATATACCTTATTAGAGGTGGATGGTTTTTCATACATATTTGATAGCGCCTTCATCAACCCTACTGTGGTCTTCTCGTTCACGATGTTGAACGCAACGTTTCTGGCCGACGTCAACCGGATGACCCCCAGGGCTTGTCTATCCATCAGATCCCAATCTTCCTTCTTCATCCCTTCCGGCATCGTACCAGCAAGAGGTTGATGAAGTTTCTTCTGATACAGGTAGTCCTCCATCTGCATCTTCCAGAAACCAAAATCTTTGTCATCGAACCTCTCGATCCTGACCTTTCCCTCTTCTGCAGCCATCGCTCCCACTAATCCCCCGAACCAGAAAAAGGCTCTGATACCAGTTGTTAGAAACCGGAGTACCTGTAGAGATGGACAAACAATAGAGGAGGAAGAAAGAAGGGGGAAGAGAAGATCAAACCACAAGAACACTGGGATTTACGTGGTTCAGAGGCGATGTGCCTTCCAACTTCCACGGTCGCACTGAGATCTCTTATTTCGCACACACTATATCAATTACAAGGGATGCTACCTTTATATATAAGGAGCCTAGGGCAACCCTCCTGGGTGAAATTACAATAATACCCCCCAAAATTTTCACCTCGGGGCTCCGCCCCCGAACCCCCGGCCTTACGGGCAAGGGGGCGCTGCCCCCCTGCAACCCCCCGCCAATTTACCGCGAAGTTGGATCCGCGAAAGGACAGGGGGGAGCCTACCAATATCCGGATCAGACTCCACACTCCTCCAACAGTCGTGGCCTGAGGAGATATGAGCCGCCTTGTCTAGTTGCCTGACGAGGCAGAGAGGCGTGAACGTTGACTTGTCGTTCCTTCGTCGGAGGAGGTAGTTTCGCCGTTAATGCGGCAGGGTTCGTCGGAGACGTGAAGTTATCTTGTCAAGGAGAGTGACATGGGCGGCGTCCACTCTTCTCACTTTTGCCGAATTGATGCACCTTCCACCATCAATCCGCCGTGGATGTGCATCGTGACTGTTGACGAGCGGAGGGACACAAGTATGACGTCTGAGCCTGGACTTATGTCGTGACAGGTCGCGGCCGATTGCGTGTTGGGTTAGATTTGCTTGGTGTTGACTTAAAACGTTGGGCTTCCAAGGTGGGCCACTCAAACAGATCTGAGTGGGTCGACGGACTTTTCCCTCCTCGGTGTCCATTATTTCAAGAGCAGATCACTCAGCTATCTTACTTATTTATTCTCCTCTGGGAAAAAGAAAAAAAGAAAGAAAACAAAACCTTCTTTTGTCTTCTTTGAAGTTTGAACACCATCTATCTTTTAAGCGTCGGATGAAACTGCAGTTGAAATGGGAGTTATTAGAACCTACGCAACCCCTTTCTTAGTACAGATATTGATGAGAACTAGAGTTGACAGGTGATCCGCTCCCATAAATATCTCATAAGATGACGTTGAGAATCCAACCCCCACCTCAGGGTATTTAATAAAGAGTCCAACGATTCATATGCCCACGCCCACAAAAGGAGATTAATGCTGTCCATTGGTGGTGCCATTTTGACTGTGCGACCAAGTTGCATTTGGAACCATCGGTAATGGGCATGGGGCCATTGGGGCATATGATGCAGACCCAGATGCTTAAATTTTATTATGTTTAGGGTCACTTCGATAATAGTCTAGGATAAGTTAATCATCATTCTATTCTTAAGTTAAAGTAGTTATTAGTTTAATAAATCATCATGATCAGGATCGAGTAAGATATTATTGTGAGAGAGTGGAATGAGTTAATCTAGAATTAAAGGTCTTAACATTGATCAACCTTGGTTATGATAATCTTACTATTAAACTTGAATAACAGTGAGTTGACATAATAATTTACCCTAATCTACTCTTATTTCGTTATTAAAGTGATTCTCATATAATACTTGTTGCACATTGAATGTGCACTGGTTCGGTGCAAACTCAATTACGCTTGGACGCGTTTGGAAGGAATTGAGTTTTTGACTTTTTAATAATCGAGTGTACATCAACCAACACACACCTAATATGCGACAATTATTTTTCTCTACCAAACTTTAATGATGCTCGGCAATATGCGTCTGGGTGGACAAGTTAAGCACCCTCCTTTTAAAAATGGAGATCCCCGGAAGACTTCCAACAAGGCGGCGCAATGCTGTGGCCGGCCCCACGATCCTCGAGTCGCAGTCGGTACTCGGGTCATCCATCTTTCATCCCTCTTTTTTTTGCTTTTTTTTTTTTCTTCAGCGTACATGTTACGTTGACATCTCCGTTTGAAGGACCGTTGGACGTATAATCAGAGTTTATCATATCGATCGACTCACTCATCTTTATCACAGGTTCAGATAGATTAGATTAATCTTGACTCGATCCGTCTCAATTAATGTCGTTTCAAACGTGGATAAAAAAAGATTTTATATAATATATATAATAATAAAATAAAATAAAAAAGATAATATATATATTATAATATTATATTATATTAATAGGACGATCCGATGACGACCCTAGATGTCTCGTCCACAACCTTAGTCACGTTGAGTCGTACGAGTCAAGACGACTCGCACCGGATCCATAAATCCTACTTATGATACATTCCTTCAAATGAAACGCGTGGCTTGCGAGATTACTTGTCCCTCGCGACGATGGCTTTCCATCCAAAAAAACGTTGCCCAAATATATATGTAAATATTTGGCTGTCTCAACTATGTCCACTTTCGCTACCACAGAGTGTATACTTGAACTATCACGGTATCACCATTTAAAAGGGCGTGTAAATGTTTGACTAGCTGAACCGTGATTAGAAAGAGACAGAGAGATGTTGAGAGATATGTCATTTAGAAACCCTCCTTTTCTTCCATGTGATAGTAAAACATAATAATAATAATAATAATAATAAAATAACTCTTATCCTCCTCCCCTTCAAACCTCCATTCATCGGGTGAGCATCTCACGAAGCATCCGAGAAGATTTGCGATTTTTTTTTTCAAAAAGTACTTAGAGAGAGAAGGAATTTATGAGAAAATTTAAACTTTGCAAAAGATGTCTTCTTTGTTTTAAAATCTTTTTAAAGTTAAAAAATAATTTTAAAAAAAATTGATGTGACTATAGACTATCTTATTCTGACTTTTAAAGATAAGACTTCTAAGATCAAAAGTCAACTCCCAAGAACGCACCTTCCCAAACGTGCCCTCAGTGTTGCTCTCTCAACTCCTCTTTTGTTCTTCTCATTAGAGCTTCTTTTGCTGGGAATGAAGGTCTTCTTCCTTCTTAACTGTTAAAGACCCGATTCTTAAATCCAAAATCTAAATATTGACTTGGAATAATCCTCAACATAAATATACGTACATACATATATATATATATATATAGCTGCACCCAATGTTTATCCTCTTTCGCTCACAAAAGAGCCACATTTAAGAAGATGTGGTCTTCCATTTCCAAATGCTTTGCAACCTACCATCGAGCTTGAAGTTCGGCTGATATCTTATGATTGTTAAAAATCGGAGCACCCGTAGGGATAGACAAATAACATAAGAGAAAGACAGAAGGAGAAAGAAAAGATCAAATCATAAGAATATAGAGATTTACGTGGTTCGGAGAGGCGATGTGTCTTCTTACATCTATGGTTACACTGAGATTTTTTATTTCGCACTAAGGAACAATTACAAGAGATGTTGTCTTTATATACAATGAGTCTAGGGCAACTCTCCCGAGTGTAATTACAATAATACTTCTCAGAATTTTTAACATTTAGATACGTAAAAGGACATAAAAAAATCTACTAACATCCGGATCAGACTCTACGCTCCTCCAACAATATCACATTTCTAATAAGAATGTCAGGGTTTCGAAGACTGTTTAACATTAAAATGTGTCTTCATATTGTACACGCAGTATGTGATTTTCCCCTCCTTTTGGGCATACAGATCATGCTGTCTTTGATGTCATCCCCCATATCAGACAATCTTTGACCAAATTATTACTGAATTAACTGACCTTTTGGCTTCTTGATTTGACGATGAAACGGCTATAATAAAATGATAACCCAGGTCCGAGCAAAAGGGTTACATGCCCATGAGGTGAAACTTAAAACAGCCCTTCTCCTGGGTTATCGTAATCGTTAATTCTGGAGTTTGGTTCGTTGTACACTCAATTGTGCTGCAAATATTGAGTGTGTAATATTTTTTATTTTTTTATTTTTTAAAACAATTCTCATGATATCTTAATTTTAGGTGTAAGTTATGTCATCATCTGATTATATAAAAAATAAAAATAAAACAAGTCATTTTTAAAAAAAATAGACATAACACTATTTATTTATTATAATATAATTTTTATTTTTAAAATTATCTAATAATGACGGAACTTGTATCTCAACTTAAGATATCTCGAGTGTGCGGTGAACCTTACTCGTAATTGTGATTCCCACTATCGGATTTGTGGACCTTGTAACGTTAGGTGGGCTAGAGAGGACAAATGGACCTTGGAAACCTATCCTGGGCTAAAGAGAAAGCATAATAATCTAAAACCACACGATTTAAAGCAGCCTCGAGGAAGTATCCAGGGACTCAAGTATAGATGAGAAAGATTTGCCCAAATATTGTACGGGTGTCAATGCGCGGACGTTGGTCCAGAACTCAGATAACGCATGTTCAAACATACATTGAGTGCGGATCGAGCCCACTATGGGCCCAAATCGGCAAGATTTCTATTTGCTATGCTCAATTTCGGTCGCAATCGGACCTGTTTTCTTATAAGGTGGTTGGGAACATTTTTTTCTCTTAAGATTATTTTTCTTTTTAAAAATATTTAACTGTGATTGTTTATAATTTTTGAATTTATGAAATTTAAGTTTTGACAAATTTGATAAAATCTAAATATTATGTAAGGGAGGAAGGAGTTTTCTGGTTAGAGAGATGGTTGAAGAAAGAGAGAGAGGTGGTAAATTGGGTGTGTGTGGAGAAAGAGAGAGAGAGAGAGAGAGAGAGAGAGAGATTAACTATTTTGAAATAAAAAATAAAGATTTACTTTTTATTTGTGAAATTTTAACGAAGAGTTAACTCCCTCCCTAAAAATTAGGATGCGTGATTCAAACAAAGTTTAGTCCATTTTATTTCCTCAAAATAAAATTTGAGAGATAAAATATCAAAAAATATAATCAAACACCCCATTAATCTAGTGCACATAGTAATATGGTATATAAAATAATACATTTAAAAATATAAAAATAATATAATTTAGACATACAATATAGGTACAATTCGAACACAGAATATACGTTATAAATGGGACACGTACGTGTAAACTTTGCCTCAAATGTAGAGACTAGATTGGCGATCGAACCAGTGAGATCTGGTACCGGTCTATTTCAAACCCATCCCATAAAATCATTCTTTGGATCTTACCGTTCCATTTAAAACTATTTTTTATTTTTATTTATTTATTTTTAATAAATTTTATAAAATAAATTTATCATTAAAATAATAAAATATTTAATATATAGTTCTTAATGCTACTAATTAAAAATTAAAAGTGAAACACAAATATATTAATTTATTATTCACTTTCAAGTAATATTTTGATATATTATAATAATATTTTTAATTTTAAATAGATTTATAAAATAAATTTATGATCTGAGTTTATATTTTAAGAGGTGAACTTTGTCTTTTTTTTATCAAAATCAAAGATGAATAGAGATAAACCGTTCACATGTCATATTTTGAATAATTAAAGCGATCATTAGATCTTCACCGAAATAGACAAACGGTCTAGATGTCGACGTCATAAGAAACCTCACATGGTGTAGGCATCATTTGATCATTATTCTCTCTCTCTCTCTCTCTCTCTCTCTCTCTATATATATATATATATATATATATATATATATATATATATATTAAAATGACCATGGCACCGTGGTGCGTCGTTTGCATGCCCAAATAGCAGGTGGAGTTCAAATTAGAGTAATCCAAACGATATTCTATCAAATAATATATGATATTACGCATGATTTGGTTGGTTTCGTGCAATCCGACGAAATCAGACCCCTTTCTTTGACCGGCTACACTGCTCAAATCTAAATTCCATCTTATATCTTTCTCGACAAATAGATGGGGCATCTATAGCAACTTCTTTTATACTCCCGAAGAACATGAAAATATCTTAATGCATCAAGATTGTTGCAGCAATAAATGCATCACATTCACCCTTTGCCCACCCAAGGTTCCCTTCCGCAAAAGCAAGCGAAGACCTTTGGGCCACCGTCTGGAGTCTGGACCACACCTAACTTTGATTTATTTATTGAGTTTTCTTAAAGGAGACAAATCTCAAGATTTGTTTGGCTCTCCGGAGATCGTTTATCGAGGACACATTCATAGCACTCGCACTCGCTGAAAGATTAGATTAGAGGATCGTGATGCATTATTATCTCACTTACTCAGAAGACTCTTCTCAGTGCATCCACGCACTAATTACAACGGTGTGCAACACTTAATATTTTTTTGAGATGTTTACATATATACTCTCATATAAAATTTGATTTTATCGAATATACTCTTAATTTGAACATATTATCGTGAATATCTTTCGTTTAGATAGAAATATTACGATTATATCTCTTTAATTTACTGTCGTCGACGGAAGAGAATATTTCGTAAAATATGTCATCTATAATTATTAGGTGTAAGATATATTTGATAAAATTAAATTTTACAGAGATATATATACAAAAATCTTACTCTTTAACTCGCACGTAACTCGAGTTAAAAATACGGTAGTTACGGCGATGACATAATCTTGACATTACTCATATTTCGAAGATATTCGTGATAATATGTTCTGATGAAGGGTATATTTGACAAAACTAAACTTTACAAGGATATATATGTAAAAATCTTTAAATTTTTTTGAATGACTTCCACAATTCCACCCCAAATTTGTTTGGCCCCTATGCCATCTTACTAGGTGGCCAAGCAAAAAAGAATTATGTCCACATGAATACTGAAAAATACACACGATCTGATTTTATTTTTACTTAGCGCTCACGTCACGTGTCACCTAATAACGTGACATGGGGGTCAAACAAGTTTCAGATAAGAGTCACTCAATAAAAAATATTAAATATTACACTAATTACGTCGATGAATATAATTAATACAGTAGGTGTCCTAAGTATTACTCTTTTCAGAAAATTGATTCACCTTAGTCAAAAAAATATATATAAATAGGTTGTATAGATAATTATCTATAGTTTTATACAACCTATTTATATTTTTTTGAACTAAGGTTAATCGATTTTTTGAATAAGTGAGATATTAGTACATCTCGATCGCATAATTTACTTTCACGCGTTTGGGTTTTGCTGTGTGTTAGAATCATTCAATTCGGATCGTACCATTGCAAAATTGGAGTCGCGTGATATAATATGAGTCCTTGTGAGCCATTTAAATGGCTTAATTGAATTCAATTAGACAAGTTGAATCGTGTGAATTTGAGTAAGATGGACTCGTACTATATTAGAATGGATCCAGATCAATCTGTCCTACTGCGGAATCAAAGAACCCTAGTTGAAATACCAAGTTTATTATTATGACTTGTTCACAAAGGTAAGACGACTTTGATAACATGTTAGAATATATTATCGAGGATGGGTTATTACGAGTTATTTGTTGAGTTTTCTCTTTTAACACCGCTTTGACAACCACTTAACTTTATCTCAGAATATTTTAAGTGGGGTAACTTTACCCACTTCTATCTCAATTTACTTTGATATCAAAGTGTGAAATCTATTGGGTTAACTCTTCAATAAATCTATGTACTTTGGTTGACTTTGAGTTAATCCACCCAAATTGATGCTTCATACATCCGAATTACCCGTCCCTTATAACTCCATGCCCTTGGAATTACACCTCAGTGAAAGCTACTCCTTATTTCACTGCAACATTTTCACTTAATATAATTATACTATTCTCTTCACTGAAAAAAAAAAGGAGGAAACTGGTTGAGACATGCTACAGCTCCAACCATGGCCGCCGCCCCGTCCCTCGCCCAGTCACGCCCCCTCCCCCTTTCCCTCTCCCTTCATGCTTCTCCTCCCACCTTCCCCTCCACCTCCTTCTCCCCTCCCCTTGGCAGTCCTCTCCCACCTCCGCGGCCTTCGCCGCCTCGCCGGCCCCCGCCTCCGCCGCGGCCTCCCTTCGCTCGCCGTCGCCGCTACCGTTCGACAGGACACGGCCGTCTGGACGCAGGCGCCCCTGACCCTCGTTCGCCCCGCCGACGTTGATGGCACGCTCTTCCACGTCGCCGTCGACGTCTCTGACAGCCCCGACCTCGCCGCATCGTTCACAGTCCTCCGGCATTACCTCCAGGCGCGGGTGGCGGATGCGGCCAAGCCCACGTTCCTGACTCTAGCGTCGCTTTGTTTGGAGGGTTTCGCGAGATAAAACGAGGGATGGAGGGTTTTGCGAGAAGAAGATGCACAGCGTGAGGAAGACGAAGCCGACCTCGAGGAAGATGAAGGCTGCCGCCTGCAACAGATGCGACGGATGCAAGTGGATGAGTGGGACGTAAAGTGGGGCGAAATTGGTAAATTGGAACGACGGGATCAAGTATCACAGCTCGGGAGGTGAGATATGTTAAGCCCACTTAACCTGACTTAAGTAAGTGTTAAGCGGATTACATGTTTTTGCCTCCGCCAAATCAAAACAGGTTAAGTACTCTTGCTTTTCGGGTTATCCCTATGTTAAACCTCAAACAAAGCGGAGCTTAGAGTTTGATAACTTACCCTTATTCCAAGGTTAACTCATTCGATATAAAAATGTCGAATGAGTTAATGTCAGAATAAGAAGTATAACCTTAATCAACAACAGTTAATTTAACTCTGCTATCAAACTCGGTTAAAAACGGATACGTAGAATAACTCATCCTATTCTACTCTTGTTCTGATATCAAAATCATTCTTAAATGACTAGTCAATTTTAGTAAGATTGACATGTACTATACTAGAATGGATCCGGATCGATCTGTCCTACTATGGAATCAAAGAACCCTGGTTGAAATACCAAGTTCCTTATTATGACTTGCTCACGAAGGTCTGAGTCATTTAGGGTGACTTTGATAATAGATTAGAATATGTCAATCAGGATAAACTCGTGTGAGTTATTTTTAAATTTTTTTATTTTTAAATTTGATAACTTACTCTTACTCTGAGGTTAACTTATTTCATGTGAAATGATCGAACGAGTTAATCTCGAAATAAAACCCCTAACCTTAATTGATCTCATATAATTTAACTCTGTTATTAAACTCGATTAAAGATGAATAAACATAATAATTCATCCCATTATACCCTTGTTCCGTTATCAAAGTCATCTTTAAATGACAAGTCAATATAAGTAAGATTGACTTAAATGACAAGTCAATATAAATAAGATTGACCTGTACTATATTAGAATGGATCCAGACCGATCTATCCTACTCCGGAATCAAAGATCTCTGGTTGAAACACCAGTTTTCTTACTATGACTTGACTCGTGAAGCTGTGGCTTGATTTCCTTGTCTGGGCAAACGGAACATGCGGTCGTTTGATAAGTTGATCTTGATGGCACCATTTGAAAGGGGAATTCCGCGTCGGGGCCTGTCGGGGGCGCTGTCGCCTTCTCAACCAAACCTGCTACTTGCCAAACGCCCACCGTCAGATGACAACTTGACAAGTCCGCCCCTCGGGCTCTTCCTTTGACGACCCTGCGCTCTTTAATTAGTAGGGCAGGCTTCTGTCTAGAAGGCTCCGCTATGAACAAGAACAACTGCACAGGCATGGCTTGGGGAAGATCAGGAGGAAGCGACGGGTGAGCGACTGACCTGTCCGTGGCCGAACTGCCAGTAGCATATTATAAAAGACGATGAAGGAAAAGGATGCGAATGCTCCGTGGAGGAGTAGATATTGGGCAGGCAGAGGCCGGCTCCACCGCCTTTTTGATCTGTCATATCCTTCGCTCCTCCATGGAGGGGTGTCCGAGAGAGAGGCTCCTCCTCGGATTGGAGTGGAGGGAATTTTCAAAAGAATATCTAAAAAAGTCCCAGTCGGGAGCGGGTTGGACCAACCTTGTTTGCCAACTGATGCAGACCGTTCGCACCCGAAGGGAAACTAGTTTTTTAATACAGTCGGCAACATCGGATTTGACAGAGTCTGGAATGATCGGAATGCCCCCCACCCCTGTTACAGTGACTCATTTGAACTATTAATCTCACTTTGGTAGAGGATCTGGTTTAAATTAAATTATTTAGGTTAATCTATAATTAACTTATTTTTAATTTGATAATAAGAGTATTAATTCGGAAATAAGTAGGTGGGTTAATCTAGTTTGAATCTATTGTGATTTGGTAGTTATTGGGTTAACCCAATAATATTTATAAGTAAAATATTGAGAGAGGGTGCATTTATTACGCATTTATTGTTGGGTTAACCCTTCTAAATCCACCTCTGGAGGTGGATTTTGGCCTCACTTTGTTAGAGGATTTGAGTTAAATTAAACTACTTAGGTTAGTCCATAGTTAGCTTATTTTTGATTTGATAGCAAGAGTATTAATTCGGAAATAAGTAGGTGGGCTAACCTAATTTGAATCTATTGTGATTTGATAATTAGTGAGTTAACCTAATAATATTTATAAGTAAAATATTGAGAGAGAGAGAGAGATGATGCATTTATTACGCATTTATTGTTAGGTTAACCCTTCTAAATCTACCTCTGGAGGTGGATTTCGAAGTACAGGGTTACTTCGGGTTTAATACTCATCCTCCCGGTTTAGTCCAGGTTTAAATATCAAAGTAATTTGGACTTCAAAAATAGTTAAACCTAGGCTAAACTATGACTAACTCAGGACTAACCATATATCAAAGTGAGGCTTGAAGTCCAAGGTTACTCCGGGTTTAATACTCATTCTCCCGGTTTAGTCCAGGTTTAAGTATCAAAGTAATTTGGACTTCAAAAATAGTTAAATCTAGGTTAAACTATGACTAACCCAGGACTAACCGATTTAAGAACGAGTTAGAGTATGGGAGCATATGAGAGAGAGAGCGGTGAGTCTCATCTCTCTCTCACACACAATACATTTAATCGGGATCGGTTAGTACAAGTGACTCCCGAGAGAGAGTGATAGGCCCCGTCTCTCTCTCACACATAATACCCTTAATTTGGATAGGTTAGCGCAAGTAACTCTCATCCCGAGAGTCACTTGCACTAATCGGGTGCGATTAACAAACACGCCCTAAGGGTGTGTTTGATTGTGAAATAAAAAAGATCTGATAACTAATCGATGTGAAAGAAAACTATGAATTCCATAATTTTCCCTCGCATCCATCACCCGTTGATCATGGTGGGATGGGTTATTCACGTCCTTGAGTACGAACAACTCACCTCACTCCACGATCAAACACGTCCTAAATGTGATATATCTTGGTGGTACTTTTTATCGAGTCTGCACCAAGGATGGGTGCATGGTCTCTCTCTCTCTCTCTTTCAGAGGTGAAAGAGTTGGTTGTCTCTCACGACTGTGCTCGTGGTGAATTCGGAGGTCATGGGATCGAGTGCCACTTGTGAACAATAGTAATAAATATTTACGTCATGGTTATTGATCTAGATTAGGAGAGTGTCCACTGTCAGAGAATGGTTTGACGTATCTAGTATCTAGATCCAAGTTACCCATGAACAGCGAAGAGAGTCGTGAGAAGGAGAGTTTAATATACGGAGTAGGGTCTTGGCCTTCCACTTTCATCCCTATCCATATCTAAGGGGTTGTTTATAATTGGGTTGAAATCGAAAAATCAATTCGAATGATTACGATTCGATTGGGTTAGATTTCATAACAGTTGAAATCAAATCAAATAAATTGAATTTATTTTTTATTTTTATTTTTATTAATACTATATATAATAAATATATTAAGATTTTAAAATTTTAAAATTTTAATTACATATACATACAAACATAGAAAATATAAGTATTTTATTTTTATTTTCAATACATACATGTCATTAAATATATATATATATATATTATTAAGATATAAAATTTTCATTTGAACTGGACAAAACGAATTTCTTTAGTTTGATTCGATTTAATTGGGTTCGATTTTACAGTGGAGTTCGATTCAATTTAATTTGAAAAATAATATCCCTAAATCGAACCTAACAAAATCGTCAACACCACTAACCTATATAGCTCAAAGTTTATCGACTCGGTGATCTGTTTCGGATTGGAATTGCTCCGGTACGATGCGTCCGAGTCACATGCGACTTGGGTTGGCGCCCTTACCCCACCCTTGACATTCCTCCACCACAGCTGGCAACGTCCCTTTTAGTCAGATCATCGTCGCCGCTGTCGGATCTTCTCTATAATCGTCGGATCTTCGTTGTCACCGCCAGATCCTCGCTGAAACACACCTAAAAAGTCACAAAAAATGATAGAGAGAAAGGGAGGAGTGACTCAATCCGAGTCAATCGGATCATATCTCGAATTTTTATGAATCCAAATAGATATGCCCGATTCATCTCGACTCGGACCAAGCCGTAGAACCATGATATAGCATTAACCTTCTTTTCTCTTTTCTGATAGAATGGATTTGTCCGACACCCTCTCAGAGATTGGGATGCCTGCATACGCGTCGCGTGCCTTAATGTTTCTTACACCCAATGGTTTGATGTAGTTGTGCTTGTTGCTCTCTCCTCAGTGCAAAAGAGATTTGACGATTTGTGTGTGGTGGCCTCTCGACAAAACCCATTCCATTCCTGATCAATATAAGCTTCCATGAAAGACAAATTCAAGGTAATCATGTTCCTGGCTCATGCTAAATCTGAGGTAGAATCAGCTCCCGGCCCCTTTAGGGGTTATTTGATAATTGATTAGGGTGGAGGAGCAGATGAGAGATTAAGGTGGAGGAACAGATGAGAGAGAAAGTGATAGATCTCACTGCTCTTCTCATACACAATAGAATTAGTCGGAGTCAATTAACGCAAGCGACTCTTTGACCGTGCTCAGTTATCAAACAACCCCTTTAAGATTTCATGTTATGAATAACCTCTAGGGCAATGATGATGCCATTTGGGGATTGGCGTCCAAGAAACATAGGTTAACTGGGGGTTGATATCAAATTGTTGAGAAGTGGCTAGAATCTATTAACAAAGGATTATGGATGTGGCTTATACACGAGATACCCCAATGCCCAATGGGTCGTCGAAAACCTTCAGGTTGGAAATCAGGTTTCTTCAGTTGGTAGGAGAACTAGATGGGTGTGCTGAAGTCCTCGGTGATGCTTCCCTCCTTGGAAAAATTCTCGATCGTAGTCTATGACATCTTATTAAAATATTTAGCAACGTTGAATGTGTAGTGGTGTTGTTAGGTTGCTAATTGTTCTTCATTCTTTTCAAACTGCCGACCTCAAATGAATTAAATAAGACAGATAATTGACCACTTGATGTTGTACTTGAATCTCATCTAGAAAAGGATGTCCCTTTTAAGTTGAGCTTAAACATGTGCTAGGCTACATCCTATGGCAAAGCACAGGAGGGTTCAATAGGATTTTCAAAATTTTAAAATAAAGCAATTTAAATGCCTTGTGCATGCACAAGAAAAGTTTAGTGAGGACAGAGGAGGAATATAAGGTAAGATTCGTCGACTCGATGTCCGTATCGGATTAGATCTTCTCTGATCCTATATGATACACTCGAGTTACAATCAACTCGATCCGACTCGACGTATATTATCTCCTCCCTCTCCCTCTCTCTCTCTCTCATTGTGACTCGGTCTGACTCGACCGATCCTGAGAGTGATCCGCAACGTATCGAATTTTTTCAGATACGATATGACACGTCAGAGTCGACCTGAGTCAGATCGAGTCGGTGAACCATGATACAAGGAGGAGATAGATAAATTGCCGGCATATAAAAGCTTACAGTTGTTTGACCAAATTTTGGTTTATGCCCACTCTGTAAGCCTCATTTGGAAAATTCCCATATTAAACATTATCTCACTAGTGTATCTACTTGTTGATATAGTGTTCTCTCAAAGACTGCAAACTGGGTTTAAAAGAATTGGACGAGAGCACTTCATAATTATGTGATTTTCTTGAAAATTTACTTAGCAAGTATATCACTGGACTAATTCAAATAGTACATGAATGACATTTAAACGTAATTTTTTTACAAATTTTGATAAAAAGAAATGATACTTCAACAACTAAATATGATATTTTCCCACGATTCAAATTTATACATTAATATGTATGTTAATATATTTGTAAGACTAATTTTTTTAAATTCATATTTAACAATATTTTTTATATAAAACTCATGGAATTCATGTACACTGAATGAAAATTCAAATCAATAATGTACATCAAGGAATCAGTTTGGATAGGTTATGCAATGTATGTGTTTTTGACGTGTTTCTCAATTTCTTTCCTTTTTGTTGTCATGCAATAGCGCTTTTAAAGTTCAATGGGTGTCACATTTTATTTCTAAATAATTAAAAAAACATATACAGGTATCCAGGAAAGTCATTAATCACGAAATAGTCATATGATAAAAAAATAAAAAATAGTCATATACGCAAGGAAAGAAATTTTTTACTGATTCAAATTCCTTAAAAATTTCATCAAAAAAACTATTGATTCATATGCATTATTCAAAATTTCATCAAAATTTTCTCGTGAGCACTGAGCACTTTAAAAGAATCTTCATTCGCAAATGCATTCAACTAAATCAAACAAGAGGTGGTCCTATACATCATTTGCTTTATTATAGCAATCTCTCCTTCTGGAGAAACCATTTAAAGTTGCTCAGTAATTGCTTGAAATTTGTTTAATAGAGAAAACACGTAGAAGCCCGAATATCGCCAAAACAAATTCTTTTGTCATAGTTGACATTTCTTGAAATATTAATATAAATAAAAAATCTAAAAAATAAAAGTTAAATATGTATTCCTTGATCATGGTCTGTTTGCTTACGGTCCTTTGTTAATCGAGCACGGTTAACGTAAGCGACTTCCGGGAGTCGCTTGTGCTAACCGATCTCGATTAAAGTGTTTGTGTGTGAGGAGAGAGCGGGTCCCATCGCTCTCTCTCTCTCTCTCTCGTCGGCTCCCGTATTTTACCCGAATGTCAAAACGGCCCTTATGGAATAAGACGCTAATAACTCTGATACCAATGCCTTATTCCCCCTATTATTTTTATTTGCGTGAATTCAATATTCAGTCTGTTTGCAGGTTAAGGGTCAATATCCGAGTTAAGATTGTTCTAAGAAAATGGTGAAAAAAATTAACCCGGATACAATGGAAGTAAAACTATTTATTTTTTTGATATACCCTAACCCTGATTATGATATCCGCTTAACCTGTTCTTGAAACAAACAACGCCCCTGGGAGCTCTTTCCGAATCTCGTTTTTATTATTGTAACAGTAATTTTTACTCGTCCTCTTCTTCTTCCTCTCCCCAGCGAAAGCATCGAATAATTCTTCCCTTGACTTCCACATAAAACTATCCCATTCTACAAGACACGTTACTACATCCCTGATTTTATCATTATTATAACTACTTGATGCCACATTTTCACATCGATTGTTATGCGAGATTTTACATAACTCAACAGTATGTCATGGTCACTTTGATGTGAAACATAGTTCACTTCTATCCCATTTTCCAGAGCTATAGAATAGGGCACCATCTTGGTCAAAAAGAAAAGGAATAGGGCAGTGGCCACCGTGAATTAACTACTCTAACGCAATAAATAAATCTCCATCGGGGAGGTTGACGTAAAGCTAACATTTATTTACACTTCTATCTCGTAGGAGAGAAGTTAACAATGCCAAAAAGCCACAATAAATGCGAAGAACCAAGTGTCCCATCAAGGTTCCGCTTCACAGTATTCGAATTTTTGAAACGTGGCCCGGTGTCACCCTCACATAAGATCCCACCTTTTTCTCCGGAGTCTGGATTATAAATCAGCAATTTGCCTTAGAAAAATCGTTAGTACAATACTCACGGGTCAAAATCTCTCTCCTACTCTTCGAACATTTATCTACCCAACTTATTTTTCAAACTAACAAGAAAACAAATCAACGGCATGTTTGATTTTTTTTAAAATGGAAGTTGAATAGATCATATCGCGGACCGCCGGATGTTGGGGGGAAAAATTGGCGATATAATCACGCCAATACTTCTCGAGAGTGGGCCTGTGATAAATATCAAAGATCAAGAGACGTGAGATGGATATCTTAAGAAAAATATTCTGATGTTTAAGTCAGCAATGGACAAGAGCTAAAAACAAGAGAGAACAAAGCGTTTGGGAGATATGAGATCTCACTTCACCAATTGAGAGTCTAGGATGAGGTAATACATGATGTCGTCCTTAGAGGGAGATTCCTGTGATTAAATAGCTACGAACTTCCTTTTCGGTTCCGCATAAGTCAGTGAGAGGGGGGGTAGATAGGAGTCGTATTCCTCAAGTAATGACTCTTACCGGTGTAGGACTCTTACCTGTATCTTAATTCCTCTGCGTCATTCGATCTAATCCGTTCGCAGAGAGTTCGTCAGTGGTTATATCGGATAGGAGACCGGTTCGGATAAGTCTCCCTTGGGACCAAGAGGGGATCCCATGTGTGGGGTTGCCCCCCTCTGGACGATAATCAGTCCCTTTAGAGAGCCAAGATCACCTAGCGTTGCTCCTGTCCTAGCGCTCTTCCGAGGGAGTTCCCTCGATAGCTTTCCGGTCGCTCGGGACTATCGCGTAGTGGAGCTTTTCCCGAGCCTAGGGAGCCCTCCGCGTGAATTCTTATACATGATTGATCCTATCTCTTTGATCCAAACTCTATTTGAAAGTTTGAATATTCTTCCAATAAATTTCCTTCACACGTGGACATACTAGATTATGCATTAATGGTTTCCGTTTGATTTACGTGATTGTACGTTTCCGACAAGCTGTGTAGCTATCAATTAACCAAGAAAGATCAGTGACTAAGGTTAGAGGTTAGCAGACAAACGCCTAAGCGGACAAGTGGTTACTTAATTATGACATTGTGAATGCAAAGAGAGCCTCTCACTGTCTCACCTCTTATCTGGTCGTGATCTCTTTATTTTTCTACTAAGCAATTGACTGTGAAAATTTTGATCTAAACCTATTTTGCAAGATTTCATGCGAAAGCTAATCGAGTCTTGACAAGTAACTCATTCTTTTTATTGTCTTAATGTCGTTGAACATGATCCTTTAAATCATTCTTGAACTTCTCTTGTAAAAATTACTTAACTTGTATATTATACTATATATCATTGAAATGAAAATTTGGCTAGATCTGTACTTTAGTCATAAACTACCATTTGGAAGTGTTAAAGTTAAATGCCATGCTAGATAAAATGCTATGTTATGAGAGCCACCACTTGAGGTCAAAATGGTACAAAGTGTTACACGATGGGAGTCACCTCTTGAGCCTACAGGGGACACCTCTAGGGTCTTGCATAATTGAATGTTTAGTTGTGTGCTATACTACTATTCATGAGCTTTCCTTGAAACTCGGATTGACCATTTTATTACTGAATTATTCTAGAAATTATACGGGACTTTGAGTCCAACCTGACACTTGATGCCTGGTAATTATTGGGGCCATGATCTGGTCTTGGGCAAGCAAAGTCCAAAAGTACTTGTCCCCGAGAAAGGTGAACGATCAAGTGTGACATTGCAACAACTGACATGCAATATTGAACTAGACAATTCACTCGTTACATGCTTGACTTGTTATATACTTGAGTTCTTGTTTAATTGTACATGACACTGTTGACTTAATGAGTTAACATTCTGTTATATGGCCAAGTTTACATTATCTACATGTTATTGATCTTCATACTTGCGCTTGAGTTCTATGATATCTATTCTTGAAATTTTTGACTTCCTGATCATGATTTCTACTTTACTTGTCATATGTTTATTTACCTGTTTTGTTTTCACGAGCATCTAGATTACCTAATATGTTAATCACTTAAAGTGACATGATAAAGAAATATAAGTCCAACTAAACTTTTTAACTCACCCTATGTATTGTTTATAATTTTCAAGAAATTTCGAAGATGACGGGAATGGACTGGAGTGATAGAGAATGCTAATAGTTTTAAAAGATTTTCTTTCCAGATGTCTATTTAGAGAATAAATGTATTTGAGTTAGATAGTATTGAAAGACTTTGAAGAGTCATTTGTAGAAAATGCCAGATTTTGAAATAAATATATGGCTTTGTCCATTTTGTTGTTCTTATTCGTCTTCCGTCTCTTGATCGACCTGCTTATTAACTAGTCACGCCTTGATTTTATGCCAAGTTCGTGGTGTGACAATGATGATCTGCACCGTCTTGAAGATGTAGACGAAGGAGTTGCGCTTGATGAGGAACCACTCCTTAGCAAAGGAGGCCTTAAGGAGCTCCTAAGAGGAGATGACATGGCGGGTGAAGACGAGGGTGGCGTGGCGGCTGTGGCTCTTGTCGAAGGGTGTGGAGACCACTTTGTCGAGGAGGAGGCCGACGTGGAAGAGCTTGAAGTAGACAAAAAACTTAGAGACAGTGATGTAGTGGTAGGGGTGGCGCTTGCGGCCCAATACTGCTCCTGGCCCTTGCGGGAAGTGACCTCCTACAGAAAGTTGGTGGTGCCCTTGCACTCGGAACAAAAGAAGCTATAGGACTCAAAGAACTCGGGGTCCCTAGTACATGAACTGGCCCTCCGTTAGAAGCTAGCTGGTGTCATTAAAGAGGTTGAAGGTCTCTAGGGTGGGCTGCAGTAGGGACATGAGCATGGTGCCCTCCCCCAGGCGAATGATCTGTTGCAAACACTTCATGATCTGGTATGTAGTGAAGTTGTCGAGCTCTGTGGAGATCTTGTAACGACGCAAGATCCAGATACCGAGAATTATCCGATACCATTCGAATCCTGGCCCGCCACCCACTAGTCGGAAGGCTCGGAAGGGTTAATAAGGTGCGTGGATGTACATTGAAATTTAAAATAATGCATGATCAACTATATAATAAACCGTTTAAATAATAGGAAATAAAATGACATTTTAATTAATAACTAACTACAGACTCCACTCCAACAAAGTACAGTCTATAGGGAAAGAGACATACTCTAACACCGGGTACAACCCGGCTCTGGCGAGCTGGCAATTACGAACCTTCGCGCTGCACCCCCGAACCTCGAGTAGGAACCGCTACACCTGAAAAGACAAGGGTGAGCCTCATCTCATTGACTCAGTAGGGGTCCCCGCGGATCCCCACCACAAAACAATAGCAGTAAACAGCAACGCTAACAAGAACAACAACAGTAACAGGAGTAGTAACGGTAACAATAACGGTGGAAGGACCAGCCGTAACAAGAACAGTAACAACAGTGGCCGAACCAAGGCTATATAAGCTATACCTAACATCACGAAAAGCAAACCCCGATCTCTCAATCGGGGGACCACCGAACTAATGGAAAACCCTGGCTACACTACCGGAAGGGAAAATCGCAACAACTCTGTCGTGAAGACCCGTCCTCGCAAACGAAGGCCCAACCCGAGACCACGTGGTCCGGGGGTACAGTCACGACCTCGCCGTCGTGAACCCTATACTGTCTACGGGTGGAACCTCGGTAACCCTACCGTAAACCCTAGACCACTACGTCGGGAAAGCACGCAGAAGCTACCCGAAAAGCCACGTCTTACAGACGGAAAAACTAAACCTCGAGTCACGAGAGTCACGTGTCGCGTGATGGGAGTACCTGCCCACTAGAAGCAAGGCTAGATGCGTACACTAACGACTTAGTCCGCGCCCCGGATGTCTCCCTACTCGCCCGAGGCGGAGACTGAGACACCGTACAAGTAACCAAAGAACACATGACAAGGGTCTAGTCAGGGTCGTGCTCATTAGCACGCGTTCGAAGTCCCCGACCACGTGTGCACACACTGACTGACTGCGCTACGTCAGGTCATCTAGCTGATTTTTCTCTCGGCCCGGACTCGAGCCGCCGCAATGGGAGGCCCTACGGCAACCATCCTAAAACTGTCTCTCTCGGGTGTAGCTCTCCACCCACTCCCTGGTACGTCGACACACGCGTGCCTAGGCAAGCTACGATTAGTGGGGGGGTCACTGAACGTGGACACTCTCGGTAGAGAGGAAACACCAAAGTACAGAAGGTCACGCACGCACCCATCGTAAGTAACACGAAGTACCGGGTGGCTCGGTGCCACCAGACTCTGGACAGCTAGTTAGACCTGTAAATCCAACGGTCCTTGAGTCACGTGACTCAGGTCAAGGCTGTCATACAATACGGCTCCATGCCATCAATCCGCCATACTCCTAGAGTCAGAAACCACAGTCAAAATAATTCTTAAGGCGGCTCACAACCGCCGAGTTCATTCCCTTTCCAAGGGAAACCAAGAAACCTCCAGCCCCAGGCTGGGCCACAGAACACTCGATCATTGGCCATACACATGGCCCACACGGAAATCACTTTCCGAGGAAGCTAACGTCGTGCGGGACCAGCCCTCCGCACTTACACCGGCACACGGTGACTCGATATAGCATTACAAGAAAGTCCGGAACACATGGGGTCACCCGGACCCTCAAAATCACGTAGGCACGCTAATCAAGGTAACATTATACTATCAGACAACTAAAAATATGGTCTCGATCCTCACGGGGTGTCCGGGACATCCACGGGATCAAAGGTCTACCAAAGGGTCACAACCGGGTCGACCTAGGGCTAAAATGGGCTAAGAAGACAGGGGTCGGTCGACCGCCCAACATGATAGGTCGACCTACCCAACAGGGTGAGTCGACCTCCCAATAGGGGGGTCGGTCGCCCTCTGGATTCGGTTGATCGAACCCACCTGGGTTCCCATTTTTTGTGGCGAGCCGATCGGTCGATCGGTCCTGACCGGTCGGCTTGACCGAAAATGATAGAGTGATGATCTGACCCTGACCTAGGGGTCCGATTCCACGCCCACTCGATCCCGATCGAGGGGGAAAATATTGGGGACCATTCCCAGGGTCCCAAACCATCAAATGCACGTAAATAAACGGCAAAACGTTGTTCGATATGACGAAAACCGTCACTCGCCCTAAACATGGAAAATCCGCCCTGACATGAACAAAAACCCAATCTCCACCTCACCTCGGCCTACAAAATGCGGGAAAACGAAGTACAAGGGCCAAAGATCCATCCCCCTACCTCCACCGACGATTTCCCACACCGAGGACACCAATTCCATGCGAAAACGCCTCTCGAACCCACGCCGGCATCTCGAACTCGCGAACGAGCCACGCCGCGCCACCGCCTTGTTCCTCACTCCATCCTCGCTGCTCGCCACGCCCGCGTCGTCTCCACCTCACCCGCCTCTGCCTCCATCGGCCGCCCGGAGGAGAGAGGGAGTGAAAGAGAGAAACGAGAGGAGAGAGGGAGAGAGTGTGAGAAGGAGGGGAGAGGGGGTGAAGGGGTTTATTTATAGAAAAGAAATTCGGGTTTTTTAAAATCTACAAAAATATAAAAAGAGGAAGAAACATCCCCACGATCCTCGGAAAGCACACAACGCGCCTGCAACATTCCGGAGTTCGAAAATACGTCGGTTCACCCTACACATGGGTCCGAAGGCCCGACATTCGAAAATATGATTTAATTAACAAACTCAATCCGGGGCCCACGAAAGCACTCGAAACCAACGGATTCTGGTCTAAAAAATCCGGGGTATTACAGATCTCGTCCATGAACATGGTCCAACATGGGCCCACGATCAGCACTCTCTAGTGGGAACCCCCTCCCACTCCCCCACACCCCCCACTGATTGGCCCCACCACTTGATTGTACATCGAGGGAGAGAGAGAGGGGGGTGGATTAGAATGACATTTTATATGGTAGAGTTACCACACGCAAGGTTTGCAGTACCGGTTTGGTACGGGGTGAATCGTCCATACGGGACCGTACCAATCATAGATTGGTACGATCGGTCTGTGGTACACAACCGGTACAATATGTATAACTATATTATATTCTATGACAAAGTGAGGTTAGTAGGTTTTAACTGTTTCTTTGAAATAGTAACTTCCCGTGTTCGATTCTTATAAAATGCATCGATTATTTTATTTTCCTTTAACTATTGAAGGGGACAAAATCAAAATCCATATGACATTCGTAAGATTCAAACCCCAACCGTTTCATTTACACACAACACACTTAACCAGCTGAGCTAAAGAAAAAACTACAAAAGTTTACTTATAATTTAATAGTAAAGTCTTTATTTCACATTGATACGTAATAGTATTAAATCATACCGTGTCGATAAAAGATCGGTATGATTGATATGACTGATCCGTCAAACCCTAATCACACGTAGGTAGAAAACTGACATAATGTAATATTAGGGTACGAAAACTATAGTCAGAACTTGGAAGATTTGAGAGAGAACTGGGTAGATACCGTAAACATTAGGGTGCATGAGTAATTCACGAAGAATTTAAAAGTATATAAATATTTTTCTAACTTATATAATAAATTAAAACATCCCTGTCATAGGTTTACTAAACCGAGACGGGACAGGCCGAACCGCCCGTCCCGTCCCAGTCACAGATCAGGATGATCCGTCTGTAGGAGACAACCGGGACGTTTTATATATTATTTTAATTTTTTTTTGTTAAATGAGACTTATAGGTCAGTTGGTTGATTGCCCTCACGTCTCGAACGTCAGGCATTCAGTTCGAAATATGTGGTTTGCATTGTTTTTATTTTATTTTTTAATTTTTATTTTTAAAAAAATATTTCAAAAGGTGACAAAGATGGAATTTAAACCGTGGACATCCCTTTTAAACCACGTGTAATTCACTCAACTGAGCTATGAAAATATCTAAGTTATATTATATTAGAATATATATATAATAGTATTTTTAATTTCGATACACAATAATATCGACTCGTACGATCGTACCGTCCCATCCCAGTGAAAAATTGGGACGGACGATATGCACGGGTTGTCAAATCATGCCCTGTCAATATGTCATCATGAAAAACTTCATATACTTATGAAAAAACCCTTAAAAAAGTTGTTTCAAAATTAAATAGATAATTATGAGGACTTGTAAATAAATATCTAGCTTGAAAGAGATAATCCTAAATATGACAGATTATAGGGGTCGAGAGCGAAACGTCCCAATTTTTATTTATTTCAATACCAACGTGATCCGCCGATTTATTTAATGATCCCGCACCCTCATATCAATCCTCAACCCCCCCCCCCCCAAGTCCTGGCCGCCTATAAATAACTTCGGGGGGCCTGGTTGCCATTTTTTTTCTCCCTCATTTTTCCTCTCTCTCGCTTTTTATTCCTGCGCTTTTTTGAAGCGCTCCTCTGCGTAGCTCCCCTTCCTCCCTCGCTCGCCCGCTCGCGCTGTTCTCTTCTCCCCGGCGTCCTAGCACGCGCGTGGCCGCCCTCCTGCGGCGATGACCTAGCCCTCGGCAGCCCTCGCGGGGATCCCGTTCTTGATGCCGAAGCTTGCTGGAGGGAGAGCGGGTGGGGATTCCAGGCGCTTGGATCTGCCGGTGAGTTCCGCCGTTTCAGTTTGTTGCTTCCCCCACCTGATCCTTGACGTGTGTTGGTTTGGTGCGGTTTCTGCTCCGCGTTTGCGGTAGGTCGGGGGAATTCGGATTGGTTTTTGGTTTGTTGTTTGTTGGAATTCGGATCCTGGTTCGCTAATTGGTGGGAGGTGTGTTGAATTTTCCATTGTTCGATCTAGTTTTTTTTTGTTTATTATTCCCTTTTTCCCCCTCTTTTGGCACGAATGGATGCCAAAGCGGCTTGGTTTTGCTCGGTTTAAGTCGCGTGAATTGGCAGTGTCGCATTGCATTGGCGGGTAGCTTCGAATTGGAGCAAATGACGAAATTACCACCCTGGGCGGAGAATCGATGTTCTGATTGCTTGTATGTTTTGTGATCCTCGAAGATTAGCGCGGTTTCCTTGGTCTACCGAGGCTGTAATAGCATTTAAAACGTTCAACTCGTTTGCAATTTACGAGTTGTATGTCTAAGATTTGGTATATGGCTTCTAAATCTCATCCTACTTTCAAGATGGGGATAAGAGATGCAAGGAAGACAATGTGACATGCGTTCAACTTTGCCCCATTTATTTTTTTTGTTTCTGTAATTTCAGTGCACATGATCTTCGCCATGTCTGATGATGTGGTCTATCATGTATTACATGATTTTCAATTAAAGAGGGCATATGCTCGTGGATGAATAATTCTGTTGTCTATAGATGAATGGAAGTTGATCTTAACATTGCTTCCCTTATAGGATGTGATGCTGTATTCGGCTGATTGCCACTATACAACTTTGCCACTATGCGACTACAAAGAACTTACAAATTTGGCGAAGCTAATGTGAAAAGCATGTTTAGTGTTGCTGGCGGAGGTGGGTTTAGCCATCTGTTTCACGTCAATCATTGTTATTTTTCATCATGACCATTTTGGTTCAGCTAGTTAGGAGAAGAGAGCTACTCATGGAACCATTGCCAATACAATTGTATAGAACTTGAACTCTGGCCACACACTTCTTAGCTACTGAATTCCATTAATTCATAATGGACTTGAAGGCAATGAGTTGGATAATCACACAGCACTTACAAAGGGCAATGCTTGTAAAGAGGAGGTAGAAAAAGTTAAAGGCATGTAAAGAGGGCCAATATGTTGAATTCTCTTAAGGCAGTTACATGTGTTTGTGACAGCAGGAAAATGTTCCCTCCTTGGAGACATTTGATAAACGACAATAATGATATGCTATACAAAAGTTTGTTCTACATGTGAAAAGATAATATGATATGTAATCATATGGGTTAAAGATAATCGGTGACTTAATGTATTTTAGGCCACACAAACTTTGTGAATTACTGTGCCAGTGATCTAATCATCATATTTCATCTACGATTTCTTCATTATCATCATCATTATATTTATTGCCCCCATTCGAGGGACTTAGAACTAAGTGCAATCTTTAAAAGCGTAATAATGCTTACTACTGTTGTTAATGAGACATCTATACAGGTTTCGAGTGGGTTTAAACGAAAATCCATGTAAGCAATGTTAGTATGCTGTGACAGCAGATATGCATGTCCTGTGTTGATATCTGTAAAAGAAAAGTGTGTTATGGTTACACAAGTCCAAGTTAAAATCTCATAGTTATCTTTTTTAATTCATAGCAGTGCTTCCATTTTATGATTTTCAATCCATTCAAAATAGACGTTAACATATTTTCCCTGTTTATTTTGTACAAATGATTATAGATTTATGCTCTTATGAACAGCATACTAAAACAATTTATTTGTACTTAGTCATAGTAAAATAGGTTCTTTCCAAGGGACATACATATTGATGTTTATTTTTTTTTCTACTGCTAATGTTCAAAATTGTTATAAAGAAAAGAAGTAAAAGAAGACAAGAATGGGGCCTGTTCTTATGGATCTCCAATTCAATCATCTAATATTTCCCATCCACTGACCCAAAAATCTTTTGTTTCCTGCTGCCACAAATAATGTCCTTTTCTAAATCCCTTGACCATTCTGCTGTATTTTTTTTTAAACTCTGGTTTCTGCCTGTTCCCTGACCCCCTTTGTTAAGATGGAGACCAAGCTGCACCTTTCTGCTCTGATACAAGAACATACCATTGTGGGAAGGGCAAGAACATTTCCACAAGAACTTTAAGCAGATCTCAACTCCATGTGCAGTGTCATATAATCAATACTTTCAAGCTCCCCAAACCTGTCAACACTTTTTGAAAGGCTAAGGAATTCCCATAATGAAGCAGAATCCTTTTCATAACACCAAACCTCCACACCTTCCATCCAACATAGTGGCTGTTATAGCCTATACTTTATAGGTGACCATTCAGTATGATGGTCTTAACCAAAATTTACTTACTAGAGAAGGATATATTAAACATTCTTGGCCTGAAAAGTCAGATTTTTTTTTTGATTAATTTTGCAGATCCCAACCCGTTGGTCATGGATGCAACAGTTCAAGATATTTATTCTTTTGTTTGTTGTTCACTGGGAGTTTCCACATCCGGAATGCACTTCATTAGGTGAGAGACAGGGAGATGATTGTACATCTCAAAATATCGGGGAGATGGAGGGAAGGCCAAGTGACTCAGGGTTTTGTGAACCTGGGCCTGCTATTTCTGGTTGGTGGCCCTCAGATATTATGGACAGATTACAATCTGTTTCTTTGTCTTCACAAGATGCGACATTGAGTATTAAAGAGTCTGCATGTAATTTGGGCCATGGTGACTTGTCAGCTCAGGCAGCATCTCAGGT
This sequence comes from Amorphophallus konjac, assembly GCA_022559845.1. Classification (NCBI taxonomy): domain Eukaryota; kingdom Viridiplantae; phylum Streptophyta; class Magnoliopsida; order Alismatales; family Araceae; genus Amorphophallus; species Amorphophallus konjac. Next base: position 11,823,270 of record CM040124.1, read on the forward strand.
TCTATGGGCTACTGGAATGTTCTCCGGAGCAATACCAAACGGGTTTTATTCAGTCATTCCAGTGAGTGGTGACATGATACATTTCTATTGGATACTTGGGCTGTTGATTACCATCGCTATTATTTTTGTAGCAGGCAATGTATCTTGAATATGTAATTTGAAAGTATGTCGAACATTTGCGAACTACATGCATTTTATTTTTTTTGTCCAAATGTCAACTGTCCCATTTGTTAATCGTGTAAATTGCTTAAATGTCTATTTAGCTGCCCATATTTCATGACATATTCATGCTTGTGTCTAAGTTAACTTCGACAAGTAAGTTATGATCTGTGACAGGTTTCTTTGCAAGATTAGCATCCGAGTTTATGAGTGAGCTCCCATCTGCCTTGTTCAAGCATGTCACAAATGATTTGATTGGTGGGGGGGGGGGATGTTTCCATTCTTGCCAGGGAGATGAAGAATCAAAGGAAGTATTTACCTGAAAAGTGAAAAAGACTACAACATAGGAAAATGGTGTTGGGAAATAGAAACACGTGCATGCATTACATGGAGAGGGGTGTGGGGAGTGGGTGGACAGGAAAAGAGGGAGGAAGTGGGGAAATAAAATTCCAAAAAAGATATACATTCTGAGAACATGGGGGACATTTTCCCAGAACATTTTTTTCATTTTTTGAAAGTCCCAGAACATTTTTGTCATGTTTGTGGAACATGTGAAAATCAGTTGGGAAAAACAAAAGCGCGGGAAATTTAACAGTTGGAAACCATACCTTTGTGGCCTGCCATTTTCTGTTGACCTTCACTAATTGGCCCTAGAGAAATACATCCCTTTTTGCTTTTGAAAAAGAAATAGATTGCTTTTTCATTGTACAACTCATGTGCTAAAGCAATATTTATTCCATTCCTGAAGAGAATAAGTTCAATAATTGTCTTTTCCTTCCAAAATCTAGAAAAAGTTAAGCATTTCTTGGCAGTAAGGTTCAAGACAAGAGATCAGGCAGGGAATCCATTGATCTGAACTGATTTAGGTCACTGATCCAGGTAATCCCCCCCCCCCCAAAAAAAAAAAAAAAAAGAAAAAGAAGAAAAAGAAGAAAAAACTTGTTTTACATGTTTAAATGATGTTTTAATATTGACCCAGGGGTTTTTTTGGGGGGTTGGGCTTTGGGTTGGGGGGGGGTGGAGAAGTTGTATTGTAACATTTTTCATGATTGTCCATGGGGTTACCAGTTTGACTCTGCTTGAGACAAGCATTGCATGCATGCCTGATAGAGGGTCCAAACTAAATGTCATCTGCCTCACCCTGAAATTTTACCAGACCTGCCGTCTTTGCAGCCATCAGACCCACAAGGATGCACATCACACATGGGGATAAAGAGGCAAGTCATCTGCAATGCTGGGCAAGGCACCAAGGAAATGATTGTCATTAATACATCACACATGCTACTACCTGAGTGTTGAACCCCACAAAGTTCACAAGCAATTTCCGATATTTTCAGAAATTTTCAGAAGTTAAAAGATTAAATGCACCATGTGACGGCCATAAAACGATATGGAATCGTCGTCATCACATGGGTGCCTTTGAGGGTCCCGCTAAATGGGGCTATCCTCAAGTTTACACCTGTTTCCGTGCATGAAGAATTTTATCAAATAGTTGATAAGTGGAGTGGATTGGCTTACTCATGCGTGAAATCAACTATAAAAGAAGCTTCAAGGTCGTTTACGTCGACTTCAGCACACTGGGATATTGTTCCCCGTGTGGTGGTGGTCCCCTAAAGCAAAAGTGACCAAAAAGCAGACAAGGAGGAGTTCTCCACGTACTGCAGCCTCAAATCTAACAATAAAAAAATGGTGAAAGGGATGAGAGGTCCCTTTTTATAGCCACTCCAAGCACCAAGGGGGGGCAGACCCCCCCTCTGCCCCTTTCTCTTCTCTCTCGGATGATGCAGGGACCGGAGGGGGACCCCCTCCGGTTGGACAGCACCGGAGGAGGCCCCCTCCGGTGGTGTTAGACTGGAGGGGGGACCCCCTCCGGTGACTGTCAGACCGGAGGGGCCCCCTCCGGTCAACACAGACCGGAGGGGGACCCACTCCGGCTTACTGCAGACCAGAGGGATCCCCCTCCGGTGATTGGCAAATTGGAGGGACCCCCCTCTGGTCACTGCGCAATCGGAGAGGACCCCCCTCCGGTCTTCTTTGCTCTATGCAAACGAAAAAAAGAAAAGGAGAAAAAGAAAAGAAGGTCCCTCTGGTCACTGCGCAACCGGAGGGGACCTCCCCTCCGGTCTTCTTTGTCTTGCGCAAAGGAAAAAAGAAAAGAAGAAAAAGAAAAAAAAAGAAATATGCAAGGGGGGGAACTCTTTTTAAAGTTTAAACCCTATTTTTGTATAAAGCCCTCACTTAAAAGGGTGTTTTACTAAAATACCCTCATGTGAGCCCACAATGTGTATTGGAATCCAAATGGATCCAAGTTATAAAAAGGGGATTATTCTGGTTACATAAAGATCAGAGATTTCTAATTTTTATGTTCAAGGTCATGTGGAAGATCCCGACAGTTGTAAAATTACAATTTTACCCTCATATTCATGAGATTGCAAAGATGTTCTCAGAAATTATGCAAAAATCTCATAATTCAGAAATCCTTTTGGGAAATATTGAAGCCTATTCAAATATGTTCAAAGTTGATGCTCAAATTTGCAAGATTCAAAAGTTACAACTGTACCCTAAAAGTCATTAAATTGCATAAACGTTCGGGAAGATCATGAGAAGCTCTAGAAATTCCATAAAAGGGATTATTCTCCTCAACATAAAGCCTCAATTCATGGGAAAATCACAAATTTACCCTCCAAGGGGGAAAATTACAAATAAGCCCCTCCAAGAGGGAAAATTGCAAATAAGCACCTCCAAAAGGGAAAATTTCAAATAAGCCCTCATGTGAAGGGGCAATTGCAATGATGCTCTGACCTTAAGACAAGGAAATTCATAGGGTTGAATTCTTGTTGTAGCGGATACCGTAATGGCAAAAGAGATCTTAGGCAGTTAATCAAAGATGTTTGGATTTAGTCCGATGTAAATTAACATCGACTCCAGTCGGTGGAGAAAGGTCCCGTACATGAAGTTTAAATTGTCTGATAAATCACGCTCGCGAAAATTATAATATGCAAGCTAAATAGCCTAAGTCTATGTGCATATTTATTCGAAATTTTATCTTATATTTTCGCGTGTGTGTAAACAGATTGGCACGCCCGGTGGGACATTTTTTGCTTTTCATCTTTTTGCTGAAAGATCTGTCAATGCCTTTGCAAAGATTCTTATTGCCCTTATTTGCCCTTTGCAGGAGGTAGCATGGAGGGTCTTAAGCTTCAACATTGGTTGCAAAGTAAAGTGTTTTCTCCAAAACTCAACCTCCCAAATGGCGTCCGTGACATACGGTTCTCTCGTGGTCGCCACCCATGCCAGATATGGTTATCTGGCAACTCCAATTACCTTTGGGGATTTCCCCCTAGTGGTGGGCTCTCCCTTCTTCCTCGGGGTTGTCCCCGCTGCCCAAGAAGAGTCGGTCGTTCCTGCCGAAATCATTTCATCGGAGGGCGTCGAGTCTTATTTCCCGCAAGGTCAAGTTTTTTCGATAAATCCAATTTCTTACAACTTTGCCCCTACTAAATGGGGGAGCTACCGGGCCCGCCAGAACAAGAAGCCTGCGGCAGCAATCTCTCACTCCGGTAAGATGGTCCTTGTCGGAAGCCTGCGTGGCTCGACGACAGCGAGCCAATACTCTCACTGGACAACCATGTCCTGACCGTCCCAACTTCCAACTGTTTTGCGCCCCTTCACAAGGTGCGCAAGATAAGCTAGACTTTAAGAAGAAGTCCAGAGTCAACAATGGGAGCAACATAGACAAGGACCGCCCTCAGAAGATGAAGCTGATGTGGGTCACCAAACAGGAGGCCCGAGCCCTCAAACGAGCCCAGACAGCTAAGCCCGACCAAGCTCAGGAATGGCAACAAGACCCTTCTCCGTCGTCCCAGGACGTCAAGCTCTTGTGCCCTCGAGGGAAAAAGAGAAAAGTGGTCTATCGAAAGCCCAATTTTACTCAAGTCTCGGAGCCAGTATGAGTGAAACAAATTACACGTGCTGATGTCTCGACGACACGGGTTTTAGTCTTTGATAGGCTGGGGACACCAACCCCCTCGAGGGTCTAACCATCAAGAAAGAAAATGGTGGTGCGAATGTCAGAAGATGGGGATGGCATGAAAGTTTATACTTGCTATGTCTCTGGCCAGGAGCTGATGGAGGCTGTTGGCATCCCAACAAACCCTAGTGAACCTGTTGAAAATCCCGCGGTGGATGCGATATACCTTAATACTCGAAACGTCGCCCGAGGAAGCCTCCAAGCCTAGTTTAGTGGCCAGGCAGGGACTTCCAGCCAGGGTCAACATCAGGGTCAACCTCAAGAGCAAGTTTTGAATCAAGATGAGAATTTGCCCCAAGAAGAAAATGATCCTGATGAAGTTATAAGCATCCATGGAGAAGGGGGAGCTCAACCCATGGGTGGATATATAAACTCGATATTTGAATCATCTATAAGGGTCGCATTCCAAGCGATGTCCGACGATGCCAAGTTCGAAACCATGTAGCGTTGGCACATAGAGATGACTAATCTTATGCTCGAGATGAAGCGACAAACGAGTGTGAATGCTCAAAGGCCTGCAACACTGGTGCACAACCAAAATCTCCGACGAGAGCTCCGGTTGGGTAATCTCGCCATGATCAACCGACAAACGATTATACCCTACAATGTAGCCGTTGAAACAAGGACCGGTCCATTCCCTGCTCCGTCCAATGTTCAGTCTTCCCGGACACCGACGGCTGAAGAAGTCATCGCCCAACGGCGTATGATAGAGAAAATAGTTTAAGATTAGTTCACCTAGCGCGGCGAGGGTATCGCTACCGTTGGTCTATACAGTGTGCCATACCCAGTCCACCATCAATTTAAGAAGCTTCCTTTGGATTGCCCAAAGACACCAAAGTTGCAGAAGTTTAACGGGTAGGGCTCCCCACATGAACACCTGGCCTACTACATAACGACCATAGGTGACCTGGCACTTGAGAAGTCATATCTCCTCCGCTATTTTGCGACCTCTCTCATGGGCGGTGCCTTCCAGTGGTACTCAAGGCTGAAGCCCAACTCTGTGGTCTACTGGGCCGATCTTCAAAAGAAGTTTATCGATGGCTTTCAAGCGGCCGAGAGGAAAGTCTCCCTTGCAGAGCTGTGCTCACTCAAGCAAAAAAGAGGAGAGACTGTGCTGTATTTTATCAAGCGCTGGAGGGACTTTAGCATGAGATGTGATAACCCTCCTTCCCAAGAAGATGCAATAACGATATGCCGAAGGGGCTTGTCGGCAGAGGGCAGCAAAAAGTTTCTGGGGGCAATTATGAAAGGTTTCGACCGGTTAAATTCGACCGTCGTGGAGATAGAAATGTTTTTTGATGATAACCTAAAATTTACCCCCTCAAAGAGTAAAGCTCCCAGTTGATTTCTCCCCCACAATGGCTCCGATAAAGCGATAACTCCAACTAACTCCAACAAGAAATCCAAAGGGAGGGCATCTGCAAAATTGTCTGAACGTATGAAGACTCCTTATTCCTTCAAGATGGAGCATACCAAAAGACTCTTCGATCTTTGTCTTAAAAACAAGCTAATATCCCTGTCGGATCCCAAGAAGCCGGAGGACGTAAGTAAATTTGATGACCCCAATTATTGTGTGTATTATTGCATATTGGGTCATACTATTGAAAATTGTTATGTTTTCAAGGATGAGGTGGAGAAGATGATCCAAAACTACCTCATCACAATGAAAAGCTCTTTGGTGGATCCCCCACAACTCCATGCTTGGGATCGACCGACTTGGTTGGCCAATGTAATCCACCATTCAACCAGTAGGAACAATATGGGAGCCGCCTTCACATTTCCTGAGTTAGAGACAGAGGAAGTCAGCCCCAGCCGAATCAAACCCATTGTGTGGTATCTAGGTTGGAGGCCATCCCATCAATGCTCCTTTCCGAAGGAGAACACTAAGAATATATTCGACCGCCTAATCAAGGAAGGCCAGATTATGGTGCATGACCCACTAGCAACTTACACAGAGGTCGAGAGAAGGCATCCTCGTTATTGCGAATACCACGCTAGGATATCTCATCTGACGGGGAATTACATAGAAGTTCAAGACTACATCGTAATTCTCATTCAAAGAGGGGAGGTCGATGTCCATGGAGGTAGCATAACAAGGAGAAACCTCTGACAGGCTGTCGATCAAGTCCTCAGTCAAGGTCTTCTTCCAGAAATTGGGAATCAAGAAAGCCTGGTCTCCTTTGACCAGCAAGGGATAACATCTCAAATTGAATCCTCTGAGCCCCAGAGAAGGGATCCGTTGACATTTTCTGTCAACGTCATGCATGTGCCAACTGTTGGCACATCTGTCGGGCCAGAAACACAAGAGGTTGGTCCTAGCTCGAGTCAATCCATGACATGATCCCCTGAGTGGCAGCCGTGTCAGGACTTAAAGTCCTTGCCCTTTCCAAAGGAGGAAAGTCAGAGGTTGCTCGAGATTCTTCTGGGTGGAAAAGAAATCTTGGTCTGCGATCCTCCACAACGTTGCCTCAAAGCAAATCTCAGGAGCGAGGGGCAGGGTTCACCCGCCCCACATGTCGCCAAAGAGGACCAGGCGGCCCGTAAAGAACCCTAATATTCCCCTCAGCTACAAGGAGAGAGTTCTCGCCCAAGTCAAAAGGCAAGTCTCAGTAGGAAAATCTCAAGTTGAGTGCTAAGCAAAGCTCGAAAAGCAAGCCTCAACAGGAGAATCTCAAGGCTAATACCCAGTAAAGCTGAAAGGGCCAGACCCAGCCGGGGGATCTCAAACTAAACCTCGGGCAAAGCCAAAGAGGCAAGATCCACGAAGAAAGTCTTAAGTTACATACGGAGCAAAGCCAGAAGAGTAATCTTCAACCGAGGAACCCCAAACTAATCTTCGGCTCAAGCCAAAAGGACAAAGCCAAGCCTGACCTCCCCGAGCAAAGTCTCACACCAAGACGAGAGCCAGTGAGCACGGAGCCCCAGGTGACTCCAGCACCTCAAAACTTTGGCCTTACATGGCCGAATTTCAAGAGTTGCCATCTGAAGTAGTCAGCCAGGCAATTAATACCACATTCTGGGTGCATGAAGAAGAGGCCAACTGGGTTAGTGTGACCCCAAAGAAGTATGGTCACCCTAAATCCCCAAAAAGGAAAGGCAGATTCAATAGCTCTAATGCTGAGGGCATCTCCCAGTCTATGGCAAAGACAGATGTTCCTTCTCCCATTGAACTAGCGCGAGCGAAAAAGTAGGAGAAGAATAGAAAGAAGAATTTAAAGAGAAGAATGAAGCAACAAGTCGAACCGGCCGCTGTCATGGAAACCCATAAGGAGCTAACCCCTCTACAAAACCTGCAAAAGTTAATTGATGAGCTTGAGGAGTATATTCCTTCCACGCCCACTAAAGTTGTTCCCCTCGATAAATATATCCCGTGGGAAGAATTGGAGTGAAGACCCGACTCAAGAACTAGCTCCGCCAAATATATTAGCGAGCAAAGGAAGGCGAGAAGCTTCCATCCTGGAGGAGCTTTCCATCTTTTACAAAGATAAAGAACTCACCATAGAGAAGTTAGAAGGAATGCTGAAGAACTTCTCATGCAATATGGCATCAATGCCTCCGCTAGAAAGTCTACAAACGCCAAGCGAAGACAGTGCCACTACCCCTTCGGTCGGGGATTGGATCACTATGGCGACATACCGACGTCGTAACGTAAAACTCCAAAATCGTGGTTGCGGCAGAGGCCGTGGTTGTGGGTGAGGAAGGCACCCGACATCCTCTAATGGGAAGAGTCCTAATCCAACATACCCTTGTAGGGTGATTGTCTTCCAAGGAGAAGAGCTAGGTCCCATCTCTGAAGTTCAAGTTCGGGCTGACACCTTCTTCTTCGACCCCTCAGATGAGGAGGATGAGTCAGTGAAGCCATTCTCGCAGAAAAAAGCCTCTAATGGGAAGAGTCCTAATCCAACATACCCTTGTAGGGTGATTGTCTTCCAAGGAGAAGAGCTAGGTCCCATCTCTGAAGTTCAAGTTCGGGCTGACACCTTCTTCTTCGACCCCTCAGATGAGGAGGATGAGTCAGTGAAGCCATTCCCGCAGAAAAAAGCATGTTAATCCAACTCAACTGCAAGGTGGGGTTGTTACCTTCTTCTTCGATCTTTCAGATAAGGAAGATGAACCAGTAAAGTCGGCCTCACAAGAAAAGTCAGTCGACCCAGCTCAAGCAGGTCTTTCAGGCAAGGACAATGTTGAGCCGCTTCCTCTAGAGGAAGATTCCCTGGCTCTATTATTCCAGGAAGAACCAAATGATCAAGGGAAAGCAGAGCCAAATAAGAAGCCCAACCATCAACCTAAGCCTCTCTCAGAGATGATCTCTCCGCTGGATCAAGCTCGTGCCTGGGCCGATTTTAAGATCATCCAACATATGAAGCGATTCCCAACTAATGTCACCATTTGGAAAGCCATTGTTTGGAGTAAAGAGCTGAGGGAAGCCCTCGTGAAAATACTCTAAGAGCCAGAAGTTTATGAGGCTCAGGTGGCTGAGCTCCAGGCTCAAGCGTATGAAGTTTTTGCAGCAACTGTCACCTTCACAGATAAAGACATGCTGCTATCTTCCCTTTGACATAATCGTCCCTTATACATGCAAGGGAAGATAAATGGCCATGAACTGAATCAGATTCTGGTAGATCCTGGGACGTCCGTCAATATAATGCCTCTAAAGACTTTCAAGTCTTTATTTCTCGTACCCTATTTGCAGAGGGTCAATGACGTCAGAATCTCAAGATTGAACCATAATTTAGAAGACAGTGGGCAAAGTAGAAGTGGAGGTTACCATGGACATTTTTGTCACTAAGGTCACATTCTACATTATCGACGCTAACACGTCATACAAGGCCTTGCTTGGGAGACCTTAATTGCATGAAAATTGGGTCATCCCTTTAACACTTCATCAATGCATTAATTATGCAAAAGGTGGAGAGCAGCATACAATCTTTGATGATCGAGCCCCATTCCGTCCAAACGAGTGTAATTTGACGGATGCTCAATTATATTTCGGGGAACCCACCATCAAACCTCCCGTCAAAGTCAAGGACAAAGGAAAGCAAAAGGTGGTTGCAGAAGAAGAAGTAGAAGATGAAGAAGAGCTCTTCATAGTAGATGAGGAGCTCGACAAGCTACACCGGCTAAATATACAAGTCAACACCGCCAATCCCAAGCCAACTCAGCTAGAAAGGCGAGCGATCAATTTCGAAGCCAATCTCATCAGTCGGACAATTGACAAGAGCATCTCCTTCCCTGTGGCATACATGCAGCTCCCTTTCCAAAGGGAGGAGCACAAAGTGGAGCAATTAAAGACGTTTATCGTCACATACCAAAGGAAAGGAAAGAAGAAGACCAATAAGGGTGTTAAGCCCATCATCTTCTGTAAGGGAGACTTGGTACCTCAAGGTCGTCCCGACGATGACTTCAACTTGAACTAGGTGCCCAAGAACGCCCCCGAACTCGTCCAAGAAATGGACGACATGCCCAAATATATTAAAGAAATGTGTCGGAAGTAGAATATCCTGTAAATACAAGAAACTTTCCCGCACAATTACTTTCGGCAATTGTGGTACCCCACGCAAGTCAGAGGGCAGCCTCCTTTCTCCAAGAAAGACAGGAGAGGGTTGGGCTACGACCCAGAGGCAAACTTCAAAGTCTATTGTGCTGTCAACACCATAGGGCTATCACCCTCTGCTAGCAGTTCAGGCCCTGAGCAGGAGACCAGCCTCTCCACAAGTGAATATCAAGGGGAATTCGCATATGAAAGCCACAACGGTCAAGTTCAGTTGCCTGATATCGGCAACTTGGACGTTCACCTCGCCAGTTATGATGACGAAGAGGATTTTATTATATTGTGACCTGCCCCGCGAGAACTCGAAGATGTTGGGCAAGTGGCTCTACGCCAGTTTGCTGGGCTCGGCCTCGGGGAGCCAGGGGACTCTATGCCATTCATCACAAATGCCCTAACAAATGAACAGTAGGAAGACCCGGCCACCACTTTGGAGGGTTTAAAGCGGGAAAACCAAGCTGTAAAATCCCTTGTGCAAGAATTATTGCGAGAACGGGATGTCCTGCTTAGGCATCTCGCGTCTTCATCACACTACCAACCCAACTTGGGATTTGCAGCAAAAGTTAATCCTCCAACAATTTTGGCTGAAGCGCCGGCGGGTGAGATCAGGCTTATTAAAGTCCATCGTGCCATCAAGAAAAGAGAAAGTGACGTGGGCTTCTCCCCCATGGATATTCATTCCCAGGGAAGAATTGGCCCGAGCAAGATCCATGAAGATGTCAAGGGAAAATCTCTTGTTATGACACTGGCACGGTGCATGGAGACACCATACTCCTTCATCAAGGCTCATATCGAGCCATTGTTTGAATTTTGCATGGCACAGGATCTTATAACGTGGCCAGAGCCCCAAAAGTTGGTCAAGGAAAGTAAAGTCCTAGCAACCAGTTTCTGTCGATATCACCGAATGTCGGCCCATGCCACTGAAGGCTGTTATGTCTTTAAAGACAAAGTTGAAACCTTAATACAATCGGGGGTCGTCTAAATTAAGAATCATCGGGTGTCTCCCCCACAACCTCATCAGTGGGATCGACCAAAGTCCTCGGCTCAACAAATCTTTACTATAGGCATGCCTGCATTGCCTAAGTTTGTGCTCTCGGGACAACTTTCTGTTTCCAAAAGAAATGCGATAGGGCTTGCCCATAGTCGGGATGCAGACTTTAACGTCTACTATTCTGTCAACACCATAGGGTTGTCACCTGCCTCTAGTAAGTCAGACTCCGACGAGGAGCCCAGTGACTCCACAAATGAACACCCAAGAGAAGCGACGCTTGAAGACCATAACAAGCAGCCTCGTTCGTCCATTATCAACAATTTGGAATATTATGACGTCCACGTCGCAATGACTGACGACGACGAGAATTTCATCGATCTGCAGACAGCTCCGCGAGAACTTGAAGATGGCAGACAAACGACTGTGGATGAATTAGTTGAGCTCAACCTTGGGAATGCTGACGAGCCCCGACCAATTTTCATCAGTTCCCTCCTCAATGAGGAAGAAAGGCAAACAGACAAATGACTCCTATTGGAGTATAAGGATTACTTTGTCTGGACCTACAAAGAAATGCCTGGACTGGAATCCTCCGTGGTAGAGCATGAATTTGCAATACTTCCCACAACCAAACCCGTTAAACAAGCTCAAAGGCTTATGCGCCATGAGCTCGAGCTCAAAGTGAATGCAAAAGTTGACAAGCTCCTAGAGGTGGACTTCATAGAGCCCTACATTTATCCAATTTGAGTACACGGCCTTCCGATCCCTCAAAGAGATCTTCAATTACAATTTACAAAAAGATGCCATTCGACTTAAAGAACGCCGGTGCTACATACTAAAGGGCAATGACCAATTTTTTTGACGAAATGCTCCACGATTTGGTCGAGTGCTATGCCGATGACCTCGTCGTTAAAACCCGAAGGCGGGAAGATCACCTGGCCGACTTGCGTCGGGTTTTCGAAAGGCTCCGTCAATTTCAGCTCAAAATGAACCCCATGAAGTGCGCTTTTGGCGTTTCAAGTGGCAAATTTCTCGACTTCATTGTCAGATACCGGGTAATAGAAATAGACCCTAATAAAATCAAGGTAATTCATGAGTTGCCACCTCCCAGAAATATAACTGAACTAAGGTTTCTCCAAGGGAGGCTAGCCTACATCAGGCGCTTCATATCCAACCTGTTAGGAAGATACACACCTTTTGGGAAATTGATGAAAAAGGGCGCGCCGTTCATATGGGACCAGGTGTGTCAGAATGCATTTGAACAAATTAAAGAGTATCTTCTCACTCCCCCGGTGTTGGGAGCACTGATCAAAGGAAAACCCCTGATACTCTATATTGCTGCCATGAACTCTTCATTGGGAGCCCTACTGGGACAAATGAATGAAGAGGGAAAGGAGCAACAACTATACTACCTTAGTAGGAAGTTGGTTGGCCCTAAACACCGCTATTCCCCAATGGAGAAAGTATGTCTGGCGCTGGTGTTCGTGCCAAGAGGTTAAGGCATTATCTCCTATCTCACCAAGCGGAGCTAATCTCAAAGTAGGACCCACTCAAGTTCCTCCTTAAACAACTCATACTGTTAAGGAGACTGGGAAAATGGGCATTACTCCTCATGGAATTTGACATAACCTTTGTCCCACAAAAAACAATCAAAGGACAAAGAATGCCAGAGTTTTTGGCGCCATACCCAGTCCCCGCAGACTCTCCACTCAACATTGGACTTCTCGATGAAGAAACCCTCCTGTCTCAGCTAGGAGCAGAAGATCAAATTCAGGAAGCTCTACCACGAAAAGAAGAATATGCCCTCATAATTGACATGCCATGCTGGGAGCTCTACTTTGATTGCACTTCCCGAACAGTCAAGAAACCTGACGGCACTACAAGTCTCACATTAGGGGCGAGTATTGTCTTTGTGACCCCTCAAGGAGGAATCCTACGCAATTTCTGCGTGCTTATGAAGTCCGTAACAAACAGTGAAGCAAAATACGAAGCATTAATTGTCGGGCTCCAATTAGCTTTGGAAATGCACATCAAATGCATCAAAGTCTATGGAGACTTGCAGCTCGTCATACGGTAAGTCATAGGTGACTATGATGTCTGCAACCAGGAATTAATTCTTTACCATGCTGCTGTGATGAGACTTAAGGAAAAATTCTACCTATTTAAAATAGGTCACGTCTCCAGAAGTATAAATTCTCAGGCAGATGCCTTGGCAAAGTTGGCTTCCGCCATAAAGCTTTCACCCGAAGGAGAATTAAACATAACCGTCAGAAACAAAAAGCTCATGTCGAGTGTCTTAGGCGACGAAGCCGACCCTACAACTACTGAGGTCAATGCAATTAAAGAAGGTTATCCAACCGAGGAAGAGGAACAAGATTGGCGTGAGCCGATTATAAAAATAAAGAATGGTTGCCTCCCTCCAGATCGGGCTCAAATGGTTCACCTTCTGCGTAGGGCAACGTCTTATCAGCGGATCGGAGATCAATTGTATAGGCTTGACCATAAAAAAGACAAGTTTGTTCTCCCGTGTTGTCTTTCGTTAAAGGAAGACAAAGTGATTATGCGTGAGATCCACTCAGAGCTCTGCAGTGCCTATCAAGCAGGGGATAAAATGAAGAACGACATAAAACTTAAAGGCTTCTATTGGCCTACCATGTATGCAGACTGCAACCGGTATGCCCACACATCTCATTGGTGCCAAGCCTTTGGCTTAGTGCCAAGAAGACTCCCAAACTCATTATACCCCACGACTCCTACATGGCCCTTTGCAGAATGGGGAATGGATATCGTGAGACCCTTCCCGCCATTCACAAAAGATTATAAGTTTATCGTAACCGCGACATATTACTTCTCTAGATGGGCTGAAGTCATCCCTATTCGGGGGGTCACAAGAGAGGCAGTTGCTCAATTTGTCAAACACTATATCATATATAGGTTCGGCACCCCCAGCTAGATTATATCAGATAATGTCACCCCATTCAAAAATAGAATCATCTACCAGTTGGCGGCTAAGTTCCACATCCACTGGAGAACTTCAACAGTATACAATTCCTAAGCCAACGGATTGGCCGAGGTATTTAATAAGACTTTGTGCAAGCTCCTAGCTAAAATAGTAGGCATCCGCAAAAGAGACTGGGGTGAGAAGATATACGAAGCTCTCGGGGCATATCGAACAGTCTACAAGACTCCCACCGGTTGCTCCCCCTTCTCTCTAGTATACCGCGCAGAAGCCGTGGTGCCAATTGAAATTGAAATGTCATCCTATCGGGTAACCGTGCATACCGACTTACAATCCCAGGAGCAAGATGAAATAGAAAGGAGGTTGGAAGAACTATCCAACCTGGAAGGCAAAAAGTTGGAAGACTACAAGCATCTTCAAGCATACGAAGCCCGAATGACACGAGCTTATGATAAGTTTGAAAAACAAAGGGCGTTTAAAAGGGGAGATCTCGCTATGATCAAAGAAAGAGAAGTTATGACAAGCAAGTCCAGCGACAAATTGCATTCCAATTGGCGTAGACCCTACGTCATCACAAGGGTTGTGAATGGGGTGCATATATGGTCGTTGACCACAAAGGAGAGAACCTTTTTCCTCCTTTAAATGGAAAACACTTAAAGTTGTATCATGCCCTTGAGCATGAGTTCGCACAACGATCGCTGCTAGATATCTCTTTTCCCGGTGAGAGTTAAAGGAAAAGATGGAACCAACCCAAGTAAAAATCCGAAAGGGTACTGAAGTTGGTGAAGAAAAAAATGGGAAAAAAGAAAAGAGGAAAAAATGGAAAAAAATGAAGGAGAAGAAAAAAAGAAAAAAAAGCAGAGAGAAAAAAAAAGGAGGAAAAAAAGAGAAAAAAATGGTGTGGTCACTTTGCCATTCTTTGGTCTTGTCCCACCACATTAAATCCTAAGCCCTAAATCCTAAGTTTCGGCTCTCGCACCACCCGGTGGTTAGCCCTAAATCTTAAGTCTAAATCCTAAGTGTCGGCTCTCGCACCACCCGGTGGTTAGCCCTAAATCTTAAGACTTAAATCCTAAGTTTCGGCTCTCACACCACATGGTAGTCAACCCTAAATCCTAAGTTTCGGCTCTTGCACCACTCGGTGGTCAACCATAAATTCTAAGTTTTGGCTCTCGTACCACCCGGTGGTCAGTCCTAAATCTTAAGCCCTAAATCTAAGTTTCGGCTCTTACACCACTCGGTGGTCAGCCTTAAATCCTAAGTTTCGACTCTTGCACTACCTGGTGGTCGGCCTTAAGCCCTAAATCCTAAGTTTCGGCTCTCGCACCACCCGGTGGTCAGCCCTAAATCCTAAGCCCTAAATCCTAAGTTTTGGCTCTCGCACCACTCGGTAGTCAGCCTTAAATCCTAAGCCCTAAATCCTACGTTTCGGCTCTTGCACCACTCGGTGGTCTACCCTAAATCCTAAATCCTATGTTTCGGCGCTCGCACCACCCGGTGGTTAGTCCTAAGTCTTAAATCTTAAGTTTGGTTCTCGCACCACTTGGTGGTCAACCCTAAGTCCTAAATCCTAAGTTTCAGCGCTCACACTGCACCACTCACTGGCCAGTCCCAGATCCTAAATTCAAAATTTCAAATCTCTATCCCCAGCTTTCAACCCACCAGAGGTTAGGTAGGGGATGATTTCGAAGTTATTCATTAGAAGGTGCAACCCCCAGCTTCAAGCTCATGTGGGGCTCAACCCCCTATCCGAAAAAAGAAAAAAAAAAGGAAAAAATGGGGCTTAAAGTAGAGGTGTCTCGACGGACTTGGGCAACTGGTTTATCAGTTGCTTAAGGGCAAGAAGGCCATAACCCGGTTGAGGTGAAAACCCGAAAAGATGTCTCAAGCAAAAATGGGTAATCCCTTAGTGCGAAAACCCGCAAGGCATTGGAAAAAGCTAAAGGGAGCTAGTTTTGGTGAAAACCCGAAAAGGCGTTGAGACTAATAAAGTAAAAAAAATTGGGGGGGGGGGAGGAAGAAAGAAAAGAAAGATAGTTGAAGTATTACAATGAAGAGCAACACATGGGTAAAGAGTTTTTCAGTTCCATCGACTCATGAATTGTTTCTATCATTCATCCACAAAATTGGAGTCCGAGACAAGCCCTCAGGGTAACCACCAAATGATGAATGCTGAAAAATAAGAAAAGAAGATGATAATGTACAAGAAGCAAGCTCACAAATGCCGAGGCTTTCTCTTCGTCAAAACCTTTATACGGCTCTGCTTGGCCACAATGGCATCCTGCACCTCCAAGCGTTCTGCGATAAGAGAACTCTCCTCACCTGTGCCTACTGTGCTGCCTTGGCATTTGACTCGGTCGTGGCTTGTAATTCTTCAATTTTATGCAAAATGGTCCGGACAATTTCCTGGAGCAATATAGCCTAGTTCCTGCTATCAGCCATTGCCAGTCCCATTGTTGGCAGTTTCGACCCAAACCGAAACGTTTCGGCCGAAACGTTTCGGTTTTGGCCATACCCGATACGAAAACCCACATGTTTACTGTATAGGTCCGAAACTTAAAGGAGATATCGGTTTCGGCCCGAAACCCACGTGAACCCCCCCGATTTCGGCCGAAACCCATTCTTCTCCCCCCCGAAACCCCATCCCACGGCCGAAACGGCCGAAACCCTGCAAGCTGCTGCGAACGCCTACTGCTGCTGCTGCTGCTGCTGGCTACTGCTGTGACATGCTGCTGCTGCTGCTGCTGCTGGCTACTGCTATGACATGCTGCTGCTGCCACATGCTGCTGCGAGCTGTTGCCGTGCGACCAAGGGCCAAGGCTGCTGCAGTGCTGCGAGCCTGCTGCTGCGCCTGCTGGAGGTGGACAGGGAGAGGCCGAGAGGGAGCCTTGCTGCGCACACCGGGGGCCAACACAACATCAAGGGTTTGATTGTTTTGTTTGAGGTTAATTTCATTGGGTTAATTTAGGGTTTGATTGTTTTGTTGTGTTATTTTGGTTGGGTTAAAAATTTGGGGTGAGCAAGCCTTGCTTATTAAGTTTCTTCCAAGGGTGATTAAGACCTTAAGGGTTAATTGCTAATTAAACCCTAATCAGTTTATAAAAATTGGGGCTTTTGTCTATTTTGATTTACTTAAGCTCAATTGAACTTAAATTAAGCTTCATTGAGGATTTTGGGGTGGGATCATGCGGGTAATTAATTTTTCCCAAGGGTGATTAAGGGTTAATTGCTAATTAAACCCTAATTAGGTCATAGAAATTGGGGCTTTTGTCTATTTTGATTTGCTTAGGCTCAATTGAAGTTAAATTAAGCTTCATTGACGATTTTGGGGTGGGATCATGCGGGTAATTAATTTTTCCCAAGGGTGATTAAGGGTTAATTGTTAATTCAGCCCTAATTAGGTCATAGAAATTGGGACTTTTGTCTATTTTGATTTGCTTAGGCTCAATTGAAGTTAAATTAAACTTCATTGAAGATTTTGGGTTGGGATCATGCGGGTAATTAATTTTTTCTAAGGGTGATTAAGAGGTAATTGTTAATTAAGTCCTAATTAGGTCATAGAAATTGGGGCTTTTGTCTATTTTGATTTGCTTAGGCTCAATTGAAGTTAAATTAAGTTTCATTGAAGATTTTGGGTTGGGAGCATGCGGGTAATTAATTTTTTCCAAGGGTGATTAAGGGTTAATTACTAATTAAGTCCTAATTAGGTCATAGAAATTGGGACTTTTGTCTATTTTGATTTGCTTAGGCTCAATTGAAGTTAAATTAAGCTTCATTGAACATTTTGGGGTGGGAGCATGCGGGTAATTATTTTTTTCCAAGGGTGATTGATAATTAAGCCGTAATTTTTCCAATATACTTACAACTATACTATTTTTCTTTGACTGTCTTAATGGAGCATCATGCCTAGACGTCAGCAAACACAGGAGGAGCAAGGGCAGGAGGATCCGGGGTGGGCCCACATGTCCTTAATTGATGCTAAGAGAAGAAAGGTGAAATGTAATTACTTTGGTAAGGAGATGTATGGCGGAATTATCAGAGGAAAGTAACATTTGGCAGGGGTA
The DNA here is from genome assembly GCA_022559845.1 of Amorphophallus konjac. Taxonomy (NCBI): domain Eukaryota; kingdom Viridiplantae; phylum Streptophyta; class Magnoliopsida; order Alismatales; family Araceae; genus Amorphophallus; species Amorphophallus konjac. The sequence continues at coordinate 11,841,018 of CM040124.1, forward strand.
AGAGGAGAGGTGAGACAATGTGACAACTGTCCCCGAGAGGTGTGAGAAGAGATGCGCCAGTGCCTTCTGGGGAAAAAGGAGAGGGTGCAACAAAGGGCTGAGGATGAGGCTGAAATTGCTGAGGAGATTTCTGGCAGAAGGGTTAGGAGGGATGATGATGAGGAAGGCACTGAGGATTCTGATCCGGAGCTGACTGAAGCAAGGGAGCGTGAAGAAGCCGCTCAAAGGAAAGGGAAGGGACCCATGGGTTTAGAGACCTATGAGAGTACAGTTGTACGACGTCCTGACATTGGTGCTGCCCCACATACGCAGGGAACCGGTCCCTTGGACAGCTATCTCCACAGAAGGCCCCAGGCTACACAACCTAAAATCAAGTCTGCATTGAGAGGGGTCAAAAAATCAGCAGAAGTTGCAGGGCATGCATTTAAAAGTATCTGCAAATGGTTTTTTCATGCAGGTGTCCCTGCACATGCAGCTTCAAGTGAATATTCCCAACCTATGATAGATGCCATAGCAGATGCTGGCCGTGGCTTGAAGGTCCCCTCACGTCGGACATATACGGGCGTGGCCTTGAGGGAGAGGTTGAGGAGCTCCATGATTGGGTTGAAAGTTTCAAGCATATATGGGTGGAGAGAGGATGCACCATCATGTGTGATGGTTGGACTAGTGCCACGAAGAAGTCCATGATAAACTTTTTGGTCTATTGCATCGAAGGTACAGTGTTTGTGAAATCAGTTGATGCATCAGATTATGAAAAGAATGCAAATTATTTGTTTCATTTGATGGATGGCATGGTAGAACAAATTGGAGAGGAGAATGTTGTGCAGGTGGTGACTGATAATGAAGCCAGTTACAAGGCTGCAGGGAAGAAATTGATGCAGAAGCGCAGTCATTTATATTGGCTCCCATGTGCAGCATATTGTCTGGATTTGATGCTTGAAGACATAGGGAAGGAAAAGCATGTGAAGAAGACAATTGACAAGGCACAAAAAGTCACACAGTATATCTATGGCCATCCTAGGATACTGAATATGTTCAGGGCGCATGCCAGTGGAGGGCGAGATATCATCCGTGCAGGCCCAACCAGATTTGCTTCCAATTTTATTTCTTTGGAGTCTTTGCACTGGTATAAGATTGATCTCAATTCTTGATACTTTATCCTTACTGATATGTAACAGTTGATGCAGCTTCATATTTCATTTATCTGCAAAGGTACAAGAATGAGCTGAAAGCTTTCATGTACCACAATGCCCTGCGGGAATACATCGACAAGGGCAATGTTGATGCACAGATGGATTATTTGGATGTCTGCCACGTCGTGGACGACAAGAAATTCTGGGACAGGGTGTCACGGTACTTGAAAGTAGTCACACCCCTCGTGAAGGTCCTAAGAATGGTGGATGGCGATGAGAAGAATGATATGGGCTATCTGTACGAGGCCATGGACCGTGCCAAATTGGAGTTGCAACATTCCCTTCCCAGACATTATGCAAAATGGTGGAAAATTATTGACCAGAGATGGGACAACACATTACACCACGACTTGCATGCAGCTGGTGAGTGATTAATTGTACTGAAATTGGGGTATTGCCTTTATGTTATTTTATAAATTTCATTTAGTTAATTATACACAAATGCAGGTTATTTCCTCAACCCTCGATTTATGTACGGTGCCGATGCACATGTTGATGGCGAGGTGCTTCAAGGGACTTTAAAAGTCATTGGTCGTTTATCGAGGAATCCAGAAAAGAGACTTGAGGCCGAAGTAGAGGTTCGCCTTTATTTGATTTTATCAATAACATGTATAGAATTTATTTAAGTAGTTATGTTAATGTATTACTTTATGTTTGTAGATGAACCATTATAGAATGAGGACTGGGATATATGCTGACTCCTAATTGCAATACGCTGTGGGAAGAGTGAGCCCAAGTATATTTTATTTTTTGGATTTCTTAACCTTAATATATATTTCTACAACTTATATGCATTTGTTTATGGTTGGTGGAACAGCTGACTGGTGGATAATGGTGAACAACCGAGATGTAGGTAGCAATGCATTGGCTTTCATTACAGTTACGGTGCTCAGTCAAACAACATCGGCAAGCCAATGTGAAAGAAATTGGAGCACGTTCAGCCTTATACACTCGAAGGTTCGCAATCGGCTAAAGGCTGAACGGTTAGAGAAATTAGTGTATTGCCACTACAATATGAGGTTGAGAATAAAGAATATGAGGTTGAGACAACAGCTGCGAGACAAACGCGCCGCCGGGGATGCCGCCGCAGAAATTGATGTGGATGCCTTATTTGATGATGAGAATCCGTTGCAGTCTTGGGTGGAGACACGAGAGCAGGTTGATGAGCCTATTTTTGATGATGATGATAGAAGATGGGCAGAGGGCATACTAGATGAAGATGAGCCAAGAGATCTCGAATTAAGAAGAAAATCAAAGAGGGCCAGAGATACTCATGCGCACATGTCTAGGGTTGTTGAGGACACTGAGGAGCAGCATGATTTTCAGCAAGCTAGACACTCAGACTCAGATAGCAGACCAGTCACTCCTAGAATGGGCAAGGCACCTACATCCTTAAGAAGAAGTACATCAGTGCATGGGCAAACTGAGAGAACAAATGTTGCTGCTCGAGTTGACCCGGCAATTGAGCAGTTGAAGCAGATTTATTTGAGGCACACGCCAAGGGGAACATGATTCATGTCAAGGGTGGAAGAAGAAAGCACACCAGCACAGGAAAAAGCATCCCCAAAGGCCAAAAGGCGACTAGAGGCTGCAGGTGCTACTACTGGCGGTGGGGATGCTGGTGGTCCTTCCTCCTTCCACGCAGACACATGTGCTACTACTGGCGGTGGGGATGCTGGTGGTCCTTCCTCCTTCCACGCAGACACAGGCAGAGGATACAGTCAGGGTGAGGGAGGACATGAGTCACAGAGTCAATATGGGCATCAACCAGGTTATGGAGGTGGCCAACAGGAGGCAACGATTTATGGGTCGTGGGGTTATGTATCATCATTCCAGTTCCATCCATATCCGACCACTTCCTTTTCTCATCCTCAAGATTCTTATGCTGATATTGGATTCGGCTCAAGCCAACCAAACACTCCAAGAGGGATCCAAAGAGGGATGCAGGACTTGGCTACCTCATTGTTCGGTTATAGTGAATATAGACCATACATGCATCCTTCTTATGGGTATGAACATGAAAAGTCAGACGATGAGAGAGAAGGTTCTAGTTATTACCCATATTAGTGTCTCTTTATTTAGGTAAAGATCATTTAATTTCCGTAACATTTACTGTGCCTAATTAGGTTTATTGTAATGCTTGAATCTACTTTATGCTTAGTATGTACTCAAGAATATTAGTTTAACTTTAACATGTTCAATGTTTGAATTTCAATGTCTACTTCATGTTTATTGCACTTAATCTAATTTCTTTACAATCAAATGCATGTCTAATGAATTTTCTGAATTTTATGTGATTATTCATATTTTTTTGAATTATTCTCAATTTTTGTAGTTGTCTATTTCAAGGTTATTGCACTAACTTATACAGTCAAATGCATGTGTAATGATTTTTGTGATTTTAAGTGATTATTTATATTTTTATGATTTTTTTTCCAGATTTTTTAGAATTAATTTGATTTTTTTAACTTTTTATCTGGGTTTCGGCCGAAACCGAAACCGATACCGAGTTGTATCGGTTTCGGATCCGGCCGAAACCGAGTCCGGAACCGAGTTTGCCATCCTTGATTGCCACCTCAAAGGAGCCTCGACGGTCTCGAACTTCCTCAGCCTTGGAATGTAGCTCCTTGGTCTTGCCAGACAAGATATCAATTTCTTCCTCAAGTTGCTGGATCTCCAACCGGTAAGTCTCCCAGGCCGAAGACTCGTATAGGCGCTAAAATTCCTCCCAAACATTCTCCACTGTTGCCATCCAAAGCTCTCTTGGCAGCCCCAGTGCATGGCAACCTCGTGTACCAGTCCGGAGAGCATCCTGCACAACCTCCACTGAGGGGAGAGTCTCCCGCGGGAACATAGCTCGAGTGCTGCTAATAAGTGTGTCAAGCACAAGTTCAGCCCCCACGAAGGGCACGGGTTGGCGGTCATCCGGCCAAGCTACTCCATGTGCTGGGAAGTCAATAGCCAAAGTTGATTCATGCCTGCCATTCGCCGTGCTCGGAAGGACGCTGTCCCGTGAGGCTGCAAAAAGTGGGGGGGGGGTGGAGAACATGGTCAGTATGACTAAAAGCAAGACTACAAAATAAGTGCAAGTAGGTGCCTCCAAAAGTCAGACAATTGTTTTCTTATCTAAGGAGGCAACCTCCTCTAAAGTCTCATCCCTAGGGTTGGGCTTAGACACAACCTCTTTTATTACACCAGTGCTAGTGGGCAAAGAGGGCGGCAGCGGTTCCCTAGCCAGTTCTGTTGTGCCTGGGGAAGTGCAAAAATATAATGGTTGTCAAACACATATAAATGCATTCAGGGGCAATGATTCAAAAAAAGTAATTACCTAATGGTACAAGACCCTCATCCCCTGATGAATTAAGGGCAACAACATCCACCCTGGAAGAAGGATGGGGCTCGTTTACATCAGGGTCAGCTTGATGCGTGGAGGTATCCTCAGCATCCTTTGATGAATAAAATGGAAAAAATGAGCCGAAGGAGCGCAAACCTATGAAAGGAAATGTAGACTAAAAGACCTTGCAAATCAACATTACCATCCTCGTCAAGGGATGAAAATGAAGACTCTTGTGGTAGAGGAAGAAGCCTCTGCATCTTCTATAGCTGCCTTTGTTGCTGGTGAGGGTAGTTTAGTACTCCCTTCCACCGGACAATTTAAAAGAGAACAAGACATCAGCATGGAGGTTACCTAAATGCCCTGAAAAAAGAAAAAAAAAGAAGAAAGAAAGAAAAGTACAATATTTACCTTAGGTTTTATCGCCAAGAGTTGAGGCTAGATTTTCCCTTAAAGAATAAGCCTTGGCATCCTTGGCGCCAACTCCCAAAATCTCACCATCCAGTTCTGTCACCGAAGGATCTCCACCAGCATCTTCCAAGGCACCAAAGGGACCTTGGACGAGAGAACCCGCTGCTGTCCAAGAAAGGAAGCCAACAAAAAATAGGATAAATATTTAAGTAAGGCAAAGAGCAACAATGGGTTCAGGACCAAATATACTTATGAATTGTGTGGGAAATTTGAGCCATCGCCAAGCTATGGGAGGCAACTGGGCATCCAGCTTCATCCACTTGTGCCTCTGGCGTTGGATCCCCCTCTGTGCAAATTTCAGCAAGCAGGGCTTTCGAATAATTGGCCACTATCTCCCCGTCAGAAGGGAGACTGGCTGAAAATTTTGGTAAGTCCCCATTCAGCCCAGAATTGAGGAGTGCAGTGAATTCTCCCACATAAAGTACTAGGTTCCGGTTTAGCGAATATGAAAACAAAAGATGCCATGGTAACTTCCGTGTAAGGAGGAAAGAAATGAAAAAAGACACCCCAACAGAAGCTCACCTAAAGAGTCCTGATCGCCATCCGGATCTGCCCCTGTTCAGGAAATGTCATTGCACCTTCAGTCTCTCCTAGAAGAAAAAGGGAAAATACACGTTTAGGGATCCATCAAGAAAAATGCACACAATATTGGGCGTGGAAAATGAGCATACCAGCCAAGGCACTCCCAGTGGGCTCTCCACACGAGAAAGGCGGCGACACACCCGAAACTGGATTATAGTCATCATTTATCAAATCCAAATCTTGCAATTCGCCCTCTTCCTCAGTTCCCCCCAGTTCAAGGGAAGCATTTTCATCTATGAGAGGGAGATTTCCTGTCCTTTTGGTAGTGGAAGAGTCTGAAAGCAAAACAAGGCAAGCACATTATTTTTCAAAGCCGCTCTAGTACGATGAACAAAGGTATGCAAAAAATTACCTTGCGGCTGCCCATGTGAAGTAGCCCCCTTGGTGCGAGGGCGAGGAACCCTAGTGCTAGGATCCTCATCTTCACTCGACCCCAGCCTTTTCAAAGAAGTAGGGGATTTCTTTCCTTTATTCGAAACGCTTTTTGTGACGAAGCTCACTGTAGAAAGAAAAGAAAGAAGAGATAACATGATCAAGCATTATCCAAGGCAAAATAAATTTAGCAAATGAAGAAATACAAATGGAGAAAAGAAAAGTGGCTACATACTCTCTGGAACCGGTGAGAAAGTGGACTGCAACACCACCTGCTCGGGCTGAAAGCCAACGACCTTTCCTGCCTTTGCAACGGCATCCCAGATGTCTTGTAAGGTCGTTTCATTCTCAATAAGTGAGATGTACTCAAATGGGCCAACTCGAACAATGGAGTTAATTAAGTGCCTCTCCCATTGCGGCCATAAGCCATTGTTGAATGGGCAAGCTCAATGCTCTTTGTAGCATTGGGAGAATAGTCACAATCTGATAAGAAATGCTCCTACCAAGAATACACCTTCTGAACTGTTGGGAGTTTACTTTGTCCTGAGGAAGTATCAGCGGGGCGTCTCAAAGGCTTGATTGCCCCTGAATAAGGTCGCCAATCTATGGTGATGGCCTCATTTTTAGCCTCCCATTGTTCCCATCTCTGACAACCCTGGCAATTCTTGGGAATTGGGCATAAAGAAAAGAATTTTCAATGGCAAGTGGTGGCAAATCAGTCCTCCTTAAGCGAGCTTCCTCATCCTCTCTCAGCTTCTGTGGAGGTTGTCTAAAAACATTGCCATGCTTAAACCACCACCGGGCATACTACATATCAACCTGGCCATTCCGCCTCCTCTCTGGGAGGGTACACCTTTGGGTTGGCACACCTCTGAAAAAGAAATCCCACATGCTACCTGCAACCAAATGGGTGTCATGATTCTTGCATACTCGCCCTCCCAAGGCAAAGTCAGCGTCTGGAGGAACTGACTGATCTTTAGCCAAAATTCCGTACGAAGCGGTGTGGAAAGTAAGGCTCCAAGAAAGTGGTGTTCCCCTTTCTGAAGATGAGGACGCTTGGCCTGATGCAACACAACCAATCCTCATAAAAAGAAGCACTGGAGGACGAATGATGAGCAAGACCATAATATGTCTCACTCGGATCCTCAATAGTGAACGACCGAAGATGATACGAGATGTGAGCGAAATGTAAACCCTCCTCCTCCTGCGTGGGGACATAAGACAATAGTTTGCGTCCTCTTGATAAATGCTCTAGCGGGCTTTGATCTGGGCGATTCCGGAACACGAAAATCAATGGTGCTGCTGGGTTCTCCACCATTACACTTTGACATAATGATGGCAGCAATAAGCCAGTCCAGACACTCAGATAATGGGTGGCCATGAATACACTCCTGTCCCTGGGAGAACTGTGAGATGTCAAATTCCCTAGGCCATGATAAATATTACATAAAGCAGCAGGAGCAAGAGCCAATCTGTGTCCATTGGCAAGAAGGCAAGCTGGATATATAAGCTCAGGACGCATCAAGCCCTCATCTCCATAGGGAACAACAAAGGTAGCAAACCAGTAAACAAGATATGAGGCAAGATAAGTCTGGCCTGGTAACTTCCGAGGATTCCACCCCTCATTTTCTGGTGCAGAGAGGTACCGTCTGTTCTCTTGGGAATGCAAGTATTGATTTAAGGACTTGTCATCCTCAGCAAATCGCTCGTGGAAACAAAATGGCTCATTATAGAAGTATCGCACCCATGCATTTAGGCTGATTCTCACAGCCCCAACAGAAGCAGAAGGAGCTTTCTTCTTTCCCGAAGCGAGCCAGGTCTCGCCAAACTTTCATTAGAAATCTGAAACTCAAAGGAAGCCCATACTCTCTTGAGCCGATGGAGTAATTCCTATGCAGATCGTGAAGGGACACCTCATAGGGGCACCCAGAGATAAGAAGGCCAGAAATTTTGTGGAAGCTCCATAGATCAATTGCCGTTTCTCTCGCAGCAGTGGCAAAAGTGTTAAATTTACGATTAAATCGCTCAGCCAAAGCCTGTAGTAAGCTGTTGTAACAAGGGTAGTGGTATAAAGCAGCTGTCACAACATGACGAATGCCAACATGCTCAAGTAGCCTGCTGTAATGGTGAAGCACGCCCACGAGCCACTCTGTGGCCCCCAAGTGAAATCTGCGCGAAGAAACAACATGCTACTTGTTATACCATCTAGGTGCAGAGCCACTCATAATCTTATCAATAAGACATAGCTTGTCACATCCTTTAGAAACAAACTGTGTACCTGAAGGAAGTAAAAACCCGCCAGAAGTTGAATCAAAGGTTGCCTTGTGCTTGCCGGATAACTCCCATGAAGCCGAAGTAAAAGTTCTGGCCTCGGTGTAACAATTTGGGTTAGTGCTGAAGAACTCCAGCTGAGTGGCACAGGGAAATTGAGGCTGACGAGTGAAGCCCAAAGGAAAGTCTGGAAAGGAAGTGCCATAGCTGCCTAGCATGCCATCACGTCCCACTAAGATGGCTCTCTCAAGCTGGCAACGCTCAGTTGTTAAGCAATCATTGTTCTCATCCATATCCTTCAGGACGAAATTTTGGAAAAAGGGAAATAGATACTCATGCAGTGGAAAATGCTTTGAGTAGTCCCCTGGACGCTCATATCTATAAAAGCCTCCACACTTGACAGTCAAAGATAAGTCAACTGCTCCACCTCCAGACTTATCCTCAGGACGTGGACCTGAAGCAATTATGCTCAACCCCCTATCGAGAGAAAATAAGTTCTCCATGGTGATCTTCGGAGGACCCAATGGAGGCATTAACCTTTTTGAAGCAATAGGGGCAATCTACCTATCCTGCCCTCGCGACCCACGAGTACGGCTTTCTCTTGCACGAGACATGACGAATGGCCTACAAGGAAAAGAAGATTGTCAAATAACAAATAAGCATAAGAAGAAAGAAGGACAACAAAGCTATGGGCCATGCAAGCATTAGTAGGAGCCACTAATTTTTTTTTAGAGGCACGGGCCGCCCGCCATCGCCTCTGGCTTCGACGGACACCCCGTGGAGGGTATTTGTTGAACCTCACAAAATTCACATTCAATTTCTAGTATTTTCAGAAATTTTCAGAAAATTTCAGAAGCGAAAAGATTAAATGCACCATGTGACGGCCATAAAACGATATGAAATTGTCGTCATCATATGGGTGCCTTTGAGGGTCCCGCTAAATTGGGTTATCCTCAAGTTTACACGTGTTTCCGTGCACGAAGAATTTTATCAAATAGTTGATAAGCAGAGTGGATTGGCTCACTCACGCGTGAAGTCAACCATAAAAGAAGCTTCAAGGTCGTTTACGTCGACTTCAGCACACCGAGATATTGTTCCCCGGGTGGTGGTCCCCTAAAGCAAAAGTGGCCAAAAAGCAGACAAGGAGGAGTTCTCCACGTGCTACAGCCTCAAATCCAACAATAAAAAATGGTGAAAGGGAAGGCAGGTCTCTTTTTATAGCCACTCCAAGCACCAGGCGGGGCAGACCCCCCCTCTGCCGCTCTCTCTTCTCTCTCGGATGATGCAGGGACCGGAGGGGGACCCCCTCTAGTTGGACAGCACCGGAGGAGGCCCCCTCCGGTGGTGTTAAATCGGAGGGGGGACCCCCCTCGGTGACTGTCAGATCGGAGGGGCCCCCTCCGGCTTGTTGTAGACTGGAGGGATCCCCCTCCGGTGGTATTAAACTAGAGGGGGATCCCCATCCGGTGATTGGCAGACCGGAGGGACCCCCTCCGATCATCGAACACCGGAGGGGGACCTTCTTCGGTACATGGTAGACCCTCCCTCCGGTCACTGCGCAACCGGAGGGGACCCCTCTCCGGTCTTCTCTGTCATGCGGGGGAGGGGGTTCATACCTTGGCTCCTCACCTTCCATCGGAGGTAGCTTTCAATCGGTGCCTTGATGCCTCCGCCCTTCTTTCTAGCACCTATAAAAGGGAGCCTAGAGACACCAAGAAGAGAAGACGAAGAACACTTGCAAGACTTGGATTTTGGAGAAGACTTCAGCCCAACAGCGCAAACAACAGGTGGGGGCCTCTTTGGGGTGTTCTTTTTGAAGTTTAAACCCTATTTTTGTATAAACCCTCACTTAAAAGGGTGTTTTACTAAAATACCCTCGTGTGAGCCCACAATGTGTATTAGAATCCAAATGGATCCAAGTTATAAAAAGGGGATTATTCTGGTTACATAAAGATTAGAGATTTCTAATTTTTATGTTCAAGGTCATGTGGGAGACCCCAACATTTGTAAAATTACAATTTTACCCTCATATTTTATGAAATTGCAAAGTTGTTATCAGAAATTATGCAAAAATCTCAGAATTCAGAAATCCTTTTTGGAAATATTGAAGCCTGTTCAAATATGTTCAAAGTTGATGCTCAAATTTGCAAGATTCAAAAGTTACAACTGTACCTTAAAAGTCATGAAATTGCATAAATGTCCGAGAAGATCATGAGAAGCTCTGGAAATTTCATAAAAGGGATTATTCTCCTCAACATAAAGTCTCAATTCGCGGTAAAATCACAAATTTACCCTCCAAGAGGGAAAATTGCAAATAAGCCCCTCTAAGAGGGAAAATTGTAAGTGAGCCCCTCCAAGAGGGAAAGTTGCGAATAAGCACCTCCAAAAGGGAAAATTTCAAATAAGCCCTTATGTGAAGGGACAATTGCAATGATGCTTCTGTGTTAAGGCAAGAGAATTCTTCCATAGGGCTGAATTCTTGTTGTAGCAGATACTGTAAAGGCAAAAGAGATCTTAGGCAGTTAATTAAAGGTGTTCGGATTTAGTCTGATGTAAATTAACACCGACTCCAGTCGGTGGGAGAAGGTCCCGTACACGAACCTTAAATCGTCTGATAAATCACGCGCGCGAAAATTGTAATATGCAAGCTAAATAGCCTATGTTTTTGTGCATATTTCTCTGAAATTTTATCTTATCTTTCCACGTGTGTGTAAACACTGAGGTATTTCTTTTTAGTTTTAATTTGTTTCTATGAGACCCAGAAGAACACTAGCAGCTGCCATGGTCTACCTGTCTTAGAAAAGTGAAAATACTCTCTAAAGGGAATTCCCCAGCTCTGTTTACTCGAGCCAATGAATTCCAATGGCTTGTTCATTTTCATATTTATGATATAACTAGCATGCCAAACAAAAAATAAATAAGAAGGATACTTCTCCTAGGAAAAACTTTGTGATTCTCACATCTGTCTGAAATGCCAGCATACACTTTAATTGAGATACTCACTTGTGTCTGAAATGCCAGCATACACTTTAAGAGATAGCATGGAGAATAATGTGGTGTCCCATTCCTTGAGACTTCTGCCTCATCTTAATGATTCTTTTTCATGTCTTCCACATATGTGATGTTCCTACCTTCCAAAAGAAAAAACATTCACATGTCAGGTTCTTCTCCCGTGCTTATGATGGTATTATAGTTCTTTCCAAAGTGGTAATGAGATCTTACTGGATGAAAAATGAGTTACATCATACTTCCAGCTGGTTAGGACAGCAAGGGCAGAAGTTCCATCTTTTGTCAGTAATGGGGATTCAAAACACTGTTTTCATATTTGGTTAGGACAGGAAGGACAAGGTTTTATATTTTCTCAGAAATAGTGATTGGAGACATCTGTTTCCATCCTTTTCCTTTCACCGGTTATGACACATTGGTTTCCATCTTTTCTATTCACCAGTTTTGATGCAGGCACCATCATTGTCAAAGGCACTTCCAAGGTGCAAGGGTGAGAGTGACCGAATTGCATGCTAGTAGCGGTGTATGCTTTTGAAATCAAGTTTTTTTTATTTCCTTGTGGCTGTCTGTTTCAGTTGTAGGTTCGTTGCTACACTAAACTCTTCCGTTCATATCTTCCTCTTTTCTGCATGTTGATGATAATGTCGCCTCTTCCTTTCCCCCTCTTTTGCTCTGTTTGAGCTCCCCTCACTTCTGTCGAAATGTCAGCATACATGCCCTATTTCTTGAGAGATCTGTCTCATCCTAATGATTTTTCTTCATGTCTTCCCCATATGTCATGTTCCTACCTTCAAAAAGAAAAGATTCACATGCCAGGTTCCTCTCCCATGCTTATGATGGTATTATAGTTCGTTCCAAACTGGTGATGACATCTTACTGGATGAAAAATGAGTTAGATCATACTTCCAGCTCCTTAGGACAACAAGGACAGAGGTTTCATCTTTTGTCAGAAATAGGGATTTGAAACACTGTTTTCATCTCTGGTTAGGACAGGAAGTACAAGCTTTCATCTTTTCTCAGAAATAGTGATTCGAGACATCAGTTTTCATCCTTTTCCTTTCTCCCGTTTTGACACATCGATTTCATCCTTTTCCATTCACCAGTGTTGGTGCAGGCACCATCATTGTCAAAGGCACTTGCAAGGTGCAAGAGTGAGACAGTGACCAAATTGTGTGCTAATAGTGCTGTATGCTTTTGAAATCATTTTTTTAATTCTTTGTGATTTTGTCTGTTTCAGTTGTAGGTTTGTTGCTACACTAAACTCTTCCCTTCGCATCTTCCTCTTTTTTGAATATTGATGATAATATCGCCTCCAAGGTTTGGCGGATCGATCCTGCACGCTGCGTACCGCACTTGTCGGATCGTACCAGCCCAAATACGGCATGGCGGTACTGTGGGACGCACATGGGTTGCCTCGGATTGCGCGACCCGGTGCGTGCTGCGACGGATCACACGATCCGGTATGGCACGCACCCGGTACGTGCGATCTAGGACCCGATACGTGCTGGTCATCTTCAAAATGGGCGGCGAGGCCAGCATTTGGGCCGCACGGGTGAGGGGCGAGGAGTGGAGACGCGAGGTTTCCGGTGACGGCGAGGGTTCCAAGTGGCAAGGGTTTCGACGATCTCCGGCAAGGTCGAGGCGGCGATCTACGACAACATGTGTGTTTTTTTTTTTTTGAATGAAAGAGTTGATGTGGGAGCTGAGGGGGTGGATCTGGCGCCGGATTTGGCTGGCGGACGGAGGACCGACACTGGATCTACGCAGAGGGATGGCTGGCCGACGATGATTTCGGCCAGGTAAGTTAAAGCCACTATTTGTGAGTCCACGGTCAAGGGGGCACCACTAATCACCAATTATAATAATACCCTGAAATAAAATTTCTTGGCAACCCCTTGCAAGGGGCGTTGCCCGCTTGACCCTTCTCGCGACTTGAGCGCACAGGTCGATCAGCGGTGTTGCGACGACGGTCCCAGTCGGAGTGGGTTCTGACTTTCCAACTGAAGTAGTGGCAATGTTCCCTGTTTGAGCAGGTTTCGACTGAGCCTTCCAACTAAATCGCTTCCTCTGATTGAGTTTGAGCTTTACTCTGCAGAAGGGTAGCTAACTATGCCCACATATAAAAAAAGAATTAAATCCACTATTCTTAAGTTAAATCCACTATTCTTAGAAGTTTAAAGTTAATCTTTAAAAATTAAGTTTTCATAAAAAAACATGATTCTGGCCAATTTTTTTCTTTTCGGCACGCCGTGGCACGGTAACATACTGTAGTTGATCTCACCAAGTCGGAATTGGTACGGTCGGTACAAACAACACGACAAACATTGATCGCTTCTTCCTTTTTTTTTGAAAGTGGGTGGTACCACTAATGTATAAAATGGAACATAATGTGCAAGTATATCTTGTCACAACCCAAAAAAATGGCCCCAAAAAATCTTATACAAGAGAGGTCACACAAAGACAATGTGGATCAACGTAGTCCCCCAAACAGCCAAAAAGAGGTGAAGTAAGGGAATTCACATTACAAAGAATAGCAGCCCATTTTCTTACTCTATCACAAGCAAAAGATATAAGAGCTTCCTCGGTCCGAGATTCTCTCCTGAAGATCCGATTGTTTCGCCTTCCCCACAATGTCCACAAGGGGGCATGAAGGATGAGCCACCACACCTTTGATCACTTCTTCCTTTTCCCCTCTTTTACTCAGTTTTAGCTCCCCCCCCCTCCACCCGCCCTTTATTGTTTCTTCCTCATTGTGGCTAACAATGATGGTTGTGTTTTTCTCCTAATTTCTTCACTTTCTTTTGGGTGGGGGTGGGGGGGATTTAATCGCATACCTATCAGTTTATTGTTTTTGAGAATCATTCAATACATGTACATGGCATTGTATCTTTGTATCTTGATACATGTTTACATTGTAGGCATATATTTGCATATTTAAATTTATTACCTTGGATTATTAAGAATTGGCTTGTTGCCTGATGTGTCTATATGTTTGACATGCTTCTATGCAGTTTACATATTTTTTAAACAATCTAGATCTGTAGGTGTGTAATTATAAACCACCAGCATGGTTATGGGTGGCCTATTGCCACAGACATTGTGACATCCAACAAGGTATCCTTTTTGTCAAATGATCTTTGATTTTTAAATTGGGAGGCATAATCAGAGTGGAGGCAGGGTGAGTGAATAAAGTTATTCACTCTTGTTATCATGAACTGTATGACAATTTTGATAGCGAGGCAGCCTATTCTTTCCCTTTCATTTGTGATTCACCTTTTATGTGTTTCACGTTTTTCTGTTACGAGAGGTTCCCAAATAGGGAATGTTTACTTGCCCATCAGGCTCCAGTCGCATTTCAAGATGTGCCTTTGTGTATTACATATTAAATTACTTCTGCATCAGAGCTGACCTGTAGATCAAGGTTTGTCAACTTGTTAATTGTATGCTTAGAGCTTGCATTGTTGTAGATTGTAACTTGTAAACATATATTTGAGTTTTCAGCAATATACTGTTCTTCTGTGTCTCTAGTTTCTACAAATTATGAATTGTTGTGCAAGCCATTAACTAATGCCTTTTATGTGTTTTCTGTAACCTTTGATATTGAAACTGCAATAATTTGGTGGTCAACTTCATTTTCATCTTTACTGCAGGACAAAAAATTCAAGGAGGTCTTTGATATCATTCCTTCCCCAGATGACCTTTATGTGATGGGTGTGGAGGGGCTGAAGGCAGAAGTTATTCTTGTTGATGTGGAAAAGGATAAGAAGCTTTCAATGCTGAAGCAGTTGAGCTCTGCACTGGTGAAGGGACCAAACTCCAATCCAGCTTCAGTTATAAAAAAGATTGCGGGATTGGTGGGTGATTTACACAATTTAAGTCGCATGCTTGTTCTTTAGGGAATCATTCATTTTGATGCTTTTTTCTGTTTGGTGTCCTTTCAAAGCACTTCTAGTTGATTTTTGTCAGGCATTACAGAAGATGACGAGCAACTATATGCTCCAAGACAAATCCTGGCAAGGGATTAAAAAATGGATTCTTGAGCCACAGTAGTCCTGGTTGATTCCATGCGAATTTCGGTTGAAAACCCAGTTTTTGTCCAAAAACTGGTCGGTTCTTTCCATTTAATCCCTATTGGAATAGGATACATTCTGATCCACTTCCTTAGTTTGGTTCAAGTGCTTCTGCAGGGTTTTAGTTCTATCAATACCTGCCTTGGCTGAGGCGGTGAGCAGGCTAAAAGTAGACTTCGAAAAGAGCCTAATGATGGGAGTGGCTATAGGGTGGGGGTGTTTTGTAGTGTGACCATGATATTGGGATATAAGATCGGGATATTCCTGATCAGCTAGTTGGTCTTTCATCGGTTCTAGTGGGGTTACACTGCTGGGAATGGAATAATGTGAGTAGATTTGCCCAGAGGTTTGACAATGGAGGATAATGTATTTTCTTATACTGGACGACTGACATTGTGTAAAGCGGTACTCTAACACATTCCCATCTACCTTTTGTCTCTTTTCGGTGTTCCTAAAAAATGGTAAAAAGGTTAGAGTTGAGCCAGTGCAATTTTTTTAGGCATGGGAGTGGGGAGAAGCTCAGAGGATGGGATGGTGTACAGTGCCAATGTGTTTGTGAAGATGAGGAGAAGAGTGTTTTTGGGATTGGAAACAATAAGAGTTCTAAATGAGGGCTTGGTTATGCTAATGGCTGTGGATTTTTTTTTTGGGGGGGGGAGCGGAAAAGTGGACTGCACCACCAATTTTATTAAACAAAGAGAGCTGATACAGTCAAAAAGAAGGAGAGGTTCCTCCTAAAAGATAAAATAAAAGTTACATAACAGAGAATAGGGAAACTGCTGATATATCTCTTCTCCAGTTGTCTACAGAAAGTTTGAGAAGAAATCTGCTCCAATCATAGAAAAAATAAAGTACTCGAAAAGAGACATTTTCAATATATGAGGCCTACTTTCCCAAAATTGGGCTATAGGAGGATGGTTTGTGGCAGGAGGTGATAAAACAAGAGCATCATAGTAGAGGCCAAACTTGGGATGCACCTTTGTTTTTAGGCAAGCTGTCCCAAAGGGTTTTTAGGTCAAGGAGGCCTTCTGCTTGGGCATCATGGTATCACTCGGAAATGGTCAGAGAGCTACTTTTTGGCAGGACAGATGGTGCAGCCACAAGAATTTGGCTGGAAGTTTTCCTTCTCTCTTCAGCTTAACTTTGGACGGCAAAGCTTTTGTCGTGGAAGGGGGAGGGGCTAGTTTTCTCCTGACTTAGAAGGATACTGTTGGACAGGCTGGTGAAACAGTTGGCAGATAGGTTCTTGCCAGAAGGGATCACTGTCCTACACCCTAAGTTATGTTAAAGGCTGATACTTGGGGATGAAGGTGGGAAGAAATGCTCTCTTGGTAGGTTGATAGAGCTGTTGCAGAATACATTGAGCTTGTTGGAGGTGATCACCATTCTACATTGCATGGCTGATACTTGGGTGGAACAAATGGACTGTTCTCAGTGAGATCTGCTTATCAATTCATTGTAGAATGTTTGAGTGGGGGGAGGGTCCCCTTATTGTGATCAGGTTGTGCAGTGGACTGAGGGGGTATTGATAATGTATCCATTCTCTGGAGATGAGGGGGACTGAATGGATCACTTGTTAATTTGCCCTTCACTTAGGCCATATGACAAGTAAGTCCCCTAGAAGCAGATCCGTTGCAAACACTTGCATGCATGGAGATGCTTATTAGGGGATGGACGAAGTCATGTCTGCTCATGGATAAGAAGCTTTGTACTTGATTATATTTGTATACCCCTCCTTATTACTTTAATACAATTTAGTGGTTCCTTTGGGAATTTATTGACTATACTTGTACATCCCTTTTTCTCATTCCTCCATGCCACACTGTGGACGTTGTGGCCCTTGTGGGGGGAATGGAAGAATAGGATTTTTAGTGGGGAGGCTAGAGCTGAGGATATACTTGTCTCTTTTGTTTGTGTAGAGTGAGGGAATGGGCTGAGCTTCTTTGTAATGTGAATCCCAAAACTCTTCTCTTTTTGTCCTGCTTGGGGGTTAGAGTGCTACACACTATCTTGGTGTGGCCTCCTTATGCATAGGGATTCTTTGGGAATTTATTGACTATACTTGTACATCCCTTTTTTCATTTAATACAACAGTGGTACCACCCACCTTCAAAAAAAAAAAAACCACGGTAAAAAAATGGATAAGAGGCTTTGATGGCTGGATTTCCATTCAGCCTTATGGGCTTTAGGGTTGTTTTGTTCACCTTTTTTATATGTCATCAAAGGCGCTTGGGGTGCTTGCCTAGGTGATGAGGTAGGGCGAGGCACCCATAACTCTCCTTGCTTCGGCCCCTCTTGCCTATAGGCGAGCTGGCTGTGGCTGCCGGGCCTTTGGGCCAAGCCCACTTGGGCTGCCCAGCACATTCCTATAAGAAATTTTGCTCAAGGGGGCTTCACTCCCTTTCAACACCCTAACAAGGGGGCGTTGCCACTTTGACCCCCTACGACCTGACCGTGCAAGTCAATCTGCAATGCGAGGCCTGGTCTATGTGAATTTGGTAGGTTCCTAATTTATTTCTCACATCTAAATGGATGAATATACTAATGTTATTGATTATATATATGTGCTGTCGACATATTAATGATTTATTATATATCTATTTTTTTAATACATTTAAAAAATGTTGCTTCAAATGCCTAGGCCATCGCCTTGGTATTTGAGGCTAAGGCGACTCTTTGAATTGCCTTGGGCACCTCTCACCTCTGACTACATAGTCTTTTTTAGGATTTTAGATTGCACTCTCACAAGAAGAGTGTCAGCGGGCTTTCTTGAAAGGGCAGGTTTGGCAGATAACCAGTCCAATTCTATGTTGGTACTTGGGACTTCTCTCCCTCCCTCCCTCCCTCTCTCTCTCTCTCTCTGTCCCCCTCTTTTTTGGTCCTTTGCATAAAAGACATTTTAGGAGCTTACAGAATGTACATGCAATTTTTGGGTAATGAGATTGTGGTGCCCTCCAAAAGAAAAAGGAACCCTACATCTCACTGTAGGATAGTCTCATAGTTGAATCTAGAACTTTTTGTTTATTAATTTTAACCTGAATGGAAATTATACAACTTTAAGTGTTTAAATAAAAAACCATCATTTTCTATCTTCCATTGGTATACAGTATCAATGTAGCATATACTTGTCACCACTTTCAAAATTCCTGGAGTTTCCCTTTTTTTATTAGGTTTGGGGGTTTCCAACTTTATTCCTGTATGGCAGCTATAGGCAGTCTACTCCATTCTTCATGAAGGGACAAATGTATCAGTAGATTTTGTTGAATACCCGGGGTGCTGAGTTTCTGGAATCTGAAACCTCTAAGGATTGTTAGTATGAATTCATAATATTGTTTGATACAATTGTACTTTTCAAAAGGAGCTAATATGTTCTTTGTTTGCAGAAATGAAATCAGTGTGTTGTTCTATCTGCTCAATTTATTTTCATCAGTTGCCTGTAAGAATAAGTATTCTGTTTAGTCATCAAAGTTCATGCTGCATTTTTGTTCCCTTATGGATTATTTCTTGTACTTGGACATTGTAGGTTTCTGATTTCTATAGACGCCCAAACCCAGAATTAAGTCCTGCAAAATCTGCCTCAGAGGCACTCTTTCAATTGCATGAAAATAAGGGGATTCAGCTGTTAGGTCAAATACGGCATGGTTCATGTCGAGCTCGAGCAATTCTCTTTAAGGTTTTAGCTGATGCTGTTGGCCTCGAGAGCAAACTTATGGTGGTAAGCCATAACTCTTTTTAGTTAACCTAAGCTGGTTAAAATATTCTGTCTACTTCTGAGACGAGGATAAATTTCCTCTGAGTTTGACTTGAAATTCCTAGACATCTACTGCAGATTTTCAACTGAAGCCCTTTTTTACTTCCTTACATTTCCCTTTGCAGGGCCTGCCTAACGATGGTGCTGGTGAATGCACTGATTCATATAGGCATATGTCAGTTGTTGTTCTTCTGAACTCAGTGGAACTACTGGTTGATCTGATGAGATTTCCTGGCCAACTAATTCCATTTTCAACAAGAGCAATTGTTATATCTCACATTTCTGCAGCAGGAGAGAGTGATTCGGCAGAGAATGACTCTTGTGATTCTCCACTTGAACCTAATAGTCCTTTATATGGATTTTCAGAGAGATTAGATGGCGACAGGTATGTACTCATGTTAGAGACACTCTAGATGGGTGCCTTGCTTTTTTTAAAATCACATGCTGTTGTTCTTGTCTGTTTAATTATTTTGGGTTCTTTTTGTCATCATCTAGTGGCTTGAATCATTCCGTGCATGGATATTAATAGTTGAAAAGTTTAGGCTTTGTAGTTAACTACAAAGATATTTTTTTAATCTTCTTATTTACCCCGCCATTTAGAACATTACAAAGTTTAGGCTTTTCCTTTCATGGCTCAGGGGTTTGATGGGGTGGTTGTCTATCTACCATCTTGGTGGATGTTGTGGTCTTTTACATTGAGATGTTTCATTTTTCTTGTACTCTTTATCTTATTCAATGAAATGTGGCCTTTGGTCACCATCCAAAAAAGAACAGTATAAAATGTTTTAGGATTTTTTGCATTTGCAGGAAAATCTGTCCTAGATTGGCATATGCATTTATACCCTTCACATGTGAATTAAGTGACATGTATGCCCGTGCCTTCAACTTTTAACAAACTGTTAAAATCTCTTAAGAAGTGATGAAGAAGAATATTCTATGAATATTTTGACGGAAGTTTACATAAGGGCTTATGTGATTAAGTTCTTGTATGAAGGGTATACATGCAAATGTGAATCTGGGATGGATTTTCAGGCAGTTTCATTTCTATCAAGGGCATCAATGCAAAAAACCCAATATCTTAATGCCCTTTGAGCCAATTTTATGTTTACAGTCTTGCATTCTAGAAAAAAATCTCCTTTGGTGCTGAACTTAGAGACCAAACTGATCTTACTAAACAATTAAATTTGCTAAAAAGTTATACTGTTTTTTTGGTTAATGGAGGTTTGCTACCCCTTTTTTTGCGATGGTGTATAAAATTGCAATGAAATTTTGAGAAGTGGCTGCATGAGATTGGAAACTGATGTATTTATCAAGCCTGAATGGTTTAGAAGTATACCTCTGTGTAGGTGATCCTTTTCTAAGATATCTGATGGTTCATCAACATCCATCTAACATCTGTGGTAATTTTTTTTTTTTGTTGCATGTTCTTATGTCACCTCATCCCTCACAAGCTCGGAGTACCCTTACTGGATTCTCATTTGATCCTGTAGTGGATCATATATGATCCTGTAATTTCAGTTGAAATTTTCTAAAACTTGAAGAACTGTCACCTGCATTCTTTTGGATATGATCCTGTGCTCATACTTGGATAAACGTAGCAATGCTTAACACCCCCACCCTCTCGTGCCCCTCACAGAGACAATCGTTTCAAGGTTTATCTGATTCCTGAAAAAAAAAAGAAAGAAAAAGGCATAACATCATGAGTTTGTTATTTGTATCATCTTCAGGGTCTGGAGAATGCTTCTTACATGTCACATTGGCAAAATCCTTCTCTTTTTTTTTGAGGAGAGAGTATATATCATTTTCCCCTTTTGTAGAGCTGAGAGTAAACCCACGCATCACGGGTACCCTGAGCCACGAGTCTGCCAAACCTCGCTCTCGGCCAGTGGGCACCCACTGGCTCACTGAATTACATGTAGACCTTGAGTGGTATGTGCCCTGCCTTTATGTCCATGGTGGGAGTCAATACTAGGATCTCATGGTTACACACGAGGCTCCTTAACCAACTCTCCCACCCCTGGTGGACATATATGTGACATTTCATTGTGAAAACTGATCACATAAGCTGATATAGGTACAATTTGAGCCAATCCATGCCAGTCCATCATCTCTATCCTTGGCTAGGATGTACCTTATTTTAGCATTCCAAAAAACTTAAAAAATATATTAAAACGAATGCATTAAATAAAAACAATGTATAAACTGAGCATGGAACTGATGTAGAACAGGATGCCTATGTCAAAATAATTGTGCCCATTCCAGGTCTAACTATTCCTGATGTTGGAGATTATCCATCTGTAGGTAGGAGAAATTGGTCACTGACACAGACATCTGAGTCTGGATCTATTGCAGGGATGCTGCTAAGTGCAACATAGAGATTTCTGACACATTGACCCAGCAAAACCTATTGTAGATCAACCAATCCATGCCGAGTTTCTTGATCCTTGTTGAGGGTGGTGTATTTTTTTCGAGGGAACATCCAATTATGCTGTCGATATATATGCAGCACATAGTTGTTTTTCAGAGTATAGAGGACAATAAAGTGTTTTTAGGGGTATATCACCAAATTGACAGTGGTTCCTTCTTTCACATGCAATAGGTTTGGGAATCGGCTAAGCATATTTATAATGTGGATATATCTTCATCTTCCCTTCTTTTGTTTTTTGTGGAATTGACTTTTTGCTGCATATGTACCGATTGCTTCATCATCATCATCATTATCAGAGCCTTACCCTAATTATTTGGGGTCGGCTATATGAATCCTGTTCCGCCAAAGATTTCTATCAAGTGCTATATTCATATTTAAACCCTAGAAACTAATGTCCTTCCGAATAACATCTCACCATCTCATTCTAGGCCTTCCTCGAGCTCTTTTACTAACATCCCTACGATTTGGTCACATCTTCTAACCGGCGCTGAGTTAGGGTGACGAAGCACATGTCCAAACTATCTGAGTCTATTTTATCTCATTTTACTATCAATTAGGGCTATCCTCAAGTCCTTACGGATGCACTCATTCCTAATCTTGTCTTTTTTAGTCTTGCCACACATCTATCTCAGCATCCTTATCTCTGTTACACATATTTTGTGAATGTGTTCTTTTCGTACTGTCCAACACTCGGTATCATATAACAAAGTAGGTCTCACAGCCGTTCTATACAACTTCCCTTTGAGTTTCGCAGGCATACGACGATCACAGAGGACTCCTGATGCGCTTCTCCATTTTAACCAGCCTGCCTTAAGCTTGTGTGCAACATCATCATAAATCTCCCTATTTTCGTGTATGATAGACCCTAAGTACCGAAAGCTACTACTCTTAGGAATGTTTTGTCCATCAGTTAGAACTATGTCTTCTTGTATCACTCTCTCATTACTAAAATTACAGTGCATAAACTCTGATTTGCTCATACTAATTTCAAAACCTTTAGACTCCAAGGCATGTCTCCGACGTTCTAACTTAGTATTTAAAGCATCAATACTCTCATCAATTAAGACAATATCATCTGCAAATAACATACACCAAGGGATATCATCATGCAATTGTTTTGTTACTTCATCCATAACTAAGGCAAAGAGATATGGACTTTGTGCAGAATCTTGATGCAAACCTATAATAACTGAAAATTCACAAATCTCTCCAGCAATAGTTCTAACACTAGTAATAGCATTTTCGTATATATTCTTAACCAAATCAACATATCATTGAGAGACTCATTTCTTTCTTAATGTCCACCAAATCAAATCTTTTGGTGCTCAATCATACGTCTGCTCCAAATCAAGAAAAATCATATATAAATCTTTTCTCATCTCTTTATACTTCTCCATTAGCTGTCGCAGTAAGAAAATAACTTTTGCAGTAGATCTATTCAGTATAAAATCAAACTGATTTTCAGATACAGTAGTCATACAATCGAGGCGTTTTTCGATTACTCTATGACTCATAAGCTTAATTCACGACAATTATGTAGCTTTGAATATCTCCTTTGTTTTTATAGAAAGGAACTACAACACTTTTTCTCCAATCTTCTGGCATACTCTGCCATGGCCGGTCCCAAGCCCGGATGAGAAAGGAGGAGGGTTTGCGTTAGCTTGACAGCCAACAGTAAAATTTTGCCACATCTACTACATGAATTCTAATCTAAATATCAATTACTTCATATGCTTGGGAATCAATTGCTTCATATGCAAGCGCTTAGGTTTTGTTAATTAACAGTCCTTGGTAGAGGAATAGACTTTTCCCCCTAGTCCACAACATTAAATCGCGACATGACAGGGCCCTGCTTTTTGTGGGGACCTATTTTCTGGTCCTTAGCCGTAACATCCGTCATCCCCTTGTTCATAAAACTCCATTTTGCCGTTCCATTACGGCCGTGGCTTGAATAATGTATTGGTCGTACCGATAATATGTTACTTCCTAAATATTTGAATGAAGCGAATACTTAAGATTAATATAGCCTTATATTTATAACGGTGAAACTTTGATTACAAACATTTACTATTATTAAATCTAGAAACACAAAACACAAAGGCATAACAAAATTAAGTATAAGAAAGCCTAATATACTAGCAGTAAGGTGACAACGTCTACGGATAATCAAGGGAGGAATAGGTTGATGCAGATCCTACGCCCCCCCATCCTAGCCCCTGGCTCGCCTTCTCCTCCTCCTTGTCATCGTCATCGGAGAACACGACTAACGGTTTGCGAATGTCCATGCCGTCTCTGCGACATAGTAGGATGTCGAAGCGAGTGTGAGTGCCGAGGCCCTTCTGGTTGTAGAGCCTGATGATGTAGTCGGATGTCAAATTCCATCCTTGGTGGATTGCGAACTCGTGGGGGTCATTAGGAAAGAGGGCATGGCGTCGCGTGTGGGAGTACGATGACAGTGTGGGTAGCTTTCTTATTGGACAGGCCAACTCCATCCTTTCCGGCTATGTCAACAACATAGTTGTCAAGGCGACAAGGCGATCCGAGGCGTTGATGGGGAGTCTAAGCGCTTAGGTGATAAGATGTCCGCCCATGTGACATATTGGCATCTCTTTAAAAATATGAAAAATATATATCTCCAATATACAAATTAGGAATAAGATATATGAAAAAATTATAGATTTTAATATTACAAATTGACAGAGAGGGAGGGAGGAGAGGGGAGGCACACAGAGAGAGAGAGAGAGAGAGAGAGATTTTGAAAGTGGGTGGTACCATTGAATATATATATTAAAAATGGAAATATGGATTTACAAGTATATTATGTCTACTTACAAAACATCCTTGTGCAAATGCCACATCAAAGTGATGTGTCTTACATTAGCTCCCCAACAAACCCAAAAAATGAGAACTCTGTGAATCTACATTGCATAGGAAAGTGGCCCACTCTCTGACTCTCTCCCCAACAAAATCCCTGATCCTTCCCAGGACCGTAGCCTCCTTTATGAAGATCCTGCTATTTCTCTCTCCCCAAAGAGCCCATAATGTTGCATGAAGGATAAGCCACTAGACACACTGGTCTCCTTTGAGGGGCCAGCCCTCTTCCATTTCCCGCGGAGTTGTTGAACACTCTCTATGGGTTGAAAGGTGCACTGCACTTTGTTGAAGACATGGAGCCAAACCTATTGTGCCACTTGACAGCTAGTAAACAGATGGTCAATATTTTCATCCTCCTTCCTGACATAGGACAGATTGGTTAGATACCGCCCATAAAGGTGCCAAGTCTGTCTCGGATTGGCAGCCTCTCATGAGAAATCCTCCAAATCAGCACTTTGACCTTAAGGGGGCTCTTTGGTTCCCAAACTTGCCTAGGCCAAGGATGACGCAACCCGCTATTAATAATGACCCTATTAGTCAAAGTGATCGAGAAGCAGCCATCTTTCCCCCAAGTCCAAATCCACACATCTGCCTTAGTTGCATCTATTGTGTGTTCTTGCAGTAGAAGGAGCAGATACCCAAGCGGTTCAAACTCTTCATCTCTCAGATGTCTTCTAAACGTACCCCCACTTGGCTGAGCTTCAAATGCTTGAGCCACCATTGCCAGTGGCTCCAATGAGATTGCATGCAACTGAGGAAAAGTATCTTTAAGCGGCCTATCTGTGCACCATCTGTCTTCCCAAAATAGACTTTTATGAACATTCCCCAGCGTCACTCTAGTCCGTACCCTGATGATGTTCAAACTCCTAGACGCCCCTCTAGATATGAGAGGTGCGATGCTGAGGGTGATTGGAGAGATCCTACACTCTCGTCCTTCTGTTACATGTGGTGGATGACTGTAGCCCATAGAACATCATCCTCGTTGCCAAGTCTCCAAATCCATTTACTCAACAAAGCCAAATTGAAATCCCTGATGCTTTTAATACCGAGTCCTCCTACCTCCCTGCATTTGCAAACTCTACCCCAAGCAATGTCATGTAAGCCTCTGCCACCGTCTCCATCGACCTCCTGGAGAAGTTCCAACATCAGCCTGATGGTCAATAATTGTTCCTCACCCTTTGTCACAAACAGATTAGTGTCATCAACATACTGGATATGGGAGGTGTGCTGCACTTGAGGGGTGACTTGGAACCCCGTAATCAAGCCATAGGAATTTGCTCTCATCCACATCCTACTCAGAATATGTGCCATCAAGACAAATAGAAGTGGGGACATTAGGTTGTCTTAGCCCTTTGCCACTATGAAAGTAGGGTGTTGGATTTCTAGTGACAAGGGTAACAAAGGTGAATAATTAGAGGCATGTCTTTATCCAGCTAACCCATTTGTCATCAAATTCCATCTTCTTCAGCACATCAAACGGCCACTGCCAAGTAACCCGGGCATAGGTTTTTTTGACATCTAGTTTCAAAACCAGCCTTCTACTCTATTCCTTCAAAGCAAATAAGCATTCACGTGCCACCAAGAAGTTTTCCTAAATGATGGGGCCTTTGATGAAAACTCCTTGGTATCGCTAACCATTTTACTCATGACACTCTCCAATCTCATAGCTAAGAGCTGAGTGATCATCTGATAGGTCCCATTGAGTAGACGACCTACAGTCCCTTAAGTTGTCAGCCCCTTCCTTCTTCGGTATGAGGACAAGCCAAGTCTTGTTGATGCCTCTCAATTGCGCTCTACATTCTTGGAATTTCCATATTACTTGGAGAACATCATCCTTGATGATTTCCCAATGTTGAACCCTGAAAATTGCCCAAACTGGAGGGAACCCCCTCTGGTAATCCCAAACCAGAGAGACCCCCTCTGGTAATCTCAACAACTAGAAATGCTTCCTTCACCTTCTCCCTTCCAACCACTCTCCCTCTTTTGCGCAAAGGCCATTGGAGGGAACTCCCTCTAGTTGCGCATCACCAGAGGGAGGCCCCTTCGGTTGCGCAGCACTGGAGGAACCTCCCCCTGGTCACGTAGAACTGGAGGGAGGCCCCTTCGATCCCCCAACACCGGAGGACTCTCCCTCCAGTCACGCAAAGTCGGAGGGAGGCTCCTTCGGTAGCACACAACCGGAGGGACCTCCCTTTGGTTGCGCAACAACCGAAGGGAGTCCCTCCGGTCCCCCTTCTGTCGCACACACAAAAAAAAGAAAAAAAAAGAAAAAATGAGGACCCACTGAAGGGAGGTCTCTCCTCCTTACCCTTTTTCCTTCACACAAGCACCGGAGGCACCACTTCTTGCAATTAATGCAGCAACAAGTCACCAGAGGGAGGTCCCTCCACTTCACACCTCCAACTCCTATAAAAGGAAGAGGTGCCTATGGGAGAGGAGGAGCTTGGACTTTGCATCTCTCCCCCCCTTGGAGCACTTGGAGAGCTTGGTGCAAGGAGCAGGGAAGATTTGAAGACTTGAAGAATCTGAAGCCTTGAACATTTTTATTGTTTCCAAAAACTCACAAAGGGTATGTTGCATACATGCCCCTTACATTGGGGATATGCTCTTGTGGTTATAAAAAATCATTGAAATAATGAAAAACCATGTAAATTTTAGAAATAGTCAAAGTCTATGGAGAAATCTTGAAAATTATGGGAAAACACTTTATGTTTAGAAATTGCAGGAATACTTGCAACTTTGCAAAATTGCAGAATTGTCCAAGAAAATTATGGAAGAACTTGGAAATTTCAGAAATTACATAAAAGTTTTATTACTGCTCAAGAAACTACAATTTTACCGGGTAACTTGTCACAAATGGCAAATAAATACAAAAAGGGTTCGGAATTGCAAATATTCCCGAAAAGGGTTTAGAATTGCAAATATATTCAAAAAGGGTTTTGAAATTGGAAACATACCCGGAAAGAGTTCGAAATTACAAATATGTCTATAAAAGATCTAAAATTACAAAAAATGGCCCCATGCTCTTGGAAATGGCATAAATGCCCTCATTTTCTCAAAAGAAGTTGATAATTACAAATATACCCTCGCCTTGTCTAGAAATATCCTTCATGGACACAACCTCAAACTTAATGGTCCGATCTTGACCAAGAACAAAGTCAATGGTCTGATCATGATTGAAAGTCCATCCGATGTCCTGATTGTGGTCATATTGACAATCCAACGGTTAGATCTTGAACCAATTTAAATCTAACGATTAGATCTTGAGTTGGAGTAAATCTAACGGTTGGATCTTGATCAAATTTAAATCTAACCGTTAGATCTTGATCTGGAGCAAATCTAACGGTCGGATCTTGACCAAATTTAAAATTAACGGTTGGATCTTTACATGGAGCAAATCTAACAGTCAGATCTTGATCAGATCCAAGTCTAACGGTCCGATCGTAGTGAAACTCAAACCTAATAGTCTGCTCTTGACCAGGAACAAATCCGATGGTCAGATCATGACCGAAAATCAATCCGACAGTCCGATGGTGATCTTGACGATCCAATGGTTCTATCATGTTGAAGTTTAAATCCGACTGTCTGATCCGACCTGGAGCAATTTTGATGGTCCAATCTCAACCAAAAACACAATCTGATGGCCCGATTTTGACTAGGATACAAAATTTAATAGTCTGATTGCAAAGAAAAGCAACTAGGATGGTTTGATCTTGACCGGATGTAAAATCCAACAGTCTAATCATAGCTGAATGTGGATCCAATGGTGGATTTATGACCGAATGTAAATCAAATGACCTGATCATATAATCGGGGTTTCGCGTACTATGTATAATGAATCTAAGGAATGAAATATTCAATTTTCTCTTGCAAATGTCTCTGATGGATGATCCTTTTGATCAAATCTATTAGATAAAATCCATATTATCAATGGATATTGTAGAGATCTAAAAGGTTTCTTTAACAATATATCAAAGGTGTTCGGACTTTACGCTGATGTAAATAAACACCAACTACGGTTCGTAGGGAAATGCCCAACACACAATTCCTAAATCGTCTGATAAACTAAACTCGCAGAATATGCATACTAATCAATTAGCTAAAATATAGGATTTTTTGCAAATAAACCCTTGCTACAGACGAAATTATAGATATATCACTCCTGTAAACGTATTTGCATATATATCTCAACTATATTGAAAAACTTACAGATATGCCGTTGGGGTTAACTCGTTGACAAGCTCTCTAATATTCTTTAAAGATTCTAATATTTACGTTACTTAGTAGTCAAATGACCAAAATGGCCCTCTTCTTCTTCTTCTTCGAGAGAGGGTTGGTGGCGGCGGGGGAGGGGGCGGTAGAGGGAAGGGGGCTGCAGGTCGGGGGGGGGAGGGGCGGAGGGCGTAGGCCGGTGGCAGTGAGAGGGGGAAGGGGGGTGCAGGTCGGTTGGGGGGGGGGGGAGGGCGCACCTCGGTGGCAGCGGGAGGGTGAAGGGGGCGCATGGCAAAAGGGACAAGGGCGGGAGGGGGAAGGGGGCGTAGGGCCGTAGGCCAGTGGCTACGGGAAGGGGGTGCAGGGGGCTAGGGGCCGCATGGGTGATGACTTGAGGGGGAAGGGGGGCGCAGGGTTGCAGGGGTGCCTGGGGGAGGGGGACACAGGGCCACAGGGTGGCGGCAACTCGAGGGGGAAAGGGGGCGTAGGGGGTTTGGGACCCGAGGGCGCGGCGGGGGGGGGGGGTGGGGGGGAAGGGGGCGCAGGGCCACAAGGGGGGCGGCGACAGGAGGGGAAAGGGGGCGTAGGGGGCTGGTCGCCAAAGAGGGAGAGGATGATAAGGAGGG
This sequence comes from Amorphophallus konjac, assembly GCA_022559845.1. Taxonomy (NCBI): domain Eukaryota; kingdom Viridiplantae; phylum Streptophyta; class Magnoliopsida; order Alismatales; family Araceae; genus Amorphophallus; species Amorphophallus konjac. The sequence goes on from CM040124.1 coordinate 11,870,208, forward strand.
ATGGGGTGGTGTTTACGGAATGGGGGTGGCAACAGGCCGGCGGTGGGGGGGGGGGCTGTAGGCCGTCGACACGACTACAAGCCCGTCGTCATCATTTTAGGGTTTGGAAACCCAATGAGGAGAGGGAGGAAGAAGATGACCCTTCAAGCGTTTCAACCTTAAAATTTCATTATTTGTTTATGGAGAGGGGGATTTCTGTAGCCCATCTAAGAGCAGCCGAACTAGGTCCATCAGGACCAAACGAGGCCCAGCTCATCTAAGTGACAGCCCCGCAGGGCCCACTTAGACTAAAAAGCCCAATAAGATCACTCGGGATTAAACCCTTCCTCGGCGGCCCTTAGGCTCGGAAGGCCCGAGCGTCGGTCAGGTCGGAGGAAGACCCACGCCCGATCTATCCCCTCGCCGGGATAAAGGCTAGCGCTCAGCGCCCACTCCGACCGATCCTCATCCGAGCTATGCCTATCGCCCGGGCAGGGTTGACACTCTTCATGCTTGGGTTGACCGACGATTGCTTATCCACGCTGCCGTTGAGAGCCCTTTATGAGTAGGATTTTACGAGGATAAGGGACTCACGACCCCTCAAGGCTATAAAGATCCCACGATGAGGACGTAAAGAGCCCACGTTGAGGACGTAACTCCCGCCTGAAACTTCTCAGCTTACGGGACTCATGAGGCCGGCGCACTATTTAAACCTGGGACTCCCTCCAGCGAAAGGTAAGGCCAACACACGCCTAAAACTCCCTGAGCAGGAACCACTTCACCACCTTGGTGTAGAGGGATCTCGTGCCTCTCTTTCCTCCTCCCTTCATAACTTTCACCATTGCTCTACTGACTTAGGCATCGGAGGGTTTTCCCCAGGGAACCATCCCTGGGCCCCCTGATCCGTTTCCCTTCCTTGCAGTTCACTGTTTGATGATCATCTCCCCAGCTCAGGACCAGCGCGAGATCATGCCTCTTCATCTGGCGCCGTCTGTGGGAAACGACCAAAGAGCCAATATGGTGCGAAGAAGTTCAGGGAGGAGGTCCGCCGGCGACAGGGGAAAGGCCATGGTGGTGGCGGGAGAAGGCCCCTCTCAGGCCTCACAAAACCCTCCCTCCAACGCCAACGCCCCAGCCGACGGACCACCCCCTCCTTCCGCGGCGGTGGAGCTACCACCCAACGGGGGCGCTGACACTTTCCAAGCCCTCAACGCAAAACTGGACATCCTCGTGGAACTCATGAGGACCCAAGCGGCCAGGGAAGGAAGGTCACGCGCCCCTCCGGAGAGCCCTTCCCGCGAGGACACGTCCCAGGACACTGCCGGAGGCCGCTTCACCCTCTGAGGCCGACGGATTATCCGTAACAGGTCAGGAGGACCTTCACGAGCCCCTCCCCCGGAGCAAGAGGCCTCCTCCACACCGAAAAGAGGAAAACTTGGGGCACGCCGTCCAAACCTAGAGACCGAAGTCACCGGGGAGCGCCAAGGAAGCCCCCCCAGCCCCACAGTGCGGCGACAACCGGAGTTATCCCTCCGACTGCGAGAATTCGAGAGGCGTTTCACAGAATAAGAACGCGCCCTACGCGCCTTGCAGAATGTCTCTCCGGCGGAGGACGAGGAGAAATCCCCGTTCTCCGATTACATCTTGAAGGCAGAGGTATCTCCCAGAACCTCCATCCCGACCTTCAAGTCCTACGACGGCCAAGGCGACCCGGTCGACCACTTCGACGCCCTGATGACCCTTCACGGAGCGTCCGACGCCATCAAGTGCCGAGCCTTTGTGACCACCCTGGTCCAAGGTGCCCAAGCATGGTTCCGGGCCCTCGCCCCCGGATCCATCCGGGATTTCAAGCAATTCGGGCGAGTATTTAAGGAGAGTTTCGCCGGTAGCGGCCTCCCAAGGTCGGTAGCGGGGCTATTGGCTCTCAAACAGGCGCAAGGGGAGAGACTCCGGGCTTACATTAACCGATTCAAATCGGAAGCCCTGAGAATCCCCCGCCTGGATGTAGCCTCGGCCATAACCGCACTAACCGGAGGCACCCGGGACGAGAACCTCCGCCGCGAACTTCTCCTCCACCCTCCCTCGACCCTTGCCGAGCTAGTGATTCTGGCTTTGCGTCATGCTGAGTGCGAAGAAGTCCTCAGCGCATGCCGAGGCGCAACCGGCTCGGGTCGGGAGGGGGACAAGAAGCGGGCACCCGAGCCAAGCTCGGGTCCAGGAAAAAGGCGGAACCGAGACGGGGAGCACAAGGAACCGTCCCGAAAGTACGAGCGGTACACTCCCTTAACTGCTCCGGTGTACGAGATATATGAAGACATCAAAGGCTCGGGCCTCCTCCGCCAACCCGAGCTAATGAGGTCGAAAAGCCGCAATCGCAGCAAGCATTGCCTGTTCCACAGCGACCACGGGCATCATACCGACGATTGCCACCAACTCCAGGATGAGATCGAGCGCCTCGTCCGCCAGGGACACCTATCTCGGTTCGTGGCTGGGCGTGAGGAAGACCGAGGCGCCCCAGAGGAAATCGACAACGCCCCTCGCGGGGTCCACATCAACGTCATCGCTGGAGGAGCTGCATCAGGAGGAGACAGTGGTCGAGGAAGGAAGCGTCATGCTGAGCGGGCGAGCCGAGCCGTCGAGCCTCCCAAGGCCCCGCCAAGTGAGCCCCAGGTCATAGTCTTCTCCGACCAAGACCTGGAAGGGCTGACCACCCCGCATGACGACGCCCTAGTCATATCGGCCACAATAAACCATTGTAACGTAGACATGATTCTAGTTGACAATGGAAGTGCCCATGATGTATTATCTTAGGAATGTTTTCTTAAGATGGGGGAGAATCCGTCTAAACTCCGCCCGATCCGAACCCCCCTTTGCGGGTTCAATGGCCAGGCCACTTATCCCGAGGGAGCCCTAAGCCTGCCGGTCACTCTCGGCACCCCACCCAAAACCGTTACGGTCATGGTGGACTTCATAGTGATCAAGGGTATGATAGCATACAACGCAATCTTCGGCCGAGGAATCCTTAGCCGAACGAAAGCGGTGCCCTCTACCTATCACCAAAAGATGAAGTTCCCCACTAGAAACGGGATGGGGGAAGTCCGAGGTAACCAGGCGACGGCCAGAAGGTGCTATAATATCTCGGTTGAAGCCACAAGGCCGGACGGGAAGAACAAGGGCCCCCGGGAAGTCGAGGAAAAACCCGCAACCTCCGAGCCTGGAGGCGAGCTGCTAACGGTTTTTCTAAACGACGACCCGACCCTAGGAGTAAAGATTGGAGCCGACCTACCGTCTGAGGTTCAGCAGCAATACAAAGAGTTTCTTTCTGTGTACATCCGAGTCTTTGCATGGTCTGATGATCAACTCCCCGGAATACCGAAGGAGACGGTGATGCATAAGCTCAACCTCGACCCGACCGTGAAGCCCGTACAACAACGCAGAAGGAAGCACGCGCCAGAGAAGCAGGCGATCATCAAGGAGCAAGTCACCAAGGGGCAAAAGACTGGTCTTTTTAGATCGGTCCTGTACCCGACGCGGTTGGCTAACGTTGTCCTGGTGCCAAAAGCTTCGGGAAAGTGGCGAATGTGCGTGGACTTCACCGACCTGAACAAGGCTACACCAAAGGACTGCTATCCATTACCGAGTATCGACCAACTGGTTGATTCAACCTCGGGCAACGAGATACTCAGTTTCCTGGACGCCTATTCAGGTTACCACCAGATCAGAATGGATCCAGAAGACATCGAGAAGACCACCTTTATCACCGACTTCGGCATGTACTGCTACACCCGGATGCCTTTCGGGTTGAAGAACGCTGGAGCCACGTACCAGAGGCTGGTCAATCATATGTTGGAAGGACAGCTCGGCCGGAACGTCGAGGCCTATATTGACGACATGCTCGTCAAGACCCCCAAGACCGAGGACCACTTCACCGACCTAGCTGAGACCTTCGACACCCTCCTGAGGTACAATATGAAGCTCAATCCCACCAAGTGCGCTTTCGGAGTAAGATCCGGGAAATTCTTGGGTTTCTTAGTCACCCAGCGTGGGATCGAGGCCAACCCCGACAAGGTCCAGGCCATCCTGGACATGCGCCCACCCACCTGCATCAAAGACGTTCAACGCCTTACTGGGCGCATTGCCGCGCTCAGCAGATTCCTGTCCCGTGCGGCCGAACGATGCCTACCCTTCTTCAAACTGTTGAGGGGGCCCAAAATGGCATCTGCTACGTTCGCATGGGACGAGGAATGCCAAAGAGCGTTCGCCGAGCTTAAGGAGTTCTTGGCTTCGCCCCCGGTGCTTTCCAAGCCTGTCCCAAGTGAAGCCTTGCATCTCTATCTCTCGGCAACTCCATCTACAGTTAGCTCGGTCCTGGTTAGAAATGACTCGGGAGTCGAGAAACCGGTCTACTACACCAGCAAGGTGCTCAACGAGGCTGAAAGAAGGTACCCCGCAACCGAGAAACTCGTGCTAGCGTTGGTTACCTCGGCCAAGCGCCTCCGACCCTATTTCCAAGGGCACTCCATCACCGTGCTGACCGGCGAACCTTTGAAGAGGATCCTCGCTCACCCTGAAGTCTCGGGATGCCTCGTCAAGTGGGCCATCATGCTCGGGGCCTACGATATATCATACCGGCCTCGCTCGGCTATCAAAGGACAGGCGCTCGCTGACTTCATCGCCGAGAGCACTATCCCGACCGAAGAAAAATCTCCGTCCGCGCCCGGGCCAACCTGGGAACTGTTCGTCGACGGATCCTCCAACTCGGTCGGAAGCGGCGCTGGAATCCTCCTGAAGTCCCCCGAAGGAGCAGAGCTACAATACGCCTTGAAGTTCAACTTCCAGGCGTCCAACAACGCCTCCGAGTACGAAGCCCATATCTCGGGAGCCCGCATGGCCCGGCGGCTGGGGTTTGAGCGAGTCAGAATTCACACTGACTCCCAACTAGTCGCTAGCCAGGTCAACGGCGATTACGAAGCTCGAGAAGCACCGATGGTCAAATACCTCCAGCTGGTCAGAGCCATGGCACAACAGTTCGAGAGTTTTGAGGTAGTCCGAATAGCTCGGGAAGAAAACTCCCGAGCGGACGCCCTCTCTCGGCTGGCCTCCTCTCTTGACCCCGAGGGTACTCGATCGGTCCTTCTCGAAGAGCTAGAGCGACCGAGCATCGATTCGGAGCTCCTGGCTGTTGACCCGGCCTCCCCAAGCGATTGGCGCACCCCCTACCTGTCGTGGCTCCAAGACTCTCAAGAGCCTCCCGACCCTCGGGAAGTCCGAAGATTGAAGTACCAAGCTCGGCGATTCGTCATTCTAGACAGCACTCTCTACCGAAGATCCTTCTCCGGTCCCCTCCTGAAGTGCCTCAGTACTGACGAAGCCAACCGAGCGATTCAAGAAGTTCACGAAGGCCTGTGCGGAGCGCATTTAGGAGGTAGGTCGCTCGCCAGGTATTGGTGGCCCACTCTGCAGCGCGACTGCTCGACCTACGTACAGCACTGTGACCGATGCCAGTGATTTGACCACTTGGTCCATCAGCCGGCAACGGAGCTCGTCACCCTAGCCGAGCCATATCCTTTCGCTCGCTGGGGAATCGACATCCTCGGGCCGTTCCCTACAAGCTCAGGCCCAGAAGAAGTTCGTCATCGTCGCCATCGACTACTTCACCAAATGGATCGAGGCCGAAGCCACAGCAAGAATCACCGAGACAGTCGTCTGGAGTTTCGTCTGGAAGTCGATCATCTGTCGCTACGGCATCCCCCGGGTGATAGTGAACGATAATGGTCGGCAATTTGACTCTCGTTATTTCCGAGACAGATGCGCCGACCTAAACATTCGCAATCACTTCACCTCGGTCGCCCACCCTCAGGCTAACGGGCTGGTCGAAAATGCCAATAAGATTATCTTAAAAGGCATCAAGACCCGGCTCGGCAAAGCCAAGGGCAACTGGCTTGAGGAATTGCCGAACGTACTTTGGTCACACAGAACGACTCCAGAACGGCAACCGGTGAAAGTCCCTTTCAGTTGGTGTACGGCGCCGAGGCCGTTATCCCATTGGAGATTGCCAATCCCTCCCTCGAGTCATCTGTTTCTCGCCCGAGGCAAACGACCAGAAACTGCTCGAAAACCTCGACCTAGCGGATGAACTCGAGAGATTGCCGGCATCCGAGCAACGGAATATCAACGCCGCCTCACTCGATACTACAACGCCAAAGTCCGAGATAGACACTTTCAACCGGGAGATTTCGTCCTCAGGAAAGTCGTAGCCTCTCGACCACTTGAGGCGGCGGGCAAGCTATCCCCTAATTCGGAAGGCCCCTACTGAGTGGTCGAGACGCTCGGGAAAGGAGCATACCGGTTATCTACGATGGAAGGAGAACCCATCCCTCGGACCTGGAACGCGACTACACTACGCAAGTTCTACTTCCAAATACCGAGCATTGTGTAAGCAACATGAAATAAAACAAAAGTTTTCCTTTCCTTTATTCAAACAACTCGTTTATACATCAGAAAGGCCGAAGCCAAGAAAATATATGTCAAAAAAGCAAAAAATCCATCTGACACCGCAGTATGAGCCCATCGCTCGGCTGACTCGGTTAACCTTTCTTGCGTCCAGCCACTGACTCTGCCTCGTGTAGAAATTGGCTCGGATAAAGGGTAGTCGACCCCGTTGGCTCGGGTAGCTCGGAACAAAGGTGACAGAGGGATTAGGAAGGAGAAGGCTACCTTCCAAGTTGACAGAGATGGAGGAAGGGGAAGAGGGAATACAAATGAAGGCCTCCTCTCTACCAATCTGCCAACTCTTTGGAAGGAAGAGAGTGCAGGCACCCTCCGAAGAGTGAAAGAAATGATGAGAAGGGCAGAAGAGGGAAAAAGAGGCTGCGGAAGAAGAGAGGAGAAGCAGGAAGTGGAGAGGAATCTTGAGAGAGATCCCCTCCATGGAGCGAGCGGGAAGGGACGGGCGGCAGGGATGCCTGATTCCCCCATCCGTCCGCCATCTTGCCCCCCCCCCCACAAGCGCCGGACGGAGTTGATAAAAGAAGACGACGTGCCTCCGCACGTCGAACCCTCTTTAACCCCGCCCGCCGGCTGTCGAACCCCCTTTAAACCCGAAGCAGCAAGGACTCTCTGCCCTCCGTCATCGGCAGCCTCATCTTCCAGAGCGTCTTCCATGCTTCAAATATAACGGCACAACGCTACGTGAAGAAAGAATGAGGAAAGACTGTCGAGGAAAACCCTAAGCGGTGGAGAGGAAGGGACGCCCTTCAGACCTTTTATAGGCGAAGGGAGGCTATTTGCCTTAAATGATTCTCCCCTCGAAAACACGCCAAAGGGACCTCTCCCTACGAACGGTCACCTCAAACTCCTCGTTTCCGCCCCAGCAGGACACACGAAGCGGCCAAACATTCAAAGCATGAGAGAACGGAAAGACACCCTGTCAGACGCTCACCCAACCATCATGCGAGATCCACGCAGAAAGTATCGGCACTTTCCAACTACTGCAGATACGCTGAACAAAATACGGCAATGACGATACAAAAAAGTTAAGTCTTCATCATAATGCTACTGCCTTACGTTTTTTCTTACACAACAAGGAAAGTTTTCCTTCAAAAAAGGAAAGACATACAAGAAGAGAAAGCAAAGCAGATACGTTAGGCCTCTGGCCCACCCTGAAGCTCGGAAGTGGAAGGCTCAGACGGTCTGCCCCCGGCACCCTCGGCGACGGCCGACCCTGGCACTGACCCCACCGGCGTGGGAACTGCCTCGGTTGCGCGCCTTCCCGAGGCATCCGGAGTTGGCGACCCCTCGGACGAAGAGCCCCCCTGATCTTCTTCCTCCGACGCCGAACCAGAGGAACCGGAGGATGACAAGTCCGAGTCATAGCATTGCTCGGACGGGAAATCGATTATCTCGGACGCCTGCTCCTCGGCATAAGAGACGACCCGGTCGTAGCCTTGCTTGAACCCCTTGCGGATGCCTCGGCGAAGTGCTAACTCGTAGTAGGGGAGGGCAGCCTCCTTAAGGTCGACCCGGTAGGCCTCCGAGCATTTGTACTGCTCGAGCGCCTCCGCCCCGGCCGATCCCACCCTACCAGCGAGCTCGACCTTCTCCCGCTCCGCCTCGGCTAACCTCCACTCGGCCTCAGCCTCTGCTTCTCGGCCTTCGCCGCCTGCTTCTCTGCCTCGGCCCGATCAGCCTCGGCCTCCCGCCGAAGGCGCTCGGCTTCCTCCGCTCGGTCCACCAGCTCGGCGCGCTCGGCCTCCCACCGGCCATCTAGCTCGACGAGAGCAATGCGCTCCTCTTTAAGAAGCATGCTCTTCCTCTCGAGCGATTCACGGGCCTTAGCTAGCTACTCGGTCAGTGCCCGGGCCTCCACCTGGCTCGCCCGCGCTAGCTCCCTAACTGAGGAAAGCTCCCGTCGAAGCCCATCACGCTCCTCGGCGAGCCGAGCCATCTTCCTGTCAGACCCACCAAGGGTCCAGGCCAGGTTCGCTCGCTCTGACTCCGACCGGGCATAAGCTTCTGCCAGAGTGGCCCCCATCTGGGCCACGACCAAGCCGCCCTCCATAACCATCTCGAGGGCCGCGGGCGGGGAGTGCTGCCTGTCTCCCCCCTTCACCTTCGCGACTATACCGCGACATACCTGGTACAGAGGGCCCTGGATGCCGAGCCTCTGCAAGGCCGCCGGAATAGAGACCCCCTCTTCGATCGGCGTCCCGCCGGTCGGCCCAGATCGAGCCGCGGCTTCGTTCGCCCCTGGTGCCTCGGTTGGTTGGGGCTGCATCGCCTTTTCTTGCGACCCCCCAGCCTTGACCGGCTCGGCACCTGCACCGCCACCTGGAGCGTCGCCTGCCTCAATTGACGCCCCAATCTCGGCCGTGGTCCCAGCGTCGCCTGCCTCGTCCAAGAGCCGGGCCAGCACCGCTGCCAACCGCAGAAGTAGCCTCGGCCCCCTCGGCTCCGGCCGAGGGGGGAGCCGAGCCAGCATCATCGTCGACCGCAGGAGCAGCCCCAACCTCCTCGGCCCCCTCTTGCTCGGCGGGTGGGAGAGCTCGCCCTGTAGGGTCGGCCCCATCATGCTCGGCGGAGGGGTGACCCGAGGCAGGGTCGCCTTCGACTGCGGGGGCGGCCCCGGCCTTCTTGGCCCGCTTCCTGGCCTTCACGGCGTCCCGGATCATGCCCTCCACGGGATCCTTGCGCTTGGACCCCCGTGACCTGGAAGACCCCTCCCGGGCCATCCCCTTGCCCCTATCTCGGGCTCGGGAGCGACCCGTGGGAGCAGCCGACTCATCGGCAGCCGAGTCATCGCCGAGATCGATCACCGCTGCGGTCTCCTCCAAAGCTGGCCGCCTGGCGTCTGCGCAAAGGAAGATATAATCAAGAGAAGAAGCGAAGGCCTCATCGCCCGATCAGAAGGATAGCTCATGATGTCCGTACCTGTCGGCTTTAGCCGATGGAGAAGACATCGCTCGATGTTCTCCGGAGTCACCAGTTCCTCCGTAGACTGGCGATGCTCCAACAAGATGGCCGCATACTCCTCCACGTCCGGAGGAAACTCATCCTGCCTCGGAGGAATGTTCGGATGAAAATTGGGGATTACGGGACACCTCCAAGTCTCCTCCACCGAGAAAATCCCCACCCAGAAGAACTGAGTTTTCCACCCCTTATGCGAAGAATCCTTTGCGGCCAAGGAGACACAGCTCCTATTCCGCCTCGCTTGGATGAAATAGAAGCTCTTCCCGGCCGAGGGATGCGCCTTCAACTCGAAAAAATAATGAAAGAGGTCCAAGGAAGGAGGAACCCCGCATTGACGGCAGAGGATGCGAAAGGCGGAAAGAAGAAGGTAAGAGTTGGCTACCAACTGAACGGGCGCCAACCGAAAGAAATTGAGAAGCTTAAGAACAAAGGGCTCGAAGGGAAGGCGGAACCCACCCTTCCACGACAGAAGAAAGGTGCAGATGTGGCCCGTACGAGAGTCCAAGCTCGTCTCGTGCGGGGCAGCCGCGGCGAAGAAAAACTTATGGGGCAGACGAAACTGGTGCTCCAGCCGTTTCACCTCCGCCTCCCCCAGTTCACTGCAGTTTGGAGCCGTCGCCCTCGCCGCAGGCTCGCCCTCCCACTCTTCGACATCCGGACGCTGATCTGCCATGGAATCCGGAGAGGAACTTGAAGAAAGATGCTCCCTGGACCCCGAAGACTCCGGAGGAAGAGGAAGCTGTCGGACTGCCTCCGCAGTTATCTCCGCCAACTCCGCGAACGCCGCTGCAAGCCTCTGCTCTTCCGTCGTGTCCTCACGACGCATCAAAGAGCCCCAAAAGCATGCACGAAGGAGAGCCAAACCCTAAAAACGGAGGGAGTCTGGAGCGATGACAAGCGCACAACGCCTATATTCCCACGCGGAAGGCGGCGCGTTGTTCCGACCTCCGAGAAAAGGGGGCCCCTTCAGTTCAAATCCGTCAGGATCATCATTATTACGGGCCCAGGTGACCACGACACGTGGCTTCTTAACACCGCCAGATCTCCACCCACCCAAGCCACGCTGGTCCAAAACCCTAACGGCTACTCTTCCGAGCTTACCAAAGCTCGGGAGTAGGAGGGGGACAAGTGGAGAGGGGGATTTCTGTAGCCCATCTAAGAGCAGCCGAACTAGGTCCATCAGGACCAAACGAGGCCCAGCTCATCTAAGTGACAGCCCCGCAGGGCCCACTCTGACTAAAAAGCCCAATAAGATCACTCGGGATCAAACCCTTCCTCGGCGGCCCTTAGGCTCGGAAGGCCCGAGCATCGGTCAGGTCGGAGGAAGACCCACGCCCGATCTATCCCCTCGCCGGGATAAAGGCTAGCGCTCAGCGCCCACTCCGATCAATCCTCATCCGAGCTATGCCTATCGCCCGGGCAGGGTTGGCACTCTTCATGCTTGGGTTGACCGACGATTGCTTATCCACGCTGCCGTTGAGAGCCCTTTATGAGCATGAGTTTACGAGGATAAGGGACCCACGACCCCTCAAGGCTATAAAGATCCCACGATGAGGACGTAAAGAGCCTACGTTGAGGACGTAACTCCCGCTTGAAACTCCTCAGCTTACGGGATTCATGAGGCCGGCATACTATTTAAACCTGGGACTCCCTCCAGCGAAAGGTAAGGCCAACACACGCCTAAAACTCCCTGAGCAGGAACCACTTCACCACCTTGGTGTAGAGGGATCTCGTGCCTCTCTTTCCTCCTCCCTTCATAGCTTCCACCATTGCTCTACTGACTTAGGCATCGGAAGGTTTTCCCCAGGGAACCATCCCTGGGCCCCCTGATCCGTTTCCCTTCCTTGCAGTTCACTGTTTGGTGATCATCTCCCCAGCTCAGGACCAGCGCGAGATCTCGCCTCTTCAGTTTATATACCCCTATTAGATGTGTTATTTTTACTTTATGATTCTATTGAGGGTCTCTTTTGCAAATAACTTATACTCTAAGAGAGATAGCCATGGGCATTTTCATCTTTTGTCACGTCTGGTTACACCTAACTATGGTTAAGTTGGCGGGTGGTAACGAGAGGTTACGACGATGACATATCTGCAAGTTTTTTAAGAAAGTGGGGATATATATGCTAATACGTTTCCAGGAGTGATATATCTGCAATTTCGTCTGTAATTATAGTTTATTTGCAAAAAATCCTAAATATATGTATATTTATCTAACAAATGGATAATAACATTACTTTTTCGTGTGTGAAACAAACTGGCACATTTGGTGGGACTTTTTCTTTCTTGCATCTCTCTGTCAAAGAATATCTCGACCTTTACAAAGGTTGTGACACACTTCATACTCTTGTAGGAGAAATAACATAAAATTTCTGTGATGATTGATGCTGTGACTTACGGTCTCCTTGTCGTCACCAATCACGCCAGGCATGGCTATCTGGCAACGTCGATCGCCTTCGACAAATTCCCAACAGTAGTTGGATCCCCCTTCTTCTTAGGGGTGGTCCTCGTCACTGAAACAACTCCAACCACATCTACTGATGTTGGGGGCATCAAGCCCCAAGTCTTATCTTGGAGCTCTTCGGTCAACACAATTCATTTCCAAACTGCTCTCGCCAACCAGGGGCAACGCCGTCAGCGTAAAGGCAGAAAGCTCATTGCGGCCATCTCACACTCTGGCAAGTTAGTCCTTGTTGACAATGTTCATATCTGGCTTGGTGGAGGCGAGTCGATCATGCCATGGGAGGATTATGTGCCGACTTTTCCAATCTCAAACCGCTTCGGTTTGCTCCGCCAAATACGGGAAGACCAAGCGAAGTTGATGAAGTTTGGTGCCCAAGCTACTCCTGCCAACTAGGGGCAGGCACATCGGCCCAAGTGCAAGACCCCCCAAACCCAAGCAAGTGGGCAATCCGATGGAGCACCACCACCCCCACATTAAGCAAATTTGGGTCACCAAGCAAGAGGCTCGAGCCCTTAGGAGGGGTAGGGGAAGTCAATCTATCTAAATGCTAGATCAACAAGTTGAAGCCTCACCAGTTCAAAATGTTCAAACTTTACGCCCCCATGGGCAGAAAAAAAAAGGGGTTTATAAGAAACCCAACAAAGTTAGACGGTCCCTGGAAGTAACCCGACTAAATGGGACTTGTTAGACAGATGCTTCATCGCCTATGGTGTCAGTCTTTGACCGACTGGGGGCATCCACTCACCTGTGTTCTCGGCCTCAGAAGAAGAGAAGAGTGGTGCATGTTGCTGATGACTCCATAAAGGTGTTTACCTGCTACACTTCTTTTGTTAGCAGGCATCCAATTGAATTGCTTGAAGAGATGATCGAGTCCGCCCAAACTCAGGATCCGAATCCTTCTGTAAGTTGCTTAGAAGAAGTATTTGATAACGATTTAAGTTTGTCGGAAGATAACTCACCTCTGATGAATTCATCCCATAATATATTTGAAGGGTCAATTGAAATAACTCACCCAACCCGTAGAGATGAGCCCACAATTGGACTCAATGCTAGAAAACTTGTGGACGAGGAGAGTAAACCCAGTCGGAGGTTAGTCTTTGATCGGTTGGGGACACCTTCCCTGCCGAACTCATATCCCCACAAGAAAAGAATGGTGCAAACTCCTAAAGGCATTGCAGAGGCTCACAACGGCAACTCTTTTGCAATTGATAAATCTATGGTGCCAGAAGGTCTAACTCAATGGACCCACTTGATTAATAAGGACGGTCCCATAACTCACCTTAAGGTTGAGGAATATTCAACCCAAAAGAGCCATCTTGCGGAGGCGTAATCTGGGAAAAGATGCTTCAATGCACGATCAATGAATATCATGACATGGTTATGGAGAGTATCTCCCAAGACAATGTCGAAGGCATCACTTTGGAGGGTTTGCAGCAAGAGAATCAATCATTGAAGGGAGAATTACTGTGAGAGCGGGATTCCCTACTTAGATGTCTCGCGTCTTCATTAATTAACCAAACCCACTACGGGATTCCAGCAAATGTCGAGCCTTCGGTGATAATGGTTAAAGCACCGGCTATTGAAGCCAAGTCCTCTAAGGATTGTCGTACCATTAAGAAAGAAGCAAACACCGTGGACTTCTATCCATCAAATAATAATACTAGAACAGAGTCTAGTTCAAGTAAGGGACGTAAAAAATCTGATGGCGAATTGCCCACATTGACACTAGCACAACGGATGAAAACACCGTACTCTTTCATCAAAGAGCACACTAAAGAATTGTTTGAGCTTTGCATGGTGTGGAAGCTCATAACCTTGCCAAAGTCTCAGAAGCCGGCCAAGACGGCAAAATCAAAGAGTCTAGTTATTGCCTGTATCATCATCTGCTAGGCCACGCCACAGAGGACTGCTACGTCTTTAAAGATGAGGTGTAAAAATTGATACAATCAGGGGCGATCTAGATGAAGAATCATCAGGTTAATCCTCCACAACCCCATCCATAGGACCAACCAAAGTCCTCGGCCAAGGTAATCCATACTCCGGCCACATCTGTACTTCCCAAATTCGGGACAAAAGAAGTAGGGCCAAGCCATGTCAGATTCTTCAAAGAGAATCCTAGTCGACGAATGTTCAATGAACATTCCTTCTCTCCAGGGGATAATTCCTTCTCTCCAGGGGATACAAAAAGAATTTTTGACATCCAGGTAAAAGAGGGAAAAATAATGTTACATGACCCTCCAAAATCACTCACCCAGGCAGACAGGGGGCATCCCCTCTTCTGCTAATATCATGCCAGGGTATGTCATCCTACCTAAGAATGTAAAGCGGTCCAAGAATGCATTGAAACACTTATCTGGCAATGACAAAATGATGCCCAGGGTAATTCTATGACAAGGCTTCGCTTGAGAGAAGCCACTGACAAAGGACTACGTTGGAGCAGAAATAATTTTGACTTTGCAAGCAACGAGTGCCGAAGGCACAAATCCCAATAGGCGACAAATAAAAAAAAGAGAGGAAAATAGCAAGGAAAAAGAAGAAAAGAAAGAAATAAATAAAGAAGTGCTGTTAGCCCAAGCCCCTCAAAGCAAAAGCTTAAGGCCAGAATCTTTAACCCTGGGGGCATGTTCTGCCCAGTCCCAAGATCAAACACTCCTTCCCCTCAAAATCTAACGTGAGTCTGAAAAGGAGAAGAGCCAAAAAAAAAGAAGAAAAAAAGGAAGGCGGTACAACTCGAAAAGAAACATGAAAAAAAAAACGGCCAGATAGGCGATTGCCGCACAAGCCCCCAGAAGGGAAACTCATCTTTAAAAGAACGGCAAAGGAGGGAATATTCCTTTTTCCCTCACTCAACAAAGAAACATGGAAAACATGTGAAGCTACATTATACTCCTAAATGCGAGTTGGCCGTTTACTTCAGTTGACCATCACTTTGTCAAAACTTAGGTATGGCGGTTAGCCCCCCCAAAAGGTGGGGCTTAAAATAGAGATGCTTCAGCGGACTTAGCCATTTCCATTTAGAGGTTGTCTAAGGGTAAAAAGGCCTTAAGCTCGACTTAGGTGAAAATCCAAAAGGGCACTGGGGTTAGTAATGAAAAAAAAAACATCATCATTGACTACTAGCGTGGGTATCCTCACAAACCTTGTCCCGCCGTGGCTCAAAAGGCTGAGGCGACCACTCACTCAAAAAGGGAAGAAGAAGAAAATCGACTAGATTCGCGGTTCTAAACCCCTTTTGGGTTAGCAACTCCAAACCAAAACCCAAATTCTTGTTACTGAAACCCATTTCGGATCAGCAACCACAAAAGAAAACCTAAATCGTTGTTGCCGGAATCCATTTCGGGTTAGTCGCCACTTCTAAACCTAAACATCATCTTCAAGTTTTTTTTTTAAAAACCACGTGATCACGAGCCATTGGCCTCACATCTTACTTATGGTGAAGGGTCAATAGAAATTCAAACACTCTGTTCCTTCGACAACGACAATGGCAATGATAACTACAAGAACATCAACAAGAATAGTAACAAGAACAACACCACCAACAGCAACATCAACACCAACGACAACAACATAAAAAAAAGCTTAAAATTGTGGTGCCTCGACGGACTTAGGCATCCAACTTGTTTGTTACTTGAGGGTAAAAAAGTTATAAAATCCGGTTGGAGTGAAAATCCAAAAGGGCATTTCAGGTAAAAATAGGTAACCTCTTACTATGAAAACTCGCAATGGCACACTTGAAAAACAAAAGGGGGTTAACTTCAGCGAAAATCCGAAAGGACGGTGGAGTTCATAATGTTAAAAAAAAAGAGAGAAAAAAGAAAAAAGAGGATGCATCATTAGCTATCATGGCCCGCCACCTTGGACGTCTTTTGTCCGATGGTCTTGTCCCACCATGGCTGACACATCACCAGAAGCATCAAATTTAAGTCCTTAATTCTAATGTCCTTGGCTCCACACCGTGAAGGTTTGCCACCCAAAACCTAAATCTCAAAATTCTTAGCTCCATACCGTGAAGGTTCTCATCCCTCTTCCCAATTATTGGCTTCATACCACAAAGGTCGGCCAACCTAATTCCAACTATTGGCTTTCCAAACCACAAAGGTTGGCCAATCCTAATTTCAAACTCATGGCTTCTAAACTACAAAGGTCGGCCAATCCTAATTTCAAACTCAAGACTTCCAAACCACAAATGTTGGTCACCTAATTCCCAATTTTTGACTTTATATCAAAAATGATTAGTTGCATCTACACAGCCAATGACCCCCATCTATTTCAAGAAGAAGGGTTAGTGAATCCTTAAATTCCTTTGTCCCACCATCAACTAGGTACTCAAAAAAAGAGAGGGAAAAATAGAGAGAAATAAAAAGAGAAAAAAGAAGAATAAAAAAGAAATTATCATTATTAATCATCATGAGCCGTCCCCCTAGACATCTCTCGTCCTATGGCTTTGTCCTACTGTGGTAGACGTACCGCATAAATCACAAGAATTTGAATATCACACCTTGGTTTGAGGCCACTTCAGGGTCAATAGCCATTATACCCTATTTATTCTCACTTGTGGTGTTGGCTTACATACTACAAATGATGTCAACCCTATTTGTATTTACTTTTGGTGTTGACTTACATGCTAAAAAGGCTGTCAACCCTACTTATTTTAATGGTTCGGTGTTGGTTGACATGCCGCAAAGGCTGTCAACGCTATTTATTCCCACTTGTAGTGTTGACTTAATGCCACAAAGGCTATCAACCCACTTGTGTTTATTTTTGGTGTTGATTCACATGTCACAAAGGCTGTCAACCCCATTTATTTCCACTTGTAGTGTTGGTTTATATGCCACAAAGACTGTCAACCCTACTTGAGTTATTTTTGGTGTTGACTTACATGCCACAAAGGCTGTCAACCCCATTATTTTCACTTGTAGTGTTGATTTACATGCCATAAAGGTTTTCAACTATACTTGTTTTTTCTTGGGTGTTGATTTACATGTCTTTTGGGCTGTCAACCTCATTTATTACCACTTGTGGTGTTGGCTTACATGTCACAAAGGCTGTCAGCCCTACTTTCAACTTCTGGTCTTGGCGTACATGCCCTTTGGGCTGTCAACCCCATTTTTTCCCACTTGTATTGTTGGCTTACATGCCACGAAGGCTGTACACCTTGTGTTTATTTTTGGTGTTGACTTACATGTCACAAAGATTGTCAACCCCATTTATTTTCACTTGTAGTGTTGACTTATGTGTCACAAAGGTTGTCAACTCTACTTGTTTTTTCTTTTAGTGTTGACTTACATGCCCTTTGAGTTGTCAACCTCATTTATTCTCACTTGCGGTGTTGTCTTGCATGTTACAAAGGCTGTCAACCCTACTTATTTCAACTTTTGGTGTTGGCTTACATGCCCTTTGGGATGTCAACCCAATTTATTCTCACTTGTAGTGTTGGATTACATGCCAAGAAGACTGCCAACCCTACTTGTGTTTATTTTTAGTGTTTGACTTTCCTGTCACAAAGGCTTTCAACCCCATTTATTTTCACTTGTAGTGTTGACTTATATGTCACAAAGGCTGTCAACTCTATTTGTTTTTTCTTTTTGTGTTGACTTATATGCCCTTTAGGCTGTTGACTCCATTTATTCTCACTTGTGGTGTTGGCTTTCATGCTACAAAGGCTGTTTGCCCTACTTATTTTAACTCTTGGTGTTGGCTTACATGCCCTTTGGGCTGTTAAACTCCATTTGTTCTCACTTTTGGTGTTGACTTACATGCTCTTTGGGTTGTCAACTCAATTTATTCCCACTTGTAATGTTGGCTTACATGGCATGAAGGCTGTCAACTCTACTTGTGTCTACCTTTGGTGTTGATTTACATGCCCTTTGGGCTGTCAAATCCATTTATTCCCATTTGTAGTGTTGGCTTACATGCCACAAAGGCTGTCAACCGTACTTGTGTTTACTTTTGGTGTTGACTTGCATGCCACAAAGGCTGTCAACCCCATTTATTTTCACTTGTAGTGTTGGCTTACATGTCATAAGCAATGTCAACTCTACTTGTTTTTCCTTTTGGTGTTGACTTACATGCCCTTTGAGCTGTCAAACTATTTATTCCTATTTGTGGTGTTGGCTTACATGCCACAAAAGCTGTCGACACTTCTTGTTTCAACTTTTTGTGTTGGCTTTACATACCACAAAGACTGTCAACCCTACTTATTTCAACTTTTGATTCTCAACAGTTGGTTTCATACCAAAAAGATTTTGCTAACTCCATTTCTAACTTCTGACTTCATACCACAAAGGTCAGTCAATTTTATTCTCAACTGTTGATTTCATACTAAAAAAGTTTTGCCAACTCTATGGTCAATTGCTGGTCATATCACAAAGGTTGGCCAACACAAATTTCAAAATCATTGGCTTCAAATCACAAAGGTCAGCCACCTCAATTACAAAATAAAATAAAATAAAACCTTTGGCTTCAAACCATAAAGGTCAGTCAGATTCCTCAAAATTTTGGCTACCAAATCGCAAAGGTCGGCCACCCTAAACCTCAAATCACCAAAGTCCTCAAAATCATTGGCGCCAAACCACAAAAGTCAGCCACCCCAAATTGCCAGAACCTTCAAATAGTTGACTTCAAACTACAAAGGTTAGCCAATTCAATTTCTAAATCCTTGGTTTCAAACCACGAGGGTCAGCCAATCCTAAATTCTAAATCTTGGCTTCAAACACAAAGGTCAGCTGATCCTAAATTTTATACCTTGGCTTTATACTACCAAGGTTAGCCAACCAAAACCTAAAGTCTAAACACCGGTTGACAACCACAAAGGTCATCCAGTCTGAACCCAAAGTCCAAAAACTGGCTTTAAATCATAAAGGTCAGGCAGTTCAAACCCAAAGTCCAAAACTCCATTTATGAACCACCATGGTCAACCGATTCAATACCTAAGCCTTTGGCCCATACCATCACAAAGGCCAAGCCACCAGTTTTAAACCTACGGCCCATGCCACAAGCGCCAAACCATCAATTTTCAATCTTTGCCCCAAACCATAAAGCTCAGTGATATCAAAAACTCAAATCCGAACCCCCAATTTCATGTTGTACCTAATCCGAACCACAAATCCCCCTTGTCCCATCATGACAAATACATCACTCAAGCTCACAAAATCCTAAATTTTAAATCCCTGACTTCCAAATCACAAATGTTAGCCAACCTAGATTCAAGCCAACCTAAATTTCAAACCCCTGACTGTCAAACCACAAAAGTCAGCTAACTTAAATTCCAAACCTTTGACACAAACCATGAAGACCCGCCAACCCAAAGTTCAAACTGTGAATGCCAATCAAGTTATCCTCATTAAATCTCAAATCTTTTTTGTCCCACTGACACCACGAGTATTCAAAAAATAAATAAAAGAGGAAGCATAACAAAAATTCTTCAAAGGCAATGAACTCTCCCTAGGCGGGGGTGGGGAATCACTTGCCCCTGTAACATCAAATGTAACCAACAAAGAGGTCGTCAATGGCTGTGCAGCTACTTCAGCCTCCACGCCCTGTAAACTGACAGGCGCATCAAGATCCATCATCAAAGACACCTCGCTAACCCTTCCGGGGACATCAAGGGGCTCTGTCATAGAAAAATCTGCTGCTGATCAAAGCAAAAATGCAACGAATGCATCAAGCAGAAAGGATGAACGAAGCAAATATTTGCACCTATATAGGTAAAGCTATACAAGCTTCCCACCAGAGACATGCATCTTCCCTTTGTACCTGGTATCCATCCGACCTGTTGCTTGTGCAACTTGGAGAACGGGACTTTGGGCCACCTGTTTGTGGGCTGCCCATACTCGCATGCAGTGTGTGGGGGGGTGGTTGGCTTCGAGAGCCCAACGTGTTATTGTCCGTCATACTGAGGTGCAGTCCTTCATCGGGTCCTTGGCAGGAATTTGCCCCTCTGATCGAGTCGTGTGGTGGCTCATCCTGCATGCCACTCTCTAGTCCCTTTGGTGTGAAAGAAATAACACGATCTTCAGGGAGGAGGCTAGAGTGGAGGATTCTCTTCTTTCTTTTATTTGTATTAGAGTGAGGGAATGGACGGAGTTGCTATGTAATGTGAATGCCCTCAACTCCCCTCTTTTTGTTTTATTGGGGGGATAACGTGATTCACACCACCTTGGTGGGATCTTTTGTATAGGGCCTCTTTTTGGGGGCCTTTGCCTCTTTTTGCCTTGTTGGGAGGTTAGAGTGCTCCACACTCTCTTGGTGTGGCCTTTTGTATAGGGATTTTTTGAGAGCTTTCTAGTTATACTTGTATACATCCCTTTTTTCACTTAATACATCAGTGGTATTACCCACTTTCAAAAAAAAAAAAAACAAGTGCAACATCTGTCCCTAACCCCTTTGGAAGAAACCGCCTTTAATAAGACATCAACTTGCACGATTGCAGTGAATAACCCAGCAGGCTCATTAGTACGTATAGCAAGAAGCTCATGACGCCCTGATAGTAAAGTAGGGAGGTAATCTCCATGCAGTGGAAAACTGGCAACTCTTTGGAATGTTGCCCCAGCCTGCTCTCTTGCCTTAGATGGTAAATTCCCAAACATGGCAAAATCTTTGGTTGAGAGAATCTCACCAACCGTCAACAAACTTAATCATGCCAGACTCGGTGGTCATACAAGGGCAACAAACACAACAAGCAAATGAATTAAGTCGAAAAGAAGAGGAAGGACAACACAAATTCTACAAAGGCGATGGATGCTTTCTTATTCGTGAAATGATGTCAGGAGCCCGAGACAACCCCTCGGGATGACTATAAGTAAATGAAAGAATGTACGACAAGAGCCCGAGACAAGCTCTTGGGATAGCTTCAAATAAATGAAAGAAGGTATATCAAGTGCAAAACTTTAATGTCTCATGGGTTTGTCCTGTTTCAGCTGTGCTTCACAAGGTCACCCTACATAACCCCAACGGAAGGAAGAGGCTCTTGATGAAGTAGAGTCTACAAACCATTGATGTGCATAGCAGTTGTCTCAGATCTTACAAAGGGCCACGTTTGTAGAACGTTAAGCCACTCAACTCTGAAGCTGTGGAAGCTATGAAATTCTCCTAATACACGATCTTGACATGATAGTTCGAGGGGAATCTGAAAAGGGAAAAAATCATCAAAAAGCTCAAATTTTACAAGCAATATGGGCACAAAAAATATAACTCAAGCAGCAATCATGCAATATACAAGAATGCTCAAGTTTTACAAGCAAAGTTGACATGGAAAATATCTTGGGATGTTAATTCTCATACCCTGGTGGGCAGCTGAAGAAACAACCTTTGCCAATTACGACCCCTTTATAACCTTCTTCCCTGGTGTTGGCGGCAAATTAATTGCCTCTGTGGTTCTAGAAATCACTAGCAAAGGAGAAACCGTTGGCAAGTGTCTACCAAACTGCTTGAAGAAAATAAATAGCTTGGCTTAATCGTCGCCAACTCAGACAATGAGAACAAGCCCTCGGGATTAAATGAATTGGAGGAAAATTTAAGACAAAGCTCCGAGCAAAGTCATAAAGGCAAGACCTAGGTGAATAACTTCAAACTAGGCTCCACCCAAGGCCAGAAAGGCGAGACAAAAAAGAAAAAAAAAGGAGAGAGGAGTATCCCAAATTGGACTCCAGGTCAAGCCAGAAACGCAAGACCAAGGAAGAGGGTAGCAAAAGACTCTATCACTCCACAGCCCACTGATATACAGGGGAAAGAAATACAATAAATGCAACATAAAAGGGGGGAGAGTGATGAAGAACAAAAAAGATTTCGGGTCCCAAAACAAAGGTCCTGTTGTAGCCCTCATGTTCAACTTTGTTGATATGATTTGGAATTCAGCCTTAGGGTCGGTTTGGTGTAGCGGGTCCATGCCACTTCTCTGAAGTGGTGTGCGTTCTCCAAAATACACCCTAGGGATATGTGCACAAAAAAAAGAAAAAGAAAGAAAGAAGAAAGACAGAAAAAAAGAAGAGAGGAAAAAACTCACTGTCGCGTTGAGAAATGGTAGTTCAACCAAGACTGACAGTAGAAGCTGAATGGCCCGACACGAGGGAGCGATAACACCAAACGTTGGCCTAAACTCCCATGTCAAACTTCTCGTAGAATTGGTGATAACGATAACAATGCACAATATTAAAAGCACTGGAGTAATATACAATGCTTTCTAGCCTCGATCCCATGATTTCGTCATATCTCAAAAGATGTCCATTTAAAGAAGAATCTATACAAGACTCCCCGCTTTGTCAGCAAAACTTAGGGGTGAAAATTGCCGCGTCATTAAAGGGCACAAGAGGTCTGTCATCGCCTTTGGCAACGCTCCCGGACATGCCACTGAGACTTGGGGGGTAAAAATGTAATATTACTAAAGTGCATGAGTTGTTTATTATTGCCTTCGACAAATTTTGGGCCATGTCATCAAGACTAGGGGGTATAAAACTTGTGAAGCGCATGGGCTGTCTGCCTTTGTCTTCGGTTTCAACACACATCCCGTTGGGGGCATTTGTTGAACCCTGAAAATTGCCCAAACTGGAGGGACCCCCCCTCTGATAATTCCAAACCAGAGGGACCCCCTTCGGTAATCCCAACAACCATAAATGCTCCCTCCGCCCTTTCCCTTCCTCCTACTCTTCATCTTTTGCACAAAGGTCACGGGAGAGAAACCCCTCCAGTTGCGCAACACTAGAGGGAGGCCCCTTAGGTCGCGCAACATTGTAGGAACCTCCTTCTGGTCGTGCAGAATTAGAGGGAGGCCACTCCGGTCGCCTAGCATCGAAAGAACCCCCCTCCGATCGCGTAAATCCAGAGGGAGGCTCCTTCGATAGCACACAACTGGAGGGACCTCCCTTTGGTCCCCCCTATCTCTCTCACACACACAAAAAAAAAGAAAAAGAAAAAAGGACCCACCGTAGGTAGGTCCCTCCTCCTTACACTTTTTCCTTCACACGATCCCCGTAGGCACCACTTATTGCAATTAATACAGCAACAGGCCACCAGAGGGAGGTCCCTCCACTTTACCCCCCCCCCCCCCCAAACTCTTATAAAAGGAGGAGACGCCTATGGGAGAGGGGAGGAGCTTGGACTTTGCATCTCTCGCCCCCTTGGAGCACTTGGAGAGCTTGGCGCAAGGAGCAAGAAAGACTTGAAGATTTCAAGACTCGAAGATTTTGTTGTTTCCAAAAACCCACAAAGGATATTGTTGAATCCGTCATTTATCTCAAATAAATCGAGACAAGTCGAGGCCGTCATGAAACAGGGTCAAATACGGGCCCCCGGAAACCCCGTCAGAAAGACGGCATGAAACAAAATACTTTCGTAGCAAGCAGGTACTCGAAGAAATGTGTTGTGACTCATAAGGTGTCCGAGCTCGAGCAAAAAGAAATCATTCAAGGGTGGAGTCTCCCCATGTAGATGACGCAAGAAACCAAAGCACAAAAGCACAAATCCCAGAGACGTCGCTTTCAACTCCGACAAACGCCCCGTGGGGGCCATTTGTTGGAGCCCAAAATTTTTGAAAGAATACAAAAAATGGAGGGATCTACCCTCATCGGGCTCTGCGGGAGCCCACCTAGATTGGACAGGCCCCGCGGGCCTTGTCTGGGCTGGATAAGCCATTCGTGGCTTGTCCTGTCCCAGTGGGGCTTTCGCGACCTAGCCAGACTGGAGGGGGCATTCACGGGCCCAAGGGAGCCCATCCAACTCGGGTAAGCCCTAAAACCCCTTATCCTATCCGGTTAAGTTATTTTAGCCTATAAATACCCCCCTAGGGGTCCTCATTTGGGGGAGATGGAAGCTCATGGAAGCGGGAGGAGGAGAAGCAATCTCTTAGTTTTTTGTGCCTCTCATTATTATTGAAGCCCAACAAGGGTGTGTTGCATATACGCCCTAGGGTTTGCATAGATGCCCTTGTGGTTATGTCCCTTGTGCCATTTCTTGGAGAGGGATTATTGTAATTTTTCTTCTCGGGGGCTCCGCGTCGATGCGCTAAGGGACGCATGGAGATGGACTGCAACCCATGAGAGCTCAAGAAGGAGAAGCAATCTCTTAAGTGTTTTTGCTTTGTGCGCCTCCATCAAGGAGGGACTTGTACTTTGTGTTAAAATTACACAGAAACCCCCTACGAAAATATATTTGGCTTGTCCAAAATTACAGAAAGTCCCTATTCAGTCTAGAAATCACAAAAATGTCCTGGTCTGTCCAAAAATTATAAGAAAACTTCTGTGTTGTCTGAAAATTACACAAATATCTGTGTTATTCAGAAATTATCAAAATACCCCTGAATCTTTCAAAAATTACCAAAATATCTTTGGAGTAAAGAAATTACCAAAATACCTCAGAGTTCAGAAATTATCAAAATGTCCCTGAGCTTCCCAGAAATTGCGAACAAAACCTGGCCAGTCTAGAAATTACATAAAAATCCTGACCTTTGTATAAATTGCACAAAGCTCCGGTTTTGTCCCGAAGTTCCCAAAATGTCCTTATCCAGGTTCACTCCTCCTGCTCGACTCAATGGAGCGGGACTATGCCACTTCCCTGAAGCGGTGTGCTCTCTCCTGAACTTTGCTCAAGGTTGACTAAGAATTGTCAAATCCAAGAACCTTGATCCTCAAGAAAATTACGAGAATACTTCTATTGTAGGAAATTACAAATAAACCTTGGAAAGTCAAGAAATGACAGATAATCTCTGGGAAATCCTAAAATTACAAATAAACTCTGGAAAGCAAAGAAATGGCAGATAAGCCTAGGGAAATACTGAAATTGCAAATAATCTCTGGACAATCAAGAAATGATAGAAATGTCCAAGAAATCTAGAAAAATTGCAAATATACCCTGTAAAGTCAACAAATGACAGAATTGCCCAGAAATGTCATGGAAAGTCAACAAATGACAGAAAGATTTTGGAAAGTCACAAAAATTATAGAAATACCCTAAGAAGTTAAGAAATGACAGAAGTTTAAGAAAATTGAGAAACTGCAATTGTGCTTCGAAAAGTCAAGAAATTATATAAATGCTCCGAAATGTCAAGAAATGACAGGAATGCTCTAGAAAGTCAAGAAATGGCTATCCCAGAATGTCAATAAATGACATAAATATCCCAGAACATCAAGAAATGTTGAAAATACCTCGGAATGTCAATAAATGACTGAAATATCCCGAAATGTCGAGGAGTGACAGAAATGTCCTGGAGAGTTAGAAAATGACAAAATCACCCCGGACAGTCAAGAAATGGCAACGATGTTCAAGGAATCAAGAAATTACAGATATATTTTGTAAAGTCAAGAAATGATAGATAAGTCTAAGAGAATCAGAAAATTTTAGAAATACCTATAAAGGGTCAAAAGTTGTAAGAATATCCAGAAAGGGTCAAATACTGTAAAAGTCCCCACGAAGGGTCAACCATTACAATGTATCCAAGAAGGTCAATGTTTCATACACAATTTTCGATATCCATTTCGTTGGATAAATATGTGTATATTTTGGCATATTTGTTAATTCCGCGCTTTTGATTTATCAGACGATTAAGGGTTCGTGTTCTGAACTTTTTCCCACCGATCGGAATTGGTGTTAATTTATATCGGTACAACTCCGAACACCTTTGATTAACTGTCAAAGAATGTCTTTCTATCTCTATCCGTTGTGACATAAATGATCTTGATGATCAATCATTACGAGTACATACTCTTGCAAAGAAGTTTCAAGACTTTATTTCTTTGAACACATGTAATTTGAATTACAATCATTCTTTCAAGGCCTTTACATATGGTCCCGATTGTGTAATCAGGTTTTTGAGATTACATCTGGTCGCAATCAAACTGTTTGAAGTTGCTTCAGTCTGCATTTGGATCTTGAATTTGATTTCATCATGATCGTTAAATTTACTTTTGTCTTGTGATCGGACTGTTGAATTTGAATTCTATTACTATCGGACCGTTGGATCGTCAAGATGATCGCTGTCGGTCCGTCGGAATTGCTTCATGGTCATATTCTCTCTTTTGATTGTGATTGGACCCACCCTTAAGTTGACTTGGTGTCCATGAAGGACATTTTCGCGCAAGCCGAGGTATATTTTTAATTTTCCTTCCATCGAGATATTTTTACAGTTTTCCCAAACATTGGGGTGTTCTTGCAGTTTCAAAAGAACTTTGGACATTTCTATCTTTTCTGAATCTTTTTGGATATTTCTACAATTTCTTATCCTATTTTGGTATCTCTGCAGTTTCTTACCCTTTCTGGGTATTTCTGCAATTTCTTGACTTATCGTAGATACCCCCGTCATTTTCTGACTTTCTCGACATTCCTGTCATTTCTGACTTTTCGGAATATATTTGACATTTTTTGACTTCTCGGAGATAGCCCCGTCATGTCTCGACTTCCTAGGCATATCTGTCACTTTTTGACTTTTCGGAGATAGTCCTGTCACTTCTTGACTTCCTGGGCATATATGCCATTTCTTGACATTTTAGGAATAGTCCCATCACTTCTTGACTTCCTGAGCATTTCTATCATTCTTGACTTTTTGGAAATAGTCCCGTCACTTCTTGACTTTTTGGGCATTCCTGTCACTTCTTGACTTTTTTTGGGAATAGTTCATCACTTATTGACTTTTTGGGCATTCCTGATTTTTTGGGAATAGCCCCGTCACTTTTTGACTTCTTGGGCATTCCTGTCATTCTTGACTTTTTGGGAATAGTCCCGTCACTTCTTGACCTTTTGAGTTTATTTGTAATTTCACCCTTCTCTGGATTTTATGGACATGATAAATCTTGGCCATGAAGATGATATATGGACTTGGATGGCTAGCCATGAGCCGAACTTAGGAGAGCGCACACCGCTTCAGGGAAGGGACGTGGTTCCGCTTCACCGAGTCGTGCAAACGGCATAAACTGGAATGAGAGCATTTTGATAATTTTTGAGACAAGCCGAGAACTTTGTGTAGTTTCTAGACTAAACAATGGCTTTCATGCAACTTTTCCACAAATGGGGATATTTTTGTAATTTTTTGATATCGGCTTTTTTTTTTTTGCATTTTTTACCATCGGAGATATTTATACAAATTTTGATAATCGGAGATATTTATGTAATTTTCCCACTATCGGGAGTATTTTTATAAATTTCTCAATATCGGGAGGGGATTTTTACAATTTTCTCGCCATCAGGAGTATTTCTATATTTTGTTCTCCATTGGAGGTATTTCTGCAATTTTTTCACCATCGGTAGTATTTTTTGTAATTTTTTTGCCATAGGGGATATTTCTACAATTTTACTGCCATCAGGGGTATTTTTGTAATTTTTTCGCCATCAGAGATTTTTCTATAATTTTCTCGCCATCAGAGATATTTCTATAATTTTTCCGTCAACGAAGATATTTCTACAATTTTTTTCACCTCTCAATGGTTTTTCCACCTTTCAAGGACTTTCTTGCAATTTGTCATCATCAAAGATTTTTCTGATGGTAGAGGGTTTTTCTACAATTTGCCGACCAACAAGTGTTTTTCTACAATTTTCTGATCGTGAGGACTTTTTTTGCAATTTTTTGGCCAATGGAGTCATTTTGTATATTATTTTTTTTGACTTTTTAGAGTTTTTTCTACAATTTTCTACAAGGTTTTATTTATGCAAGATTCTAAGACTTACAATCATTTTCCTTCAATTGTGCAGCATAAGAACATTGATGGTCATTTTGATTTTTCTGTTCAGTACAACAAGGTCATTTTGGTCTGTCATTTTTCTTCAGTTGTACAGCATAAAAACCCTTAATGGTCATTCTCCTCTGGGTATAGCAAGGGCCTTCCTTCTTCTTGACATTAAGAGGTAAAAGTTTTCTTAGGCTCACCACTCTCAATGTAAGTGACCAGAACTCCCAGGGGGCCTTTAGGGTGGTGACCATATCCCTCACCTTCTACTTCCCAGGCAAGGGTACTCCTTACGCCTGCTATTGCTCTTGTCCAATGATTAATTGTATTGATACATTGTTCTTTAGGTTATTTTATATCTAACATTTAGTTAATTATACACAAATGCAGGTTATTGATGTGGACGTTTTATTTGATGATGACAACAGTTGAGGGACAAATGCGTCGCAGAGGGTGCAACTCCAGAAAATTGATGTGGACGCTTTATTTGATGATGACAATCCCTTGCAGTCTTGGGTGGAGATTCGAGAGCAGGTTGATGGGCCTGTTTTTGATGTTGATGATAGAACATGGGCAGAGGGCATATTGGATGAAGATGAGCCAAGAAATCCACAATTCAGAAGACCAACAAAGAGGGCCAGAGAGACTCATGCGCACCAGAGAAGGGACCCAGCTTTGTTTGTTCATGACACTGAGCAGCAGCCTGAGTTTGACCCAGCTAGACACCCAGAATTAGATAGCAGGCCAGTCACTCCTAGAATGGTCAAGCCACCTCCATCCTTAAGAAGAAGTACATCAGTGCTTGAGCTAACTGAGAGGACTAGTGCTGCTGCTCGAGAGGACCCGACAATTGAGCAGTTGAAGCAGATTTATGTGAGGCACACGCCAATGGAAAAAGGACTCATGTCAAAGATAGATGAAATGATCACACCAAAAAAGGAAAAACATCCCCAAAGGTTAAAAGGCGACTGGTTTCTTATGGTTCTGATGATGATGCTGATGATAATGATGATCTCAATGCAGCTGCGGGTGCTACTACTGGCGGTGGCACATATGCACCTACTTCCTCCTTCCACGCAGACACAGGCAGAGGATACAGTCATATTGAAGGAGGATATGATTCACAGAGCCAATATGGGCATCCATCAGGTTATGGAGGTGGCCAACAGGATGCAGGCATTTATGGGTGGGGTCATCAACCAGAATTTCAATTTCATCCAGTTCCACCCAGTAGCATTTATAGGTCAGCATCCTTTTCTCATCCTCAAGGTTCTTATGTTGATTCTGGATTCCAATCAAGTTAACAACCTTATACTCTAAGAGGGATCTAAAGAGGGATGCAAGACTTGGCTATCTCATTGTTTGGTTATAGTGAATATATAGAATACATGTAACTTTTTTATAGGTATCAATATCAGAAGCCAGACGATGGGGGAGAAGGTTCTTCTAGTTAGTATCCATATTAGTGCATCATCATTTAGGTAAGGATCATTTAATTTCTGTAACATTTACTGTGTCCTATTAGGTTTATTGTACTGTTTGAACCTACTTCATGATTAATATGCACTCAAGAATATTAGTTTAACATGTCCAATGCCTGCTTCATGTTTATTGCACTTAATCTAATTTCTTTACAGTCAAATGCATGTCTAATGAATTTTTTGATTTTTATGTGATTTTTTTTATTTTTTTCGATTTGTTTCAGATTTTTCGGATTTATTTTGATTTTTTTTTGAATCTTTTGACTGGGTTTCGGCCGATTTCGGCCAAAATCGAAACCGAAACCGTGTCATTTCGGTTTTGGACTCGGCCGAAACCGAAACCGACACCGCCATCCCTGGCGGATGGGTACCTGTTTACACGCGCAAAATAATTCGAAAGAATATGCACATAAATTTAGGCTTTTGAACTTGAATATTATTATTTCTGTGCGTGTGATTTATCACACGATTTTAGATTCATGTACGAGACCTTTCCCCACCGACGGGAGTCGGTGTTAATTTACATTGGATTGAATCTGAACACCTTTGATTAACTGCCTAAGATCTTTTCGCCTTTACAATACTAGCTACGATAAAAATCATAACCATAGGGAAGAATCCCCTTGCCCTAAGGTAGGGACATCATTGTAATTTTTTCTTTTGAAGAGGCTTATTTGCAATTTCTTTTTTTGGAGGGGGTCATTTGTAATTTTACCTTTTGAAAGGGCTTATTTGCAATTTTTTTCAAATTATGGTTTTTTATGCAATTTGCCCTTAAATTAGGACTTTTATGTAATTTTCCTTCAACTTGAGATTTTTATTCAATTTACCTTTGAATTAGGGTTTTTATGACTTCCCCATGAATTAAGGCCTTATGTCGATGAACACGAGCTTTTCGCGGAAATTCCGGATCTTCGCATGATCTTCTCAGACATTTGTGTTATTTCACAACTTTTTAGGGTATAGCCATAATTTTTGAATCTTGGGGTTTGTGCATCAATTTTGAACATATTTCGGCAGACTTCATCATCTCCCAAAAGAACTTCTAAACTCTGAGATTTTTGCACATTTTTTTTGAGTACATATTTGCAATTTCATAGAATATGAGGGTAAAATTGTAATTTTGCACATGTGGGGCCTTCCACATGGTCTTGAACGTAAAAAGAAAATTGAAATCTCTAATCCTTGTGCAACCCGAATAATCACTTTTTATAGCTTGGATCCATTTGGATTCTAATACACATTGTGGGCTCACCTAAGGGTATTTTAATCAAGTCCCCTTTTAAGTGAGTCTTTTATACAAAGTAGGGTTTTAAACTCAAGAAAAACACCAAAGAAGGAGGCTGCCACCTGCTCCTGTGCGCTAGACTGCTCCCTTGCTACTGTTCCAAGCTTCAAGCAAGAACTCCAAGCCTCTATCTTCTTATGGAGGCCCCCCTCTTCTTAGCCTTGGGCTCCTTTTATAGGGATTGGAGGAGCAAACCCAGAGGCTGGACCTCCATGTAACTTTTGCCCCTTCACCTCCCTTTTCTTCTCTTCTTTTTTTTTGGATACATGCGAGAGAGGGAGAGACAAAGGGGCAGAGGGGGTACCCCCAGGTCTGCAGACTCGGGGGGCCTTCCTCCGGGTCCTCTTGTTTTTCTTCTGTTGTTTCTTCTTCTTCTTTTTTTTTTGTTCAGGCCGCCGCACAGCAGAGAGAAAGGGGGAGAGGCCGATGGGCCCCTCTCCACCTGGGCACGTAGCCCGGAGGGTGGGCCTCCAGGTTTACATGACCCGGAGGTGCCACCCCCGGGTGAGTAGCACCCGAGGGACCACCTCCGGGTGAGTAGCATCCGAGGGACCACCTCCGGTCTGCAGAACCCAGAGGTGCCACCTCCGGGTTTTGCCGAGCCAGGAGGTGCCACCTCGGGGTTGCCTTCGCGGTCCCACGAGAGGAAAAAAAGGGAGGGGGGCGGTCTCTCCTTGGTCTTGGGTTCAAAAAGGTATAAATACCCCCTTGATTGATTGTCCTTTTCCCATAATTTATTAAGTATTTCTGCTCTCCTGCGAGACTGTGGCACGTGCCTTTTCTTTGGTCTTTCCTTGGCTTTGTTGGACCCCCGTCCTGCTGTCCTTGGTGCCGGAGTGAAGACACACCTTTTGTGACACGTTGGAAACACTTTTCGGACGTTGGGGATTGCCATTTGTTTGACCTCTTACTGCATAGGTGTGTGATTTTAACACCGCCCGTCATGTGTTCGACGAAATTCCCGTGCGTTAAAACACACTAATTATTGTGTAAAACTTCGCCCAATGAGATGCCGAGGGCGCTTAAATTTGAACATCCTATAATGACTGCGATTTAAATCGCTTTACACTATCATTTAGCGGAGTTAATTTCAGGTGTTCGATGAAATGATTGCGTGCTAGAACACGCAATCCTTTGTATGAAAATTTCGCCCGACGAGATGCCAAGGGTGTCTAAATTGAATCCACGTGTGACGGCCACGGTTCATACCATTTCTCACCGTCATATATATCTAATTTACTTCATTTTATTTGCTCTTAAATTAATCAGAAATTGTATGGTGGACATTGTGGGGTTCAACATGCCCCTAGTCCGATCTGGCCACAAGGGCCCTACTCGGCCCAGCCGTGGCCGCGCGGCCCTGTCTGGCGCGGTCAGGCTTCCACGAGAGCTTGTATCTGGTAGGCCCCCGTGCGGGCTTACCCAGGCCAACTGGCCCTTTTAGGGTGGACGGAGGGGCCGACCCTATAAATGACCCCCATTTTTTTATTTCTCGTTGGTCTTTGTGCTTGCAAGTTGGAGAAGAAAGCGACGTCTTCAGGGTTTATGTTTTTGTGCCTTGGTTCTTTTCATCATTTGTATGGGGAGGCTCTACTTTTGAAGGATTTCTTTACGACCAAGCCCAAACGCCTCGTAGGTTGCGATGAAAATTCTTCTAAGTGTTTGCTTGCAGTGAGAAACCCTTTTTCATTGTACATCGTGCATTCGGCAGGGTTCTTGGGGCTCGTATTTGACCCCGTCTCACAACGGGCTCGACTTCTCACCAATTTTTGGTCGACATTCAACAAATTTGATTTTTATTTGTCTCGATTTATTCAAATAACGTGTTCAACACTCCTCTTAACCTCCCTTGCCATGGAGATGAGCCACCTCTTCTGGACCTTCCTAAACACTCCTCTGATGTCCTCGATTCCTGCAAAGGACACCGCAACCTTCTCAGCCAACTCTCTAACTTGAGTTTCTATTGATCTCTCCACTATCCCAATCCGTTCTTTGACCTCCTTCCTACTCATGCCCTCGGCCTCATTCTGGCCTTCTCCGCCTTGCTGGCCCATCCCCTCCGCCGCCCTTTTTTCACAACCCAGACTCCTCGCAATGTCCTTCGCTATCCTGTCTAGTTGATCTGCCTCGAGTAGGTCAAGAACAATATCCTTCTGAAGGCCCATCGGAGGTGGGTCGAATCTCCTACCGACGTTGGCGAGGTCTTCTAGGGTTGGAGAAAGCTGCGACCAAGATGCCCTCTCCATAGCTTCCAGATGGAAGTCGTTGAGTCAGGAGTCTTCTAGTCCGGCCTCATTCAGTGGCCTAGTAGTTGCCTCTCGGATAGCCTCCGACCGAGAGGGAGACCGTAGTTCCCCTTGACCGGGATACTATTGTCGGACCTCGTGGCTAGTAGAAGGGGAGGCCACTGTAGCTCCTACTGAGCCGGCCCACCTGAATAGTCTCCTTATACTGGAGGGGTGGTTACTGGGGCCATCGGAGCCGTTGTCATTGTTGTAATCCGACAGTCGTCGTCGTGCCTTGCACAGGCCCATTGGCTGACCGAGGGTGGCTGAAGCATTGGCTGCAGGTTTTGCCGGTGGGGGGGGGGGATCAAGGCACAACAGAGGCATCTTCAAATTCTGCTGCTGGGCCACCATAGTTTCTATTGATCCAGCCCACCTCACAGTGCAGAGGTTGCCAGAGCCGTCACAAACATATACGTTGCCGCAGCGCAGTGGTTGCTCTCTGGCGCCCGCTATCGCCCCGTTTACAAGCTCACCGGGTGGCCAAAGATGGCCGGAGCAAATGGTCATAGGCTTCTTAGGCATTAGGGGGGCCGTCAGGGCACTGCAAGGGAGCCTTCAAACTGTTGCTGGGAACCGGGCCGGAAAGATGAGTAGTCTTGGGTCGTCCTGACCTGATACGACTGTCACTCTCAGATTTGGATAAGTCACGTGTCTTCTCTGGTTCGGGCGGGCATGCTAGTTCTATCGGGTGTTGTTTATCGGGTGCTCCTTCTAGATGGATTGGCTCCGAGACTGAGTCGGGTTGGCTCGGTTCACCTGTGAGCTACCTGAACCCCCACTCAGGTGATTTGAGTTTAAATTCCAAATGACTTGGTGGTCCCATTGCCCGCCACGTTCCCCCTAGCCATCCCACCCTTCTTTCTCATGCACAACTACGTCTTGCAGCTCCAGCCAGAGGACTATCTTCACTGGCAACAGTGCTTCGGTGGCTTCGACTGTGAGGACAATGGGGATCTCGAGTGGGCTATTGACCCTTTTGACCAGATCAAGCGCTGTGAGGTTCGCTACCTACTGCTATCCTCACAGAGCTAGCTTCGAGCACCCCGAACCACTCCACCATTAATGATGCTCCGGCCTTATCTCAAAAGATGAGGGGAGGCCCAACAAGTCGGATGGGGATGCGGTGAACTCTGGGGTCTAGGAACGTCCCCTTGCTAAGGGCCCACCTATTGAACTTGAGTAGGGCACCGTCCGTCAATAGGATGCCCGCCCTAGCCGCCGTCTCTGCCTCCTCTTCGCTTGGTCCGACTGCCAGGAAGCCGTCTCCGGTGAGTTGGGTGACCTCCTAGGGTGCCTCACCCTTGTCCAACAAGGCTTTTAAGTTTACTATTGCCGTCTCCACCTTGCCCTCCACCAACTAAGCAGGAGGTCGGCTGGCAGGTGGCCTCCTTCCAGGCAGCTCCAAGCTACAGCCCGTTCTTGCCTACTTGGTAGGCCATTCCGGAGGACCTCGGCGTAGGACCACTTAACCGGTGCCTCCGAGGCGATCTTCCCCTGCACGTACTCCCCCCCTCCCACGGACTTCCCTTCCGTCATTGGGACTGTATAGACATGCTATAGTTGGCCCCTCCTTCCACATCGGTGGCAAGTAGGCCCTAGTGAGCGAACGCCTAGGTAGGAGGTTTGGTCGACTGGTCTTTGGAAACTTGACAGTGGGTTCCCGCACCATCAAAAGTCGCCCCCCCTCCCCAGCGATATCCGATTCGCACCGGTGGCGAACCCCAGAGCCTCTCTCATCATGAGCTAAGGCTTGTGAACATTGCATTTTGAGAGTGAGAGAGAGATAAAGAGAGGGGAGTTGGAGTTTGTGGATCTTGATCTAGCTATGACCTAGTCTCGCCACTAAGGATCAACCAAGGGAGTTGGGGGATATTATAGTCTATGCCCAGGCAGCCCAAGGCACTTGGGCAGGGCACTTAGCCCGCTTGGTCGGCTAGGCGGGTGTCTTGCTCTCCTTTCTAGGGGGTAGAAAGGCAAGCTAGCACCTTGGTCCCATAACGGCTGCCTTGACAACTATGGACTCAACAGGGAGGGTGGAGATGGCAAGACTAGGGAGGATGGAATACAAAGTTATATTACTTTAAGTGTTCACGTAGCCGGTTAAAAGATGTGACCGAATCTTAGTGGATGTTAGTAAAAGAGCTCGGGGAAGGTCTAAAATGATATGGTGCGATGTTATTAGGAAGGACATTAGTTTCTTGGGTTTAAATATGAATATAGCATTTGGAAGAAATCTTTGGCGGAACATGATTCATGTAGCCGACCCCAAATAATTGGGATAAGACTCTGATGACGATGATGATTACTCTTAAGTGTCTTGCTCTCCTTTCTAGGGGGTAGAAAGGCAAGCTAGCACCTTGGTCCCATAACGGCTGCCTTGACAACTATGGACTCAACAGGGAGGGTGGAGATGGCAAGACTAGGGAGGATGGAATACAAGGTTATATTATTTTAAGTGTTCATGTAGCCGGTTAAAAGATGTGACCGAATCTTAGTGGATGTTAGTAAAAGAGCTCGGGGAAGGTCTAAAATGATATGGTGCGATGTTATTAGGAAGGACATTAGTTTCTTGGGTTTAAATATGAATATAGCACTTGGAAGAAATCTTTGGCGGAACATGATTCATGTAGCCGACCCCAAATAATTGGGATAAGACTCTGATGACGATGATGATTACTCTTAAGTGTTCACTTCATTTAAACATTTAGGGAGTAACATGTTGCTGATACGATCAACATCTTATTAACCACATTTGGTGCCCATTACGCAACAAATGGGACTTGGGTTATAGCTGTAACTTCGAAACAGGTAAAAGTGATGGGGATTAAAGGCAAAATGGGGTTTTACGAAGGAGGGGATGACAAATGTTGCGGCCAGGGACCAAAAAACAAGTCCCTGCAAAAAGCAGGGAACTGCTGCCCCACGATTTGATGCTGGGGATTTGGAAAGTCGACCCCAAGGATCCCCCCTTTTTTTTTTGAAGGCATTTGAGTCACAGCATCTAGGTGTGATTCTGTATGGAGGGACTTACTTTGGGGTTATGTCTCCTTTCTATACCTGTATATTTTTCTTTTTTTCAGCTTGAATGCAAAGTGTGGCACTATTCACTCCTACCCGTGCCAAAAAAAGAAGAAAAAAAGATAAGGTCACAATTGTAGTGTATAGAACCCAATAAATTTTACATCCATGCTTGAATTAAACTAATGGTCCTAGAATCTTCTTTACATATATTTTGTGGTTACACCTCCGCAGTCTAATTTTTGTTTAAGAATATCCAATCAGAATGAAATGACAATTCTTTTGACATGCTACTTTTAATTGTGGTCTCTTTTTTTCCCCTCCTCTGTCTTGATATGGTAGTGCTGATCAAGATGAGAACCTGCAATCTTTCTATCAACGGAGAGCTGAAGCATCATCAAATGCATCTGGTCCATCACTGCGCAATGTGATGCTGAAGCCACTAGCTGTTGCTGAAGGAAAGTTAAGGTAATAGTGGTTTTCTAAACAACATAATATCCTTATTGGCAAGTTGCTTTCACAAATGGTAATT
This sequence comes from Amorphophallus konjac, assembly GCA_022559845.1. NCBI lineage: Eukaryota > Viridiplantae > Streptophyta > Magnoliopsida > Alismatales > Araceae > Amorphophallus > Amorphophallus konjac. Next base: position 11,906,370 of record CM040124.1, read on the forward strand.
GGAATTTTGATTGTTTTTTCTTTTTTGGTTTTGTTTTCCCTCTTTATCATGTTGATAGAATGACCCATATATATATGCCTATGTGTATGTTTGGTTGTATCAGCTCATCACACAGTGAACCTAATATTGCAAATGTTTTTTGGAGGCGCAGTCGGAGGAAAGCTGTTGCCGAACAACGTGCAGCTAGTTCAAGGTTTTTCTTTTTCAATTCCTCACTGGAAACTTTCTATTCCTCCACAAAATTTATCTTCAATTATCATGAACTGGAAATTTAATAGGACTATGATAGAGAAAATGATGTTAGGTGTGTTTTCAGATCGATTCTTGAGGAACTGTCACTATTTTCCATTTTTTTCAACAATATCTATTTCTAGTAAAACAATCAGATCTACAATGAGTGGTGGACTATGTCTTTTAAGGGGAAAAAAATTGCTTTGTTAGGACTACACTTAGAAATCAATGTTTCTTGGTCTTCAGTGTATTGGATTTGCCCACGGTACTGCAGATTTTTGTAGCTTAAATGTAAATGCTTACTGCTTGATCAAAGGAGTGCATGCATTACTGCTTGAGCAAATGCATTTAACTTTTGTACATAGCTTGGTTGGTGAGAAAAATATGTCTACCTTAAAATTTAATGGATACGTGGTATATTTGAGATGGATAGAAAAGCGTTTTTATTAGAGCAACAATGACCATTTTAGTTTTCCTCCTAGTAAACTCAAAGGTGGAAGAGAACAAAGCACATTAGTACTAAAGCCATATGCAAAGTGTAAATGTGGTTTTCTTGAACTGCTAATCAAAATGCTTACAGTCTGAAATTCCTTTCTCCAATTTCTCTTGCCTATGCAGTCCAGAACATCCCTTACTTCGAGCACGTGGGCGATCCATGCTTGGTGGTGAGAAACAGTCATATAGAGAGTATGCAGATGGTGTAGCTGCATCAAGGTTCGTTTGCAACCGATGTTGCTAATATGTCAGCATTCTTTCAAACTGATTTACTTTCTTGTCTCATCATCTGTTGTTGCCATTTGACTCATAATCTCTTTTGGAGATAGGCATTTGAGTGATAATTTTCATTTTTAGTGAAAGTCAGTGGAAAATGTGTACTTTGGACTATGTCAGTGATTTAATTACAAAGGGCCCTTCCTAGAGTGAGCTTAAAGCATAAAACATACATAGTTAATTAAGATGCTCTATATCTAGGCACAGCTTGGGAGTCCTAACATCTTAAACTTGATGTGTTCAGTAGATGTACAGCTACGGTGATAAGTGCCCCCCTAGTGCATTTTCCATTTTCATCAATGTTTAAGCCAATTTTGATGCCTTATTCGCACTTTCAAAAAAAATTGATTCTTTAGTCCATAGGAGGAAACAGATACTATGTGATCAAAAGAAAAAGAGTAGTTAGCTGTCCAGTTGTAGTTGTAGACTTTTCTCTGTTAGAGTGTTACAGGCTTGACACTGGTTCTTTTAGAATAATCACACTATTAGGGTGTTTGGGAGCGTTTTTTTATTTGTGACCTTTTCATTCTCAAAATTTATTCTACAAGAATTTTTGTCTTAATTTTTAAAAATACGCTGTATCATGTATCACCCATTTGATAAAATTATAATACAATTTAAAATTTATACAAGCCTGTTTGGTAAATTATATGAAACTCATTTAAGAAGACTTCACCCTCACATGCTTCTGATTCTGAAAGAATTGTCCCAATGGTTCGCTATGTCATTGTCAATACTCTTCTTTAATTACATGACATTATTGTGCATAGAGAAGGGCTGGAGCCACTGGACCATCCCAAATGCTATCGGATTTTCTTGCACCAGTGTTACTCATCACCTTGGGCATGTCTTGCTAAATACTCATAGGACTGTTTAAAATGCCCAAATTCGGGTCGGACGACAAGGACCCGGATAGGGCCCAGATCCGGAAAGCTGGGTTTAGACCCGGACTCGCATTTTTTTAGGGGGGACAAACTGGCATCTGAATCTGAAGAATCCGTCTAGACCTAGATAGGAACCAAGTATGCAGATCTGGACAGAACAGAGGGAGCCACAACACAATCCAGAGGTTCACAGAGAGAGAGAGAGAGAGAGAGACCTACCAATGTTGAGGAAGAATGAGGGAGGAACTGGTGTATATATTTAGATAGGAGTTAGAGATGGGCAATCAACGAGGAGCATGACACCTGCTTATGCAAAGAATCCCATAAGTTACCTTCTCTCTCTCTCCTTGGAACAGTGGAACTCAGTTCAAGGAGAAGAATGAGACGACCACACATCTACAGATGCAGGGAATCCCAGACATGGCTTCTCTAGAGCGAATGGATGCCAGCCTCGTGTGCAGGAGAAAGTGAGATGAGGAGTGATGACAATAAGACCCATGTTCAATAGTCATCAACTTTGGTGTCCTTTCTCAGGCAAAGGAGATCAAGGGAAGATGTGGGTGTTGAGTGCTGCCAGAGGATGACAAAGTCGGATTTGGGGGCTGTTGGAGGTCCGAACTCAACTCAAAACCTAAGCATTGAGTTTAGGGAATCCTCTACATACATATAGGTGAGACTTCCATGGATATTCGATATGGGCATAAATCACACCACCCCCCTACACCGAACCAACCGGGTTGTGGCATATCACAGGTGGGGCCTTGTGTCCACATATGGATCTAATGGGTAAACCTGCTTTGATGTCATGTTGGAGTCCCAAACTCAACCCAAAACCTAGGCATTGAGTTGAGGGAATCCTCTATATATATAGAGGTGAGACTCCCATTGATATCTGATATGAGACTAAATCACACCATTTTTCCATGTAGATTTTTTAGGGTTTAACATGGTGTTGTGTATTGGAAAAAGGAAGAGGAGGGAGTTGGTGCAAGAGAGAGGGTGGCGGCTCGATGAGAGGTTGCACCCCACTCCACATGGTTTATTAGGTTAAACAAAAAGCATACAAAAGTCTAAAATGCCCTTGTTACATAAGAGGTCCAGCAGGGGTGTTTATAGAAGAAATAACATGATTTAAGTTAATTGGATCCACCCTATTTTATCTGGTAATGAACCACTGCCCCAATGGGTGGATCGGCCTTCTAATAGGCCCAAATTGGACCCAAACCAGACCCAAATCAGCTTATCCTCTACACTCCCTCAAGCTGAGCATAGATGTCTTGCATGCACAGCTTGCCCTACGTAGAGAGAAGCTTGTCCTTAGATAGTCCCTTGGTGAACACATCTACAACGTGGTTAATGGAGTGGACAAGGGAAGGCAAAGTTTCTCAGAACCAAGCTGCTCATGAATGAAGTGTTGATCGGTTTCAATATGTTTGGTACGATCATGTTGTACTGGGTTATTGGCAATGTTGATGGCAGCCTTGTTATCGCAGTACAGGTTTAGGGGAAGGTCAGTATGTTGACCAATACTCCATAACAGTAGCTTCAACCATAGAAGTTCAGCCAAACCATGTGCTATAGCGCAATATTCAACCCCAGCACTTGATAGGGCACATATAATTTGCTTCTTACTACTTTATGTCTCCAAATTCTGCCCAAGGAACACACAATAACCAGAAGTATACCGACAATCCTCCTTGGAACCAGCCCAATCCGCATCAGCTAATCCTTCAAGCGAGAGAGGCAGACTTGGTGAAGAGAAGCTCACCACCCATAGAGAGATTTTGTTGTACTGTAGAATTCTGTCCACAGCCTGAAGATAAGGTGCCCAGGGAGCATGCATAAACTGGCTGACAGCACTCATGGCATAGGTGATGTTAGGCCTGGTGAGTGTCAAGTACAAGAGCCGACCAACTAACTATTCGTAACAGCCCTTGTCAACCTCAGAGAGAAGCTCACCACCCATACTGGTCAATTGTTGATTGACCTTGATAGTTGTAACAGCCGGGCGACATCCTAATTTCCCTGTTTCCTCAAGCAAATCCAAGGCATATTTCCGCTGACAAACATAAATACAACTATGGGAGCACAGCAGCCCAAAATCTTGGATCTCAAACTCCTTGGCCAAATTTGCCTTGAGAGATTGTATCTCTTCATCATGATCTCTTGTGATGACCATATCGTCAACATACACAATGAGAAGAGCAACTTGGCGACTTGTCCACTTGACAAACAGTGTGTGATCAGCATTACTCTGGACATAACCGAAACAAATCATAAGAAGACAAGCATTCAAACCAGCCTCGAGGGGACTGTTTTATGCCTTTTTGAGATGGCATGCTTTCCCGTGTGTGTTGTACCCTAGTGGAGGCTGCATATAGATTTCTTCCTGCAAATCTGCATTGAGAAATGCATTTTTAACATCAAGCTGAAACAATTCCAGGAGTTCTGAGTTGTAAGTGCAATGATAACCTTGACTAATTTCTGTTTTGCAATTGGAGCAAATGTCTCCTCATAGACCACACCATATGTTTGTGTAAAGCCTTTTGCAACCAGCTTGGGTTTGTATTGGACAACAGACCCATTGGGTTTTCATTTCATGGTGAATACCCAATTGGAGCGCACCAACCTCTTCCCCATCGGAGGATCAACTAATTCCCCGGTTTGATTCTTTTGTAATGCTCGCATCTCCTCATTGATTGTCTGTAAAGAACAAGGCAAAGAGGCAGTGGAAAGTGCAGAAACAAAGGAGAAATGTGAGGGTGAAATGTGAGAATAAGTAATGAACTGAGAGATTAGATGCTTTGTACACCCACGAATGCCGCCTCTAACTGCAATTGGAAGATCAAGATCACTAGGTTCAAGAAGTGAACAGCTTGGACATGTGGCAACCTCATGGGAAGGGCTATCCATAGGACGAGTCGCCACTACCTTCGACCGACGGGAGTAGGTGATTAGCTGTTTAGTCGCACCAGCACCATCACGGGCACCAACTTCTGAAGCCAATCCATCTATGGTAGGTAGAGATGGTGTACAGAACACAAGAGGTGGACTGTCCTGAGTAGAAGAGTGCCCACCCCCCGTCGGGAAGGAGTGTGGGTAGGGAAATAGGACTTAGACTTACTGAATGTGACATCCTTAAGAACATACTTTCTCCCGGTCAAAGCATTTATACCATTTTTGAGTGGGAGAGCATTCCAAGGAAACACCCTTGATGGCCACAGGGGTCAAAAGTTTAGTGGTGCGAGGCTCCAAACAATGGATAAACATAGGCATCCAAAGACTCTGGGTGGAAGAGAAAACAAGGGACAGCTTGGATGCGAGAGAGATGGGAGTCAAGAACTAGAGATGGCAATATGGCATTCTATTGATGATATACACTGTAGTCAAGAGAACTTCCCTCCAAAACCTTTTGGGAAGATGATGTTGAAACAAAAGAGCCCAAGCAGTCTCCAAAAGGTGGCGTTTTTCCCTTTCCACTACTCCATTCTGTTGGGGTGTATAGGCACAAGAGGATTCATGAAGAATTCCCTCATTTTCCCGGCAAATATTCAATTTATTTTCAAAGTGCTTTTTTGCATGGTCAGATAGAAAACCTTTGATTTTCTGTCTGAACTGATTTTCGATCATTTTACAAAACACTGCTATCACCCTTGGGACTTTAGCTCTAGATTTCAACATTTATAACCAAGTGTAGTGAGTATGGTCATCAATAAAACTCACAAAGTGTTGATAACCATCAAGAGACGGAACAGGGGAGGCCCCCCAGACATGGGAATGCACAAGCTCAGAAGGTTCTATACTCTTTTTTTATTGAAATTGGAAATTGGGCACGATATTGCTTTGCCAATAGGCAAACATGACCACTGAGTGATTCAGGTTTTATTTGACCAAACAGTGAAGGACATAAGACTCAAAGAACAAAAGGAAAGGTGGCCAAGACAAGAATGCCACAACTGGATTTCCTTCAGCTGCTGGTGCATGGTTTTCCTAGCTTCAGAAATAAGAGTAGCCCCTACTCCAGGCTCAAAGTAGTAGAGACCTGCTTCACTCCCTGTGCCAATCATTTGCCTTGTCTTTAGGTCTTGGAGATGGTTAGGCAAGGTTAAACATTTTGGAATACTACAGACAAACAGAAAATTCATAGACGAGGTAGGGACATGAAGTGTAGAGGACAAGACAAGTAAACCATTGAGTTTAATTGTGCCATGACTAGCAATGGTGGCTTGTGAGCCAACAACAGTGGTCACTTTGTCTTGTCTTGAGCTCAAGGGGTAAGAAGAGAACAAGGTAGAAATTCCAGTCATGTGATCAATTGCCCGAGTCTAGAACCCAAAGGATAGGGGATGGATGTGTAGAGGTACTCATTGCAATACCCCAGCAGTACCTGACTGAGTAGGAAGGGATGATGAGATGGTAGGATTGGAGCCAAGCTATGAGAGCAACTGCTGCAACTGAGCAATATTATGTGCGGTCAATCTTTCAAGGCCACTTTGATAAAGGGGTGGGTTAGGGGCGGGTACGCCACCCCGGGTGGCCCAACCCTAACCCACCCCGAGTGGCTTATTCCACCCTTTTGACTGGATTCAAAAAACCCAAGCTTATCCCTAACCGACCCCGGTTAAGGAAAAAAGAGCCAAACAAGAATAAGTCATCCCACCCCGGGTCACCCACCCTAACCGGACTTACCCCTTTATCAAAGTGGCCCTGAAGGACTGAACCTTGACAGCTAGATGAACCTTGATCCAAGGGAGGAATTGGTTGGAAGCCACTAGTAGGGTTAGCAGCAACATACCCCTTTGCTTGCTGTCCTTTTTTGCCCTTCTGAAACTTGAAAGGCTTCTTTTCTGGATGTAGATCCCAACAGTCATCAGCAATATGATTTTCACACTCACAATGGGCTATTCCCCATTTCCCCGCCTAGGATTTTTCCTTGTTCTGTCCGGAGCCACCTTTATTGTTTTCTGCCCGGTACCTATAAGTGCCAAAGACTCTCCAACCGACACTAACCCGCTGCCGTCATTCATAGCCTTCCGACGACCCTCTTCGTGCAACACTTTTTAGCACACTTGTTCAGGTGATGAAAGAGGATTCATACTCAAAATTTGCCTTCAAAGGATTTCAAATTCTTGGTTCAAACCAGCCAAGAACTTGAAAATCTTATTACGCTGAACATAGACCAAAAACTTCTTTTGGTCTGCAACAGAAGTCTAGTCATCAGGTGCATAATAATCGAAATCCCCCCATTTGTTGCGGAGTATACCCAAATCTGTCCTCGAAGGATTTCAAATTCTTGGTTCAAACAAGCCAAGAACATGAAAATTCTATTATGATGAACATAGGCCAAAAATTTGTTTTGATCTGCAGTACAAGTCTAGTCAACAGGCCCATGATAATCCAAATCCTCCCACTTGTTGTGGAGTATACCATGATAGCTCATGGATCTGACTTGTCAGCTGATAAGCACGAACCATATCTTGTTTCTATCCAAACATTTTCTCGAGAAGTGTCCATATGCCATGGGTTGACTTCTTTTGAAGAATCAATTTCTGGATATCAGTACCCACTGAATTTATCAACCAAGACATAACCACGCTGTTCTCTAGGTACCACTTGTCAAATCCGGGGTCCTTGGCACTCGGTTTTGTCAATTTTTCATTGATATAGCCAATCTTCACATAGTTAGCAATAATATATCTCTGCTGCAACCAAGGAAGGGAAATCGGGGATTGGGTTCACATTGCTGGTCCAAAAACCTGTTTGGATCGGCTGGATTGGCCAATCCGAGCCAATCCCCAGCCGATCTCAGAGGTTTAACTATTCTGTATTAAACATTATATAAAACCCCTTGGAAAATAACATAAGAACTATTAGTTTATGAGGGGTTTTATATAATATTTCAACTTTACCTTCTCAACCCTTCTTTTCTTCTCTTTTTTTAGCCTTGTAGGTGGAGGCATGGAGTAGAATGAGGAGGAGGTGGCTGGTGGCGGAGGTGGAGGTGGTTGCTGGTGGCGGTGACAACGACGGCAACATTGGCAACATGCGGTTAACGGTTGGCGGTGGCAGGTGGTGATGGTGACAGCGTCCATGAATAGGAAAGTTTCTTTTTCCTCCTCCCCCTTATTCATTTCTCTTCTTCTTTTTTATTATTCTACTTCTGCTTCTGCTGCTCTTCTTCTTCCCTTTTTTACAGTGTTGAATGAGGAAGGATGGGCTCCTGAGATTGGGTTGGAACAACCGATCTTGGTGTGACATTGGCCGATCCACCCGATCCCCACTAAGAATCGGGGTCGGGTGGCTTGGGGTCGGTCCGCTTGGCCTAAAACCGATCAGATCACCTGATCCGATCTGATTATGCCTTCCATGACTACAACTAGGTCTGGAAATTATCCGTTTAAAATTTGTGCCAAAATCGAATTCATATTCATTTGATCGAATAATTATCCGAATAAAGTATCTGACAGATAATGTAATCGGATATCGGATAATCCGATTTTTAATCGGATATGAATTCGGATATGGGATATCCGTGTTGGATGTTATCCGACCGAGTATGAACTCTTAGTTGAATATCTAAGGATACACTTATTCTATATATAATTAACTCAAATCTTAATATGTTGTTTGGTTGCTCCTTTTTACCTCTTTTTGTCTCAAAATATAATTAGAAATAAGAACTCCACTTACACCCATTTGGTAAGCCCTCTCCTATTTTTTTAGGATGAAGTCCAAACTTTTGATAATGTAACGCCCCGGATTTTTTGGATTATTTATCGGATCAGGTTCCGTGGGTTTCGGATCGCTTTTGTGGGTCCCAGATTGAGTTTAGCGGTTTATGCGTGTTTTTGCCTGTCGGACCTTTGGAACCCCGTGTAGGGCGAACCGTTGCGTTCTCCGACTCCGGGACGCTACCAACGCGTTGTGCGTTTCCCGAGGATAGTGGGGAGTATTTTTTCCTATTTTTGATATTTTTTAGAAATTCCGGATTTTCTATATATCAAAAGCCTTTTTCTCTCTCCCCATCTCTCATTTCTCTCCCTCACCCTCTCTCCTCTCACGTTCTCTACTCTCCCCCTCTCACTCCGGGCGGCCGACGGAGGCGGCGAGGGTGGGTCGGCGAAGCTCGTGGGGCGTGGAGCGACGGGCACGGGACGAGGATCGCGATGGTGGAGGCGGTTCGTGGGATCGCGATCCGACGAGTGTTTAAACGGCGTTTTCTTGGCGGATCGACGTCCTCGGCGCGTGAAATCTTCGGTGGAGGTACGGGGATGGATCCTTAACCCCTGTACTTCAATTCCTGCGAGTTTGGTAGCCCGAGGCGAGCCGGGTGGGTTTATTTCTCCGCCGGGGTTAAAATGTGTGATTTTGGAGTGAGCCGGATTTCGCGATTCGATTGCGTTTTGGGGGTTTAAATAGGTCCTCTTGGTGCTAGAGAGGTTGGGGACTAGTTTCCCCTTATTTTCCCCTTCACATGGGTGTGAATGGGGTGTGGAATGGGATTTTTTCCATGGATTCGCCGTTTCGATTTCGGGTCGAGAACGCACCCACCACAGTGGCCGCGTTCTTCAGTGAAGGTGACGTATCGCGCCACCGAGTTCATCAAGGAATATGAACAGTAAGGCGGTTGAGAACGCCCTCAAGATACTGAGCGCGACCTTGTCGCGGTCGCCGGCTCTGCAGCGTCAACGGTTTTGACGCGACTGGGGGACCCGCTGCGTCAACGTTTTGACGCGCTAAGGGCGTTGGTCGCGTCAACGGTCAACAACCTTGTCGCGCCCAGAGTGCTCGCCGCGTCAACATTGGATCGCGGTGCCCTCCTCGACCGCGTTCTTGTGAGAATGTGCTCGCGGCTTGTGCCACGTTCATTAACGCGCCCTGTGTGGTATGCGCGTTCATGTGGGCGGTCCGTCGGGCCGGCCAGGGCTTGTGGGAATCGAGCGATCGTACTCCCCTTGGCCCGTGAGTGTCCCGGACAAGGATGGCAAACTCGGTTTCGGTCTCGGTTTCGCCCGGGTCCGAAACCGAGTTGACTCGGTTTCGGTTTCGGTTTCGGTCGAAACCGGCCGAAACCCATATAAAAGGTCAAAAAAATTAAATTAATTCTAAAAAATATGATAAAAAATCATAAAAAATATTAATAATCACTTAAAATCACAAAAATCATTACACATGCATTTGACTGAATAAGTTAGTGCAATAACCTTGAAGTAGACAACTACAAAAATTGAACTTCAAACATTGAACATGTGAAAGTTAAAGTAATATTCCATTGTACATTAATACAAGCAGTGCAAAATTAGACAAAATAGATAAAATAATTGTTACAAAAATTCATTGATTCTTACCTAATATGGATAATAATTATTAGAAGAACATTCTCCCTCATCGTCTGACCCTTGATGTTGATACCCATAACCATGTTGCATGTATGGTCTATATTCACTATAACCAAACAATGAGGTAGCCAAGTCCTGCATCCCTCTTTGGATCCCTCTTGGAGTGTTTGGTTGGCTTGAGCCGAATCCAGTATCAGCATAAGAATCTTGAGGAAGAGAAGAGGAATTGACCGGATGGAAGTTGAATGATGGTTCATAACCCCACGACCGATAAATCGCTGCCTCCTGTTGGCCACCTCCATAACCTGATGTATGCCCATATTGACTCTGTGACTCATGTCCTCCCTCACCCTGACTGTATCCTCTGCCTGTGTCTGCGTGGAAGGAGGAAGGACCACCAGCATCCCCACCGCCAGTAGTAGCACCTGTAGCACCTGGCACATATGAAAATATATAATTTATCTCCTACCAAAACCTTTTCTGATTCGAACTGATAATAAGAATTTAAGTTACTTTCCAAAATAAAAAATCAAAGGATCACGAAACCTGCAGTCTCCAGTCGCCTTTTGGCCTTTGGGGATGCTTTTTCCTGTGCCGGTGTGCTTTCTTCTTGCACCCTTGACATGAATCCTGTTCCCCTTGGCGTGTGCCTCAAATAAATCTGCTTTAACTGTTCAATTGCCGGGTCCTCTCGAGCAGCAACATTTGTTCTCTCAGTTTGCCCATGCACTGATGTACTTCTTCTTAAGGATGTAGGTGCCTTGCCCATTCTAGGAGTGACTGGCCTGCTATCTGAGTCGGAGTGTCTAGCTGGCTGAAAATCATGTTGCTCCTCAGTGTCCTCAACAACCCTAGACATGTGGGCATGAGTATCTCTGGCCCTCTTTGATTTTCTTCTTAATTCGGGATCCCTTTGCTCATCTTCATCTAGTATGCCCTCTGCCCATCTTCTATCATCATCATCAAAAACGGGCTCATCAACCTGCTCTCATGTCTCCACCCAAGACTGCAACGGATTCTCATCATCAAATAAGGCATCCACATCAATTTCTGCGGCGGCATCCCCGGCGGCGCGTTTGTCTCGCAGCTGTTGTCTCAACCTCATATTCTTTATTCTCAACCTCATATTGTAGTGGCAGTACACTAATTTCTCTAACCGTTCAGCCTTTAGCCGATTGCGAATCTTTGAGTGTATAAGGCTAAACGTGCTCCAATTTCTTTCACATTGACTTGCTGATGTTGTTTGACTGAGCACCCTAATTGCAATGAAAGCCAATGCATTGCTACCCATATCTCGGTTGTTAACCATTATCCACCAGTCAGCTGTTCCACCAACCATAAAAAAATGCATTTTAGTTGTAGAAATATATATTCATCAGGTTAAGAAATCCAAAAAATAAAATATACCTGGGCTCACTCTTCCCACAGCGTATTGCAATTGGGAGTCAGCATATGTCTCAGTCCTCATTCTGTAATGGTTCATCTACAAACATAAAGTAATAGATTAACATAACTACTTAAATAAATTCTATACATGTTATTGACAGTATCAAATAAAGGCGAACCTCTACTTCGGCCTCTAGTCTCTTTTCTGGATTTCTCGATAAACGACCAATGACTTTTAAAGTCCCTTGAAGCACCTCGCCATCAACATGTGCATCGGCACCGTACATAAATCGAGGGTTGAAGAAATAACCTGCATTTGTGTATAATTAACTAAATGAAATTTATAAAATAACATAAAGGCATTACCCCAATTTCAGTACAATTAATCACTCACCAGCTGCATGCAAGTCATGGTGTAATGTGTTGTCCCATCTCTGGTCAATAATTTTCCACCATTTTGCATAATGTCTGGGAAGGGAATGCTGCAACTCCAATTTTGGCACGGTCCATGGCCTCGTATAGATAGCCCATATCATTCTTCTCATCGCCATCCACCATTCTTAGGACCTTCACGAGAGGTGTGACTACTTTCAAGTACCGTGACACCCTGTCCCAGAATTTGTTGTCGTCCACGACGTGGCAGACATCCAGATAATCCATCTGTGCATCAACATTGCCCTTGTCGATGTATTCCCGCAGGGCATTGTGGTACATGAAAGCTTTCAGCTCATTCTTGTACCTGTGCAGATAAATGAAAATTGAAGCTGCATCAACTGCTACATATCAGTAAGGATAAAGTATCAAGAATTGAGATCAATCTTATACCTGTGCAAAGACTCCAAAGAAATAAAATTGGAAGCAAATCTGGTTGGGCCTGCACGGATGATATCTCGCCCTCCACTGGCATGCGCCCTGAACATATTTAGTATCCTAGGATGGCCATAGATATACTGTGTGACTTTTTGTGCCTTGTCAATTGTCTTCTTCACATGCTTTTCCTTCCCTATGTCTTCAAGCATCAGATCAAGACAATGTGCTGCACATGGGAGCCAATATAAATGACTGCGCTTTTGCATCAATTTCTTCCCTGCAGCTTTGTAACTGGCTTCATTATCAGTCACCACCTGCACAACATTCTCCTCTCCAATTTGTTCTACCATGCCATCCATCAAATGAAACAAATAATTTGCATTCTTTTCATAATCTGATGCATCAACTGATTTCACAAACACTGTACCGCTGATGCAATAGACCAAAAAGTTTATCATGGACTTTTTCGTGGTACCAGTCCAACCATCACATATGATGGTGCATCCTCTCTCCACCCATATATGCTTGAAGCTTTCAACCCAATCATGGAGCTCCTCAACCTCTCCCTCAAGGCCACGCCCGTATATGTCTCGACGTGAGGGGGCTTGCAAGCCAGGGCCAGCATCTGCTATGGCATCTATCATAGGTTGGAAATATTCACTTGAAGCTGCATGTGCAGGGACACCTGCATGAAAAAACCATTTGCAAATAGATTTAAATGCATGCCCTGCAACTTCTGCTGATTTTTTGACCCCTCTCATTGCTTGCTTGATTTTAGGTTGTGTAGCTTGGGGCCTTCTGTGCAGATAGCTGTCCATGGGACCTGTTCCCTGCGTATGTGGGGCAGCACCAACGTCAGGACGTCGTGCAGCTGTACTGTCATAGGTCCCTGAACCCATGGGCACCTTCCCTTTCCTTCGAGCGGCTTGTTCACGCTCCCTTGCTTCAGTCAGCTCTGGATCAGAATCCTCAGTGCCTTCCTCATCATCATCCCTTCTAACCCTTCTGCCAGAAATATCCTCAGCAATTTCAGCCTCATCCTCAGCCCTTTGTTGCACCCTCTCCCTTTTCCCCAGAAGGCATTGGCGCATCTCTTCTCGCACCTCTCGGGGACAGTTGTCACATTGTCTGACCTCTCCTCTTACCCCTGCCAAATGTTGTTTTCCTCTGGTAATTCCGCCATACATTTCCTTACCACAGTAATTGCATTTCACCTTTCTTCTCTTAGCATCTATTAAAAACATGTGGGCCCACCCCGGATCCTCCTGCCCTTGCTGCTCCTGTGTTTGCTGACGTCTAGGCATGATGCTGCATTAAGACAGTGACACACAAAAAGGTATAAGTACAATTAAAAACTTAACCCTTAATTAGCAAGTAACCCTTAATCACCCTTGCAAAAAATCAATTACCAGTATGATCCCACCCCAAAATCTTCAATGTAGTTTAATTGAGCTTCAATTTAGCCTAAGCAAACCGACTTAGACAAAAGCCCCAAATTTTATATACTAATTAACCGTTAATTATCATTTACCCCTTAATCACCTTTTGAAAAAATCAATTGGCAGCATGATCCCACCCCAAAATCTTCAATGAAGCTTAATTGAACTTCAATTTAGCCTAAGCAAACCGATTTAGACAAAAGTCCCAATTTTTATGAACTAATTAACCCTTAATTAGCAATTAACCCTTAATCACCCTTCGAATTAATTAACTACCAGCATGCTCCCGCTTCAAATTAGTCAATGAAACTTAATTGCGCCCTAATTGACCCTTACTAAACCTAATTAAAGAAAAGCCCCAAATATAAACTTCTAATTAGGGTTTAATTAGAAGTGTTAAAAATCTAATCATGGTTTTAAATTAACCTACAATATAACATTTAACCTACAACAAAAAAAAATTCAACTCAACCAAAAAAACACAAAACATAAAAAACCCTAAATTTACCTCCACAAAATTTACCTCCGCAGTAGCAGTCGGACGGTCGATGTGGAGTGTGGACAGCCCCCTGCCCCCTAAAGGCCTAAACAAGCACAGCAGCAGCAGCCGGCAGCGCACAGCAGCTCCACAGGGCAGTGGGCACAGGCCGCACCTAGCACAACAGCCTGGCAGGGGAGGCAGCAACAGCTCCACAGGCAGGGAGGCCCGGCAGCAGCAGCAACAGCCAGCAGCTTCAGCATGCAGGGAGGCAGCAGCAGCACCGCAGCAGCTTGGTGCCTTGGTCGCAGGCCCACCTCGCAGGCAGCAGGCTCGCATGGGCCGCAGCCGCAGCAGGCAGGAGGCAGCAGCTGCAGCACAGCAGCACAGCAGCAGCCGCAGCAGTGCAGCACGGCAGCAGCAGCAGAGCGGCGGCAGCAGCAGCACCCGGCAGCAGCAGCACCCGGCAGCAGCACAGCACGGCGGGGGGGAGGGTTTCGGCCGAAACCGCTGCAGCAGCGGCGGAACTTCTGCGGAAGTGGGGTTTCGGGAGGGAGGCGACAGGAATATCACAAGTTTCGGCCGAAACTAACAGGTTTCGGGCCGAAACCGACCGGGCTCGGGCGAAACCAGTATCGGTTTCGCCCGAAACTGATATCTCACTTACGTTTCGGGTTGCTACAGTTATTAGGCCTGTTTTCGTATCGGTTATGGCCGAAACCGCCAAACTCCCGGACACCCCGTAGGTTCCGTGACCGTGTTTTTGGGTGTCCGGAGGTACCGTGTTACCTCGATTAGCGTGCCCGTAGGTTTGGTGGGTCTGGGTGATCCCACGTGTTCCGGACTTTCGTGTTCTCGCTAGATTGAGTCGTCGTGAGTCGGCATGAGTGCAGAGGGCTGCTCCCGCACGTCATTGGCTTTCCGAGAAGTGTTTTCCATGTGGGCCATGTGAATGGCCTTGGACTGTGAGTCCAGTGAACCAGTCTGGGGCTGGGAGTTTCCCGTGTGCCCCTTGGATGGGGGATCAACTCGGCGGCTCGGAGCTGCCTCAGTAATCGTGTTACCGTAGTTTCAGACCTAGGGATTAGGCCAGATTGACGGCGTTGTGCTGTCGCGTACGACGGTCTTGACCCAAGTCTTGGGACTCAAGGACCGTTGGGTTTAGTAGGTCTAGTGGACCATCCAGAGTCTCGTGGCTCCGAGCCACGTGTTACTCCGCATTACTCACGATGGGTGCGTGCGTGGCTTTCCGCGTTCACGTTTAGTGACCTCTCACTGATCGTAGCCTTCTTATAGCACGCGTGTGCTGACCCACCCGGGAGTGTTGGAGCGGCTTACCCGAGAGAGACGATTTTTAGGCTGGTTACCGTAGGGCCCCCACGCGCAGCCTGAGTCCGGGCTTCGGGGGAAGAACCAGCTAGAGGGTCAGACCTAGGGTGCATGGTCTGTGTGTGCACACCTGGCTGGGAGCGTCAGACCCGCGCTGACTAGCGCGACCCCAGCTAGTCCTTGTTTTGTGTTCCTGGTTATTGTACGGTGTCTCGGTCGTCGCCTGGGGCGTCGCAAAGAGACACATGAGGCTGCGGACTAAGTCGTCAGTGGACGCATTAAGCCTTGCTTCTGGTGGGCAGGTACTCCCGTCACGTGACGTGAGTTTCTCGTGAGTCGAGTTCCGCATCACGTCTGCAAGACGTGGTTTTGCGTGAGTTCCGGGTGTTTTCTCGATGCCGAGGTCTAGGGTTTCCGGTGAGCGTCACCGAGGGTTTCCTAGCCGGCGTCGTGTCCACGACAGCGAGGTCGTGATTTTGGGTTGGACCGTGTGGTCTTGGGGTCGGCCTTCGTCTGTGAGGACAGGCCTCCACGACACTGGTGGCGTGATCGTTACCTTGGCGGCGTAGCCAAGGGTGGTTTTAGTCTGGTGGTCCCCCGACTAGGAGATCGGGACGTGTTTTCCGGTACAGTAGGAGTAGCTATAATATCGAGTTTTTACCGGCCACCAGTTTGCTGTTCCTGCTATAGTTACTGCTTTCCGTTACCTCCGTTGTTTACGGTTGGGGTTCCGCGGGATCCCTACTGAGCCAGTGACAGGAGGCTCACCCCTGCGTTTCAGGTGCGGCGGTTCTTCCTCGAGGTTCGAGAGTGCTGTGCTGAGATTCTTAATTGCCAGCTCGCCGGGCCGAGTGTTCACTCGATGTTGGGTACGTTCCCTTACCTTAGCCTGTACTTCTGTTGGACTGGTCTCTGTTGTAGTTAGATTATTTATTTCTGTTAATTGTTGAATTGTCCTGCTTTATTTCCTATTTCTTTGTATCTCCACACTCCTTTTAGCCCTTCCGAGCCTTCCCGGCTCATGGGCGGCGGGCCAGGATTCGAATGGCATCGGGTTCTTCCCGATATCCGGATCTTGGGTCGTCACAGTTGGTATCAGAGCATGGTTGTGGAAGTACATGGGAATTTGAGATATTGCAGTGATCAGAGTCCATAAGGTCCAGTACAGTCGACAGCTGGCATAGGGTTTCGTATTTGTTTTCCGCTTCGTTTCTCGCGTGAGAGCTTGAGGGCGCGGCGTTGGCGCTGTGAAGATAGTTGCTGTATTCGTCGGGGTGCCGGCATGGGGTCTAAGGATCGAGGTCGAGAGCTTTCTCCCTCATCGATGGTGGCCCTGGTCGTGCTGTGTTGGGCAGAGGTTGTCGGCATCTGTGTCGTTGCGGCGCTGCGTTCGAGGAGCTTGCAGCGAGGACAGGTGGCTGGCGAGGATTGTTCGTGGTTAAGTGGCCGTGAGTGTGCTCTGAGGGAGCTGTTATTGGTGTTGGCTACTCCAGCTGAGGATTTATCCAGCCCCTGAGGTGTTGAGGTTGTGATTTGAGGTGTCGAAGCGGGTGTTCTGGTCGAGAGATGTGCTCCGGTGAATGGAGGATCTTCTAGGTGAGCTGCTGATTGTTGAGCCCGATGTTCTTGTCATGCTCTGTGGCGTCAGAAATGACGTGTCGGTCCCGATTATTTTTGCGAATTTCGAGGCAGGATTGGACAGAGATGTCCCAGTAAGTTCTTGCTCCTGCGCTCTTGTGTGCGAATGGGTTGTGTTCGCCCTGGATTTGGTTTGAGATGTGAAGGTTCCGCGGTGGGTTTGGGACTCGAGGATGAGCATTGGCGGTTGTCGATTATGGCTCGTGTTGCGGCTCTTGGCATGACGTGTTGCAGTTCGAGGAATTGCGGTGGTGGTGCATCGAGAGATGCTGTGATTATGGTCCGATGAAACACTTGGTGAGTGTGTCGGAGGTGTTGACCTGACAGAAGTGATGGTTTTTCTGGTGTCGGAAGGTGAGATTCCCGGGATGCGCGAGGTTCGAGGTCAGGTCAACCATGGAATTTTCTCCCAATTTGTCGGAGGTGTGATTGGTTTCTCCTTTGGTCGAAGGGATTGCGTTTGGTTAAGGTTCGTCGTCTTGCATTGAGTGCTCGGATTGGTTGGCCTCGGTATGCCATGAAAGTCCGTGCGAGACGCGTCCCGTGTGTTGGCAAGGTGGTTGCCAGTGAGAAGCGTTGCCCGTTCCCTGATGTGTAAGGGTATTGGCGTTATTTCGGAAGGATGAGTGCCGGTTGGGCGGTGTTCGTGAGAATTTGCGGCTGGTGTTGTGATTCCCGATGTGTTGAGGATCGGAGCCTGCGGAGTTGCATGGGATTGTTGGGATGGAGGATCCCGAGTAGTCCTTGTGGTGGTTGTACGTGTGGATCAGAGTGCAAGGAACGTAGCATTGGTTGCTACAGGCGGATTCCAGAGGATGTGTTGAGCACTAGAGGATTGGTTCCTCGGTGTGAGACGTGTTGTTGCCGTGCCGTTGCTTGAGATGTTGTGGCTCGTGGCACTGGCAGGGTGGAGAATTGGGGAAATATGTTGGCAAGTGCGCCGCATGAGTACCCTGTTCGTGTGTTGGAAGTTGTGTTCTCGGATGAGATCGTGCTTTGGAGAAGTGATCTCTGAGAGATTATGGGTCCTAGTTGGTGGCCGTGAGCGGCTGGTGGGGTTGATCGAGTGGTCGACCATGGTGAGATGTGTATTGTCTACGGACCCGTGTACATTGGTCGTGGCGCTGACGACTAGGTTGCTGTGATTGCAAGTGGCACTTGGTTGCCTTGGAGTTGCGTGCCGTGAATTGTTTTGGTTGTGTCCCGTGGCTCTGTGATAAGAGCGGAATCGGGATTGGCAGGCGTCCATTTGGAGCAATTGAGATGAGATAGGATTTGATGAGATGGGGCGATGAACGATGCCTGTGTATGGTGGTCTCTGAAGAGACGTTGACGTTGGATGGTGATCCCTGGTTGGTGACCAGCATGGGAGGATTTCCCCTGTAAGTCTGAGTTGAGTGAGGTGAAGGCCGAAGACTCCAGGATCTTGTCCATTGGTTTCGCCGTGCTCCCCTGAGAGGGTAGAGTTGGTGTGAAGTTCGAGATCGGGTACGGTGTCCGAGCGAGATTTGGCTCGAGTTGTGATAATGGTTTGTGTGAGAGTCAGCGGATGGCGTGTCGCGATATGGGGGCGTGCCTGCTGGGCCGGTGAAGGTTTCCCGTTGACGAGTATCTGGTGACCAGTGTGTGGTATTTCACAGACAGAAGATCCTGGTGCGTGTGTAAGAGAGGCCTTTGGTGGCCGTTTCCGTGATGTGCTTTTCCTGGATTGGATCTAGGAATTGTAGAAGTTATCTTCTGGCATGGTTGGATTCCGTGCAGCTGAGGTGATGCCAGACTTGTGTCCTTTTGTGTTATGCCTGCTCTGATGACCGATGTGTGCTGTGTGCGGAGCGAGGTGGTACTCGTGAAATAAGGTTTGGCTGTATCCCTCATGATCGGTGCTTTCGTGAGAATCGAGGTTTGGCTGGGGCTCTGACATCGTTGTCAGTCGATTTGGTGTTCTTCCCCTGTGACTTGGCGCTAATCCTGAATTTTGAGGACGAAATTTCTTTAAGGGGGGAGGGCTGTAACACCCCGGATTTTTCAGATTATTTATCGGATCAAGATCCGTGGGTTTCGGATCGCTTTTGTGGGTCCCGGATTGAGTTTAGCAGTTTATGCGTATTTTTGACTGTCGGACCTTCGGAACCCCGTGTAGGGCGAACCGTTGCGTTCTCCGACTCCGGGACGCTACCAACACGTTGTGCGTTTTCCGAGGATAGTGGGGAGTATTTTTTTTATTTTCGGTATTTTTTGAAAATTCTGGATTTTCTATATATCAAAAGCCTTTTTCTCTCTCTCCCCATCTCTCATTTCTCTCCCTCACCCTCTCTCTTCTCTCACGTTCTCTCCTCTCCCCCTCTCACTCCTGGCGGCCGACGGAGGCGGCGAGGGCGGGGCGGCGACGCTCGTGGGGCGTGGAGCGGCGGGCACGGGACGAGGATCGCGATGATGGAGGCGGTTCGTGAGATCGCGAGCCGACGAGGGTTTAAACGGTGTTTTCTTGGCGGATTGGCGTCCTCGGCGCGTGAAATCTTCGGTGGAGGTAGGGGGATGGATCCTTAACCCCTGTACTTCAATTCCTGCGAGTTTGGTAGCCCGAGGCGAGCCGAGTGAGTTTATTTCTCCGCCGGGGTTAAAATGTGTGATTTTGGGGTGTGAGCTGGATTTCGCGATTCGATTGCGTTTTGGGGGTTTAAATAGGTCCTCTCGGTGCTAGAGGTTGGGGACTAGTTTTTCCTTGTTTTTCCCTTCACATGGGTGTGAATGGGGCGTGGAATGGGATTTTTTTCGTGGATTTGCTGTTTCGGTTTCGGGTCGAGAATGCGCCCACCACAGTGGCCGCGTTCTTCAGTGAAGGCGACGTATTGCGCCACCGAGTTCATCAAGGAAAATGAACAGTAAGGCGGTTGAGAACGCACTCAGGATACTGAACGCGACCTTGTCGCGGTCGCCGGCTCCGCCGCGTCAACGGTTTTGACGCGACTGGGGGACCCGCCGCGTCAACGTTTTGACGCGCTTAGGGCGTTGGTCGGGTCAACGGTCAACAACCTTGTCGCGCCCAGAGTGCCCGCCGTGTCAACATTGGATCGCGGTGCCCTCCTCGACCGCGTTCCTGTGAGAACGTGCTCGCGGCTTGTGCCACGTTCATTAACGCGCCCTGTGTGGTATGCGCCTTCATGTGGGCGGTCCGTCGGGCAGGCCAGGGCTTATGGGAATCATGTTTTTGGGTGTCCGGAGGTACCGTGTTACCTCGATTAGCGTGCCCGTAGGTTTGGTGGGTCCGGGTGCCCCACATGTTCCGGGCTTTCGTGTTCTCGCTAGATTGAGTCGTCGTGAGTCGGCATGAGTGCGGAGGGCTGCTCCAGTACGTCATTGGCTTTCCGGGAAGTGTTTTCCGTGTGGGCCATGTGAATGGCCTTGGACTGTGAGTCCAGTGAACCAGTTTGGGGTTGGGAGTTTCCCGTGTGCCCCTTAGATGGGAGATCAACTCGGCGGCTCGGAGCTGCCGCAATAATCGTGGTACCGTAGTTTTAGACCTAGGGATTAGGCCAGATTGACGGCGTTGTGATGTCGCGTACGACTGTCTTGACTCAAGTCTTGCGACTCAAGGACCGTTGGGTTTAGTAGGTCTAGTGGACCATCCAGAGTCTGGTGGCTCCGAGCCACCTGTTACTCCGCGTTACTCACGATGAGTGCGTGTGTGGCTTTTCGTGTTCACGTTTAGTGACCTCCTACTGGTCGTAGCCTTCTTACAGCACGCGTGTGCTGACCCACCCGGGAGTGGTGGAGCGGCTTACCCGAGAGAGACGGTTTTTAGGCTGGTTACCGTAGGGCCCCCACGCGCAGCCTGAGTCCGGGTTTCGGGGGAAGAACCAGCTAGAGGGTCAGACCTAGGGCGCATGGTCTGTGTGTGCATACGTGGCTGGGAGCGTCGGACCCGCGCTGACGAGCGCGACCCCAGCTAGTCCTTGTTTTGTGTTCCTGGTTACTGTACGGTGTCTCGGTCTCCGCCTGGGGCGTTGCAGAGAGACACCTGAGGCTGCGGACTAAGTCGTCAGTGGACGCATCTGGCGTTGCTTCTGGTGGGCAGGTACTCCCGTCACGTGACGTGAGTTTCTCGTGAGTCGAGTTTCGCTTCACGTCTGCGAGACATGGTTTTGTGTGAGTTCCGGGTGTTTTCTCGATGTCGAGGTCTAGGGTTTCCGGTGAGCGTCACCGAGGGTTTCCTAGGTGGCGTCGTGTCCACGACAGCAAGGTCGTGATTTTGGCTTTGACCGTGTGATCTTGGGGTCGGCCTTCGTCTGTGAGGACAGGCCTCCACGACACTGGTGTCGTGATGGTTACCTTGGCGGCGTAGCCAAGGTTGGTCTTAGTCTTGTGGTCCCCCGACTAAGAGATCGGGACGTGTTTTTCGGTACAGTAGGAGTAGCTATAGTGTCGAGTTTTTACCGGCCACCGGTTTGCTGTTCTTGCTATAGTTACTGCTTTCCGTTACCGCCGTTGTTTACGGTTGGGGTTCTGCGGGATCCCTACTGAGCCAGTGACAGGAGGCTCACCCCTGCTTTTCAGGTGCGACGGTTCTTCATCGAGGTTCGAGGGTGCTGTGCTGAGGTTCTTAGCTGCCAGCTCGCCGGGTCGAGTGTTCACTCGGTGTTGGGTACGTTCCCCTGCCTTAGCCTGTACTTCTGTTGGACTGGACTCTGTTGTAGTTAGATTATTTATTTCCGTTAATTGTTGAATTGTCCTGCTTTATTTCCTATTTCTTTGTACCTCCACACTCCTTTTAGCCCTTCCGAACCCTCCTGGCTCGTGGGCGGTGGACCAGGATTCGAATGGTATCGGGTTCTTCTTGGTATCCGGATCTTGGGTCGGCACAGATAACCTCTCCTAAAATGAAAACAACTTCCACCCTTTCTTTTTTTTGAGAAAACAACCCACGACGCTCCCGCATGACTCGCACGACTCACCTTCAAGTAGGCCTAGCAATTATCCGTTTAAAATTCGAATCAAATTCAAATTCGTATTGATCAGATAATTATCCGAATAAAGTATCTGACGGCTAATTTAATCGGATATTAGATAATTCAATTATTAATCTAATACAAATTTAGATATAACACTATCAGCTCCGTATCCGATCTGTTTACAGGTGTGGCCGCAACAAAACACACCATGTAGTTGTGCTCATTCAATTTTACTGGAGTGATTTAGAGAGATACATTGTCACTCTTAGTCATTGGTATGGACACATGCACGGAGCTAGTAATCTTGGAAGTTGCCTCGGACTACATAGACTCAGACATGATTGCTTACGTAGGTAATAGGTAAGGGGAACTCCCCCTGCAATACGGCATAAACAAGGAAAAGGGTGATAGGTTGGCCACCAATCCTGCTGCAACCGCAATAGGGGGTCGGACTGCATAGGCCGTGCCCTTGTGTCGGATGTAGGGACTTGTGTGGAATCGTACCCTGACTGCACACCAAAGGGGGCCTAATTGGCCCCTCCAACACCTTGGGCTAGGCCAAGAAAGAAGTTTCTAGTCTACTGCAACACCAAGTACATGTGGGACAAATTGGGGCTAGGGTTTGGGATAGAAGGGAAAGAAGGATAGTAGGAGGTGGGAGTGTAGGCTTCATGCCCTCCCCCCTTCACAGGGACCACCTAGGGTTTGCCTCTTCTCAAGGCACTCTCATCTCCATCTCAGAGATACAAAAGTCTGCAAAAATCGCAACTGTAAATTCTTCATTAATTGGAAAAGGGGGATTACAAGACTATTTATAGGAGTTAGGTTAGCCCTAACCCTAACATGACCCTTTTGGACGACTTTATCCCTAGACTCAAGAAATAGTGCGAAAATCGCACCAAAAATTACAGAAAAATAAAAAGATGGGACATTAGCTCTAAATGAGCCCAATAAACGAGTAAAATTAGAAATTTAATCCTACAACTTTAAATTACTAGACTTGACTCAAAGATAGATAACATACATACTAAAAATGACAATGACGCAAATACGACTCCGATCGTCGTCCGTGTAAAGAGCACCATCGTGCGAAACGTCAATCGAGTCTGTCGTTTGATGTCACGAGTCTCGCTCCGCGTCAGACTCGCACTCATATCTCAAGCATGGAAGATCTGTCCCCACAAACTGCACAGGGAGAGGAACAAAACAGCATGGAGAGACCTCAGACTGCAAGATCTTCATGCCCTTCTCTGCACACCAAGGAGTGGCCAGACTCAATCCCCTCCAACTCAGCTGCGGCAGCTGTTTTCGTGACGAAAATCTAGCGAACAGCTACACTGCAGCATGCAATGGTTTTTAGAGACCCCAATCAGCCCCAACGTAGATCATTGCTCTGATACCATTTAGATTTCTTAGGGTTTCACATGGTGTTGTGTGTTGGAAGAAGGAAGAGGAGAATAAGAGAGAAGAGAAGGAAGGAGGAGTTGGCGCAAGAGAGAGAGTGCAGCCAAATGAGAGGCTGCACCCCACTCCACATAATTTATTAGGTTAAACAAAAAGCACACAAAAGTCTAAACTACCTCTTTTACATAAGAGGATCAGCGGGCTCTTTATGGAAGAAATAGCATGGTTTAAGTTAATTGGATCCATGCTTTTGGGACTGGTAATGAACCAGCACCCCAATGGGTGGACCGGCATCCTAATAGGCCCAAACTGGACCCAAAGCAGACCCAAACCGGCCTATAGGGGCAGCAGGTGCGGGTGCAGGGAGTTCATGAACTTGGCCATGTGTCAGATCTCCTCCTCCACTGAGTCCTTCTATTTGAGCACCGACCAGCAGCTGTTTGATCACCGTTGTGGGGTCTGGGCCCTACACAATGTCCCACCGGCAAAGTTCTGGGTGACGCGGGTGTCATGAGCTACTTCTTGACATTGTTGAAGATGGCTTTCATTGATGATGGCGGCGCATGATAAGTGATGTGGTTTAGTCCCATATTGAAAATCCACGGGAGTCTTTCCTCTAGACATGTGGGGGATTCCCCAACTCAATGCCTAGGTTTTGGGTTGAGTTCGGGCCTTAACATGGTATCAGTGCCTCGTTTACCGATTGGATCTATATGTGGACATTTGGCCCTACCCGAGATGCGCCCCAAACCGGGTGGTTCGGCATGACGGCGGTGTTGTGGTTTAGTCCCATGTTGAAAATCCATGGGAATATTTCCTCTGTACATGTGGGGGATTCCCTCAACTCAATGCCTACGTTTTAGGTTGAGTTTGAGCCTTAACAATGATGTCACGGTCATGGTTGACCATCACAGGCTGCTCAAATCAGGACGCCTTATCCCTGTTGCTTGAAGCAGGTGCTGCTGCGGCTCCTTGTTCTGGGGTGCCCATCCAGCTGCTCTCTGGCGTTTCTGGCTTCCAAGAGGCAGGGAGACTGATTGGGGGGGGGGGAATCGGGCCCTGATGTGAGGGCTGAACAAGAAGGTGCGAGTATTCTCAATACCTAGATTTAAAATCTAGGTACATGGGAAGGTACAAACCCAGACAAGATGACTTGTGGTCGGGTCGGATCTGGATCTACCTGACCTGATTTGCACCCCTATATGCTATTTCATTGGAGGAAGAAAGGAGAGAAGGTTGAAGATGAAGACAATCAGTGACAGAAGAAGAAGCTGCACATGGGACTTGGTAGCTCACCTCCCAGAAAGCAAGGACTTGCAGACAGAGAGTGCAAAACATAGAGGAAGAGGGTGCATAGCAGGCAAACACATTTAATGAAAGCAGCTGAGGTGTTGAGGCCTGCCAGATCTGGTGTCATTGGAGCAGTTGGTCAGCTCAGATTTGGTGCAGGGTATGCCACGCAGGGTTCTTCAGAAAAGAGGAGGCAAAAGAAGGCTAGGATGTTGGGAGAGCCGGAAAGTCAGGGTGTGCAACATGAGGGGAAAAACAAGGTTGGACTTGTTTATTTTCTGTTTTTAACAAGAGTTTTATGAAGAGCAACAACTTTTCCTAAAAAAATAGGAGATGATGCCAAACAGGTTTTTGGTATTATTTTCTTTCTGAAATATAGTGTGAGAGGGAAAGATGTCTTAAGAAACCTTACCAAACCCCTTATATATGTGAAGAACTGAAGAACAAGAAAAGACGAAGCAAGAAAGGCTGAGAGGGAGGTCTGAGAAATGGGCCTATAGATCAACAGTTGGCTGCCCATCTCTTGTTGAGGTGGAAAAGGGAAGACAAGTTGTAGTGGGAGCATCTAAATGTGATCAAGGATAGGTACTTATTTACTAATGAGTACACTTTTGACCAAATGTGGCCATCACGTTATCTTTTGGAGGGAAAAAATGGTGGGAAGGCTGCCATTGAAATGCAATTTTAGCAGTTGGCTTATAATGGGGGATTCAGATATTACAATAATGTTAAAAAGAAAGGCTTGTGCGGCCTTTTAGTTCAGAAGGAACCCAGACAATGATGAAATTGTGGTTGAGAACTGCTAGAAAAGAAACAGTTGCAAGATGGGGAGCACGATGATAATTGGCAGATGGGGCAGTGCGTAGTGAGTAGTGACTTGCTATGGCGGGATTCCTTAAATGATGCTGGCATAGATTGAGATAGGATTAGATGCTGTGAGGTATTGCAGCCATTGCTGACCTTTTAGATTTTTCATATGAATGGCCATTCACATCCAGTTTTCAACGTGCATAAGCTTTTACAAGACTTTTAGATTTTTCATGTGAATGGAGTCCACTTCCAGATATGGTTTTCCGTCTTGGATATCAGTTCCATCTCGGAAAGGCAGCAAGAGAATGGAGAGGTCTCGGAAAAATCTCGGGAGATCGAGTTCGGGATTTCAGATCATTTTTTCATATATATAGCCTATTTCTAAGAAAATCCTTTTTTTTCTACTAACAACTCAATTTCACTAACATATTTTTCTAATTGACAATTCAATTTTGCAAAATAAAGAGTAATAATAACAATATCAAATCCATTCACATGCACCAATGTCAACATTCATCAAAAGTAGCATAAAAAAGAGATACATAAATATGTACATGAATCATAAACGGAAGAATACATCAAAAATTATCAATAGTAAAAAGAAGAGCGGTGTGTCTCAGTCTCTCCACTCTCATATTGCCTAGAGTTATAATTCTAAACAAAAGCACAATATTGCACCCATGTCATCCTTTGTTCATACATCTGCATATACTCCCTCATATCTTTCATAATCCTGAGCAGAAACGTGAACCAACACACCAGTGCGTGGATAGAGGGGATAAGAATATGCCACTTTAGGTACAGGTATGGCTGCTAGGATATGATATGGATATGCATATGTAGTAGTGTATGATCCATATCCATATGACGAACTTGATGACTCATGTGCTGTATGTCCATATCCATAGCCATAAGATGAACTTGATGAATCTTGGGGTTGGTGGCCTCCATATGCTTGTCCAGATGAGAGATCCATAGAAGTGAAAGTATGAGAAAGGTCTTGTTTTTCATCATATAATCTTTGTTGTCTTGATGTGCCTTGATCATGCTTTCTACGTTGATAACTTCGATATCCTCCATATGTCGGCTGAGATCCATGATCTTCATCCTGAGTAGCATGAGTGAAATGATATTCTTCCGTGAATGGACTCATATGATCAACACCTTCATCTCCACCTATCCCACCTCCATGTCCACCTATCTTACCTCCATCGCCATCATCTCCTTTATCACTTTTATCATCACCACCATCAGGATGGGAGATATCCATATTTGAAGGAGGATCAGTGTCGTGGTGATGAGCAACCTCTGAAGATGAATCAATGTTTTACATGCAGAATTTTCGGACATCCAATTTCGTTGGATGAATATGCGTATATTTCGACATATTTGTTAATTCCGCGTTTTGGGTTTATCAGAGGATTTAGCGTTCATGTACTGGACTTTTCCCCACCGACCGGAGTCGGTGTTAATTTACATCGGACAAGTCCGAACACATTTGATTAACTGTCAAAGAACGTCTTTTGCTTCTATGCATTGTGACATTAATGATCTTGATGATCGCCCATGATGGGTACATATTCTTGCAAAGAAATTTGGAATCTTTGTTTCTTTGAACATATGTAATTTAAATTTCAATCGTCCTTCAAGACCTTTACATATAGTCCCAATTGTATAATCGGGTCTTCGGGATTACATCCGATCGCAACCAGAGCCTCTAAATTTGCTTCAATCTGCATTTAGATTTTTGAATTTGCTTTCGTCCTGATTGGGTCATTGAATTTACTTTTGTCCCCCGATCGGACGATTGAATTTGAATTCCATCGCGAGGACTGTTGGATTGCCAAGATGATCATTGTCAACCCTCCGATCGGGGTTCATGGTCATGATCACTCTTTTGATTGTGATCGGACCCTTAAGTCTGCTTGGTGTCCATAAAGAACATTTTTGCCTGAGGTGGGGTATATTTGTAATTTTTCTCCATCAGGGTATTTCTGTAGCTTTCCCAAACATTGGGATGTTATTGGAATTTTCGACTCTTTCTGGGTATTTCCACCCTTTTTCGGAAATAGCCCTGTCACTTCCTGACTTCTTGGGTATTCCCATTAATTTTGACTTTTCAAAACATATTTGACATTTTTTGACTTCTTGGAGATCGCCCCGTCGTTTGACTTCTTGGGCGTTCTTGACTTCATTTCTTGCCTTCTCGGAAATAGCCATGTCATTAGACTTCCTGGGTATTCCTCGTCTTCATTTTTGACTTCTCGGAAATAGTCCCGTCATTCGACTTCTTGGGTATACATTGTCTTAATTTCTTGACTTCTCGAAAATAGTCATGTCATTTGACTTCTTGAATATTCCTTGTCTTAATTTCTTGACTTCTCGGGAATAACCCGGTCATTTGACTTCTTGAGTATTCCTCGTCTTAATTTCTTGATTTATCAGGAATAACCCCGTCATTCGACTTCTTGGGTATTCCTCGTCTTAATTTCTTGATTTATCGGGAATAACCTCGTCATTTGACTTCTTGGGTATTCCTCGTCTTAATTTCTTGATTTCTCAGGAATAACCCCGTCATTCGACTTCTTGGGTATTCCTTGTCTTAATTTCTGGACTTATCGGGAATAACCCCGTCATTTGACTTCTTGGGTATTCCTTGTCTTAATTTCTGAATTTCTCAGGGCTCCATGAAAAGATATATGGATTTGGATGGTTAGTCATAAGCCGAACCCAGGAGAGTGCACACCGCTTCAAGGAAGGGGCGTGGTCTCGCTCCACCGAGTTGTGCAAACGGCGTAAACCAAAACGAGAGTATTTTGATAACTTTGAGACCCCACAAATGGGGGTATTTGTGCAATTTTTCACAATCAGGGGTGTTTCTATAAGTTTTCCTTCATCGGGGAGATTTTTATAATTTTTCAACTATCGGGGGCATTTTAGCAATTTTCTCGCCATCTGGGGAATTTTTGTAACTTTCTCACCATGGGAGGCATTTTTGCAATTTCCCACTATCGGAGTATTTCTGTAATTTTCCCACTATCGGGGGCTTTTCTGCAAATTTCCCACTATCAAGGATATTTCTACAATTTTTCTTCTGCAATTTTTCCACTATCGGGGGTATTTTTTGTAATTTTCCCACTGTCGGGGGTATTTCTGTAATTTTCTCGCTATCGGGGGCCTTTCTGTAATTTTCTCATCATCAGGGACATTTGTGCAATTTTTCCACTATCAGGGGTATTTCTGTAATTTTTCAGCTATCAGGAGTATTTCTGCAATTTTTCCGTCATCGTAGGTATTTATGTAATTTTCTGGACAGCAGAAGGTATTTTTGCAATTTTTGAACAGTAAAAGGGATTTTTACATGTTTTGGATAGCAGAAGGTATTTCTCATAATTTCTCAAGTTTCTTCGTGGACTTTGGCTATTTATAAAATTTGTACGGTTTCATCTTCATTCCAGCAACTTCGATGATCAAAAGATCACATCTCAAGCAACCAAATATCTTGAAATCTTCAAGCCACCAAGAGCTCTAGGAGAAAATAAAATATCTTGGAGTTGAAAGCTTCTAGGCAGGGTTTGCCGGCTCGGTCGTCCCGGTTTTCTGCCGGGACGGGACGGGACGGTCCCGTCCCTGTCCGTCTCGGTTCGTCCCGTATAAAAAACATTATATACATATATAATATATGCAAAATAATACAAAAATCACTTAACCAATTGGTTTATAAAATATTTTATATTTAAAAATATTAAATAAATGAAGCGTCCCGGTTGCGTCCCATGTCTCGGTCGTCCCGGTCTGCGGCTGGAACGGGTCGGGTCGTGCGAGTAGGGCCGTCCCGACTCGGTTTGTAAAACCCTGCTTCTAGGTGCTCGTACGCAGATCCTCCAAGTTCTTGCGCCATCTTCCTTTTTTTTTTCTGAGTGTAGCCAATCTCCTCCTTTTATGTCAAGGTGGGTTGTAGTGGGGGTGAAGAAGGGTGAGCACTTGCTTAAGCTCACCATTAGCCTGGAAGGTGACCAGAACTCCCCGGGGGGTCTAGAAAGTGGTGACCGCACCCCCCTCTTCAATTAACAGGGCCGCAGATGGGGGGCTACCCCGATGGGTGCAGCAGGCGGGGGGGCCTCCCCCCGGTGGCCGCAGGAGGGGGGGCTCCCCCCGGCGGGGGGCCTCCCTCGGGTGGCAGCAGACCGGGGGGGCCTCCCCCTAGTGGCAGCAGGAGGGGGGGCTCCCCACGGTGGGTGCAGCAGACCGGGGGGGGGGGGGGGCTCCCCCCGGTGGCAGCAAGAGGGGGGGCTCCCCCGGTGGGTGCAGCAGGTGGGGGGCCTCCCCCCGGTGGCAGCAGACCCGGGGGGCCTCCCCCCGGTGGCCGCAGGATGGGGGGGCTCCCCTCGGTGGGTGCAGCAGGTGGGGCTCTCCCCCAGGTGTGAGCAGGTCGGGGGGGCCTCCCCCCTCCGATGGGTTCAGCAGGTGGAGCAGGGGGTCCGGGGCGACTTCCCCCGGTGCAGGTGGATCGGGGGAAGCTCTCCTTGAGCAGCAGGCCCGGGGGGGCTCCGCCCCAGTGCAGGTGGAGATGAGAGGGAAGAGGGAGAGGGCGGCTCCCCCTCCCCCCTTTTGTGCAGGCAAAAAAGGCTCCTCTTCTGGGATTTTTTTATCTTTTCTAGCCTTCCTCACATCAAAGGACACGTGGAAGGTTTTGTTTGTTTATTACCCGTCTCCAGACGCCGTCTTGCTACCCGTTGTTTTTGGGGTAACGGGAATTATATTTCAATGCCACAGGGATACCTGATGGCACTAAAAAAACTTAATTTCATATCGACTTTATCCTGTGAACGTATAATTTCATGCCGCTCACGAGGTGCTCGGCAGAATGCCCACTTGTCACAAAGAGCTAAAAGCTCGACTTGGCGTGGGCCTTTGTTGAGTAGTTGCATGGCCACGTGCCGTTCGCCAGACGTTTGATAAAGTGTTCATGAGTACTTTAAAAGCTAAAAGCTTGATTTTGTTGAGCGAGTGTGCATAACTTTGTATCGCTCAGAAGGTGTTCGATGAAATGCCGATGAGTATCCGTATGACGGCGAGGGTCGAGTTTCTTAATTTCTGATTTTTTTTGTAATTACCAGAAATTATGAACTTTTTGGGGTTCAACAATCAACAATTTGTTGTGTCACGGCACCTACATCAACTCCTACCTCTCATGTTGCATTGGATATTTCTTCACATGGCCGGCCATCTTCTTCCGAAGTGTTGGAGTAAACTCATTTTGCATATGGGTTCTCCCAACCATCCAATTTACCCAACCATCCATTTTATTCGCATCCAACATGTTGAAATAGTCGAGTGAATCATCCTTAGGATCACCTCAACGTCCACACTCACCCTCCATTCTCATTATCTTAACTTCATGTTATAATGACAATACACGAGCTTCTTATGTATCAAGACAAATGTGCTCCAATTCCTTTCACAAGGTGAGGCTAATGTAGTTTGTGATAAGATCCGAATTGCAAGTTGCCTAAGTGTTGGAGCATCTACTCCATACATCTTCCACCACTCACCTAAAGATCAATTAGTCTAGTAAGTAATAATTTTTATAAGAAAATAATTTCAATAAAACCCATCTAATTTATCACTACCACCTAACCACATACTTTCCCTACTTGCTATAGCAGTCCTAGTCCCGAAAGAGGCTACCACATCTCTAAACTTGACAATCTATCAAGAAAAACATAATAGATATCTCTAAGTATTAAAAAAAATCTGATCTTAATGTTAACAACTTGAAATTACCTCATTGCTAAAATATACTCTCCCTTTAGATCTAGGAAGTAATTTCTCAAATACTTCATGCACAGTCTTGACCAATGCCTGATCATCCCCCAAATTTTACTTATATTGATACTTGGGGTTGAGAAAATATGCTAATCACATAAAATCATCAAGGAAAGAAGTCATTATATCTTTAAAAAATAATAACAAATTGAAGGATGAGAACAAATAAAACTTCAAAGTTTGAGTATTTATCGGCCTTGTAGATAGGTGCATTCATAGATTTGAGCCATCTCTCATCAATAATCTTATGTACCCAAGCACAATTTTTTGGAGAAGATATCTTGATTCCTTCATAATGACCATATAATGATATCCTGAACCCATGCTCAGATATCTCTCAGTATCCATAACACTCTCAAAACTTGATACATTGGTTCCATGATTTTTATTGCATCTCTTTCATAATCTCAAAACATAGGAGTGCATATAATTTGTTCCACATTCTTTCCCTCAGGGTTGGTGCTATAATCAGAATTGGACTATTCTGATCCAAGGAAAAAAGTTGGCAGACCATCTTTCTCCCTCAACAAGCTTTGAAGGGCAAGATAATTTGTGAAAATCGAGTAGCTCTAAGTTGAACTAAACCTCGACCACAAGTTTTTCACACTCGATCTACAACCCAATCATGATTATATATAAATCTTGTGACAATTTTGCCCATATCCACAACCTTCTTTTTCATGTTGTGCTTTGTCACAACTTCAAACATCAAATCAACACAATGTGCAATGCAAGGAGTCCGAAAAAGAGGTACTTATCAAATAACAATTTACCTGTTTTCTTGTAACTGTTGGCATTATCTGTAACAATATGTACGACTCTTCTCTTTCCAATTTCTTTAATCTTGTCTTCCATAAACTTCTTTGTGTATTCATGAATTTTCTCCCTTCTTGTGCATCAACAGAGTCTAGAAAAATGACACGACCTGCACTGTACACCATGAAATTAATGATGGACATTCTTGTGGGTCCTGTCCACTCATCACATAAAAGAGAGCACTGTTGCACCCGTAATTTTCTCGAAATACTTCGAGGATTTCATTCCGAAACAACCGACGAAAAAGATACGGTGTAGCGCCGATGTCGTTGGATCGCGGAGTACCTCCGTGATTTAGGGTATATCGACCCGATCATATTATCACAAGTAGCATCGCGGCAATGGAAGTTAAGAGGAAGACATGCATACACGCCTGTCAAAGCGGCCGAGCAAGTGTATCACACGGCACGGACGGACGCGAAGATTCCTCCCCACGCAGCGCCACCACGGCTTCTTCTCAACTCAGGTTGACAGAAACGGCGCAAAACGGCGCGAAGAGGGGCCAAAACGCATGCTCGAGGGTCAAACGACCCCTTCCGGACGCGAGAGGGGGCCGCGGCCACCCCGTCGGGGTCGCGCGACCCCCCTGTGGACTGGCGGGGTCGCACGACCTCGCTGGCATCCCAGCGGGGCTGCGCGACCCCGCCAGGGACCTCCGGGGCCGCGCGACCCCCCCATTCTCTCCCGTGTTTTTTAAAAAAAAGGGGGAAAAGGGGCAGCGGGGTCAAAAAATCATTTTAACACCCCCAACGCGGTCATTCAGCCTCTTTTGGCATCCAGAGGGGTCAAAATGGCTTTTTGCCACCCCACCTTGATAGAATTGGGGCAAATTTGTTCATTTGACCCCTCTGGGCCCTCCCGCCTTCTATAAATAGACCCCAAGGGTCCAAGTGGAGAACAACGACAACAACATCTACAACCTACGCACGAGAAGAGCACCGCCAGCGCAAAGTTTTGTTCTGTTTGTCTTGGCCTGTGAGGGGTAAGTCCCCGGGTCTTGTACTTATGCTCCTATGGGGTATCTTTTGTAATTACGTCCCTCAGTGGGCCATGTTGGTAATTATGCCCCTCAGCGGGCCATGTTTGTAAGTCTTTACGTCCCGGGACGATTCAATCATGTAATTCTGCCCTTATAATGGCGAAATTACAAAAATGTCCTCCCCGGACCGTAAAAGACCAAAGTCCTGTAATTTGCAGTTATACCCTGCAATCTTTTGTAATTGGGACTACGTCCCTACTTCCTGCGTTGGTGCGGATCTTTGTACAGTCGACAACCCTCCGCCAATCCTTGTATCTAGTTGGGTCATAAAAATATCTAATGTACTCCACATATTGTCTTTGTATGTCGATCGGGAAAATTATAAGAAAACCCCTTCGACTTATGGGAATTGCATTTATACCCTCCTTCGGCTAAGTTGACAAATGCGCGCCTTCTATGAAGCCCCTTGTCATTCTTTCGGTCCGAGAGTGTTGTCAGCTCAGTCCGACACTTGGGTGCCACCTCAGCTTGGATCCACCTAGGGTTCGGTAAAATTACCAAAATGCCCCTATGACCTAAAAATGGCCTAGCAGCCTCCTAAAATCCTTCAGAAAGAGCCTCAGCGCCTTGGGTGGTCAGGAACCCGGTCCTACTTATGTTCCAGCCCAGAAATTTCAGAAATACCCCTGGGGTGGTAAAATTACCAAAATATCCTCGGGGTCCAGAAAACTTCTCTTTATCTCAAAAATGCCCATGGCTTCAGCATATTTGCGTCTTTATTCCTAAATCTTAGGGTTTTGTTCAGGCCTAGCCCTAACTCTATTAACATGTTGGTGGTAAATGAGTGGTCATGGAGAGTCTCTCGAGTGAGCTTGCCCTCCACATTAGAACCCCTATAGAAGGTTTTGGGATTTCTTTGACAGTTAAACAAAGGTGTTCGGACGTTAGACCGATGTAAATCAACACTGACTCCGGTCAGTGGAGAGAGGTCCAGCACCTGAACCCAAATCGTCTGTTACGATGCGCACCCACGGAATCACCCTCTACTCAGATGGGGGGGGATGTTTCTTTTCAAAAAGAACAAAATCTATATATTTTTTATCTACGATAAAAAGAAGATTAGATTTTTCCGTGTCTCACAGACTGGCACGCCCGGTGGGACCTTTCCTGCCTTTCTTCTTTCTGTCAGAGTCGTTCCCCAAAACCCTCTTAGAGGTTCTGATTTCCTCCTCTTCTTTTACAGGACGGGAAGAGGAGGGTATACGTCTCTCTACTCATCTGAGAGCTACTCGTGCTTGCGCCCTTCTCCGTTCGTGCTACGCACCACCACCACCAACACCACCAGCAGCGATGGCAGCGTCACCTACGGCCCTCAAGTCATTGCCGACCATGCCAGGTTCGGATACCTGGCAACTCCGATCGTCTTCGGTGACTTCCCAACGGTCGTCGGCTCGCCCTTCTTCTTGGGCGTGGTGCCAGTGGCTGAAGTCAGTTCAGCCGCCCCTACAGTACAACCGTCGAGGGTGTTAGGCCCCCAGCCCCAGCAATTGGCCGAGCCCACTCGGTCAAGAAAGCAATCATTGGGGGTGTCAGGCCCTCCATCGCGGTAGCTGGTCGGGTTCACTCGGTCAACAAGTCAACAGTCGGGAGTGTCAGGCCCTCGGCTCCATCAACTGGCCGGGTTCATTCTGCTAGGAAAACTCCTGAGGGCGTCAAGCCCTCCGCTTTAACTGGCCGGATTCGCCCGGTCAACAAGCCTGCCGTCGGGGGTGTCAGGCCCTCAGCTTCAGCAATCGGCCGGGTCCGCTCGGCCAACAAGGCAGCTTCTGAGGGTGCCAGACCCTCTATTGCAGCAGCCGGCCGGCTTCGTCCGGCCAACTTTTCACAGACCAAGGGTGTCATGCCCTCTGTCTCAGCAAATGACCGAGTTTTCTCGGTCAACCAGATTACCATCGGCACCTCCCCTGCTCAACGGGGGCAACGCCGTCGCCGTAACGGCCCCAACTCTAATGCGGCCACCCTCAGAGGTGCTGCCCCTGCTCAACAGGGGCAACGCCGCCGCCGTCAGGATGACGCCATGCCTGTGGCGGGCGCCACCACCGCTGCCCCTGCCCAACGGGGGCAATGCCGTAGCCGCAAGGGTGCAAAGCCCAAAGCGGCTGTCTCTCGCTCCGGCAAGACTGTAATCGTCGGAGATATTCGCATCCGGCTCGATGGAGGCGAGCCGATCCTGCCACGGGATCGTCTTGTCCCGACTATTCCTACCTCCAACCGCTTCGAGCTCCTCCGGTAAGTTCGGGATGACGGAGCGAAGAAGAAGAAGCCTGCCGTACCGGCGGCAACCCAGGGCCCTCTCCAACGGCCCAAGTCACGAGCTGCCCGGTCAAGGACAGGGGGTAACCAAGTGGAGCAGCGCCAGCTCCATCTGAAGAAGATCTGGGTCACCAAGGAGGAGGCCCGGATTATAAGGCGTGCCAGGGCGGAGGAGCCCTTCCACATGTCAGAACTTCAGCGGATGCGGAGTCCGCCGAGCACTGAAGCCTCGGTCTCTCTGGGGTTTACAACCCAGCCCCTACGAGGGCAAAGGCGCCGAAGAGTCGGCAAGAAGGTGCGACCGACCTCCCCGTGGGCCAGTTCCACGCACACGGAGGAGGATCGTTCCCCTCAGGCTTCTAAATCCCGAGTCTCTGTCTTTGACAGACTTGGGAGGCCGCCCAAGCCGGAACGACAACCACCTAGGAAGAAACGGGTGGTCCAGGTGACCGATGACACCGTCAAAGTGTTCACCTGTTACGCCACCTCCGGCGACAAACAGCCCGAGAACACCTCGGGAGACCTTGACCAACCTATCCAATATTTGAGGAGGTCAAGGCCGGTCTCCCGGATTCTAGCACATGCACAGTAGGCGCAGGCTGCCGGTACATCTCAACCCGAGCCGGCACGGCAAGAAGAGCGCCAGGAAGACGTCCACAGTGTTGATGGGGACAGTCACTCCCGACACGAAGAAGAGCTGGGGGAAGAGCCACGGGCCCCCGCATTGGAAGAGCTTCGACGGGAGAACCAAGAGCTCAAGAACCTGCTACAGTCGCTCTTGCGCGAAAAGGAGGTTCCTGCCCCGCCTCAGGCGGCACCGGCTGGAGCGGATCAACAGCCTTCTCCCATTCCAGCAGCAGCCAACGCTTCCGCCTCTGCTGCAAGACTCCCACTGGCGGTGGACTTTGAAGTTCCGCCGCATGAAGCCAATGCGCGGTCATCTGCTACTCCTGCCGCAGAAAGCCTCATGACGCAGAAGCAAATGATTGAACGCATTGTAGAGGTGAAGTTTGCTCAACATGGGGAGGGAGTGGCCACCGTTGATTTGTACAGTGTGCCTTATCTTCTCCACCATCAATTCAAGAAGCTTCCGCCGGATTGCCCGAAGGCCCCGAAGCTCCAGAAGTTCAACGGGCAGGGCTCTCCGTATGAACACCTGGCCTATTACATGACGGCCATGGGTGAATTAGCCCTGGAAGAGGCATATTTGCTGCGGTATTTCGCCACGTCCTTGACTGGCACCGCCTTCCAGTGGTATTCAAGGTTAAAGCCCAACTCAGTATCTGATTGGGCTGATATGTAGAAGAAGTTTGTCGACCGCTTCCAAATGGTCGAACGCAAAGTCTCCCTAGCAGAGCTTTGTTCCCTTCGACAGAAGAAGGGTGAAACAACATTGGACTTCATCAAGCGATGGAGGGACGTCAGCATGCGCTGTGTTAACCCTCCGACGCCTGAGGACGCGATCACCATCTGCCGCAGGGGTCTCTCGGCAGAAGTCAGTGAAAAGCTTCTGGGCTCAAACATCAGAAGCTTCGACCAGCTCAACACGGTGGTGGCGGAGATTGAGATGTTCTCCGCTGATCACCCTGTCCAAGCCTCTGCAAAAGGCAAGTCCTCCAAAGATCGTCTGGCTAGCGGTAAGGAGGTGAATGCCGTGGACTTCTCCCCGACGAATGGAGATGAAGGGGGAGGAAAGTCCAAAGGAAAGGGCAAGAAGTCTGATGACAAGACAAATGCGCCTCTTCTAGCGGAGCGCATGAAGACGCCATATTCCTTCAGAAAGGAGCATACCAAGATGCTCTTTGATCTATGTATGAAGGAGCAGCTTGTCACTCTGCCAGATCCGCGGAAGCCCTCAGAGGTGGACAAGACAGAGGATCCTACTTATTGTGTGTATCACCGAAGGTTGGGTCACACCATCGGCGACTGCTATATTTTCAAGAACATAGCGGAAGAGCTCATTCAAAAGGGCTTGATAAACATGCTGGGTCATGCAGTTGACCCACCCCAGCCTCACGCCTGGAGCCGATCGAACCGATCGGCTAATGTGGTGCACATGGTGGCGATGACTTCGAGCTCCAATGCTTCTGAGGCCGGGCCTTCTAACCAACAGCCCAACCATGGCCCTAGGGCCCCTCCATCATTTACAGAATGTCTGGCGTTACGAAGGGTTATCCGGAAGGTCCAGTGGGAGATCCGCCAATTGCAACAGGAGCAGCGGCGTCTGCTACAGTTCCTACAGAGCATTGATCAACGGTTAGCCACTTTCCCTTTTGGCCCATTCGCCGAGGGGTTGGCTCCGGCACATGTGCGGGAAGCAGGTGTATTACCTAATGGCCGGGCTCCGCTCAGACGCTGACTCTCCGAGGAATCCTCAGATTCATCCGAAGACGAGGACTCAACCTGAAGGCGAGGTGCACACACCCGCAGACGGACAGCCTGAGGAGTTATACTTCTTCCCAGTCGAGAAGACTCTCGACTTGTTCTATACATGCCAACGCGCTGGACTGGTCACCCCGTCACCCATGGAGCAGACGCTAGGCGCTGTCTTTCATGAGGGCTATTGCCCATATCATGAGGTGGTTGGCTACATCATCTACAACTGCCGACCATTCAAGGATCTCGCCGAGGATCTGATTAGGCGAGGGAAGATCGACATGGGACAATCCTGGGTCAACCCGCCGCAGCCGCATGCACGGAGGACTCTCCACTTCTCCGTCAATGTCATTCATGCTGCAGCAACCTTCCAGTTCCCCGAGCTGCAGGAAGGAGGAGTCAGTTCCCAGGGAGCCAGTTCCCAGCCTCCCAAATCCACACTATGGTATCCGGGGTGGCGACCCTCTCATCAGTGTTCTTTTCCTAAGGAAGACACAGAGAAGATTTTTGACAAACTTCTGGAGGATGGCTGGGTGCTGACACATGACCCGCCGTCTTATTACAATGAGACGGCCAAGAGTCACCCCCGCTATTGCAAGTATCATGCAAGGGTGTCTCACCCTACTCGGCAGTGCCCAGAGGTTCAGGACTTCATTGAAGCCCTCATCCAGAGAGGGGTTGTCGATACTCAGGGGAACTCCATGACAATGTTGCGCCTTGCAGAGGCCGCCAGGGAGACTCTCCAGTAGGTTCGGCGAGAAACTGAGGCTTTCTCCCGATTAGCCCGACCAAGTGAGCCTACGAAAAATGATGAATTCCCATCACTCACTAAAGGCAAGGCCACTTATAAAGGGCCTAAGGTCCAGAACCCAGGAGGCCAAGCCGCGGGAGATAGTCCCAAGGTCCGTCCCAGGTCGAGTCAGCCTGGCATCGTCATGAGAGAGAACTTTCGGCCAGACAACAAAGGCAAAGCCAAGGCGTCAGAGCCTTCAGCCAAAACTCCTGCCAAGTCAGCAAGGCCATTAGTCGTGGAGAGGACTCAACCTCTTGAGCCCGCGAAGACCCCAGTTAAGGCCTCTGTCAGCCCAGCGAGGCCGCCAATTGTAGAAAGGCCTCAGCAGCTCAAGCAAGCCAACCCACCAGCCCAAGCAAAGTCGGTGGAACTACAAAGCCCCCAGAGGCTCCACTGTGGATTGGCAGAGTTCCAGGAGTTGCCTCCTGAAATAATTGCTCAGGCAATCAATGCCACCTTCCAGCCTCAGCCGGAGGAGGCCAATTGGACCAAGGTTGTCCCCAGAAAAAGCCGCGGCAGTAAGGCCCCTAAGGAGCCAGCCCGGAGCAAAAAGCAAAATTCTGGGGGCAAGCAAGTCCCACCTCCAAAGCAAACTCCTCTCTCTTCTTAAGAGGCGGCACGCCAAAAGAAGCAAGAGAAGAACCGCAGGAAGAATTTGAAGAGGAGGTTGAAGAAGCAAGCTGAGTAAGTAGTTGCTATGGAGACCCGTAAGGAGCCAACTCCTCTACAAAGACTTCAAAAGCTCATAGATGAGTTGGAGGACTACACTCCCCCTCGTCCCACCAGAGTTGTCACTCTGGACGAATATATTCCCTGGGACAAGTTTGGGCGCAAAGCCCGTCTTCTGCAATGGCTTCGGGAAATGGCCCACCGTCTTGAAGAGGGTGAAGACTTTCCAATCCCAGAGGAGCTCTCCTTATTCTACAAAGATGAGGAGCTCAGTGTCGAGATGCTCGAGGAAATGCTGCAAGAGCTCTCCTGCAACATGGTGGCGATTCCGCCACCCGACAATATTTATTCTCCCGCAGCTGATAGCACTGGAGGCAAAGCTCCTATAGCAACATATCAGCGTCGCTCGGCAAGAAATGGCCGAGGACGTGGCCGAGATCGTGGCCGAGGACGTGGACGTGAAGGTCCCCTGGCCCTCGACCGGGTCATAATATTCAGAGGAGAGAAGCCGGGTCCTGTCCCAGAAACTCAAGTTCGGGGAATCCCTTTCATCCTCAGCCCCTTAGAGGGTCCAGGCCCCACCTCAACGGCTAAGCCGGGTGGCGTTCCTTTTACCATCACCTCCTCTGATGAAGAAGAGGAGCCAGCCAAGTCGCCAGTGCGCGAGGAGGTGTTAGAGCAGGCTGGCCCATCCAACAGGGTCGAGCCCGCGAGCCCGACCGGTCCTTCTAATGAAGGCCAGCATGATGAGCCTTTGCCACCTTCGGAGGAGTCTTTGGCCCCGCTGTTCCAAGAAGATGCGGAAGGCCAGAATGCGGAGGAACGCCCTTCTAAGCGAGAGAAGCCTCGCCAGGCGCCGAAGACTCTGGCGGAGATCATCCCGCCATTTGACAAGACCCGTGCCAGGGCTGACCGCAAAATCATTCATCACATGAAGCGGTTTCCTACAAATGTCACCATTTGGGAGGCCATCGCCTGGAGCAAGGATCTTCGGGAGGCTCTTGTCAAGATACTTCAAGATCTGGAGGCCTATGAAGCTCATGTTGCAGAGTTGCAGGCTCAGGCGTATGAGGCACTCACAGCCAACATTTCCTTCACGGATAAAGACATGTTGCTATC
The DNA here is from genome assembly GCA_022559845.1 of Amorphophallus konjac. Classification (NCBI taxonomy): domain Eukaryota; kingdom Viridiplantae; phylum Streptophyta; class Magnoliopsida; order Alismatales; family Araceae; genus Amorphophallus; species Amorphophallus konjac. The sequence goes on from CM040124.1 coordinate 11,947,022, forward strand.
CTCTCCGTGCCACAATCGCCCCTTATATATGAGGGGGACGATCAATGGGCATGACGTGAGTCGCATCCTGGTTGACGCCGGAGCAGCCGTCAACATCATGCCTTTGAAGACTTTCAAGTCTCTATACTTGGCCCCTTATTTACAAAAGGTGACCGCGGTCAAGATCTCGGGATTCAATCTGGGTTCCGAGGAGGCGCTTGGTCGGGTTGAGGTCAAACTGGCTTTGGGCGATTTTGTGACCCGAGCGACATTCTATATTATCAACTCCGACACATCATACAAGGTGCTGCTTGGAAGGCCATGGCTACATGAAAACTGGGTTGTTCCCTCAACTCTGCACCAGTGCATTAAATATGCCAAGGAAGGGGAGCAACATACGGTCTTCGCAGATCAGGCCCCGTTCCACCCCAATGAGTGCCATCTGGCCGATGCTTCGCTGTATTTGGGAAGCCCACTTTAGCAATTCCCGAGCCTATAAAAGACAAAGGGAAGCAAAAGGTGGACCATGAAGTCGAGGAAGGGCAGCTCTTCACTGTTAACCAAGACATGGTAAAGCTGCACAGGCTGAGCCTCAGTGCCGCCTCCAAGCCAATTCAACCGGAGAGGCGAAGTGTTGACTTCGAAGCCAACCTTATCAGTCGGGTCATTGATGGGAGTATCTCCCTACCACCCAAGTGTCTCCAACTCTCGTCCCAACGGGAAGAGTATGAGGTGGAGCAGTTGAAGACCTTCACAGTCTCCTATCAACGGAGAAGGAGACGTAACAAGGGCAAGGGGGACAAGCCGATCATCTTTTACAAAGGTGATTTAGTCCCACCGTGCCCTCCTGAAGATGACTTCGGCTGGGATACTCCCGCCGATGTGGTGCCAGAGCCAGTCCAGGAGATGGATGACATGCCGAAATACATCAAGGAAATGTGTAAAAAGCAGCACATCCCGCAAACTCTGGACCCCGCACGAGCGGCATATTTCTATCAACTGTGGAACCCTCCGCAGGTTCGTGGGCAACCTCCTTTCTCCCGCAAGGATACGCGAGGACTCGGCTATGACCAGGAGACGGACTTCGAGGTCCATTTTGCAGTCAATGCCATAAGACTGCTACCTCCCCATCATGTGCAAGCTGAAGTTGAGCCCAAGATTGATGACTCTGTAAGGGAGTCCGGTGAGGCTCCAGGCCACACCATCACCTTCATCGGAAGTCAATAATAATAACCCCTCAGAGGGAAGGGCAGCCCAATCTGCTAACCATCGGCAAGATGAAGCAAGTCCTTCGACTTCAAGCCACGAGCAAGAGCGCTTCGAAGAATTTGAAGTCTACCAGACAAACACTGATGATGAGGGAGACTTTGTCGACCTCCAACCAGCTCCACCGGAGCTTGAAGACGGTGGCCAAGCAACTGTGGATGAATTGATTGAGATCAATCTCGGAAGCAAAGATGACCATCGTCCCACCTTCTTAAGTGCTCTCCTCAGCGAGGAAGAAAGGCAGTCGTATCGGCAGCTTTTAGAAGAGTTCAGGGATTGTTTCGCCTGGACTTATAAAGAAATACCCGGGCTCGACCCTTCTGTGGCTGAACATGAGCTGGTAATACTTTCAACAGTCAAGCTAGTCAAGCAAGCTCAAAGGCGTATGCGCCACGAGCTGGAGCTGAAGGTCAATGCTGAGGTTGACAAAATGCTCAACGTGGACTTCATAGAGCCTTGCATGTACCCTGTGTGGCTCGTCAACATCGTCCCTGTCAAGAAGAAGAATGGCCAAGTCCGAGTCTGCATCGACTTCAGGGATTTGAACAAAGCATGCCCGAAGGACGACTTCCCTGTCCCAATTACTGAGACAATGGTTGATATGACCATGGTCACGAAGCCCTGTCTTTCATGGACGGATCGTCGGGCTATAACCAGATCTGCATGGCCATCAAAGACAAAGACCACACGACCTTTCGATCTCCTAAGGGAATCTTCAACTACAAAAGGATGCTGTTCGGTTTGAAGAATGCCGGCGCAACCTATCAAAGGGCAATGACCAAGATCTTCGACGAGATGCTACATGACCTTGTCGAATTCTACGTCGATGATTTGGTCGTCAAGACCAAGAAGCGGGAGGATCACTTAGCTGACTTGCGTCGAGTCTTTGAAAGGCTTCGACAATTTCAACTCAAGATGAACCCGATGAAGTGCACCTTCGGCGTCTCCAGCGGCAAGTTCCTTGGCTTCATCGTCAGGTACCGAGGCATAGAAATCGACCCTGACAAAATCAAGGCCATAAGAGGACTACCTCCGCTCAAGAACCTGACAGAGCTCAGATCTCTTCAAGGAAGACTCGCCTATATTAGGCGATTTATTTCTAATCTCTCAGGAAGATGCTTGCCTTTCGGTAAACTGATGAAGAAAGGAGCACCATTGATATGGGACGAAGACTGTCAGAAGGCCTTCGAGCAAATCAAGGAGTATCTGTTGACTCCTCCTGTCTTATGGGCACCTGTCAGAGGGAAGCCCCTTATCTTATATATCGCTGCCATGGATGCCTCTTTGGGGGCTCTCCTAGCCCAAATCAATGAAGAGGGCAAGAGCAGTCGCTGTACTACCTCAGCCGAAAGCTGATTGGGCCGGAGCATCGGTACGCGTCCATGGAAAAGGTGTGCCTGGCTCTGGTGTTTGCTGTCAAGAAGCTAAGACACTACCTTCTAGCTCACCGGGTGGAGCTCATCTCAAAATGTGATCCGCTCAAATTTCTGCTTAGCCAGCCTGTCCTCTCTGGTAGGCTCGGTAAATGGGCACTTATCCTCATGGAGTTTGACATCACCTTCGTCCCACGCAGGGCGATCAAGGGGCAAGGAATGGCGGAGTTCTTAGCAGCGCACCCTGTGTCGGAAGATTCGCCGCTCAACTTCGAGCTACCCGATGAAGAGGTGCTGGTACCTTCTCAAGAAATCGGGGAGCATTCTGAAAAAGTCCCACCACAGATGGAGCCGGTGTCCTCACCCTTGACCTCCCACACTGGGAGTTATATTTTGATGGTGCCTCTCGGACAATCAAAAGGGCTGGCGGCCTCATAGACTATGTCTCGGGCGCGGGGGTGGTCTTTGTATCTCCGCAAGGCGGGATTCTCCACAACTCTTGCGCTCTTATGAAGTCGCTGACCAATAATGAGGCCGAATATGAAGCATTAATTATTGGGCTTCAACTGGCACTGGAGATGGATATCAAGTGCAACAAAGTGTACGGGGATTCTCAGCTCGTCATCCGGTAAGTCCTGGCCGTCTATGACGTCCGGAAAAAGGAGCTCGTCCCCTATCATGCAGTTGTCATGAGGCTCAAAGAAAAATTCTACCTATTCGAAATAGGCCATGTCCCCAGAGGCAGCAACTCCCAAGCTGACGCGTTGGCAAAGTTGGCAGCAGCCTTAAAACTCCCGCCTGAGGGAGAATTAAATATTACTGTCAGACACCGAAGGCTCATGCCAAGTGTGATCGACGAAGAATCCGGCCTCACTATTTACGAGGTCGACAACATTCAAGAGGAGAATGCTCCCGAAGAAGAAGATTGGCGTGAGCCAATTATAAAGATAAAGAACGGCTGGCTTCCCCCCGATCGGGCTCAGAGGGTGCAACTGCTACACAGGGCAACATCCTACCAGTTGATTGACGGCCTGCTTTTCAGACTCGTCCATGAAAAGGACCGATCGGTCCTCTTACGGTGCCTTTCACTCAAGGAAGCAAAGACCGTGATGCACGAAGTCCACTCCGGGTTATGCGGCGCGCATCAAGCTGGAGCCAAAATGAAGAACAACATCAAGCTAAAGGGATTCTATTGGCCCACCATGTACGAAGATTGCAACCGATATGCTCGTACGTGTCACCAATGCCAAGCATTTGGCCAGTCCCTCGGCGGCCACCTAACCCGCTCCATCCAACAGCACCTACTTGGCCATTCGCGGAATGGGGTATGGACATTGTGGGACTATTCCCACCATCGTCCCAAGGGCACAAGTTCATACTTGCCGCCACTGATTACTTCTCCAGATGGGCGGAAGCCGTCCCGTTACGGGAAGTTACAGGGGAGATAGTTGCCCGTTTTGTGAGGCACTATATCATATATAGATTCGGCACCCCTAGTCGGATTATATCCGATAATGGCACGCCATTCAGGAACAAGACTGTTTATGCTTTGGCGGTCAAATTCCATATTGACTAGAGGACGTCGTCAGTCTACAACTCCCAAGCCAACGGGTTGGCCGAGGCCTTCAACAAAACCCTCTTTAAGCTGCTGTCCAAGATAGTAGGTGACCGCAAGCGGGATTGGGGCGAGAAGGTCCATGAAGCCCTATGGGCCTACCGGACCATTTACAAAACCTCCACGGGTTGCTCCCCATTCTCTTTAGTCTATGGAGCCGAAGCGGTGGTCCTTGCGGAGATCGAGCTAGCGTCTTACCGCGTTGCTGTGCACGCCGGATTGCCCGGCCAAGACCAGTCCGAGATAGAAAGGAGGCTTGAAGAGTTGTCCAACCTTGAAGGTGAAAGACTTAAAGCCTACAAGCACTTACAGGTGTACCAAGCCCGCATGACACGTGCCTATGATAAGCTGGTCAAGCAACAAGCGTTTAAGAAAGGCGACCTCGTGATGATTAAAGAAAAGGAGGTTCTCGCGGGAAGATCTAGCGACAAACTCCAGCCTAATTGGCGTGGGCCTTACGTCATCCAGAAGGTCTACGAAGGAGGGGCCTATACGGTCCTTTGACCACAAGGGGGACAATCTCTTCCCTCCTCTCAACGGCAAGCATATGAAGCTCTACCATGCGCCACCGCAAGAGTTTCTACAGCAGTCCTCATAGGACAGTACCTCTCCTCATTAAAGGTTCAAAAAAAAGGGGTTAAAAATACTGATACCCCGACGGACTCAGTTAGCCTTCAACGGTTGGCTGAGGGCAAAAAGGCCATAGACTCGGTCGAGGTGAAAACCCGAAAGGGCTCCTCTGGCAAAAATGGGCAACCCCTCGGTGTGAAAACCCGAAAGGGCGCATCGGAAAAAGCTAAAGGGGGCCAGCCTCGGCGAAAACCCGAAAGGGCGGTGAGGTTGGTAATGTGAAAAAAAAAGAAAAAAAAATTCTCTCTGCTTATATTAAAGGTGGCTCTAAGTCAATGACTCCACTCTCTTTTGGCCAAAACATCATATTTATACTATGGCTATGCCTTATATGTCATCACAGACACCTAGTCTCACCGACATTCTAACCCAAGGAAGGCAGTATCGGTTTCGGTACCGGTTTCGGCCGGTTCCGAAACCGATTACCGGTTTCGGTATCGGTATCGGTTTCGGCAGAAACCGGTTGAAACCCTTTAAAAAATTTTAAAAAAATATGATCATGTCTGGTTTCGGCTGAAACCGTCCAGTTTCGGCCGAAACATTTAACGGTTTCGTCCGAAACCATTAAAAAAATATTTTTTTAATAGTATCGGACCTGCTACAGTATATAGGTGCGGTCTCCCTAGGGTTTGGATCCCATGTCTGTCTGGGATATTCAATCCGCCCCTCTAGTCCCGTCGGGTTTGGCCTCTGCATGTCTCTTGCGGGTTGCCAACCCATCTCGCCTATCGGCTCTCAGGTTTGACTTTCGTGTCCCACTAGGGCTGTCAAATCCACCTTTTTTTATCCCATCGGGATTGGCCTCAGCACGCTCTCTCGGGCTGCCAACCCACTATGCCTTTCGGCTTCGTTTTATCTCCTTGGATTCGGCCTCAGCATGCTCTCTCGGGCTGCCAACTCATTATGCCTATCGGCTCCTTTTTATCCTCTGGGGTTTGGCCTCAGTATGTTCCTCTCGGGCGCTAACCCATTCTTCGCCTATCGGCACTCCGGTTTGATTCTCACGTCCCACTAGGACTGTCAAACCTGTTTTCGTCCCACTGGGTTTGGCCTCAGTACGCTCTCTCGGACTGCCATCCCATCTCGCCTTTTGGCACATCTTGTCCCACCGTGACCGGCCTCAGTATGCCCTATCGGGCTGCCAACCTATTTTGCCTATCGACTTTCGGTTTTGACTCTCACATCTCGTCGAGACTGCCAAAACCTATCTTTGTCACACCAGGCTTGGCCTCAGTATGCTCTCTCGGGCTGCCAACCCACTACACCTTTTGGTCTCACCGGGTTCCGCCTCAGTATGCTCTCTCGGGCTGCCAACCCACTATGCCTTTTGGCTCCTTTCTATCCCATCGGGTTCGGTCTCAGTATGCTCTCCCGGGCTGCCAACCCATCTCGCCTATCGGCTTTCGAGTTTGACTCTTTCGTCCCACTAGGGCTGTCAAACTTATCTTTGTCCCATCAGGAATGGCCTCAGTATGCCCTCTCGGGCTGCCAACCCATCTCGCCTATCGGCTTTCGGGTTTGACTCTCACGTCCCACTAGAGCTGTCAAATCCACCCTTTTTCTTCTGGGTCTGGTCTCTGCATGCTCCTTTCGGGCTGTCAACCCATCTCGCCTCTTCGCTTTCAGACTTGACTCATATATCCCGCCGAGATTACCAAGTCTATTCCTTTGTCCCCACGGGCTTGGCCTCTACATGCCTCCTCAAGCTGCCAACCCTATTTGCTTATTGGCTCACGGATTTGATTCATATGTCCCACCCGGGCTGTCAAATCCCCTCCTTTCATCCTTTCGGGTCTGGTCTATGCATGCCCCTTTCGGGATGCCAACCCATCTTTCCTATCGGCCTCCAGGTTTAACTCGTATGTCCCTTTCGGGCTATTAAACCTACTCCTTTGCTGTCCTAACCGGGCTTGGCACATGCACACCCCTTTTGGGTTGCCAACCCGTTCAATCTTTGGCTTTTGGATTTGGCTAATTGCGTCTCAGTAGGGCAGTCGAATCCATCCATTTGTCCCACCTCTACGGCACACACGTCCCTACAGGAGTGCCACTTTCTCCTTGCCTTTTGGCATTATAGGACCACAAAAAAAATGGGGTTAAAAATATTGAGGCCCCAGCGGACTTGGTTGCTTCTGTTAGGGGAGCAATCAAGGGCAAAAAGGCTTTAACCCGGCTAAAGTGAAAACCCGAAAGGGCGCCTTAGGCAAAAATGGGTACCCCTCAGTGTGAAAACTCGTAAGGGCACACTGGAAAAAGTTAAAGGGGACCAGTCCTGGCGAAAACCCGAAAGGGCGGTAGGGCTGGTAAAGTGAAAAAGAAAAGAAAAGAAAAGAAAAGGCTTATCAAGCATCAGACTCGCTCCTCCTCAGCTCAGCAAGGCGAGTCTCACTCTGAAGAGTTTCCTCCTGGAGCCCCTCAAGCCTACGACGAAGGGTCTACATCGGCACGCGCAAGACTGCGCTCCTCGGTCTCTTGGACCTCTCGCAAAAGCTCCTGGAGCCCCTCAAGCCTACGGCGAAGAGTCTACATCGGCACGCGCAAGACTGCGCTCCTCGGTCTCTTGGACCTCTCGCAAAAGCTCCTGGAGCTCCCTCAAGCCTATGGCAGAATCTACATCGGCGCACGCAAGACTGCGCTCCTCCTTGGTCCCCCGGACCTCTCACAAAAACTCTTCCACTCTGTGGGAGGCCACCTGCTCGCGCTCATAGGCGGCCTCGACCAGGGCGCCCACCTCAGCCTGGGCCGCCCGAAGTCTGCAAAGCTGCCGCTCCTCCGGCTGAATCATCAGCTGAGTCCTCCGCCTCCGCTCCTAAATAGCGTGAAGGCGGGCGAACTCCTCCCATAAAAACGCAAGCTCAGTCATCCAGGCGTCCCAAGGGAGACCAAATGCATGCATCTGGCAATGCTACACCAAGTTGAGGACCATTCAGCCACTCCATCCCAAGGGCCAAGAAACTCTGAAGCAGCTTTGAAGCCTCACTAGTTGAAGCTAAAACAAAGAAAGGAGTTGCCTCAGCCCGTGTACGGCCGTCATCAACCCAGACCAACACGCCCTAAGGGCTGGTCTACATCAACTATGGCTATCACAAGTCAACGATTAGCCAGCTTTAACATTCGGCGACATACCTTAGCGATCAGCCGACACTTCGACATGTTCGGCTACACACCTTAGTGATCAGCCGACATATCTTCAGTGATACCTCAGCGGTCAGCCGACACAACGACTTTTGGCCAACGCACCCCCAAGGGTCGGCCAATGTCAGTTTCCAGCTATCACAGCTCAACAGTCAATCAACGACAACTTAGACGGATGTGTCTCTCCGAGACAGACCTACAGCAACTTCGGGCCAACAAGTCTCTCAGAAGCAGGCCTACATCAACTCCGGGCCAACAAGCCTCGTCGAGGCTGGTCCGCATCAACTCTAGGCCAACAAGCCTCACCGAGGCAGGCCTACATCAATTCCGGGCCAACAAGCCTCGCCGAGGCAGGTCCTCAGCAACTTTCGGCCAACAAGCCTCACCGAGGCAGGTCTACAACAACTTCGGGCCAACAAGCCTCGCCGAGGCAGGTCTACATCGACTACAGGCCAACAAGCCTCTCCGAGGCAGGCCTACATCGACTTTGGATCAATATGCCCTAAGGGCCGGTCCATGTCAACTTCAGCTAGTGCACCCCCCCCAAAGATTGGCCAGCATCCAACTTCAGGCCAATATGTCCTAGGGGACGGTGTACATTAGCTTTGGCCAGTATACCCTAAGGGATGGTCAACATCAACTTCAGGTCAAAGTGCCTTAATGTCACTTCTAGACTGGTGGGTCTCACTGAGACAAGCCTGCATCAACTCTCAGCTTTCTGGAAAGCAACGAAGCAGTGAGGTGCAGTCCTACAATAGTCTCCCCATGTCATGAAGACTCAGGAGATGTCCAAAATATTACAAAGGGCACGGACCGTCCGCCTCTACCTCCGGCCTCGACGAACGTTCCGTGGGGGCATTTGTTGCACCAGTAATTTTCTTGAAATACTTTGAGGATTTCATTCCGAAACAACCGACGAAAAAAGATACGTGTAGTGCTGATGTCGTCGGACCGCGAGTACCTCCGTGATTTAGGGTATATCAACCCGATCATATTATCACAAGTGGCATCGCGGCAATGGAAGTTAAGAGGAAGACATGCATGCATTCCTGTCAAAGCGGCCGAGCAAGTGTATCACACGACACGGATGGGTGCGAAGATTCCTCCCCACGCAGCGCCACCACGGCTTCTTCTCAACTCAGGTTGACAGAAATGGAGTAAAACAGCGCGAAGAGGGGCCAAAACGCATGCCCGAGGGTCAAACGACCCCTCTCGGACGCGAGAGGGGGCCGCTGCCACCCCGCCGGGGTCGGCGGGGGTCGCGCGACCCCGCCAGCCACCTCCAGGGGCCGCGCGACCCCGCCAGGGACCTCCGGGGCCACGCGACCCCCCCCCATTCTCTCCCGTGTTTAAAAAAAAGGGGGGGAAGGGGCATCGGGGTCAAAAAATCATTTTGCCACCCTCAGCGGGGTCATTTAACCCCTTTTGGCATCCAGAGGGGTCAAAATGGTTTTTTGCCACCCCACCTTGACAGAATCGGGGCAAATTTGTTCATTTGACCCCTCTGGGCCCTCCCGCCTTCTATAAATAGACCCCAAGGGTCCAAGTGGAGAACAACGACAACAACATCTACAACCTACGCACGAGAAGAGCACCGCCAGCGCAAAGTTTTGTTCTGTTTGTCTTGGCCTGTGAGGGGTAAGTCCCCGGGTCTTGTACTTATGCTCCTATGGGGTATCTTTTGTAATTACGTCCCTCAGTGGGCCATGTTGGTAATTATGCCCCTCAGCGGGCCATGTTTGTAAGTCTTTACGTCCCGGGACGATTCAATCATGTAATTCTGCCCTTATAATGGCGAAATTACAAAAATGTCCTCCCCGGACCGTAAAAGACCAAAGTCCTGTAATTTGCAGTTATACCCTGCAATCTTTTGTAATTGGGACTACGTCCCTACTTCTTGCGTTGGTGCGGATCTTTGTACAGTCGACAACCCTCCGCCAATCCTTGTATCCAGTTGGGTCATAAAAATTTCTAATGTACTCCACATATTGTCTTTGTACGTCGATCGGGAAAATTATAAGAAAACCCCTCGACTTGTGAAAATTGTGTATATGCCCCTCCTTTGGCGATCTTAACACAAATGAGTCTTCTATGAAGTTCTTTACTACTCTTTTGGCCCAAGTGTTGTCAGCTCAGTCCGACACCTGTGTGCCACCCTAACCCTAGGTCTATGTAGGGTGGTAAAATTATCAAAATGCCTCTGCGACCTAAAAATGGCCTAGCAGCCTCCTAAAATCTTTCAGAAAGAGTCTCAGCGCCTTGGGTGGTCAGGAACCCGGTCCTACTTATGTTCCAGCCCAGAAATTTCAGAAATACCCCTGGGGTGGTAAAATTACCAAAATACCCTCGGGGTCCAGAAAACTTCTCTCTACTTCAAAAATGCCTATGGCTTCCGCATATTTGCGTCTTTATTCCAAAATCTTAGGGTTTTGTTCAGGCCTAGCCCTAACTCTATTAACATGTTGGTGGTAAATGAGTGGTCATGGAGAGTCTCTCGAGTGAGCCTGCCCTCCACATTAGAACCCCTATAGAAGGTTTTGGGATTTCTTTGACAGTTAAACAAAGGTGTTCGGGCGTTAGACCGATGTAAATCAACACTGACTCCGGTCAGTGGGGAGAGGTCCAGCACCCGAACCCAAATCGTCTGTTACGATGCGCACCCACGGAATCACCCTCTACTCAGATGGGGGGGGGATGTTTCTTTTCAAAAAGAACAAAATCTATATATTTTTTATCTACGATAAAAAGAAGATTAGATTTTTCCGTGTCTCACAAGCACCCATGTGCATCCCAATGTGGTTTCTACTTCTTTATTTCAGCTTTCATTTCAAGAACTAATTCATCGAGATATTTTCTTAAGATTTCCTTAGGGGTGGGTGGAAGTACTCCACAATCAAGTTGTTGAACTTTAATTATCATATTCTTGAAATGTATCCTCTCCAACATTGGCTGGAATATGATTAAAAATAATTTTTAATACCATTTATCCTTGGGACCCTCTCAATGTTCCTTTACTCAACATTGATTGTATTCTTTGTTGCTTGGCATCATCAGATTTGTATTTTCTATACTCTGTCTGTGGTTCAACAATCCTTATACTCGAACTACGACGCATAAAATCAGCTATGCCTCGTTTGGATTTCTTACCAATTCCACTAGTACTAGCTCCAGTCTTTTGAATGTGAGCCTCCCTAAGTTCCATCTCATCTTCTCGCCATTTACATTCCGCTGAAGACTTTGCAATTTCTCTCTACCTTCGAGCTTCTGGCACTTCTTCACAATCATCAGACTTGCTATCATCATCATCTCTTCCCATGTGACGCAACTCTTCTATAACCAATTGTCTATTTGCCTTAAGCTTCCTAGCTTCCTTGCCCTTCTTTTGTTTGGATTCTGTTAATTCTTTTTGGACTTAAGGTGGACAACTCTTGGTTACATCTTGTCCTTTTTCTCCAATCAAATGATTTTTTAATCGTGTAACACACCTATCTTCATTACCTTCCCATAAAAATTACATTGCAACCCCTTTTCTATGGCCTTCCCACATTGCCAACCTATACCTTGAGAAGAAGTGAAACATAAATAATAAAGAAGAATTAAATAAAAAAATTCAAACAACACAATCTCTCAATCATATCATATTAACAAATAGTGCAACGGATCTAAAATTATACCTTCTGAAATTCAAACAATTCTTCTTCAAGAATTCGCTAGTTTCACATGACTGCCACCTTGATCAGTGACTTTGACGAATTAAACTAAGACAATTGACACAAAATATTAACATGAAAAATAAACTAAGACAACCCTCGGACGAGAGAGAGAGAGAGAGAGAGAGAGAGAGAGAGAGCAGGGGGCGGGGGACAAAGAGACTGAGAGATAGGAGACTATTAGACAGAGAGAGAGAGAGCAGGGGTGGGGGAGAGGGGGCAAGGGTGAGAGGGAGTAGGGGGCAGGGGAGAGAGGGGGTGGGGGAAAGAGGGAGATTTAGAGACAGAGAGAGGGGCAGGGCAAGAGAGAGACTGATAGAGAGAGTTGGCTCTCGGCTCTCTCTCAGATAGAGAGACATAGAGAGGTGAGACGGGGGAGAGAGATAGAGAGAGCTGCTCTCTCACTGTCCAATTTTGTCTCAGAGAGAGAGAGAGAGAGAGAGAGAGAGAGAGAGAGAGAGAGAGAGATGGAAGGGGCCGAGGAGAGAGAGAGATGGAAGAGAGAAAGTAGGGTAGAGAGAGAGAGTAAGAGGTTACCACACGGCTGGCAGCGAAGAGGAGGTCGCGGACGAGCTCGGAGTTCCTAGACGACGGTCAACAGTGAGCACGGCTGCGACGGCGAACACGGCGGACGCCCTTCACAATGGCAGCGATGGCCGACGGCGAACACTGCTCAACGACGGCGATCCCGTCGAGCCCCAACGCAAACCCTAGGAGAGGCCGGGGAGGACGGGGGCATCAGGGGTTGGGGTCAAAGGGTTTGGGATCGGGTAGGGTGGGGGGAGGGGCGACGGGGTCACAGGGGTTTTGTGTAAAGGGGATCCGGAAGTCCGGATCCTCATCGGGTTTCGATCGGGAGTCGGGACCCACCCGCCTTCTCGCCTATAAGTCCGACCCGCCATTTGAAAGCCGAGACCGCCCAATTTTGAGGATTTCGTTTCTCGGAAAGCCACCCGAAACTGTGATCTCGCTGAGATTGCATTCCATGCTTCCAAAGAGTTTTTCAGCATGCAGTAGTTTTCACCCAAAAGAACGCAAAGGTATGACACATGAGATGGACAAAAGCTTTGATATGAGCATAAAAGCCACACAATCTATTGGAATGCACCTTTTCTGGGTGTAGCCCCTGTTCTGCAGCAGTACATATGGATAAAGCCACAACGATGAATATAGATAAAACCACAAACTCTCATGTAACACACTCTTTTTTGGATATACCCATGTTTGGGAGGCCTATATGAATGTACAAGTATACATCCCATTGAATATGCCCTCAACTCACCTCTTTTTGCTTTGTTGGTTGGGGGGGGGGGTAGATTGCCCCACACCGCCTTGGTGTGGACTTTTGTAAACAAAGATGGCAGTATCGGTTTCAGCCAGGACCGAAACCGAAACGTATTTGTTTCGGTTTCGGCCGAAACCTGTTCAAAACATTCAAAACGGCAAAAATTACAGTGAGCAAGTCCGGTTTCGGACCAAAACCATTAAAAAAGTTTTTTTTTAGTTTCGGACCTGCTACAGTGAGCACGTCCGAAACCGTTTCGGTATGGGCCGAAACCGATACGTTTCGGCTGAAACGTATCGGTTTCGGCCGATACTGCCATCTATGTTTGTAAAGGGCTCTTTTGTGGGAGCTTTTTGATTATTCTTGTACATCTTCTCTTTTAATATATACAGTGGTACTACCCACGTTCAAATAAAAATATGCACATTATAGATGAAAATGGCAAAACCTTTTAGTGGAATTATTTGGTAAAGATACTTTTCTATAAAAGCAATCCAAATTTTTGGAGAAAGGCTGCTGAACATTTTTCATGCGGCAAAATGTAGGGCTTTTCATTATTACCTTTTTTGGTTACTTTATTCAGGAAAATGGTGAGATATTTTTCTCTTGTGCATCAGTCTCTATGTTTTTTTTTCTTCAGTGAATGTTCTAAAATATATCTTGTCTATGAATAGGTATGCATTATTTACATTAGAACACTTGTGCAGGTCAGCTGGTGCATCAACATCTGATACTCGTCGAATAAGACGTCGAAGCATTAGCATGACCCCAGAGATTGGTGATGATATTGTGAGGTTGGTTGTTCATGAAATACTGGATTTACCCATTGTTTACAGGCTTCACCATGGCTTGAGATTTCTATTCATTTGTGTTTAACTATGAGTCTATAGTTCTTATTTATGGTTTCCTATTTAATGAAACTGCCATTTCACATCCTGTCTTCCTTATCCTTTTAAGATGCTATAAAATTCTGTGCTTCAAATTCTTCTGCTGAATCTTATTGTGTTGGTCAAAATCAGCTGATTGACATTTTTGACCAGGTGTCATTGTTTTTTAGTCTTGTGTGTAGAATTGCATTATAATGTTATGTTACTCGTTTAATCTATTACTTTTACAGGCTATAAGTTATCTTTGAGTGATAATATGGTTAATCAGGTGAGAGGGATAAAAAACTAGGAATTGCTCGTGGCTTGGAAATATTGGTTAGTTTGTTCACCGTTGAATAAATTATAGTCAATATTGGGTTTTCTATTGGTCATTCAAAAGCCTATTGCTCCTTGCTAGTTTAAAGTAGCATTCTGTTCAGAGATTGTTTGCTACAATTATAGATCACTTGTGTTACGAAACCCCAACTAGTAGAAGCCAACATGCTATTCATTTCATGCACCATTAGACAATGCTTTCTTCCCACTAGACAAGATTTTGCTTTTGCACACCATTCATTATTTGATCCATTAGTGTCAATAAGTGATTATCTGAACTTCCCCCTGAATATCTCTCTAGAAGAGGCTCATTTATGATAAAATCACCTGCATTGGCTGCTCAGCCTACTAGTGATGCCTTCCATTCCTGAATGGAGATTGATTGGATTTAGATTGCGAATCCAGTCTGCACAGGATGCTTTTGCTGAGTGCTGAGAGCTTGGATAAAGGGCAGGAGGCTGTAGCTTCATCTCACATGACTGGAATAATGTGCTTTCCTGGCCTTCTGAGCCAGTGGCTTATTTCCCTAGGGATGTTAGGAGGAGCCTGCAATCATGGGTCACCGATATCCTCATGCAATTTGTGGAGCCAACACATGGACACCCATTTCCATGTCAACATGGGGTTGAGGCACTGTTTGCTCAATTCAATCTGTCATGAGTCAGTGCACTAGTGGTGTTCTAGACCTGCGGGGAGTTTTACCTACTTCTGCAAAAAAGGGTAAAAGGTCCGAGCAAGGTGGTGCTTATTTCTTCACATGTGCAAATGGGCCTCTTCCATTGTAGTTTGTGCTTCTATTTCCATATTGGTCCGGAAGTGTTATGTGATGTCTCTTGTAGCATTGAAGAAGACACCTTTAGTGCAATAGAAAATGTTCAAGTAAAACAACAGTGTTGCTCTTGATGATGATGATTTTGGATAGCAGCAGGAGTTAATTTTGCACTTGAACAGGGGGGATCATATACTTGCACTATACTGAACTTGTTGCAGATGTTGCAAGAGTTTGCGTCAAGACAATAATTGCTAGTTTCTTGCATTTTGTTCATTTTAGGAAGAAATAGTTTGTGTAATGTCAATTTTTCTTTCATGAGGATTATTGTAACAAAACACATACAAATGTTGGACCCTAGGTGTACCGTGTAACCAGGCCCTTTATTATTGGATATGATAATTTAGTATTACTTGGTTGAGCTGATGATGCTTTTGTTCAGGATTCTTTCATGGAAGGACTTCTTTGCATTTCTTTTTTCTCTCAACATGAATCTCCAATATATTAGCATTTCCACTTCATGAATA
The DNA here is from genome assembly GCA_022559845.1 of Amorphophallus konjac. Lineage (NCBI taxonomy): Eukaryota > Viridiplantae > Streptophyta > Magnoliopsida > Alismatales > Araceae > Amorphophallus > Amorphophallus konjac. The sequence goes on from CM040124.1 coordinate 11,962,513, forward strand.
CAATTTGTTATCTTGCATATTCATTTGCATTCATGCGGTACAATGTGTGTTTACAATAGCCTCGTTAAAATTTATTTAGGGCTGTTCGAGCAATGAATGAATCACTGAAGCAAAATCGCATGTTAAGAGGCCAGGCCAGTGAAGGCCCCACATCTTACTCAGAGGACAAAGGCAATGGTGATGATCCATGGAAACATGTATGTTCCTCCTTCACAGAAATGAACTTTTGTTGTTCCTCCTTCACAGAAATGAATTTTTGTTTATTTAAACTCTGCTTTATCTAAGATGATTCTAAGCTTACCTTCACTGCACTTTTTTAGAGACCATGCAAGTGTTGGAGCAATTCGAGATTTATCTTTTTCCACTTACATAGCTCATTCTGGGGCCATTGCCCAGATTTTTGTGTTCATTCCCTTCTGACGCATGGATTGCAGTATCTGTTGCGTTATGGGCTTGGCAACTTTCCTGTCACTTATTTGTATCTGCACTTGATAGTGAGAGCTGTACACTACAGAGACTGGGAGAGTATGGTGCAAAAGTTTGACGGAAGGTTCATAGGATGGAAAGGAATGCTCTTATGTTATGGGGGACTTTTGATTCTTTACAAGTCGGTTGTAGCAAGCCTCCCTTTTTTGTATTTCTTCAGCATTCCAAAGGTAGTGGCGGGAAAGCTAGAGTCTATTGATTCTATCCGGTAGCAGATTCTTATGTAGAGATGGCCTGATCCATGAAGAAATTTGCAGAATCATGGAAAATGGAGCATTGTGTATCAGAAACTTAAGTATTTCAACCTGGCACTCTTAAGCAAATGGTTGCGGAAGTTGGGAATAGAGGAGGATGGCTTGTGGCTGCAAAAGGTATTATGGAACAGGTAGAGTAGGGGATGTACAACCAAGCACATCAAGTAGTATATCCTATCAGTTGATGTTTTGCAGGCTAAGGATGTGATCTCTGTTAGTATTAAGGGGAATATAACTAGACTTTATCAGGACGAATGGTGCCATGTATTGGATGTAATATGAGGCCATTCTTGCACATCCCTATGTAATTTTTGAATTTTAACACATTAGTAGTACTGTCCACATTCAGAAAAAGCTCGTTTGTCTATTTGTTCTTCGTATAAATGTCTAAGTTGCTTTGGTTGAAGTTACTTAGTGCTTTATGCAGAAAAGAGCTTCAGTAGATGATCTGCTTTATGCTGAAAAGAGCTTCAGTAGATTATCTGTCTTTTGTTTTTTGAAGTTCACCTTTCATTTCATGTTTACAGTTACAATTTAGATGAGTACATGAGTTGAGGAATCACAGTGTCAACACAGCAAACAACAAACACCTCTAATGTGTGAAGTTTACACCATACCATACACCTGACCCATAAATGAACTGATTCAAGACACCACTTCAAAAATGACTGCAATGACATCATTTGTAAGGGAGGATTTAACCATCTAATTATGATTGGTCGAGTACAAGAAAAACGGGGGGATGGTGTAACGACCCGAGAATCCGATTACCGGGAAGGCCCGATAACCCGAGACTCGCATCGCCACCCACGAGTCCGAAGACTCGGAAGGGTTAAAAGGATGGTGTGGAGACTACACAAGTATCACAAATAATTGCAAAAATTAAACAGTTGTATAAATAAGCAGGATATAAACAACATTTTAATTAATACATGGTCCACAAGATAACAATGAAATAACAACAGCAGTAGTCCACAACTAGTACAGAGACAAGAAAGAAAAGTATAGCTGCACGGGACATACCCCGGCTCTGACCTCTGGCACTAACGCTGGACACCTGAACCACGCTGAGCCTCAGACGCGCTCCCCTGAAGCCGCGCCTCGCCTGAAACACGGTGAAAACACGCAGGGAATGAGTCTCAGAACAAGACTCAGTAGGGATCACTCGAACCCTACCTCGCAAACGGAGAAACTGCCACGCTAACAGTAAGCGAGTACCTCGGAAAGGGAAGCCCTGCCATCTACGAAACACCGGTCTCACGGCACGAAAATCGACACACGTGTCACGGTGAAACGACCGGAACACCACGGTCAACACGACAAAAACCCGAAGGTCGAAGTCGCAACGACTGACAGTCTGTCACTCTAACTCGACAGGAGTATCTCCCACAAGAAGCAAGATCGGATGCGTCCACTGACGACTTAGTCCGCGTCTCAGGTGTCTCCCTCCGGCCCAGCGGGAACTGAGACACCGTACAAGTAACCACAAACAAGTGACTAGCTGGGGTCACGCTCGTCAGCGTGTATCCACTGCCCCCAACCACGTGTGCACACACAGACCGTGCGTCTCTGGTCTGGCCCTCTGACTGGTTTTCCCCTCAGCCGGACTCTGGCTGGTAGACGTGGGGCCCGACGGAAACCAGTCTAAAACCGTCCTCAGGGTAAGCCCGTACATCTACTCCCAGGTGAGACCAGCACACGCGTACTGGTGGGCTACGACTAGTGGAGGGTCACTAAAGGAGTAGACTCTCAAGTCAACGGAAAATCACGACTACATCCGACGATGTACGGGGACCATCCCACGTACCAGCACCGTCGCACGGCGACCACGGTCGGAAAAGAAACGGGATTGCTAACCATCCGGAGCAATCCTGAGCCTGACGGTCTACCCGAGACGCGTCACAGGCTCTGACGGTCTAAGGCTGGACCGTCACAGCCACCTGGCGGCCCAACACAGGGGCGTCAGACCCTCGGTGTAAAAACAGCTGTGACGCGCCTACCCTGGTGCGCCACAGGCCCTGACGCACCCAGACTGATGCGTCACAAAGCGAGCAGAAAACGACTGTGACGCACACCTCACGGGGCGTCACAAGCTGTAACGGACCACTCTTGGTGCGTCACAAAGCACGAAGGAATAAACTGTGACGCGTGCCACTCGGTGCGTCACAGACTGTAACGGACCAACCCTGGTGCGTTACAGGGTGGGAATGCATCCGCTCTGACGCACCCACGCAGGGGCATCACAAGGCTGTGACGCGCCAGTCCTGGTGCGTCACAGGCCTTGACTCCCAACGGTCAGAGCCAACGGTAAAGCCAACGGTCGACTCGTCCTTGACGGTCCAACCCAGGCGTGTCACAGCGCCTGTAGCGGTCTATCGTGGGACCGTCACAGCCCCCAGACGTCAAATGGCTAAAAACAGGGCTGTGACACACCCACCTGGACGCGTCACATGGTGTGACGGTCACTGGAAGGATCGTCACACCGGTCCGACGGCGAAACGGCGTGAAACGCCCAAAAATTCCAACCACGCCCCCATGCCTCCATAGGAGAGGGGGAAATCAAAGGGGAAGACCCCTGGGGACCCCTAGCATGCTTCTAAGCCATCAAAATGCGAAAGCATGGCCTAAAATCATAGATCAGGCGAACTCTCTCAAAATCATGCTTTTGCCCAAACCCGCTCAAAGACACCCCTCTCGGCTCCCATTCGTCTTACAAAACGCGGGGCATGACGAGATGAGCATAGGGATTCGTCCTTCTACCTCAATGGAGCGAAAGCTCCGCCGAATCGAGCTCAAACCCCGAAGAACGCTTTTGGAAACCCCGTTCCTTCACGCTTCCCACGAACACCGCACGCCCACGAGCTCGCCTCGCAGCCGCCCACGCAACCACGCCGTCGCCCCTCCGCCGTCTGCAGTCGGAGAGAGGCCCGCCACGATCGAATGGGAGAGGAGGGGGAGAGGGGCGGTTCTCACGGTGGGAGGAAGAAGAAGAAGAAGAAGGGTGGGGGAGAGAGAAAAATGGGGGGTATTTATAGAAAATCCGCAAATTCAAAAAATATCGAAAAATCAAAAATTACATTTCCGCAATCCTCGGAACGCACCGCTCGCAACGGTACCACTCTCGCCTAGGTGAACGACCCGGTTCACCCGCAACGAGGTTCCGAAGGAATTACCGAAACACACACCGAAATCGGAAAATACACGCGGAAAAGTCACGGACGCACTCCGGGCCTCCGAAACAACTCCGGATCGCGCCGACCCGAACACAAAAGATGTCCGAAACGAAATTTCGGACAACGGAGTCGGACACTCCGAGAAACCAGATTCGGGGCCCACGAGGAAGGATCCGAAAGGTTCGAGATATTACAGCCCTCCCCCCTTAAAGGAATTTCGTCCTCGAAATTGAGAATAACCCAAGGGGAAAGAAGAGGAAGACTCACTCAAACAAGTAAGGGAACTGCTGACGCATCTCGTCCTCGCGTTCCCAAGAAGCCTCACCACTAGACTGCCGCTGCCACACTACCTTAACCAAGGGAATGACCTTGTTCTGCAGGCGCTGCTCTCGCCTATCCTCGATGCGGACGGGAAACTCTGGGAGAGAAAGATCTGGAGTCACCTCGGGCCAAACAGAATCCTCAAGCACATGAGAGTAATCGGGCATATACTTCCGCAACATCGAGACGTGGAACACGTCATGCACCGACGCCAACTCAGGGGGTAACTGCAACCGATAAGCTACCTCACTGATGCGCTCCACGATGTGGAAAGGACCAACATAGCGGGGACTCAATTTTCCACGCCGTCCAAAGCGCATCCCCCCCTTCATCGGAGTAACCCTCAAAAACACACGATCGCCAACGGCGAAAACGAGAGGCTGCCTCCTCCGGTCAGCATAGCTCTTCTGCCGACTCTGGGCCGTCGACATGTTCTGACGAACCAAGTGCACAATCTCCACACACTGCTGCACCAACTCCGGTCCTGTCAAAGCACGCTCACCAACCTCAAACCAATCTAGTGGAGTCCGACACGGACGCCCATACAACGCCTCATAAGGAGCCATGTCGATGCTCGAATGATAGCTGTTGTTGTAGGCAAATTCCACCAACGGTAGGTGGTGAATCCAACTCCCCTGCCACTCCAGGCAGCAGGATCTCAGCATATCCTCCAAAGTCTGGATGGTCCTCTCTGACTGACCATCTGACTGAGGATGTTACGCTGAGCTAAAAGCTAAATCCGTGCCAAGAGTTCGCTGGAAACTCCTCCAGAATCCAGACGTGAAGCGCGGATCCCGATCCGACACAATGGAGATGGGAATCCCATGCAACGGAACGATCCGCTCCACATAAAGACGAGCCAACTTGGGCACACTCCAGCTGACTTTGACCGGTAATAACCGAGTCACCTTGGTCAGCCTATCCATCAGCAACCAAATACTGTCATGTCCCCTCGGAGTCCTCGGCAATCCCACCACAAAATCAGTGGTCACGTGGTCCCATTTTACGCAGGAACATCCAAGGACTGAAGAGTACCTCCCGGTCGCTGATGCTCCGCCTTCACCTACTGACAGGTCAGGCACCTGGCCACAAACTCGGCGACATCCCTCTTCATGCGAGGCCATCAGAACTGCCTCCGCAAGTTCCGATACATCTTCGTCGCACCCGGATGTACGGTGTACTTGCTCCCATGAGCCTCGCGCAACACCGCACGACGAACCTGCTCCTTGGCTGGGACGTACAGTCTACCACGGAGCCTCGCAGCACCGTCCTCACCGAGCTCTACATCAGCCATGGCCAAAATCCGGGGTAACTCAGGGTCTGCATGCTGAGCCTCTGTCACCTGACGGCGGATAGCAGGCGTGACAGTCAGACTCGCAAGCACTGCTAACCCTGGCTCCTGGGGATCTTGAGCCTGAACGAAACTTCGGACACTTGTTTCCAGAGCCTCCACTTCCTCAACATCAAGGCACTGACCGCGACCTCCCGACTCAAAGCATCGGCGACGATATTCATCCTACCCGGCTGATAAGACAGGGTGAAGTCATAATCCTTCATAAACTCCATCCAACGCCTCTGCCTGAGGTTAAGGTCCCTCTGTGTGAACACATGCCTCAAACTCTGATGGTCAGTGAACACCTCGATCTTCTCACCGTACAGATAATGCCTCCAGATCTTCAGCGCGAAGATCACAACCGCCAACTCCAGGTCATGGGTAGGGTAGTTCTCCTCGTGGGGCTTCAGCTGCCGAGATATATAAGCCACCACTCTACTATGCTGCATCAACACAGCACCCAATCCGACCCCGGAAGCATCTGTACACACCACAAAACCTCCCGATCCCGAAGGCAAAACCAACACCGGAGCCGAGGTGAGCAATCTCTTCAGTTCCCTGTGTTAAGTATATGTCATTTGTTAATATATTCTTTTTTGTTTTCTTGCTGTAACAACCTCTGTCAGTACAGAGTAACCTTCCAGATGTCGTCTCCCGCGCACCCATGTAATCGTTGGCGGGAAATACACATTCCCTTTGTAACAGTCCACATGATATAAAGACTGGCAGAGTGCACAGAACGAGACAACCTGCCTTTTCATCTTCGCATTTCTCAACTTGGTGTCAGAGCGGTAAATCACCAAATGGCTTCCTCGTCTCCTTCTTCCCCCTCCGAAACTGTTTCTCCACCCACCAAGCTTCCCTCTGCCTCTTCTTTTCCGATACCGAATGTCACCCATTTTCTTCCACTCAAACTAAATCGTGACAATTACTTGATGTGGAAATCCCGTTCATTCCTCTTCTTCTTTGCCATGACCTTATGGGAATTATTGATGGTTCGGAGCCTTGCCCTCCATTACCCACCTCTGAAACTTCCGGAGATGCTGCATAATTCTCTTCCCTAGCAGCCGATTATCAGAGCTGGCTGCGTCGCGATCAGCTCACACTGAGTTGGATTCTTTCATCCCTCACGGAGGAAATGTTTCCTCTGACTGTTGGTCTGCGCCACTCCAAGCAAGTCTGGGATGCTTTGGCCGCAGCTTTCGCATCTCGCAGTCAAGCTCGAGCTCTGGAGCTTCATACCGAGCTTCGTACCATCTCCAAAGGCACTATGAACATCACCGACTATCTTCAACGAATTAAGCGTATTGCTGACAACCTAGCAGCGATCGACCAGCCCATCTCCAATGCTGAGATTGTCCTTAATGTTTTGGGTGGCCTGGGATCGGAGTATGAAGCCTTTGTTCCTGCAGCTATCACACGACAGCCACCGTTTACACTTGAGGAACTCCATGGGCATCTGCTGGCTCATGAGAGTTGGCTTCTTCGGCAATCCAAGTACTCTGTCTCTTCCTCAAGTTTTCCATCTGTGCACTTTGCTAACAGATCTTCCGTATCAGCTCCAGCACCGCCCTTGCTTCCCCGTCCACCTTACGTGCCTCAGCAGTCGCACTTCCGGCGAGGAAATCGCGGTCGAGGTCGCAGCAACGGTGTCCGTTGTCAGATCTGTCATTTCCCGGGCCACCGTGCTGACTTCTGTGTCAAACGCTATGACCAGCCAGGATATGCTCCCTCCCATCGTCCGCGACAGTTTACTTCGCCACCATCACCGCCAATGGCTTACTCGGCTACACCAGGGTCTTCGGATCTCCCTTCAACTTCCTCCAGCATCGCAGCTTCTCCTGCCTCGTCCATTTGGTACCCAGATTCAGGAGCTTCCCATCATCTGACTGCACAACTACAGCATCTACAACTCCAAGCCCCATATACTGGTGATGATCGAGTCCTTATGGGAAATGGTGCAGGTCTGCCAATTCTTCATACTGGTTCTTCTACATTCGACAATTTACATACTATTTTTCATCTACCGCAAATATTGCATGTTCCTGGTATTTCGAAGAATCTCTTGTCTGTTCATCAGTTTACTCGGGATAATAATGTCTCTATGGAATTCTTCCCGCACATGGTGGTTATCAAGGATCTGCAAATAGGGAAGATATTGCATCAAGGCCGGAGTAAGAATGGATTATACCAGCTACAACTTCAGCATAATACTACTTCACCACAAGCACATCTTGGAGAGAGAGCTTCGTTCAATACCTGGCATGAACGATTGGGACATCCATCTATGCGACTAGTGCAACGCATTCTTTCTGTTTATAGCCTACCTGCTACTTCTTTACATTTCACTTCTCAATTATGTCAAGCTTGTGCCTCTGCCAAGAGTCACCGGCTACCTCTTCCTGTCTCACTTCGACCCTTGGATTTGCTGTTTACTGATGTATGGGGGCCTGCTCCAGTTATATCTCACAACAGTTGCAAATATTATGTCAGTTTTGTTGATGACTATTCTAAATATACATGGGTCTTTCCTCTTAAATTCAAATATGAAGTTTCTGATGTATTCCTCCGGTTCAAAAGACATGTTGAAAAATTCTTTGGTTGCCCGATTAAATCTGTACATTCAGATTGGGGCGGTGAATATAGATCTCTATCTCGGGTTCTTGATGATTATGGCATAGTACATCGCCTATCTTGTCTTCACACCCATGAACAGAATGGGTCAGCTGAAAGAAAACATAGACATATTATTGAGACAGCACTAGCATTGCTCCGAACTGCTTTTGTTCCCTTTCACTTCTGGGATGATGCTGTATCTACTGCGGTTTATTTGATAAACAGGATGCCCACTGCAGTTCTTAAGAATGCTTCTCCATATGAAAGACTCTTTCACTCACCGCCTCACTATAATTTTCTCAGGGTATTTGGATGTGCATGTTATCCATTGCTCCGGCCTTACAACTCTCACAAGTTTGATTACCGATCTACTGTGTGTATCTTTCTGGGCTATAGCACAATGCATCATGGTTACAAATGTTATAATCCACAAAATCAAAAGGTTTATATAGCTCGGCATGTTCTCTTCGATGAAACTAAATTCCCATTTGCAGAGAAACAGTCTCAGCCATCATGTCACATCCCCTCTTCCTCTACTTTGGCTGAAGGCACATACATCCATACACCAGCCTTATCTTCTTCACTGGTTCCCAAAGTTGCTGATTCCCCTGTTCCGCCTCCAGCACCAGCTATCTTACCAGAACCACAATCAGTTGCCCCCCAACCCCGCTCTGAAACTGCTCCACCTGTTCCCTATGTCTCTACACACCCTATGATAACTCGATCCAGAGATGGCACTCGGAAACCAAAAATGTACCATACTACCATCCGTCATCCTCTGCCTACTCTCTTATTACATGAGCACCAACTCGAACCAACTTCTTTTTCTACAGCAGTTCAACATGACAGATGGCGAGCAGCTATGGCTGATGAATATTCTGCTCTCATTAAGAATGGCACATGGGTCTTGGTTCCACCTACATCAGACATGCATGTTATTGATTCCAAATGGGTCTACAAAATTAAATACAAACCTGATAGTTCTGTGGATCGGTTCAAGGCCCGCTTAGTGGCTAGAGGATACAAACAACAGGCTGGGATTGACTTCTCTGAGACATTCAGTCCAGTGGTTAAGCCTACTACCATTCGCCTGATTCTTACTCTCGCCCTTTCTTTCAATTGGGCGGTTAAGCAACTTGATGTGTCAAATGCTTTTCTACATGGAGACTTGGTTGACCCAGTTTATATGCAACAACCTCAAGGGTTTGTGGATCCTAATTACCCTGATTATGTTTGCAAATTACAAAAGTCTCTATATGGTCTTCATCAATCTCCTCGAGCCTGGTTCAACAAGTTATCTGTTAGGCTGTCAGAACTCTCCTTTCAAGCCTCAAAGACAGATACATCTTTGTTTATCTATAACAACAGCCATGACATCATCTACATCCTTGTCTATGTCGATGATATTCTCATTACAGGCAACAATTCCTCAACTATTCAACACATAGTTTTACAACTTAGTCATACCTTTGCTTTAAAAGACTTGGGAGATCTTCACTACTTTCTGGGACTTGAAGTCAAAAAGCACTCTGATGGGCTGCTACTGTCTCAACATAAATATGTTTTGGATATTCTACACCGGGCTTCCATGGCTGACTCCAAACCAGCTCGCACACCTATTACGCCACAGACGGATTTCTATGCTGCTAGCAAGCCCCTTTCCGATCCTACCATGTATCGGAGTATAGTCGGAGCACTGCAGTATGTCACCTTAACTAGGCCTGAGATTTCTTTTGCAGTTAATAAAGTATGCCAATTTTTACACCAGCCAACAGAGCTCCAATGGACAGCAGTTAAGAGGATTTTGCGATATCTTAAGGGTACAATTACATCAGGCTTACTGCTTCGCCCTGCACATCAGCTTCGTCTATAGGCTTATTGTGATGCAGATTGGGCCGGTGATACGGCTGATCGCAAGTCCACCAGTGGCTATGCAATTTTTCTAGATTCCTCCTTGATCTCATGGAGCTCTCGCAAGCAACCAACTGTCGCCCGGTCGAGGACAGAAGCAGAATATAAAGCCTTGGCAAATGCCACAGCTGAACTCACTTGGTTGCTATCTCTGCTTGGTGAACTTGGTATTCGGTTGCCTCAACCTCCCATTTTATGGCGTGACAATCTTGGCGCCATTTATCTCACTGCCAATCCCATCTTTCATGCTCGAACAAAACATGTCGAAGTTGACTATCATTTTGTTCGTGATAAAGTTGCCAAACATGAAATGGAAGTTCGATACATTCATACACTTGACCAGATTGGAGACATTTTCACAAAAGCTCTGCGAGCTCCTCGATTCTCTACTTTACTATCCAAACTCCAGCTACTGCCTACATAGCTGGGTTTGACGGGGGGTGTTAAGTATATGTCATTTGTTAATATATTCTTTTTTGTTTTCTTGCTGTAACAACCTCTGTCAGTACAGAGGAACCTTCCAGATGTCGTCTCCCGCGCACCCATGTAATCGTTGGCGGGAAATACACATTCCCTTTGTAACAGTCCACATGATATAAAGACAGGCAGAGTGCACAGAACGAGGCAACATGCCTTTTCATCTTCGCATTTCTCAACTCCCTGAAACTCTGCTCACACTCATCAGACCAGACGAAAGGCACATCCTTCCGCGCAAGTCTGGTCATCGGGGCCGCAATGCGGGAAAAATCCTGGATAAACCGACGATAATAGCCCGCAAGCCCCAAGAAACTCCGAATCTCCGTCACCGACCTCGGCCTCGGCCACTGCATTACTGCCTCGACCTTGGCGGGGTCCACGGAAATACTATCACCAGAAATCACGTGTCCCAAAAAGTGCACCTCACGAAGCCAGAACTCGCACTTGCTGAGCTTCGCATACAACTGGTGATCTCGCAACGTCTGCAGCACCACACCCAAATGGTACGCGTGCTCCTCGGCAGACCGCGAATAAACAAGGATGTCGTCCACAAATATGACCACGAACTGGTCCAGATACGGACGAAACACCCTCTGCATCAAGTCTATGAAGACTGCGGGGGTATTGGTGAGCCCGAACGGCATCACCAAGAACTCATAATGCCCATACCTCGAACAGAACGCAGTCTTCTCCACATCGGACTCGCGAATCCTCAACTGATAGTAACCGGACCGCAAATCAATCCGCGAGAACACTCGAGCAGACTGAAGCTGGTCGAACAAATCATCAATCCGTGGCAACGAATACTTGTTCTTAATGGTCACCTCATTCAGCTGCCGGTAGTCAATGCACAACCGCAAGCTACCGTCCTTCTTCACGAACAACACTGGCGCACCCCAAGGGGAAAAGCTAGGACGAATGTACCCCTTGGCCAACAGTTCCTGCAACTGCGCCCGCAACTCCCTCAACTCAGCGGGGGCCATGCGGTAGGGGGCCTTCGCCAAAGGTCCCGTACAAGGCACAATCTCGATCACGAAATCAATCTCCTGCTGGGGAGGCAATCCAGGTATGTCCTCCGGAAAAACATCGGGAAGCTCGCACACTACCGGAATGTCCTCGACATCCGGCTCCATCCGGTCTGCCACAACCACGGAGGCGAGAAAACCCTGACAACCCGCATCAAGCAAACGACGAGCTCGAATCGCAGAAATAAGAAAGCGGGAAGAGGAAGACCTGATACCTTGGAAATAGAAGGTGGGTCCACGAAGTCGTCGAAAGTAAACTCTCTTCGAGCCACAATCCACCAAAACATGATGTGCCTCGAGCCAATCCATGCCCAAAATCACATCAAAGTCCTGAAGCGGCAACGCAGAGAGCCTAGCCGGCAAACTCCGCCCTTCAACCCACACCGGAACCTCATCGAAACAATACGGAGTGATCATAAAATCACCTGAAGGCAACTTCACTGCCAAATCACAGGACAACTGGGTCACCGGCTCCTCAATACTCAGCACGAAATCTTCCGAAACAAACGAATGAGACACGTCAGAATCGAACAGAACCCGAGCTGCACAACCCAAGATCTGAACGGTACCTTCCACGAGCTGCGACGCCACTGTCTCTGCCCTGGTCATGTGTGTGATCTGGCCTCGAGCTCTCTGCCTGCCTCCCACACTAGCTGACCTGGGTAGTGGCGGATACTGTCCCTGCTGCTGCTGCTGTGACCTCTGCTGCTGGGGAACCTGCTGCTGCTGCTGCCTCTGAGGACAGTCGCGCGCCATATGCCCTGGCTGGTCACACCGGAAACAAACTATCGGCGCTGTGCACTGCCTGCCTGGATGGAACTCGCTACACCGTGGACACGGTCCTCGCGATCCACCCACTGATCCCTGACGCTGAAAAGGAATCGGCTGCTGTACACTGCCCGATGATGCCTGCCTCTGATCCTTGCGCTTCTTATGGAAACTCTTCTTGAGAAACTTCTTGACCTTCGAGCCAAAAGACACAGATCCCGTCGCCGACGCTGCCGGTGCCGGCTCTCCTGAACCACCCGACGCATGCTGAAAAGAACCATGCTGCTGGGTAGCCGACTGCTGGTTGCAACCCGACAAAGACTGCCCCTGGCTGATCGGTCCTCGAGTCCTCTGCATATCCATCTCCAAAGAAGCCGCAACACGAGACGCTGTCTCCAGATCAGTGGCCGCATTTGCGATCAAATGGTGTCTCAACTCCTACCTGAAGTCTTGTACGAACTGTGCGGTCTTCACCTTCTCATGCTCCATTATATGAGGTGCATACCGACCCAGCTCAACAAATCGGGCCCTGTACTGCAACACGGACATGTCACCCTGAACCAGCTCCAAAAACTGACGCATCCGCTGCGTAGCAATATACTCTGGACAGTAGGTACGCTCGAAAGCACTGACAAAGTCACTCCACGCAATCTGCTCAAGTGGACGAAGCTGGAAAGACGTCTTCCACTCGGAAGACCACCACTCCCGAGCCGTACCCTACAACTGGTTATAGGTCAACATCACTATGTCCTCCGCAGTACACCGCATAGAACTTAACACCCGCTCCATCTCGTCGAGCCAACTCCGAGCCAAATCAGGGTCTGGCTGACCGCCATAGTAAGGTGGATGAAACTGCATGAAATCCCTCACTGCTCGGCCTGGCCCACCCCTGGTCGACGAGCCCTCACCAGCCTCTCCGCCGAACTGCTGCGACATAAGCTGGTACATGCCACGGAAGAAATCCTCGGCCCCCGGAAACCTCGCAGTATCCACTGCCTCGGTGGCCACTGGTGGCACTCTGCTCTGCTCCTGCTGAACCTCCTGCTGGATCTCCTAACCTCCAGCCGACTGCCTCTGCCGAGAGCGAGTGCCCCGCCTCGACGCCATGCTCGCTCCTGAAGCAAAAGACAGGAAACATGGAACAACAAGGTTAAGCAAAACACACGATGCCTGATGCCAGTGTCAACTGTACATCATCGCTGTGGACTAGTGGACCACTACAATTACTTATGATTCTCGTATAATTCCACAACCGCTGCTCTGATACCAGCTGTAACGACCCGAGAATCCGATTACCGGGAGGCCTGATAACCCGAGACTCGCACCGCCACCCACGAGTCCGAAGACTCGGAAGGGTTAAAAGGATGGTGTGGAGACTACACAAGTATCACAAATAATTGCAGAAATTAAACAGTTATATAAATAAGCAGGATATAAACAACATTTTAATTAATACATGGTCCACAAGATAACAATGAAATAACAACAGCAGTAGTCCACAACTAGTACAGAGACAAGAAAGAAAAGTATAGCTACACGGGGCATACCCCGGCTCTGACCTCTGCACTAACGCTGGGCACCTGAACCACGCTGAGCCTCAGACGCGCTCCCCTGAAGCCGCGCCTCGCCTGAAACACGGTGAAAACACGCAGGGAATGAGTCTCAGAACAAGACTCAGTAATGATCACTCGAACCCTACCTCGCAAACGGAGAAACTGCCACGCTAACAGTAAGCGAGTACCTCGAAAAGGGAAGCTCTGCCATCTACGAAACACCGGTCTCACGGCACAAAAACCGACACGTACCACGGTGAAACGACCGGAACACCACGGTCAACACGACAAAAACCCGAAGGTCGAAGTCGCAACGACTGACAGTCTGTCACTCCAACTCGACAGGAGTATCTCCCACTAGAAGCAAGACCGGATGCGTTCACTGACGACTTAGTCCGCGTCTCAGGTGTCTCCCTCCGGCCCAGCGGGAACTGAGACACCGTACAAGTAACCACAAACAAGTGACTAGCTGGGGTCAGCGTGTATCCACTGCCCCCAACCACGTGTGCACACACAGACCGTGCGTCTCTGGTCTGGCCCTCTGACTGGTTTTCCCCTCAACCGGACTCTGGCTGGTAGACGTGGGGCCCGACGGAAACCAGTCTAAAACCGTCCTCAGGGTAAGCCCGTACACCTACTCCCAGGTGAGACCAGCACACGCGTACTGGTGGGCTACGACTAGTGGAGGGTCACTAAAGGAGTAGACTCTCAAGTCAACGGAAAACCACGACTACATCCGACGACGTACGGGGACCATCCCACGTACCAGCATCGTCGCACGGCTACCACGGTCGGAAAAGAAACGGGACTGCTAACCATCCGGAGCAATCCTGAGCTTGACGGTCTACCCTAGATGCGTCACAGACTCGACGGTCTAAGGCTGGACCGTCACAGCCACCTGGCGGCCCAACACAGGGGCGTCAGACCCTCGGTGTAAAAACAGCTGTGACGCGCCTACCCTGGTGCGTCACAGGCCCTGACGCACCCAGACTGATGCGTCACAAGGCGAGCAGAAAACGACTGTGACGCACACCTCACGGGGCGTCACAGGCTATAACGGACCACTCTTGGTGCGTCACAGGGCACGAAGGAATAAACTGTGACGCGTGCCACTCGGTGCGTTACAGACTGTAACGGACCAACCCTGGTGCGTTACAGGGTGGGAATGCGTCCGCTCTGACGCACCCAAGCAGGGGCGTCACAAGACTGTGACGCGCCAGTCCTGGTGCGTCACAGGCCTTGACTCCCAACGGTCAGAGCCAACGGTAAAGCCAACGGTCGACTCGTCCTTGACGGTCCAACCCAGGCGCGCCACAGCGCCTGTGGCGGTCTATCGTGGGACCGTCACAGTCCCCAGACCCCAAATGGCTAAAAACAGGGCTGTGACGCACCCACCTGGGCGCGTCACATGGTGTGACGGTCACTGGAAGGACCGCCACATCGGTCCGACGGCGAAATGGCGTGAAACGCCCAAAAATTTCAACCACGCCCCCATGCCTCCATAGGAGGGGGAAATCAAAGGGGAAGACCCCTGGGGACCCCTAGCATGCTTCTAAGCTATCAAAACGCGAAAGCATGGCCTAAAATCATAGATCGGACGAACTCTCCCAAAATCATGCTTTTGCCCAAACCCGCTCAAAGACACCCCTCTCGGCTCCCATTCGGCCTACAAAACGCGGGGGATGACGGGATGAGCATAGGGATTCGTCCCCCTACCTCAATGGAGCGAAAGCTCTGCCGAATCGAGCTCAAACCCTGAAGAACGCTTTTGGAAACTCCGCTCCTTCACGCTTCCCACGAACACCGCACGCCCACGAGCTCGCCTCGCAGCCGCCCACGCAACCGCGCCGTCGCCTCGCCGCCGTCTGCAGCCGGAGAGAGGCCCGCCGCGATCGAATGGGAGGGAGAGGGGGCGGTTCTCACGGTGGGAAGAAGAAGAAGAAGAAGAAGAAGAAGAAGGGTGGGGGGAGAGAGAAAAAAGGGGGGTATTTATAGAAAATCTGAAAATTTAAAAAATATCAAAAAATCAAAAATTATATTTCCACGATCCTCGGAACGCACCGCTCGCAACGGTACCACTCTCGCCTAGGTGAACGACCCGGTTCACCCGCAACGAGGTTCCGAAGAATTACCGAAACATACACCGAAATTGAAAAACACACGCGGAAAAGTCACGGACGCACTCCGGGTCTCCGAAACAACTCCGGATCGCGCTGACCCGAACACAAAAGATGTCCGAAACGAAATTTCGGATACAACAGAGCCGGACACTCCGAGAAACCAGATTCGGGACCCACGAGGAAGGATCCGAACGGTTCGGGATATTACAGATGGTATAAGTTCAAACTTTGGGAATCAGTGCTAAACTAAATGTCTGGTTCGGAATCCATTTTTGATAGACATGCAGAGGGTAATGGCCTTGCTCTGATAACACATCAAGAAACAGAGGACTGTGGTAAGGCCCTGAGTAGAATCACTTTTTTCAGCTTTCAGCACTGATGGATGTTTTCTTGACTTAATGAGAAGATTCTCAAGTTTATGAGGGCAAAAGAATACATAAAGTAACTGTTAAACTCTTATTAGAAAAATGTACATATATTTGTATTTTTTTTGCATGAAAACTCTGGTGAGAGGACTCTTTATATGAATTTACACGTGTGCATACGGACACCTTATGTATTACAATCTATGGAAAATTTTAATGTACTCGATTAAATGCCAAAGAATCATCGCATGAGTAAGATAGAAACAATCTTCTGACAATGTTTTGGGCCAATCTTAGTGATGGTGGATTGTTGCGGGAAGTTGAGGCATCAGTCAACTTTCTCCAGGGGAATAAAAAGTTAAAAAATAAACATTCTTAAAATAAACTGAGAAATAGAGGGAGTCGGAAAAGCGGTGTCAAAATTATTATTTCTTGTAACTTAGGAGGATTTACATTATATGTTATTTCTTGCGGGGTTTTCCTGTTTTCTCTATTTTATGTCCTTTTTAATTTTGTAATGTTCACTTAGACTGTCGAGAGCACTTATTAACTGAATCCTAGTACTTCCCTTCTTGTTCTTCCCCCCTTGTATCTATCTCCCTCTTAACTTTGTGTGTTTGACATCAAAAAATTACTTGATCTAATCATCCCTTTTTTTTCTTTTCTTTCTGGCTTTAGGTACCAAGTTATCATTTGGATGGTCATGGACATGTATCGGGTCCATATGGTCATTCAAGAAAACAAGTGAATTCAAGTCAGAAGGCAATATCTTTGCCATCTTCTCCCCATGAATTTGGGATGCAGAGTTCCAAGAACATTGATGCTTCTGGAGATATGGTTACAATATGGAATGAAGTGTTGGAATCCTCACCCTTCCTGAGTAAACCATTGTCACCGTATGAGGAATGGAACATTGCTTACTCAGAGTTAACTGTTGGGACACGTGTTGGTATTGGTAAGCATTTTACTTGTCAGGTGTGCAGTTTAACAAACTACCACATTGTCGGTGCTCATATTTCAGTTATTATTTATGGTTGTATTCAGTTTTGTCCTTCTGCACTGCATGTTTGTTGAAGGTGGCTAGTGCCAAAATTTATATGTTGCTGCTTTTTTGTTGACCCAGCGTTTTTCCTCTACATTTTTGTAGTTTTTTGGAACCTTTTTTCTTCTTCTCTGAATCAGCACTTAACTGTTGTTATCCAACAAAAATGATACAAAATCTCGACTATTGCTTATATCTGATAAATATTTCTCTGTTATGTGTGTTCTTAAGATCTTTCAAGAGAAAATTGGTGCAGGAAATAGAGCATATAAATTGTAATTTTGACATGTCAATCAGGAAGGTGTCTTTGTACACTACATCTTGTGTTAAATGTCTATGTTGGTTAAGGCAATGCATGAGATATAGATTGATTGCCCCGTGGTTGAAACCTGAGTTATTTAACTAACTATTTAATGGTGTGTGAACAATTTGCAGAGGCTTATCATGTAATTCATTTAACAATGTATTGAGAATAGAGGTCCAGTTCAAGGTGTATATGCATCACCAAATATGCAGTTTTGTTGTCATCTATGTGCACACATTGTCTTATATAATATGAGTGAGCGGATGAATGAGCCAACCATTGAAAAAACCACATAAATGTCTCCAACTTGTGCTTAGAAGAAATGCCTAGGAACTTCAGACATGTGCCTGGGAATTATAGAGTAAAATGTACAATCGGTGCAAATGACAGGCTGTCTTTTATTCTGGGATCACGGATTCAATTATCTTTTGTGCTGCTAAATGCAAATCTCTGGAACACTTCTTCATTAAGGTGGTGTTAGTTTTGATGTAATTTTCTGGTTTTAAAATCTCCGGTTCTAAAACCAGTGTATTTTTCTGATTTTAAAATCAGGAGTATTTTGTTTGGGTGACAGTAAAATAAACAAGGTATTTTGTTGGTTTGTTGTAATTTTAACTCATTTTTTCTTCGATTTTGGTTTCCGGTGGATATTGAACGTAAAACAGGGAAATCTTAGTGCCACATCAGCTAACGTAATCCCATTTACATTGTTTTACGGTCAAACAAACAACCAGAAAATGCTGTAAAATAATACAATTACTGCATTTTTCAATGTTTTACGATGAAACAAACAAACCCTAAATGTGGCATGGTGGATGTTGTGTGGAGGATGCTCTTCAAATGTATTCAAGGCACCCGATGGGATCCTAGCATCATTACAGACCTTTCAAAGGTTGGGGTAGGGCGAAGGCAGTGGGAGAAGATATCACAATGTGGAACATGACATTGGCAGCATTTTTGTGGATAGGAACAATAGAAATTTTGTTGACAACTGACATGATATATTTGGCATCCTGAAGAGAACATTTATAACATTTTGAAGATTGGTCCCTATCTGAAGGGGTTTGGGACCTGAGGGAGTCAGTAATCCTCTCCAGATTCAGAAATGAGAAAGCTTTACTCTTTAATGTAACTTGTTATTTGTTTGTTTTTCTTTTTCTGTGCTAATCTACTCATTTTCTCTCAGCTTGATGGAATGTGGCAGGGGTTGTATCTCTGTACTGCTTCTTTTCTTTTAATGAATTGTGGCCTTGCCACCTTCCAAAAAATCTGTGCAAAAGACACTCCAGAAAGCACCTGGTGGATAAAGAATCTCTAGCCACAATTTATTTTGAGTGTTGGAAGGCATGGAATGCAGAATCTGCTGATCTGGATCAGGATTGACTGATTCGCATTGGGATTCGCAAGGGCCAATCCGATTCTGCCCCCTAATAGCCACAATTTATTTTGAGTGTTGGAACGCATGGAAAGCAGAATTGGCCGATCTGGATCGGGATCGACCGATTCGGATCGGGATTGGCAGGGCCTGATCCAATTCTGCCCCCTAACCTGATCCCAATTTCAATTTTTTTTTAAATTGAAAAAATGATTAAAAATTGAAATCTGCCTATTTGATTGGCCAATCTGATCCGATCTGGATTAGGATTGGCTGGGTCCGATCCTAGGACCTGATCCGATTCGGAATTCCATGTTAGAAGGTGCCACTTTAAAAATCTTGTATATATGTATCTCATGATTGAAGAATAAGTGCATTTATTCCCGGAAGCAATAATTCCATCCCCATCCCCATAAAGTTAAAGACTGTCGGAGAGCGTATGGGAGGCTATCGTGGGCTGGGCTCCCACTCGGGGGGAGGCATTGCTACCAATGTGGAGGGCGGGACCACTTGCTTCGATCCTGCATATCTCCGGCGGCAAATCATGGAAGCCGTAACCTTCCCGGCCGGTCTTTTCTGGATGCTGTAAGAAGCAACCAGACCTGTAGGTCACCGGTGATGGGAAGGAGCTTGTGTGTGGAGCCGCTGGAGATGGTGCAGGGGAGGCTCTTGTGGCTTAAAAGGTGCCTCAGGGTGGAGCTGGTGGAGGGGGCAGCAGATCTGACGCGGGTGAAGATGGTGCTGGACGGAGGGCCAAGTAGCGGAGATGGGTGGGAGGTGGCCCAGATAGGTCTTAGGTGCTTCTTTGTGGTGGGCCGAAGGGAGGAGGAGGCAGAGGCACAGACGAAGACGGAATATGCTGTGGCATACAGAGCTCTACTCCACCTGAGATGGTGGTACAGCTATATGGGAACCTTCTTAGACCCCAAGTTGAGAAGAACCAGGCTTTGGTTTGTTGGGGTGCCCTTCGTCCTCTGTGACGAGAGGGGCATTTCGACGCTCGTTAGCGTGTTTGGGAAATTGGAGCCGGGCTCGATGAGCTTCACAGACAGGGGAGAGCTCATGGCGATGGAGGTTGTCGTCTGAGTGAGCGGACTGCAGGAGATCCCAACTGTCGTCATTATCGACCTTGCTGACGACGTTTTTCCGGTGCGTCTCATCCTCAGGCCAGAGTAGCAGTTGCAGGGGTTGCCAGCGACGCACAAGCTTAGTCAACAGGCTGAAGGGTTAGGGCACCCGCCCTTGGTCGTGAGGAGGAAGGAGGGTGGCTGGGGGTACGTGGTGGCGCCATAGCCCCTCATTCAAAATTCAAAGGGTTTGGTCTAGCGGGGTTTGATAGTGGGTCTGCGATCTTTTTAGGGCTGGCCCCGGTCTAGTAGGCGGCGGTCATATTTGGGCCAGAGAGGGCTAAGGGCCCATCTTCTATTTCACAGGATGAAGGGAGCGGGCTGCATTGCGATAGCGGGTTCAACTTACACGAATTCAAACCCGCTATTGCTATCGGTTTGATGCAAATCGATACCGCCCGTCTCTGCCCCCTGAAAAGGCTATCCTCTCACGCAAGCGGGTTGCAATGCAGGCAGGGGGAAGAGGGTGGCTTTGGCTCCAACTCCGACTCTGGCCACGGCTCTAGCCACCTGCTAGCGAAAGCTATTCCCATGCCGGTGACAAAGCATGCCACGACGGCGGTTGACGCAAAGGAAAGACAGCCGACCATGGTGGTCGCCATCCAGAAATTTAGCCCAGAGACCTCCGGTGTTTCTCTGCCTTCCTTGGTATGGGCGGTCCAGTTGGTGGCCAACTTTTTGAGGCTACAGGGGGAGGAAGGGCTGACTGTGTGCTGTACAAAGGGCTTTTAGGGGGCGGCCAAGGAGGACCACCCTTCTCGGAGTCCGGACGATGCAGGAGCACCAGGGGGTTGACCCCTACTATTGTAACGTCATCTGACCTTCTACCCCAGATGCTCTTGCTGGAGGCTGGCAGGTGCGACGGTGAAGACCTGGAGAACAATGATGAGTTAGATTTGGCTGCTCTTTTTCAGTCAGTGTAGGGGAATCTTTCTCCGGTGATTACGACTAGTAGGCGTCCATGTAAATAGTAGGAGGAGGCGCTCTTGCTCATGCCCAGCATTGGAGGAGTACCAGCAAGGTCTGAGCATCCTCGGTAGTAGGCTCAAGAATTCGCTTGGGGGGATAAGGCGTCCGGAGCAGAGATTTGTGATGTCTATTACTATGATGAGGAGTCGGCCTTAGAAGGAGAGGAAGTTATCCCGGAGACACCAGGAGAGAATGTAGTGCAGAAAGGAGGCCAAGCTGAGGGGGAGGAACTGTTGGGCAGGGGCAGCTTGGGGAGGGAGGAGATGGTAGGAGTGGTGGAGAAGATAATGGAGGTACATGTGAGGGTGTTGGCGGAGAAGGTGAGCATTTCCTTTGAGGGGTTGTATAAGGACGTGAAGGGGGTGTTCAAAAGATGCAAGAAGAGGTGGCACATAGCGATGGCAAGGGAGGCCAAGGGTGGCAAATCTCACAAGAGGGAGACTAGGGGGAGTGAAGGAGAAGGGGAGGAGAAGAGTGGACTGTAGGAGGTGGAGGGTTGGGTCATCCCTTTGCCATCATGAGGATCGTCTCGTGGAATGAGAGGGGGATTTGTGGTGGGGAGAAGAGAAAGACTGTGAAGGCGTTGGTGAGAAGATGGAAGATTGAGATCTTGTGCCTGCAAGAATCCAAATGTGAAGGAGATGGGGAGTCTATCATGAGGGAGATTGGGGGTACCTGATTAGCTAAGGAGGTAGCCTCTCGGGGAAGGGTTGATATGAAGGTATTATGAGCGTCTAGAATCCATTTGAGGTGGAGGTGGAACATGATAGGCAGGTCAGTTGGGGGGCCATCTCTTTGCATTTTCGGAGTGTAAAGGACGATTGTCTTGGGAATTCTCAGGAGTGTATGGCTCTCAATCCAGAGAGGGGAAGAGGATGCTATGGGAAGAACTATCCATGAATCACCACAGTTTAGGTCGGCCTTGGTGTGTAGAAGGGGATTTTAATGCTATAGCAGCACCATGGGAGAGGATGGGGATGCACTCTCCGGCAGGGGAGATGGAGGACTTCACTGACTTTATACAGGCAGTTGCTCTTATTGATGTTGGTGTGGCCAATGCTCAGTTCACTTGGTCCAATCTGAGGGCAGACCCTATTTGCTCTAGGTTGGACAGGTTTTTGGTCTTAGTAGATTGGGAGGATCATTTTTGACATGTGCAAGTGCCATCTCTGGCTAGATCAATTTCAAATCACAAACCCCTCTGACTGAAGGTCAGTCGTCCTCATGCGAGGAGACGGAGCCTAAGATTAAAGAGATACTAGTTCAGGGAGGCTGACTTCTTGGGCACTGTCAAGAGGGCTTGGAGCAAGTAGAAGTATGAAACATCAGCTATGACCAGGCTGGTGAGCAAAATGAGGCAGGTGGCACAGGTCCCTCGTGGCATGGTAATAGAGGGACTAAACTATTTGGAGGAGGCAGGGTTGATGGGTGATGCAGACAAGAGTCCGAGGGCAGACTAGAGGAGATCCTCATGAGGGAGAAGGTCTATTGGAAGCAGATGTCGAGGGAGAGATGGGTCAAAAAATGGGATAGGAAACTGCTTATTTTCAGCGCATTACTTCTTGGAGAAGGAGAGTTAATTTCATAATAGGTATTAGAGTGGGAGGATTAGGGGGTAGGCGAGGGCATTCTTCGCCAAGCTGTTCACAGAGGTCGACATCAGCAAATTGAGGATCGCCTCTGATCTCCTTCCTTGTCTTCCTTAAGAGGATAGGGAAGCTTTTTCCCTGCTTTTCTCAAAGGAGGAGGTTCAGCAAGCAGTCTTCTCTTTTACAGGTGACATGGTGTCTAGACCCGATGGTTTCCTAGTGCTGGGAAATTATCAAAAGTGATTTTTTGTGTGCTATGAAGAAATTCTAGGAGGGTTGGGCTAACTTGAGGGGAATTAATAAAACCCTTGTGGTCCTCATCCCTAAAAAGCAAGGTGCACAATATTTTAGGAATTTCAAGCCCATTAGCTATTTGAATGGCACTTACAAGATCATTACCAAGCTACTGGCAAGTAGAATGGAGAAAGTTATGGATAGAATGGTGTTTTAGACAAGGTTGAATCCCTCCTACCCGGGCGACTTTGCAAGAAGTCTTATATTTTTGTTTTGGGTTTGGGGGTTCCTCTGATCATGGAATGGACTCTCCCTGAGGAGGTAAGGCTACATATGTGGGGGCTACACGAGTGGCCAGTGTAGTGTCTATTTCATGGGGTGCGCAATCGTATCAGACGATTAGGGTTCGAGTGCTGGACCTTTCCCCACTGACCGCAGTCAGTGTTGATTTACATCGGCATAACGTCCGAACACCCTTGTTTAATTGTCAACAATAAGGCCTATAATTTCTCTCAAAGGTTCTAGTCGAGGACACATCAACATATGTAGCTTGCCTCGCACTTTTGACTCCCAGTGGGTGACCATAAAATGTGTGAGGGGTTGGGCTTGGCTAAGACCAGGTTGAACTGGGCAACACCCAACTGTATCTGGGGATAAGAATGTGCTAAGGGAGCCCAGGAGTGGACCAGGGTGCTCCGTTGATTACCTGGATATTAGGGGCATTTTGGTAATTTGCCATGTCTAGTGGCACTATAGTAATTTTACCTTGCTGGAAGTTGTATCACAGTCTGGGGTGGCCGCCAGGCAAGGGTTGACTCCGGAAGGCTCAAAGGCTGTTTTCAAGAGTCGTTGGGGATTATCAGGGCATCCCAAGGCTGGAAGGGCATTTTTCTAATTTGGCACGACCCTATGCGGGGGGTTTATGAGAGACGCTGGGGCCGAAGGGCCATTTACAAGCTTTTCTCAAGGGTGGAGGGGGCACGAAGGCGTTAAAGGTGACGAGCATCCCTAACTCCTGAAGGAAGGCCATATATGTAATTTTCCTTGTGGGAGGGGTTTATTCGTAACTTTCTTTAACTGGCATGCGCAGAGGGCAGCATCACACACCCTTGCAAATGTTCATAAATTTCATTGCAAAAGTTGTCGACGAGTTGTCAACTGTACACAGTATCATCGCCCTGAGGCGAGAGCATGTTCAATTCCAATATCCTCGGGAAGGGTATTATGGTCATTTCACGCTTTCGTGACTGAATTAAGTTTTTCTTCATCACCCGGAGGATTTAAGAAGAACATAACCCGTAGGGTCGTGATTACAAGGCCCACATAGAGGCATAAGTACAAATCCCGCGTAGGGGCATGACAACAGAGCCCGCATAGGGGCATAAATACAAGACCCACGTAGGGACATAAATACAAGACCCACATAGGGGCACGAACACCAAGCCCACGTAAGGGCATAAATACAAGCCCGAGGTGTTACATACCCCAAGTGGGCCAAAATTACGAACAAGGGCCTTTCTTCGTCTCCTTTCAGTAGAGAAATTCAAGGTCCAAAAGTCCTCTTCAAGTGAGCCCCGTAGGGGTATTTATAGAAGGTGAGGGACCGGCCCGGGGTGGGCCGAACCCCGGCAGGTCAAGGCACCCCGGGCAGGTTTCCCCCTCTTTTCATTTTTTCATTTTTTTTTCATGGGCATAGGCGAACCCCGGGACCGGCCCGGGACTACCCCGCCCTGAGCAGGTCTGTGCGGACCTGCCCGGGGTTGGGGAGTCCCGGGCGGGTCCCGCCCGGGGAGGGCCACCTTGGGCAAGTCCGTCCGGGGTGGGCCGACCCTGGGCAGGCTCACCCGGGGTCACTCGACCCCTGGCAGACCTGCTCGGGGTCGGTTGACCCCGGGCGGGTCCCCCCCGCCCCGAGCGGACACGTGCTGCCGCGGGGGGACCTGCCCGGTGGTGGCCGGCCCCGGGCGGGTCCCTCCACACCCCCAGGTGGTCTAGGCCCCTCCTTATAACCCTTAAAAAAGGTTTTTTCTCTGTTTTTTTTTTTTGCTGAAACACTCACTGCACGCCGCGTGGAAGAGGGAGGAACTTCTCCCGTGTTCGTTAGTCGTCTTCCTTGCGCCGCTTGTCAAGGGGGAAAGCCTTCTTCTTTCCGAGGGACATGGTACACGCCGTCGGGACTACGTAGAAGGTGTGAATATCACTGTTCCCTCTCTCCTTTTTTTGTCGCGGGGTTGTCCTTGTGTGTATTAACCCTGGAACCACATGACCCTGGCGGTCTCTGTGGATTTACCCCGGGTTATGGCCGCCCGTTTGCTGCGAGATGCATTGGGCTGAACCAATAATCGGGCTATGGAGCCTTTGTAGAGCGGAGATACTCCGGGAGACGGTGCTACGCCGGTTCCACAACCTTGGTTCGCACAGGGAGAAATACCCGTATTGGGCTAGAATTTTTTTTGTATCTCATCCCAATCATTTCAGGGATTTTTTTTTGGTTGCAACAAGTGCCCCCCACGGGACATCCGTGACAGCCGGAGGTGGGGGCGGATGACCCGTGCACTTTAATATGCGTGCCCTTGTACTGTGCCCACTGACGGGTCATATCATTATGGGTGCAACCCTTCGTATTTGATTGCCGTCCTTTGCATTCGAGCTATATTTCTTTGCTGAATTTGCCCTTATCATAATTTATATTTTTTTTCTCTGTAGCCTTCTCAAACATGGCTCGTCAAGGTAGGAGCAAAGGTGCTTCACGGGGGCCGAGAGTGGTCGGGACGAATGACCACTATGTACGGAGGACTGACCGGCCCATGCCTCCTCTTCCTCCTCGTCGGATTGCCTCGAGCAACTCCGATATTGTTGATCGAGGCTTCTCTTGGGTCGTTAAGGGCCCCACTGAAGATGTCGCCCGCGAGGAGGACCAAGTCGACGCTGCCCGGATCAGCCGGAAGGATGGACTTTATACATATGACCGATCTGGGGAATATCCTCCCCACCATCCTCTGGATCGGCATCTTATTTCTTTTATCCAGAGCTTCGTGCCGTCGGGCATGGACAGTGACGACACTTCGCTGCCCGAGGAGCGGCGGAGTCTAGAGCGGGCGATCCTGGCGGGCAGGGACAGCATGAAGGGCACCTGCACCTTCTTCTACCCCAGCTTCACCGAGGGCTTTGTGCGGCAGCCCCAGTTTTCTGACGAGAAAAGCTTGGGGTTCTTCCAGGAGCTAGGTGGCTCCATCGTGCGAGCGGGACCATCATCTCCTACAGTATGGCATTTGTCTGGGCATCACAAGGCTGCAGATGTAGTGGTGGACGGGATGTATCTGGCTTCATCTGACGCTAGCTTCACCCACGATCCATATGATCATCCTTGCATGTTAGAGGGGATCCTTTCATTGAAGACTCCCAGCTGGTATGGGAGATGGTCAGTCATTCCCTCCCATTGCTTTCATCGGGGTGCCATAGAGTGGCTATGGGGGATATTGACTGTTCACAGCTCGACTTTAGTCAAAGCAGGCATCTGCCATGCAGTTATTGCAGCCTTATACTCCTACCCCTGTCATACGGGGTTGCTCCAAGCATTGATTGAGCGATGGAACAGGCGTTGGAACACCTTTGTCACTGCCGAGGGAGAGACTTCCCTGGATTTGTGGGCTTTCCACCGGATTTTCGGGTTGCCAGTCAGTGGACAAGTCTATGAGGAGCTATGCCTCGATGATCTTCATCTGTATGCTTCCAATGGAGGGGGACAGTATCTTTTGCCCTACTACTTCAGATATCTCATGAAGACTTGGAGGGACTTGGCCCTGGCGGGCAAAGAGAAGACAACAAGGACACCCAGGGTGACTCTGAATGCCTGGGTAATGTACTTCTACAGTGGCCCTTACTGCTTCTATGAGGAATTTCCCTCATTTGGTACCCCGTGGGATGAATGCAAGGAGGTTGTTGTGAAATTTGCTTCCAATCCTCGCCATTTGTCAGCTCCTGAGCAAGGTTGGAATTCAAGACATCTGCCAGCCCTGACCTACTTAGCAGCATATTTGGCCTACTGGCTGGCCACCTTTGTCTTCCCCCATGGAGAGGAAGAGCTTCTGAGGGCCGAGGTGATTTATCCGGCCTGCTTGTTAGCGTGCGGACGCCGGTTAGCCCTTGCACCGGCTGCTCTGACCAATATTTATCACTCCCTGGGAGCACTGAGTTCATATTCCATCCCTAGGGACAAGAAGATTTTGCTATCCCTCCATTACTTGAGTGCCTGGGCCGGGTTGCTGCTGCCAGGGCTTTCCCAGCGTTCTCTAGTTGCCAACACTAGAGCGCCGCTTATATTTGCCTTTGCTGGTCACCCGGACCAGGATGCCGTTTTGCAGCTTGCTAGTGCCAGGCGGGCACTATCTTTTTTTCACACTGAGTGGCATGAGAGCCTGGATTTTGACCACAGCTCCCGCCTCTATCGCCCCTTCTTGGAGAGGCAGGGAGAGTCCGCAGTGTGCAAGGTATCTCCAGAGGGTATAGTTTCTCCTCGCGCCCTGGGTGAGTGGGTCGTCTGCATACGGCCTGGAGTTCTTGTCTACCGCCGCTCCTGCACGGTAGTCCTCGATCCATATTACCCGCATCGGTTTGCCCGCAATTTTGGATATGATCAGGCCATTCCGCCAAATGCAGATTTTCCTTTGGTTTCGCGGCAGTATAAACAGAAGGATGTGCATCTGGTTGCCGCTTCCTGGCAGGATTTTCTATATAGGAGTGTGAGAGAGGACTTCCCCACTCCAGCACAGGCGCGCACGGGCCACTTCGATATTCATTATGCTCGCTGGTGGTTCAAGGTCAGCAACGTCTTCAGAGAGCGAGCAGATAGCATCAGGGCAGCTGAGGAGAGGCACCTCAGGAGGGAGGATTAGCCTCCCCTTTCTCTCGACTCCGGCTTCATCAGATCCCACTTTTCCAACATAGCTTGGGTGATCTGAGGCATAGAAGCCCGATGGAGGGAGCAGGGGCAGTCAGTGCCCATCGATAGAAGCCAGTACACTAGGGCATTGAAGCCCCTGAAGCCTATGTCTGACGGAGGGACTTCTTCTTCAGCGTCACGCCGTAAAGGTGCTTCGGATGCCACTGCGTCCTATTCTTGGTGGGAGGATTTGAGGGCCTCTTGTGGTTTGAGCTGTGACTCGCAGTTGTCTCAGCCTATTCCGGAGAGAGCTCTTACTGGAGGAGCTGCGTCCTATTCTTGGTGGGAGGATGGTTTCTTTTATTTGTGTAAGAGTGAGAGAATGGGCGGAGTTTTTTTGTAATGTGAACTCTCACAATTCTTCCATTTTGGTTTGTTTGGGGGTTAGTGTCGACCACTCCCTCTCAGTGTGGAAGGTCTCTTTTGTCTAGGGATTTTTTGAGAACATACTGACTACACTTGTGTATCCCTTTCTTCTTTTAATACAATAGTGGTTCTACCCACTTAAAAAATAATAATAAAGTTGAAGACTGTTTATCAGAAAGCTTGATGTATGCTTAAAATATTTTCTTCTGACAAAGATCTTGATTCTAATAAGGCAAGCCAGAAGGGGTGTATAGGTCAGGGTGAAGAGGCCACAGGTGTAACATATAAATTCTCTTGAAAGGTTGCCTGTAAAAGATGGCAGCCATGATGCCATATCAAGGATGAGTCACATCTCGAGCTCAATATTTTCAGTCTTAGTGGTGAGAGAAATCTTTTCTTCTACATAAATCACTTGCATGATGAAGTGATGAGTCATCTTCAGCACAATGTTTCTAGTCTTGGTGGTGAGGGGAGCCTTTCCCTGTATGCAAAGTGGTTGCCTGTGTCATGTAGCTCATGGAACTGTAGTCAGCCTTTTTACTATCGGAACTTTTCTTGGACTCGTTTCCAAATATCGTAGGCAGATTGGTCATCCAAGCATTTAGGTGTTATTTCAATATGTATGCTGACAGATAGTAATCCAAGTTATTCAATGTTGGAACTAAAGGAGTTGCAGAAGGAACTATGGCTAAATTCTTCATGCCTAGTTAAAAAAAAGGCTGAATACTCTGCAAATAGACTAAAAGATTACAGCATGTTTTTAAGCATTGGAAGCCTGAAAAAAAAAAGAAACAGAAAAATCATGTAAGCATGCACCCAATATGTTCCACCTGTCACCATCACGAGGAAGAGGATATCTTGTCATTATAGCCGAGCATGACTGCATAGTAATGTCTTGGCCTATTGGAAGCAAGATAGCTGTAGGAGGAATAATTGCTTTTGGGATTGGAACACCTGTAAAGCCAGTCACCAGTCAAGTTTGGGTTAGAAGCTCCAAGTGTTGTTTGAAGAATAGGAAATCCATGAAGGGTATGGAAAAAGAAAAATTACTTTTCAACATATCGCCCAACATGATCTTTCTGGTTTTGTCATGATGAAGAGGGCATCTCGTTAGTATAGCCCAGGGGACCATGATAATAAGATCAAGGTGTTGAATGATTGTACATTATAAATTGATGTGTATACAACTGGTTTTTCTTTCTAAAATCATTTTGGATATATCTGCTTTCTATATGCTTCAAATTCACTGCAGATTCCTTGGTGCAAAACCTCATAAAGCCTGCAACAGTCAACTAGTGAAAGTTGTGACAGATTCTTGAAGTCTTCAAGGTTTTGAGTATTGTAAGAAGATACTTATTTCAACACTACAAACATGTGGCTAGGCAGTTTATAGGAATGTTTATGCACTTCAAGTCTTTAAGTCACCGCTACCTCCACATCCTTGTGCATGTTGCCTCCTTGATTAGTGCTAAAGCATGCCAACTGAACCTTTTTAATGTCTGAATTCCACCATCAGTGAGTTGAGCTAGCTGATGAAAAGATACAAAAAGAAGTCCTCAGCAATACATAAATATTCAATCAAGAACAAATAGCAATGTGCTGAGTTAGCTGGTGAAGCCATCCAGGGCCAGGCACTCAGATTCTTCAACTCGCTCACTGTTAGAATAATCCCACATTGTGTGGAGAATTTGCTTAAAAGAGTGAAGTCAAAATACCACGTTGTGTGGAGAATTGTTGAAAAGAGTGGAGTCAAAATACCTTAAGGTTTTGAGTTTGATGGCTCAGTCCACTAAACATCAATACTCACACAGAACTCCCCATTTCACTGCCTCTCTTTTGCAGATGAGTTGAGATGTGCATGATGTTCAATGTTTACCAACTTGGAAAGTTAAAAAATTGAGTGGTCTCACACCAACTAGGCAGTTGCTTGGTAAGGGCTCATATCAACTTGGTTGCAACTTGTGTCTGCAGCCCAGAGCCCTTTGTGAAGCAATGCAGCTGATCCTCACTTGACTTGGGTATCCAGAACTTGCAGGAAAGAAGATCAATTCATGCAAGTTGGCATTAGCCAGTGACAAACCATGGTTGTGCACTTGTGCTTGATATTAATTGCTACAAGGGGCAATTTGATATTTTTTTTGAATAGCAATGATGACACGTAAAGCTAGATGATCTTAAAGGTTAACTGAGATGCTGTTTAGGCCGTAGTCCAACACATGTGGCTTAGTTTTTCAGCATTACTTTATTCATATAATTGTTTTCTGCCAGAAAGTAATTTCCAGTATTATAGGAAGATAATTATCAATTTTTAGATGTTTTCTACTCTTTGCCATCAATGTGGGAATGGTTTACAATGCTTCTATTTTCTCATTTTCACTCTAGGGTTCTTTGGAGAGGTTTTCCGAGGGATATGGAATGGTACTGATGTAGCCATCAAGGTTTTCCTAGAACAAGACTTAACAGCTGAGAACATGGAGAACTTCTGCAATGAAATATCAATACTAAGGTATGTATTACATTGAAATATGTACTCCATCTGATGCATCTTAACACTTATCCTGACATCATCTTTCTTCTCTCCTGTTTCAGCCGCCTTCGACATCCTAATGGTACTCGTCTACTCCCTGGATCATATATTCACATCTCTTTCTTTATGTGCATAAGATAACCATCCATTCGGAGATGGGCTCCAATCCCCTTCAACCCTCATTGACGCTCATTTAGAAGCTCAAGTGCAACTCTTCTGATAGGAGTATGTGGCGTTTTTATTTTTTATTTTCATGCAGTTATTTTGTTTCTTGGCGCATGCATGACACCTCCCAAGTTGTCAATGGTTACCGAATACATGGAGATGGGATCCTTGTACTATCTTATACACACGACTGGTCAGAAAAAGTTGAGCTGGCGTAGGAGATTAAAGATGCTTCGTGATATTTGCAGGTTTGTTGCTCATTTGGTCCTTGTCAGAGCGATGTTATTCTCTTTCACCATGTGATTACAAGCTATACAATGTTGTCCATATGATAAATATAATTAGACATGTTCTCCTGATTGTTCATGTAGTCAACGTGATTGCTTGATCATTATCACTTGCTGATTGCATCTAATCTAGTGGTTAGGAACTTGTTGGCACTTTCCTCATTTTTTTAACTCAAAATCTTACCTATATTCTGGACAGTGATGTGGTTCGTCTACTGTTCTTTGTCAAGAAGCAAGATTTTTTTTTGGCCATTATTCCTTTTGTTAATCCATTCCCAAGCCCCACTTTCATATTTCCAGTTTATGCTCAAACTTCTGTAGTCTGTGATGGCATAGAAGATGGAAAAGACAATACAAAGCAATTGTTGGTCTATTTTTTATTGGATGTTGAGTCTGCCACTAGATTCTGGGAGCTGGACACCCACAGCCCACCCTTCCTATTGTCCTTGTCCTTTACTGTGACCCTAGAATTTAAAACCTAAAGTGACAGTTGAGAAATGTTGCATTTCTCAGCAGTCCATTGCTTTGCTTTCTTGTCATATTTCTTTACATTGACATCAGTGAGGGTGAGGAACCGTTGGGAAGAAAATCTCATTAAGCTTTATTTATTTTTTTCCGGGAAGAAACTATGGGCTATACCACCAATTTTATTGAAACATGGATAGAGGCTGTACTATCAAAAGGGAGATGAGAGGTTCCTCACCAGTTACCAATCTTCTTAAGCTTCATGATGTCTGCATGTGGGAGACTCCTTGGCATTGTTCTTATTGCCCATGAATTCTATCTGCAATCATTCCATTATCTTTGGATAATCACTCCCTTAACCCTTACAATCCCGTATGGACCATTACCAAGAGACGGTTTAAGCAGATCACCTTCTTGCACAGGGGGGCAATGACATATAAACTGAGAACTGATTCTTTTTTTTTTGGAAAGTGGATGGTACCACTATTGTATAAAAATAAGAGAGGATGTACAAGTGTGTTCAAAAGGTTCCCAAAAAATCCCTATACATCAGAAGGCCTACACCAAGAAGGTGTGGCTTCACTACTCTCCCAATAAAACAAAAAGGGATGAGTTATGAGCATCCACGTTACAAAGGAGCCTCCCCCAAACTTTCACTCTATTACAACTAAAAGCCACCAAGCTTCCCGTTGCTCTGGCCTCCCCCCTGAATGTCCTGTTATTTCTTTCGCCCCAAGTAGCCCAAAGTGTAGCATGCAGAATAATCCCTCAAGTGAGACGATCACCTCTGAGCAGTGATTACTTATTTTGAAGAATTGTGAGGTCCTCTGTCACGACCCAGGATCTGAGTATCGGAAAGGAACTGGTGCAACCCGAATCCTGGCCCGCTACTCACGAGCCACGGGGATCGGAAATGTTAGTTTAATGCTGTGGAAGTGCATCAGAATCTAAAATAAATACAAAATTTAAAGTATAGAAATTAAATTACATTTATTACAATTTAAATAGTTTACAGTCTAGAGTACAATGTCCAAAAAGTACAGTCTAAAGGAAAAGTGCACAGTCTTGAGACATACCCCGGCTCAAGTACACTGGCAATTAAACTCTCCGAACACCGCGCCAGATCACCGAACCCCGAGTGGAAACACTGTACCTGAAAAGATCGAGGTGAGCCTCATCTCATCGGCTCAATAGGGGTCCCGCGGATCCCCACCACACGTAACGGCAATAACAATAATAATAACAATAACAACAATAGTAATAGCAGTGGGTAATCGGCGGAAAGGAAACACAATTAACTAAGCCACCCGCAAGCTACACGATACCACGCACCCCGAGGAACTACTCTACTAGACAGCTCACCCAAGCTCTCTCATTGAAAACCCTCGACCCTCAAGGTCGGGGAAAAACACGGCCTTAATGCCTGGAGAATCTCTGTTCCGAGAGAATATCTGGTCTCTACTAGATGAAACCACGACTAAGTCGGGAAGCCACGACCTCGCCGTCGTGGAAGTGCTATCTCACTGTCGGGAGGGCCGCGACAATGTTGTCAGTAAGCTCCCTCAGAGCAGCAAGGCAGAACTCACACATGTCACACTCACTCCTTCAGGCTTTAGATACGCACGCACCCTTCACAATAACTGGACTAGCTGGGATCCGTGCTTGTCAACATGGTGTTCGAGCCCCCAACAACGTGTGCATACACTAAACAGACTCCTCAACATATAGGCCCCAACGGCCGGTTTTCCCTCAGCCCGGACTCAGGCTCTAGAGTAGGCAGACTCCTCAACGCACTAGCTCTGGGAACATAGGTAGACTCCTCAACGCACTACGTACGCAAAGGCCCATGGCAACCGGTTTGAAACCGTCTCACGGGAAAGCCCTCACCCTAGTCGGACTCCTCACATCCTAGGGCCACAACAAGGGCAAAACTCGCAAGGCATAACCCACTCAGACTGGGGTTGCCAACTCATCCGCTCACGCACGCCCTACTCGACTCACATGCCGACCTACCAAACTCACGCGGAAAACCCTTTTGCCAAATTATTCCCAAAATGGAAACCCCGAGTCACCAAGCCTTGGCGACCACGATTCCAGATGCCATCGGCACGCGATGGCCCATTTCATGCTTATTTTTTTATCATAAAATCATTAATTTATGTTTCCGGGGTGAACATCGTGTTTTAGGGCCCAAAAGGACGATTTGGACAATGAATCGGTCGGCCGACCGTTCTCAGGGCGCACAACCTTCTGTGGCGAACGATGTTCGGTCGACCGTTTCTGGCAGTAACGCATCGAGACCCCACCGTGGAGTCCTAAACCACGCCTCGCTCGACTCCAATTGAGGGGGAAAACATCGGGGGGCTTCCCCCATCATCCAACCCACCAAAAGCATGCAAATAAACTAGAAAATGCCGTCTGAATCGGCGGGAATCGTTACTCGCCCCAAAAATCCACTCTCGCTCGCGCAAATCGACTCAAAAACGTGAGGAATTGATACGAGAAGGGTAGGAATCCATCCCCCTACCTCGCACGAAGATCCCACGAGAAATGGACGCCGTTCCACCCCGAAAACACTGTTCTTCTCGCAACCGGTTCGCCAAGTCCGCGAACAATCGCGCCACCGCCACCGCCCTCGTTCCTCCTCGATTCTCGCCATCGTTGCCACCATCGCCCTGTCCTCCTCGCCTGCCACGCTCTCCGTCGACCGCCGGAGATGGGAGGGAGAGAAAGGGAGAGAGACGGAGGGGAGAGGTGAGAATGAGAGGGGGGTTTAGGTTATATTTATGGGATTTATTTTGGGGTTTTACAATTTTAGAAAATAGAAAATCACCAAAAATTAACCCCACGATCCTCAAAAAACACGTAGCTCGCCCGTCGCCTACGACGCCCAAAAATAAATTATTATTTCTTATTTGGGGATCCAAAGACCCGATACTCAGAGATTTTCATTTATTTATAAAACGTGATTCGAGACCCGCGGAACCGCTCCAAAACCCGTGGATACTCGATTCGTAAACCCGGGTCATGACATCCTCAGTGCTGCTAATGGAACCTGTAAAGTTCTTTACAAAAACAATGTAGGAAATTGTATTGGTTTTTGCAACTTGTTTGCGGACTAGATTTCTTTGAATTTTTACATTCTTTTAAGGCTAATCTTGGTGTTTTAGATTCCTTGTATCCTGATTTAGACCCGGATGTGCAGTGCACCCAGCATAAATGGCACTTTGAATTTCTAGTTTTCCCATGTACGTATGTTGGATATGATGTGATGATTTTTATTGATATCACGGCCTATGGTAGTATCTTAGTCTTCATACTAGGCAATTTTAACATGGATCAGTACTTTGCAGAGCTTCATATTTCTTCATTTCATCATTTGCTCAAATTGGGTTACTTACAATATCCTTGTGGCAATTAGGGGGCTAATGTGTATTCACCGTATGAAAATAGTTCATCGAGATCTAAAGAGTGCGAATTGCCTCGTAAACAAGCATTGGACAGTGAAGATATGTGATTTCGGGCTATCGAGGGCCATGATCGATTCTCCCATGAGGGACAACGCATCTGCAGGGACTCCCGAATGGATGGCTCCTGAACTTATCCGCAACGAACCATTCACAGAGAAATGCGACATTTTCAGCTTCGGGGTGATAATGTGGGAGCTTTGTACTCTCAGGAAGCCATGGGATGGTGTACCCCCGATGCAAGTAAGCTGAATGAAACTATGCTGCCACTTTTAACTTACTCAACACTCCTCTCATTCAAATGAAGCTATTCTGATGGGGAACCGTGTTCAGGTTATACATGCAGTTGCCAACGAAGTCACACGGTTAGAGGTCCCCGATGGTCCTTTGGGCAAGCTAATCTCAGGTCTCCCTTGGGTTACAGCCATTTTGTTTTCAGTTATCCATGACAATTTCACTGATTAACTCATGTCTTTTCTTTGCATTCCTGTGGGCAGATTGCTGGGCAGAACCCGACGAGCGGCCAAGCTGTCAGGACATCCTCTCCCGCTTGCTCGACTGTGAATACACGCTCTGCTAGTATCGATCTGTTATGTACAGTGAGAGTGGACATGAAAAAAAAAGAGCAGTCATCCCGCTCGGCTTGAGTTGTATAAAAAGAATCCCTCTCTCTCTGTTGTTGTTCTTGTTGTGTTTGTTAGATGCAAATTTTCCAGGCATGCTTGAATTTTTCAGGTTCCCATCGTCGTCAATATGTTTTTATTTCAATAAAAATATATGAGCCATTCCCACGGTTTTCTTGACAGCGTAGAAACGTGCATGTATTGTTGTTGTTCCTTTATTTTCAACTAGAAAAAGCCAAGTCATTCCATAGAGTAGAAACAGCAAGCTGTACACGACCGTCAGTCATTATGGCAAATTTGAAACGCCTCCAGCCCCTCCAGGAACACCCACCCTTTTTTTTTATTCGGGGAAGGGGTGAAGAAACAAAACTGTAGCAACGGGGAGGAGAAAACAGGAAGAGGAGGAACTGATGAGGCTGTGCTTCAGTCGGGGATGGGGCGCCGGTTCAATGCGGCCTCGAAGCGGCTGCAGGAATCCACCCTCATCTCCGTGCTCGTGTCGCTCTCTGGCGCCGGGTAGTAGTCCTCCCTCAGCTGCACGTCCCTGAGGTTGGGTATCTTGAGCAGGAACCTCATGAAGTGCTCGTGCGCCGTCCCGTGGATGAAGAGCTTCCTCAGGGTGGCGCACTCGGCCAGCAGCCCGGCCGCCGGCAGCGACAGGCTCCTCTGGTTCACGTCCTTGTCCTGCGGCGGCCAGTAGTCTAGCTCGTGCAGGCTCAGGGTGCGGATGCCGCACAGGTAGAACCTCTCCCACAGGCTCAGGTCCATCTGCCCCATGGGTGCCGTCAAGGCGTAGCCGATGGCGTCGCCCAAGTCCAGCTTCATCTTCGATAGCGCCGGGTAGCGGGCGAGGGAGTTGAGCCCGAAGATGCGCTGGTTCGGCTTCGCGCAGTTCCGGCAGTCGCCTTCCACCTTGATGCATATCTCCTCCAGTTGAGGGCAGTTCTCCAGCCCCGTCTCCGCCAGGGGCGTCAGCAGTTCCCCCACGGGCACCCAGAGGGAGAGGTGGCGCAGGCGTCGCCACGTCTTGCACCAGAATGCCCCGTCGTCGTAGAAATCGTCGCTGTGAGGAGGAGCACCTCCGTTGACGGGTCTCCCCGCTGCCGCCGCCACCCCGCGTCGCTTATTCCTCTCGTCACCGCGACCGTTTTCTTCACTTGGCCCCTGTTGGAATTCGAGGCCTGGGTCGAGCTCGTCTTCGTCTTCCTCCACCAGATCTTCGGGGGGTAAGTCCTCAGATCCCGGTACGCCCCACGCGCAATCGATGTGGAGGCGCTCGATCCGGTCGCGGATGGGCTCCATCGCCCAGAGCGATTTGGCAGCGTTTAGTCGTTTGCAGCAGGAGATCCCCACGTCGACGAGCGTCGACCGGCGGATGCTGGCCATCCTCCGCAATCCCACCTCGGTAACCATCGGGCATCCCTGGATCTCGAATCTGGACAGCCTCGAGCAGCCGCGGGCGATGGCCACCAAGCTGGTGTCGGCAAGGTCGCCGGCGTTCTTGATGGAGAGGACGTTCAGCCGCCCGCAGACTGCAATGCCGTCCAGATGCAGCCCGGCTGCTGTGCAGACACCCTGGAAGTGCCCCAGCTTCAGGGACTCGATCTTGGGGCATCTTCTGTTCATCGTCTCCAGCACGGGCCCGGTGTCCCTCACATTCTGGCAGATGTCCAGCGCCAGGTCCTCGAGGAGGGGCAGCCCACCGAAGAAGTCCTCGAGAGCCCTGTGCGAGATCCGGGCGTCCTCAGGGGTGGCGCCGTCCTCTTCCGGGTCGGCCCTGACAGTGGAAAGGGCGGTCGCGTCGACGAGATGGAGGACAGTGAGACGGGGGCAGTTGGCGGCGAGGCCCAGGAGGGCGTCGTCCCCGACGAAGTCGATGAATCGTGGGTCGAACACGCAGGAGGCGCGGAGGTGGGCGACGTTGGGGCAGGCGGCGGAGATGGCAAGGAGCTCCTGGGTTTTGAAGCCCTGGCCCGATGAGAGTCCGAGGAGGTCGAGGCGTGTGAGGGCCGCGGCGGCGGATGGGTTGACCTGGAGGGCTGGGGGCAGGTCCTCCGTCCAGCAGTAGAAGTTGGAGAGGTCAAGGGAGGACAGGGCGGAGCAGATGCGGAGTAGGGGCGCGAAGTCGGAGCCCAGGGGGGCGGAGAAGGGCCGCTGGTGCCAGCGGACGAGCTTGACATGCCGGAGTCCCGGCCACTGCGGGGCGAGGGCGCGGAAGACGCAGGGGCTGCGAGCATAGACGGTGATGGACGTCACCGACGGGAAGGCCTGCTGGAGCCGGTGGGCGATGAGCTGGTTGGCGAGGTCGTTCTGGTCCTCCTCCGGGTGCGCTGCCGCGTCGTGCCGGTCCATCCCGACACCCCCGCCGTCGACGTGGAGCGGGGCCTCCGGGTGGGGGAGGAGGAAGGAGGAGCCCCAGGGGGAGAGAAGGGAGAGGTCGAGGTGCGCGACGGATCGGAAGCAGGTGGGGACGAGGAAGAGGTCCCTGACGTTGCCGCGCAGCGCGAGGGCGGTACGGGTGCCGCGCTCCAGCGCATGCCACCGGCGGCACACCAGCGCCATGGCGTTGCGCGATCGGGTGTCCTCCACCATCGCGAACACGTTGATGAGGATCGCCTCCGGCAGGTCGTGTAGGTGCGTCAGCGTCCCCCAGCCGCCTCGGACGCCTCCCTCAGCCATCTCTCTCTCTCTCTCTCTCTCTCTCTCTCTCTCTCTCTCAGGGTGGACGAGCGCTCTCCACAATTCGCTACATCATTTTGCAGGGAAAAGGGGGACTGCGAAGTTGGTGGATTAGAAGGCGGAGGGGATGGAGAATCTGCGGAAGGGGAAGATGGGGAGGATGCAGACGAAGGCTGGTCAGACTTTCACAGAGAGATAGAGAGGGAGAGAGGGGGGTGGGGGAAGAGGCTGGCTTTTTGTCGCCACATGCAGAGCCACGTGATCATACGATCCAGTTCAGCTTGCTAGCCTTCTTTTTCTTGCCTCCTGGCGTCTCCCTCTGCTCCCGCACCCCATCCGCCCAAATTTAGTATTCCCTTTAGGCTGGGTGGGGGGGGGGGGGGACTTAATATTTGTCATTAATTCGGCCGTGGGCAGCGGGCTACTCGTACTTGCACAGCCCCCGTTACTTTTCGTTTCCCTTGTTCAATATATTTAATAAATCAGATTAAACAGCTGGGCTTTTCTTCTCCTCACACTCGACAGCCCACGCGCGTGTAGCGGTGTGACGCCCCGCCGCCACTCGGGCGGCCCATTTTCCAGCCAACCTAGATAGAACTCGGTCCACATCTCCAGCGGTTCGGAATGACTCAAAAGGGTACCCCAAAAAAAATTAATAAAAAAAAAGACAGATCCACCACCTCCAGAGACCCACCCAGCCCTCCACGTCTTCCCCCTCCTCTTTTCTTGGGCGAGCTACTCTCTGTTTTGGCTCGGTGCACCCGGGAGGTGTCGGGGGCCACGCTGCTTCTTCACTGGTTAGGCGCAGTGTGCAGATTACCCATCCCTCTCCGCTAGTTTGGTGCGGGGCCGGCTGGAGTCGGTAATCGTGGTACCGGTACTGTTGTACCTGGGAAGGTACTGGATGGGGGGGTGTGCGTGGCTGCTCGTCGGCCACCCTCCATACGAGGCTAAGGTTTGCCGCGGCGCGCGAAGCCCCCCCCCCCCCCCCACTCGACTCCCACCATCGCCAGTCGCGTGGGCGTGGTAGCAGTGCAGCACGCTATCGCGGTGTGTCCGTTTCCCTCTCTAGAATCTCTATCTCTCTCTCCATGTGTGCATCTCTTCTCTTGCTGTCACCTTCTCTTTACCTCCCATCCCCCTTCCTTCCGCCTCGTACCAGTTTTTCTCCCCCACATCCAGCTCAAAAGTGTGATTGCTCGAGCGGTGTTGGCTGGTGCTGCCAGAGTCGTGTACGTTTCCGAGCAACTTTTCATCCTCACCCTCTACTTGTCCGTCTTCTTTCCTACGCTTTTGTTGTTAAAAACATGCAAAACCCCTTCCGTTTGTGACCACCCACCTTGCTCTGGCAGTGGGTTGTGGGCTCGCCGCCGCCATTAAACGACACGACCGTACTCCTATGCTACCTCTTTTTCACGTAAGAACATCTAGCCCCCCCTTTCCCTTCTCACCTTATCCATACATACCATTCTCATCATGGACGTTACTTCCTTTTTTTTATTCGAGATATTTTTTTATATATAATCTAGAAGATATGCGTGTGTGCACGCGCACGCGCGCGAGTTAGAGAAAATCTTGTGTGATATAAATATTTGGAGTTTATAGGGTGTTCTTAAATATATGAAAAACTAAGTTTATATTGTTAAGTGATCAAAGATTGGGAGCATATATACATCCGTACATATACTCAACCCGAGATGTCCGACTGCTCAAGTCATTGAATTTATATATATTATAATAAAATATGAAAATTTGATTTGAAGTCAAACCAAATCGAATTAAATCAATTTGTTTTCAGTTTAATTTGATTTGTTTTGATTTGACAAATAAATTTGATTTGATTCGATTTAAAAAAAAGGTCTTAAATCGAACCATGTTCACCCCTACGAGGAAGGGTTGACATTTGAGTGGAGTCGGATAAACCATAGTTGAGTCGGATCTCGTTTGTGTTGGGGACCTTTCTATGGTGGGTTCGTCTAGGATGAGGCCAGCTCTGCCCAAGCTGTAATCAAAGCTAGAGCCAGATGAATCTGTCTCCAGGTTGGGAAATGTTTTCACTCCTTGATGCATGCTGCAGCCGGAGTTACAAGGAGGTATTCTAATCCACATCTGACCATTCATAGTTGAGGCAGAATAATAATTCTATAGATGGGATTAGTTTCTTCTCCATTGCTTGCATTACATCAAACGGATAGAAGAGCGACAATTGGTGTCATCACATCTATGGAATAAGAAAGTGGCGCAATCTCCTTCTTGTCAAGTGTGAACCAGCTTGTTGAGGCAAATGCATCCATCTTGACTAGATGCGTACAAAGTGCGTCCTCTAGTGTGAGGAGGATTTACATGAAAACGTATTGCTGCAAAGAAAACTGCTCACTAAACCTTGTCCAGCCGTTTTATCCCACTCGCGGAGAATGAGACCACCGAAAGATCTAAAATGCACATGTGTTTAAGTCAACAAAGACGTACCATGTTTGTCACAACCTGCTAGATGGGTCATCTTACAAGACCCTGTCTGTCATGTCCGACCAGCATGAAAGGTGGCTTGCCTTTGTCAGCTTCTTGCATAGCTACAGCTGCTGATGCTCGCCTTCTTGTCCAGGCACTTCGGCTTTAACTCCAGTTCAGTGGCATGGGCACACCGCCCCTTCGCGGACCTTAGGTTAGGTTTGATCCGGCAATCTTGTCCGGCACCAGCAACAGATCGGCTTGACAACAGATGGCCTGTTTAATTTCTCTCTCTCTGAGTTCTACTTTGGTGTGCATGGGGGTGTGCCCCTCCCCCCCCCCCCCTTTTCTTGCACACCAAGGCGTGCAATGGATGTTCCTCATTCGCTTGACGTCAAGGTAGGCCTCTCTGCAGTTCAACCAGAGAGTGAACAGTCGCTCGCCGATAAGAACCCAATGCCCCCCCCCCCCCCCCCCCAAGAAAGCGAGCGTTGTCTGGCACCAGTTATGCCATTTTACTGTTGGGCATTCCTGTGGATTCCCGCATTCCGGTGGCATCAGAGACGCTTGTCGAGTAGAGGCTCGGGGGGGGGGGGGGGGGGGGGGGGCGCTTGTGGATGCCCGTCGTGCTGCTCAGTACGGTGTGGGCCGTAGATGGATGCCACCATCACACAAACGAACGAGAGAGAGAGAGAGAGAGAGAGAGAGTCAATTCACCTTATCCTTTGAGCTGCTGCTAAAGACGTGTGATTGGCTCGTCACTCATCTCTTTGATAAAGAAATCGCTATCCCTCCATTCCTAAACACATCTGTATATATATATATATATCGACACTAGGCATACTCTAGAGGGGACGACTTTTCTTTAGGTTAGGTGGGTGGAGGGGATGGGGGGGGTGTAAACAAACTGGTCCATTGCAGTGGCACAAGATTTTTTTTTTACGTTGAATTTTTGCATAGAAATGTACTAATAAGTTGATTGAAAACCGTGGTCGTGCCTTTTCCAAAAGCCCCGGAATGCTCTGTTTTTCTCCCATGGGGAGCGCCGTAGACTAAATAATCTCTTTCTTCTTCTTTCCTTTATGTACGTCATAGGCCAAGGGGACTACATGCGGAGCAATAGTTAACTTGATTTCTAAGGACGTCTTTGACATCCGATTCCGGTTAGCATACTCGACTTCGGAGGGTCGAGTAAGATAATCGGACTCGATTAGACGTCTTGTGTGTGAGGAGAGAGCGGAACCCACCGCTCTCTCTCTCTCTCATCTATTTTGAGTTATCTTAATCCGATGTCAAAGGTGCCCTAGGCACCGCTTTGGTACGGGATTAAAGATGTCCCGGTTAAATATAAGTGGGTTTACATGTTCCTGGGTTATACTTTTTTACTTTGGTGCCGTATTGGGTTAAAGTATCCCACCTGTGGAAGTGGGTAGGTTAACATGACTTAAGATAATTTAAGTTACTTTTAAGCAGATCATTTAAATCTGCTCCCGCCAAAGTAAAAAGAGATAAGTTACATCTAAAATAGACTTATTCCTGTGTTAAGCTCCAAACAAAACGGAGCTAAGAGAATCTAGTCAATCTTTTCACATAAGTTCGCATCATAGAATGAGGCCAGCAAACATGGGAAAGTTTAAGGCGCCTTTGACATCGGGTTAAGATAACCCAATAGATGAGAGAGAGAGCGGTGGGCCTTGCTCTCTCCTCACACATTGGACATCTAATCGAGTCCGGTTATCTTATTCGACCCTCTGAGGTCGAGTAAGTTAATCAGAATCGGATGTCAAAGGCGCTCTTAGGGAATTGTGAAGGGATCGTACTACTTCAATCCTTGACCCATGAATGGACTCTGGATGACCACATATAATATGTTTATGAGAATGTTAGAGCCGATATGAAGCAACTAATCAAAGAATCTTACCAAAGTTTGACCACAAGGGTAGTGTTAAAGGGATACTCGCAATGCCCATGCATCTGTTGAAAAAAAAAATTGTTTAGACTTTTTTACTCCAAATGCTTGGCACACAATGACCATTGGTGTTCAGCTAACGAGGGTAAAATATCACGGTCACGGGTTCCTTTCACACAGCCGGTGGCGTCCACCTCGAGCTCACTCTAGCTGTAGGTGCCCCCAGATTCCATGTGAACTACACATCGATCTGTTCGCCCATTTTATTCGTACATTGACGTATTTTATTAACTAAAGCAACCCTACATGACCACTTATTCCTCAGCAAACGCGTGCATCGTGAGTTGAGACTCCTCTACTTGCGTAAGCCTAGCAAATTAGCTCTCTATCCAATCTTATCTTGGGAAGATTCCCAGATGTTGCAGCCATGTTCTAGTGGCCAAATTTTATGATTGGTGAATGATTGTGATTAAACGTCTGGATTCATTCATGATGAGAGATCAGACTTAACAGTTGAGGTAGACGAGCGGTGGAACCAAAATCTTAAGAGGGCGTTTGAGATTATAATAGAGTGGATTATGAAAGTAATTTTTAATCATTGAAAGATAATTTTCAATCATTGAAAGATTTTTTATGGGAGATAAATATATTAATATTTAAAAAGTTGGTCTCTTGTTTCAAAAGTGGATCATGAGAGACATAGTAATAATAATGTATCTTTTCTCTCAAATTTAAAAGTTACTTTTAGTGAAATTTTAAAAATAGATAATTAATACTAATTATTAGAGTGAATTCTATATATTTTATAATCTCTCACGTCAAAATTCACCTCTTCACACACATATTCTCAAACACACTCTTTAGAATTTCAGATTGAACAAATAAGAGCACCAAGAAATCAAATGACGTCCACACAAAACTTGCCGAGCCTGCCGAAGCAAGTGCTCATGACTGAGCACCTCGAGGTTTTTGTCACACACTCTCTCTTCTCTTCCCTTTGAGCTGGATCTTCTTCTCTGTAATGGAATTCTGCGTCATCCTGTTGCAGGATGTGAGTGGACAGAGAGTACAGCAAGAAACGTGTAAGGTAAAGGTTCTATTTTCTTATATCGTAATCTGGCAGTCGTATAGCAGCATCCCCGGCCTCTTTTGGTCGCCCCCGAAGGCCCCCACCTTAAAGAAGAAGATAAAAAAAAAAGGGTAGCTGATCATCACGTCTCATACCCTGAACCCATTATTTTCGTTGTCCGAGAGTGCAAATTCAAAAAGATCTGTGAGATGATTCTATGATAAAGTTTGAATAATTTTTGAATAAGAATGTAGACAAACAAGTAAACATTGTAATTTGGATTTATTTATTTATTTATTTTTTGGGTATCTCTCTACATATGATGTAACGTGTGTAGAGGTTGTCTTCCATCTTTTTCTCTGGATTTTCTCGTAAATTTGTGAGATATATTAGGTAACGTTTGAAACGGATGTTGGGGAAGAATTTTAGTGATTTCAACAATTAGAATTTCCACTCCTTTAAAATTATTTCTAAATGTCTCAATATCTTTTTAACTTTTACTTTTATGCAGATTTCGAAATTTAAAGAGAGATAGAGAAAAAAAAATGCAGAGCTCAAAATTTTCAAAAAATATTTAAAGTCAGCTTCCTCCCTCTCTAGAAATTTTGAAAAACTCTCCACACTTACTGGCCGTTCCAAACGTAGCC
This sequence comes from Amorphophallus konjac, assembly GCA_022559845.1. NCBI lineage: Eukaryota > Viridiplantae > Streptophyta > Magnoliopsida > Alismatales > Araceae > Amorphophallus > Amorphophallus konjac. The sequence continues at coordinate 12,007,149 of CM040124.1, forward strand.
TAAGATAGATGAGTTCTCTAGATGTTGATTCTTGATTTCTATGTTCTCAAACGAAGAAACAGAGACCAAATTAAGAAATGTTATCACAAAAATCAAACGTGACTAAGAAATCATAAAGAATGAGCAGCAGATAGCAAGATCCGCATGCAAGTTACTTGTATCCATGCTAGCAACGGAGGCCGCCACCACCATCATCGTCATCATCGCCACTCCCACCACCACCACCACCACCAGTCTCATCTATCATTGCCCGTCCTATCTAACTGCCTGTGCACATCCCATTCAATATTATTCTTATCTGCTGAGAAGATGATTTCTGGGTGATGAGAAAACGACCCCTCCCGTGGTGGCCAATGCCATCAAATTGTGTCTCCATATGACCCGAATATGTTAGGGCAGGAAAGCGAAAGAGAGAGAGAGAGAAAAAAAAAGAAGCACTTCCATGAGATTCTTCACAGAGGAAAATTTTTTGTCGAAACTTAATCACTACATTGGGTGAAAATTATAAAAATATATATATTAATAGTCGAGAATTGCGGAACATAAATTTTGAACTCCGGTTCTCCCGTTCCACTCTCCGTATATCCCCCGATCCAAGACTCCACCAGACCATATAACCCACAAAAGAAGAGCAGATGAGAAGTGTACTTAAAAGATAAAATAATAATAATAATAATAAGATAGAGCTTTGACACGATTGATTACCAAGTGAGTCAAAACTTAAGAACACCATATAAACATGGGCTCTCCATTTGCTAATCAAACTTGAATGTGGGCACCTACAGGCCACAAGCTGGACCACAGCCCCCTCACCTTGTCTCCCCTTCCCCACCACCCCAACTGAACCCCCCTTCTATCACACCATCTCAGCCTCTCTTTTCCTCCATGTGCATCCCCTCATAATTTCAGCTTGCTGATATGTCAATTTCTTGTCGAACCCCCTTCTCACACCACCAGGCAAGTAATAGTTCAGTGGGTATCCTATGACCTTTTCAAATGGAGGAACATGGGTTTACATTCCGGTACTAGGGTTATTTGTTTTGGTGTAAAATATCATGAAATAATAAAAATTACCTCATTTTTGTGACACATATATAGGGCGTAGTATTTTACGATGTTTCCAGTGTTATCAGAATCAGATCGGACAGGTCGGTCGGACCGGTTCGACCGTGAATCGGTCTAAGAATCGGTCCGATTAAGGCCGGTCCGGTCTAATGTTAAAGAACCGGGTGAACCGGACGAACCGCGGTTCGACCGGTGAACCGATCCGAACCGGTCCGACCCGATTCAACCTTTAAAATAAAAAAATAAATAAATGTAAACATATTTAGATATTCAAAATGATATTTATGTGTGAATAAAAATATCTTATTATTATTGATTTATTATTATTTATCATTTTATTTTAGATATGTTTGAAGTTTAAATGTTTAAATGAGTATAGATGTCAATTGTGAAGAGTGAAGATCAATGAAATATTACAAAATTTTAGAGTCAGTTTATTTAACTATATTATTGTTATTTTTTTACTTGTATAGTTACATAATCATGACTAATAATTATACATGTATGTTTATTTATTTTAATCATTATATCTTATTTCTTATTGTCTTGAGTTATAGAATCGGGTCAGACCATGTATCATTATTATGATGACACTGCGGTTCAAACCGGTTCAATTGAACGGTCCAACCGGTTCGAACCGAATCAGTTCATTGATCGCTTCAGACATCGATTCGATTCTGATAACATTAATTTTACGACGTTTTAAGACGATGCCCAAAAAAAAATTGTCACGAAGGCAGCTGGGTAAAGTTTCTCTCCTCTGAATAATAATTTGAACTTGAATAATCACCCAAATAATCGGCAAAATTTTGTACCTATCATTGTAGAAAAGAATCGATCTCCAAAGGAGACTCCTGAGATTTGATGCTTTGTCGCTAAAAACAAGATCTTGTAAATACTTAAGTCACTGAATCATAGTACTGTTTGTACTGAAGAGAAGATTCTCACTGATTAAGATATATAGAATGGACAGCTTGTATTCTTCTCCTTCTTCTGGCACCCACAATGTAGCTCTAGCTTGAGTGCTACCCCATCAATAGCTTCTATAGACTGTTTCTAGCACCTGCTCAAGAGCCCAGCTCTACACCATTACATCTATATGCTCCCCATCATCAAAACCATAGCCGGCTTGAACTGCCTCTATATATCCTTCTCAGCCTTCCCCTACCACCTGCCTTTTCACTCTCCTTTTTCTCCCCTTCCACCCATCTGTTCTCCGCGTAAAGTCTTGGCAATGATATCATCTAGCTTAATTGGAAGAGAGGGCAGCAGGGGGGGACTGTTCTTCGCGGGTTCCCCATCAAGCTGAGGTTTCCAGAGATGCGAGGTGATGGAAGGCATCATGTGGAGCCCAGGTGCTGCTGCATGCTCCACGGGGAGGGGTCATCTCCACAAGAGATGGGGGTGGCAATTTGAGTTTGAAGGGGTCCCTCTCTACTGGCTGTGGATCCTCTCTACAACAGTACGTGGCATACTATATATACCCCGTGGATAAAGAGACAACCAAAGGTATCTGTCGATGATATTAAGATGGGATTTGAGATTTTTGCATATATACTCCCATAAATTCGGTTTTGTCAAATATACCTTTCATCTGAATATATTATCGTGAATATCTTTGAAATACGAGTAATGTCACGGTTATGTCCTCGCCGTAACCCATGTGTGTTTAACTTGAGTTAAGTGTGAGTTAAAGAGTAAGATTTTTGTATATAGACCTTTATAAAGTTCAATTTTATCAAATATATCTTAAATCTAACGACCATAAATGACATATTTCACATAATATTCTTCTCTCGTCGACGGTAATAAATTAAAGGGTCTAACCGTAATATTTCTGTCTGAATAAAAGATATTCATGATAATATATTCGGATGAAAGGTATATTTGACAAAATCAAACTTTACGACGGTATATATATATAAATCCCAAGTCAGACCAGATGCAATGTATGTGATTGTTTTTTAAATTTCTTTTGACAAATTTTACAATATCACTCTTCATCAGGGTTTATCAAACCGAGACGGGACGGGTCGAATTATCCGTCCCGTCCCATCTTAGCCATAGACCGGGACGACCAGTCTGTGGGACGCAAGCGGGACATTTTATATATTATTTAATTTTTTTATGATAAACTTATTCTGTATGTCAGTTGGTCAAGAGTCTCATCGTTTATTGTGAGGCCTTGGGTTCAAAACTCGACTGCTGCTGAAGCTGGGATTCAAACCCAAACCCACCGATTAACATCGCACACAACTAATCAACTGAGCTGAAATTTCATTTGAGTTATATTATTCTATTACATATATATATATATATATATATTATAGTTTGTCATCTCGGTACGCACCGGTACAAACTTGTACCGTCCAGTTCTAGTCCGTGACCGAGACGGACGGGGCGACAAACCCTGCTCTTCATATCACAATTATCACTTTTTTTTAATCCGCCGTCTTATTAATTTGTATTAAACTTTTCATCAACTAAACTGTTTGATCTCATGTTCGAATAGCAGCTGGGATGGGATCTGTGCTAAAACATGTGATAATTAAAGAGTGACAAATCATAATATTTTTTGTGTTATTTATACTCTCTTGAGATATTTCTCATCGACGTAAATAAACATATATATCCGATTTACAACGAGTTTCATTTCATAATAGTACGTCATGAAATACTAATCAGAATAATAATAATGATGAGATCGAAGAACACTTCATATATATATATATATATATATATATAGCTTAAAGAGCAAGAATAGTATCGTGGTAGTTGTCTTCCCTTTTCCAACTTGCAACGGACGGCGCAGGTGGAGAACAAAGCTGGGATTGGAGGGAATGGCTCGCGGCAACTTGTAAACTATGAACAACAAAGGAGTGCCTCCGGCTTCTCGCCCTGGTGAGGAGCCAGAAGAGTAACGAAGACGAAGTGGGGAAGAAGAACTGGTTAGATAACATTAATGGTAGTAGATGACAGCCACTGCCGGATAACTTATTAAACCTTACACAGATTTCTTTTAGTAAAGGCCCTTTATGTTAAAGTGGAGTGGAGGTTAGGGGTTGGGGGTGGTAATGATATCTTCAAGAGGAAACCACACACTCTAATTTGCATGATCTTGGGTACAAAGACTTCTGTGGCTCCTCTTTTTGAGTTTGTGAATGCCATCTCAAATTAAAATATTATAGGAATTTTTGTATGAAAATTATTATTAGAGGTGAATTTATAAACAAATCATTCTTAGAAATATATTAGTAGACGTGTCACTGTATTAATTCAAATAGTATAGATATATCAATTAAACGTGATTCTTTTATAAGTTTTTGATAAAAAGAAGTGATATATCTATAAATAAATATGATATTTTTACACAATTCAGATTTACACAGTGATCTACTTACTAAATCATTTGTCGAAATAATTTTTTTACAAATTCTCGTTTAACAATGATTTTCATGTAAACCCCAATATTATAAGTTGAAAATTTTATGAGACACGATAAAGACCAAACCATCTATACGTCTAAAAAGTATAATCATTTCATTTCTATCGATAGAAACGCGTATAATTTACATCTTATATAGTGTTATATATCTCTCGACTTAAAAATAACTTTTATCGTGTATATATGCAGAAAAGAACTAAATATACTCTGTCCTTACACAACTGACTTCAAAATCTTTCCTCGATCACTCTCCATCCTATTTTTTTATCGGAGCCAAAATTTACTATTCACTAAATTTTTGGAAAAATCATTTTTTACCTTATAAGTGAGTCCTAAAACTTAGTAAACATTAAAATTAATAACATACATGTTACGTAATAGATAATTCTAAACTTAACATGAATTTGAATGAGTTCCAAACATATGGTATAAGTCTAAAAAAGTGAAACCAAAGAGGCAATGCAGCTTTTTAGGCACATGTGCCTATCTTTCAAATTCACAATCTTATGAAATGATCTATGTTTACAAATGACTGGTACAACAAATCTTATAGACATCGTATGAATTTAACTGATCAAATTATATGTAGCGTTAGTTTAACTGACCCGATCATATTCATATGTAAATTTTAACACTCAAATCAATTAAATAGTTAATTATATATAATTTAATTTCATATATCAGACGTACATCTAAACTACGACATAAAAAGTCAAAACAAAACAATATTACACACAGAGATCAAGAAAGATGAATGTGAAGGGGAGGCTAAAGACGTGGAGAGGGAGAAGAGAGAGAAAACATAGTTATGAGTGGGGGCGTCCTTGGGTTGTAGCTACCTGTCAACCCTAGACACTAAGCTTTACTCATTTAACTTTGACGGAAAGGACTTATGCCTGCTTCATTTAGGCCCTGTTTGAAGATGGGTTAGGGTAACATGTTCGTGCCCCTCAGCGTGAATACGTTATCCGACTCTGGGTCGTGATTTTGTGTGTGAGGAGAACGGATGAGATCCACTATTCTCTCTCAACAGGTTGGTATTCCATTTCAATATCAAATAGGGCCTTAGGGTCATTTTGAAAAGCGAATACCGCAACATGATAGTCAACCGATGAGAGAGAAAAGATATGGGTCTCACTTTTTCTCCTCACACACATTTGGCATTAACTGGGGCGAGATGGCGTATTCGTGCCCACCCCATCGAATACGTCATCCCACTCGATTTTCAAAGCGGCCCTTAAAGATTTTGAAAAAACTTGGTCAAAGTATAAGCATTTCAAGGCGAATCAATGTAAAAATTCTACCAAAAAGATGCAGATATTCAACTTTCCGACACATTTCTGAGATTATCTTATCATAAAAAAGAAAAAGGGTGCATACAAGAAAATAAAATAATTGCAAAAAAAAATTCCCCAAAAAACAAACATTTTCAAGTGTTTCATGTTATGAGTATGCACCGTGAGCAATTGATTGACCGTCCAACATCCGGTAAGAGGACCCTTTTAAGGGGGGGGGGGGGGGGGTTGGTGTCAATGGGCTGGACCAGCTTGCAAGTATGGCGGGCCTGACCTGTCGCCAAAACTGGAACAGGTTGGAACGTCGAGTTAAAGAGGGTGTCCTAGTACTGTTGAATGTGGGCTGTGATGAGTTGGAACTGAGCCTCCTAACTCAGACCATTTTCCAAACTTAATTAAGTATATGTAGTATATTAAATTATATAATATAGATTCATTTTTTCTATTTTTTGACCACATATAACTTAACGTAATAGCGCTAGAGTTTATGTGGAGTCCGAAAAATCTAGATTCAAATTCCACGGGACACAAAACTTCCGTGAATCTTTTTTTCTCCAAGGTTAACAAATTTCCGTAGACACGTCATTTTTGACATTACCGTGAGTAAATATCATATTACCCTATGATGCCCCAAAGTGGCTCGCACATTTGAGTTATTTGAGTGATTTCCTATTTTTTTCGTATTTTTTCATATTTTTAGAATTTTATTCGAAAAAAGTCTTCAACGTGGCGGCCGAGGGTGACGTCTTCTTTAAAGTCGTCATCCACCCAAGACGCCTTCTTTAGCTCACGTGCAGCACACCGTCGACGCTAGCCACGCCGTTCAGTTTAACGATTTAGATAAATCCAAAATAAGAAAACGTCTTGCTGATCAGACGTGACTTTAAAAAGTCAAGGTTAGGTGCCGAAACCACTCGCTTTAGACGCTTTTGATGCCTTTCGGCGCCGTTTTTGTGGAAGAAGTTGGACGCGTTTGGGACCCTGGACGCTTTTAAAGAACGCGTCCAAGGTACTGGACACGTCTAATTAATTAAAATCAATTTTTAATGAGTGAACGCGTCTGGTTAATGGGACGCGTTCATATGAACGCGTCCCTGACCCTGGACGTGTTCTTCACAAATTTCTCTATAAATAGAGGACCCCCTCCCATGAAATGAAGGGCTTCAAATCTTCATTAACGGGAGGGGGAAACTATGGAGAAATCACTCCAAGTTTGTGAGGTTCCATTTTGGGTAAAGGGGTCACTCTGTCGAAATTTCGAGTCTTCGATCTGTTAAGAGAAGGATCTCTTCATCCCCTGCACGTGCACGACATCCTCACGCTGCCAAAGCCCTCCTCGAAGCCCGCCATCGGTGCCGCCAATAACCTTTTCTCACCCTATCTTTCTTTTTCGTTTATTCTCGTAGTTTTGCATGCATCATCTGTCATTGTGTGTTATTATCCTTTAAGTGCAACTCTTGCACAAATTTTTGTTCATCATCTCATTTTCTCATCCTTTGCGCCCAAAAGGGGTTTAAAACAACACCAACTAGTTATGTGTCTCTTCATAATTTCATCATTTTCATCACAAGGGATTGATACTGCACTGCTTTTGTTCTGAGCTATTTTGGAGTTTGTTTCATTTCTTGCAAAGGTAACCCGAAAGAAAGCCTTCTTCGTCGGCCGGTCGAAGGAAGATGAAGAAGGAATCCACACAGTCTCCCGTCTCTGAGGTATAAACGGGATCACTCATTTATTTTTGGGGTCCTTGGCCCCTGACGATCACACAACCAACACACACGCACTCACGCGTGCCTTTTCATTTCCTTTCTTTTCTGTCAAAGCCCGCGGCCCCTTCCCTTTATTTTCAATTTCTGTCAAAACCCACGGAGAGTAACTTCCCACAGCGGTTCTTTATTACGTAATTTTAATTCCGCACATTTCTAGTTTTCACCCCGCGGCAGTATCCTCTTTTCCGCGTTTCTGCGCGTCTTGTGTGTTTTCACCATTCCTTTCCCGTGACGTCATTCACATCTTTTGACGATCATGGTGGGACTTCTTTTTACTTTCTTTTGGTTACCCGTGTGTTTTCGGCACCCGCGTGTGCCGCTCCATTTTGGCACCCGTGTGTGCCCCTCCTTATTGTGCCCGTGTGCACTACAGTTGTGCTCTCAGCATCACTTTTGTAATTTTATTTTCATCCCTCGTGCACCATGTGCACTCCCCCATAGTCCCTTGTGATTTCCCGAGAAGTTTGTGTTGTTTCGAAAAAAAAAGGAACAGGTTCTAGGCAATTCATTTATTAGTATTGCCATATTTGAATGTGTTGAAGTTGTGGAAGTCCTTTATTCTTCCTTCTGTCGTCCCTGGAAGAGCACTTTTCTGTCCGAGAACACGTCTGCAACCCAAGACACGTATTATTGTACACGTCCCTATGGACAGGCACGTCTTCAGCAGCATCGTCCTGTTACACCTCATAACCCTTGTTTAGAGGCATCTTGTTAACTGGACGCGCTCTTATAAAGGCGTCTAAATGGTGGACGCGTTTCCTGAATTTCTATGAAAATTGTTCAGTCCATTTTTTTCTGCATATTTCATGTTCTCTGTGTTCTGTTTATATCTTTTGTGTATCTCTGTATACATCAACATTGCATGCATTAGCATCTCCCCTTTTTTTTTACATTTTTAGAAAATTACCCTCTCTCGGTGAAGGAAGGACTCTCCGTTCTAGAATTCCTCTCGACGGACTAGAATCTCCTCCATCGGGACCTTCATAAGTCCCCGATATTCCCTCTTTATTCACTGGGCCGGTTGTACCACCGAAGTTCCCCGAATATAGTTGGCCTACACGCGGTGAGAGTGTGAAATCCTAGTTGGCACGAAGTCAAATCAAAACTGGAACTAGGATCCTACCTTGTTGAGTGAATTTGTGAATTTCTTGAAAATAATCTAACTCATATAAGGAAACTCTAAATTGAACGTAAACATCCACTTGTTTGATAATCTCTGCAAAATTATTTATGAGCACATTGTTTGATTTTATCATGATGTTGCATTCTGGAAAAGTGTCTAGCATGCCTAGTTACACTTTTTATGACCATGAGGATGGTCGCTTTGATTCATCACATACCCCTCATGTTCGTCACTCTCATCGTGACTTCTATGAGGAGTCTCACCCTGTTTCTACATCCTATGATCATATCCACACCCTGGACAATGATCAAATCCCTGAGTCCTCATATGAAGTGCATGCCACTATTAGGGGAGCTTCCCCCTCCACTAGTGTTCCCTATGCCTTGGATGTCCTGGCTTCTCACATCGATTCTCTCAGCCCTCAATAAATGGAAGCCATCCAGGCTGTCATTAAGAGGGGATCTACTTCTCCTTCTCCCCAGGGTCATCCATGCACCATAGGAGGTCCTCATGCCTCTCCCTTTAAGGACCATGTGGGCCAACCATCACCCTCATTTCAGCATCCCTCACGACCCCAAAATCTGGTTGTCCCTCGTACCCTGGTCCGACCAGGTCATTCTATAGGCAAGCCTCACTCCCCTTCTCTTTCAAGGCCTCCATGCCAAGCCACCCCTCCAAGGTCTCAAGGCCGGCTCTCAACTTCACAAGTCACACCCCTCCAACAAGCTCTCATTGACAAAATTGATCAAATGGAGGAATAATTAAAGAGAGTCACAGGTCTGCGACTGCCCCCTCCTCCTCCTCAAGTCAATCCCCTTCACGCTTTCATGAATAACATTACTAAAATGGAGAAAGATTGGAAGGAGAGAAGAGATGACCATGGCATCACAAATGCATATGAACAAGATGGTCTTCCAAGTTTTAACGATCAAGTGGACGCCGTTCGCCCGCCACCCATTCATCCCACTCACTCATATGGCCCTCCGCCTCCACATCCACATCCATATACACAAAATCCTCCATGTCAATACACACCACCTCCACTCGTCAACACGCCTCCACCACGGCGTCCATTTGAGCTTGATGATTATGAAGAATAGGCAACAACACGTGATGAAATTTGTGAAGATTTTGAAGATGCACCCAGTTCTCTTCGTTTCCCTCTTCCACCGCTTCCATAAGAACCCCTTGCTCAGGACGAAGTCACTATCCATACCCCTGCCCACGAGACCTCATGGTGTTAAGATGATGGGTCAATACTCCAACAACCTGCATCAATGCACCATGTAGCCACTATCCCTACCCTTGTCTATGAGACCTCATGGTGTTATGATGATGGGTCAATACTCCAACGACCCGCGTCAATACACCATGAATTAGCCCCTACCATGGATGCCTCACGTACCACCAAAACCCGACGCTTCCTCCATACCGAGCCTCCTACCGTTGCCCCTCCAACTACACAAGTAACCTCCCAACCAAGTATCCCTCCATCACCCCCACCTAAAACCTCCACTATCCTTATAACCCCGAACCTAACCATTCATATTCCGCCACTCGACCCCTTACCCAAACTCGTGATTAATCTTGAACATGGCCCATCTATTTTTACACCCGAGCCAATCCCGTCTGCTTCCGAGCAAGGGGATAAGCTCGCCGTGTTTCAACCTCCACCTACCCTTCATACATCACCTTCTATTAAACACCCGTCATTTATTGAGCCTTCCACCTCCATCTCGCCTCCTTCCACGTCCCCTCGGAGTGGGTGTCTTTCTACAAACACATGTGCCAAAGATGATGTTCAAGAACCGAGCAAGAAGAATTTGGTCACGGCTATGCCATTCATAATCCAAGATTTCATTTGCCGAATGTCGATTCGGGTTCTTGTGCCAGACATTTTTGAGAAGGCCGAGTCTCCACCTACACCAATGTCCACCAAGAAGGATGTTCAAGAATTGGTGCTAAGCAAATCAGGGGCCAAAATAATAGAGGTCACATTGCTCATTATACTTTAAAGGCTCTCATTACCCCTTGTTCGGTCATAGTCCAAATAGCTAATCAAGAGAAGGGGTTCTCCTCAAGCATAGTGATGACACATTCCACTACAGAGAAGATGATGAACTCTATGCTCAAGGGCAGGTTAGGGCAGTCCTTGTTGGAAGTTTTCGATATCATGTCTACTCCCTACCAACTTCCATGTAAGGGGCGAGCACCTATGTTACCAAACATATTCACGCATGATATTCCAACGGCTTTAAGCGGTGCGTCAAATATGAAGCTCCTTATGTCAAAGGTCGAACTTCCAGTGATAGATACCATCCATTTATCAAGGGAGTTATTTTCAAAGGAGTCATTCCATGTCAAGATTCTTGTTTCACAAGCGGAACTCTCAAATTTTTGCTATGATTACTAGCCAAGGGAGTTACCGTTCATTTTTGAATGTCCAAGGGGTCTTATTAAAAGTTCATCAAATGAGAACCTGTGGGTGCCAACTACACCAATTGAGTTAGGACATCAGGGAAAAACAAGGTCATCTGTCGGGGCACATCGCTGGAGAGGGCATGCGAAGTCAAGAGGCCAAGAAGCTATATTCAAGGTTGAGAGGCCGCGCTGTAAGAGAGTATCTACCAAGAAGAGGGGAAGGCATAAAGTGAAGCTGAAGGACAAGAAATCCCGTGTTAAGGGCCTCACCATCACTGCTCGTGCTGCTATTCAACTTCTTTTTATGGGAAGTCCATTGGCTGAGGGGACGCTTTCCATCATCTAAATCTACACAATCAAGCTCCTCGTCTTCTCTAGGGTCCCTGGACCCTCATATTCCTCCTCATCCGGAGCCTCTGAATCCCTCTCTGTTTAATTCCTTGTCTTTATCCATCCCTCATCCTCCTCCGGAACCTCCGGATTTCTCATCTCATTCTCCATCTCTCCCTTTAGGGTATCGCACCCTCCCTTTTCATATCCTTCTGGAACCTTCGGAACTTCTTTTCTTCCAATTCATTCTTTTGTTCTTCCAGGACATCATGTCCTTCGTTCTTTTCCTCCTTTTGAATTGCCTTTTTCCATACATTTTCCCAAGACATCGCGTCCCTCATCATTTTCTTCCTCCGGAACCTCCGAATTCTATCCCCCATGACTCTCCTCCTTTACTTCTGGACCCTCCGGATACGCCTCTCTCGATTTATCAATTTCTTCTTCTAATTCCTCCCGATCTCGGGTCCGACCCGATTCCTTCCACATCAACCGCCTTGGGCATCTACCCGTTCTCACACTGCTTTCGAGGCTTTAGTCCTCACCTTTCTTTGATTTCTTTCTCATTTTGTAAATCCTTCTAGGCATCTTCCGCCTAATTCTGGTCTTGTCACCACTCCTTTATGTTAAGCCACTGCCACTCTTTGCTTACATTGGTTTAACACGAAGTGCCTCTTCACATGATTGAGAGTGGTAATCTAGTAGTTAGTCTCAGGTTTTATTTAAATCAAATAAAAAAGTAACAAAAAATGAAATAACAAAAAAATCAAAAAAATAATAAAAAAGAGAGAAAAAGTCTAAATTGTGCTTTGCTTCTGCAGTATTTGGGCTATGATAACTCCGCGCTAGGAGCATGAAATCCCCTCCCCGCTCATTAAAAGCGGCCCTAAGCCTGGGTCACACACGCTTCACAGTGCCCTTAGCTGTCTACCTTGCAAAAATATCGTCGTTACATAGGCCATGCCCAAGGGCGCGAGACCTTTGCTCTTCTCAACTCTGCCAAAGTATGGGGGCAGTTTTTTGTTTTGGGCAAGACAACTAATCTAGGCACTCCCCAACGAGATGAAGTCTCAAATAGGGGCAGTCAAACAAGACCTGGAACACAAACACAAAAAGAACAATCAATCAAAAAAGAAAAAAAAGATAGGCATGACAAGAGTGGTAGCACAGTTTCCCACGGGACGTTATGAGCCCGATCGTATGCATGCCTGATAAAAAGGATCCTACAAAGATTGAAAAAAAGTCCTGATGCAACAGACAGAATCTTTGAGGGATTGTGCCTAGGGAGGAAGTCGGGAACCAACGTTTCTAACCCCATACGAGGCTTATCCCAAAATTTCTTCTATTCCTCCCCCAAAGATCGAGTCGTTTCTTGGGTATGGCCTTGATAAAGGCATCATTTACCGAGGGCAGTCGGCTTTAGGGCACCACACTTAATGCACACTGTGCTCTGGGTGTCACGCCCCGATGCGGAATCTCGGGACGTACGGTTAGAGGCAAGCGAGCAATAAAGAATTCCGAACCATTGCACTAAAGGTTGGAAAAGTAATAATCAGAGTTTTATTGATAAAAATTGAGTACAATGGGTAGAACAACTACATCCATATAATAATCAAACTAGAACAATTTCTCATTAATTCTACGGGTACAAACTGACTCAATAAACTAAAACTATCTCTCGATATCACTCCAGTCCATCCCTGACAAGTTCGTCACCTGGAAAGAGGGGAAACAGTAGGAGTGAGCTAAACGCGCTCAGTAGATAACCACAAACAGGTTTAAGTAATTAACCATTGATTTCCAATTTATATGAAATGCAGTAAATAAAGAATGACGATAGAAATAACTTGCAAAGTCAAGAAATATAGCAATTTATCAAGTAATGAACAAGTAAAGTAACAGTAAGAAAATTTGGCCAGCAAGTATGTTACACATGTAACCAGGTAAATACACACGAGTCGAGTATCCAGAATTTGTCGTAGACGTAACAAGTCAAGTCAAGTATTCGGGTGTAATGCCTCACCCTTGTCATAAACATCCCAATGGGCTCAATATCTTTTCGGGCGCTCTCCCCAGGACCAGACTGGGCCCTTATGATGCGATGGCATTTCATTTCAATTGGATCACCGATCCCCCGTCTAGACATAGTCAATTATGGCCAATATAATCAGATGAATTTCTGTCGGGTACAAGATGTAAAGGACGACACTTGTCTCCTTTGATTCAAGAGTTTAAACACAACGAAAAACCCAAAACAAGGTATTCGTACGGCAATCACTGGGCCGTACTCTTATGAGTAACGAGTCACGGGGCCAAGAATGAACGGGTGACAGTAAGCCGTTCGAGAAAGAGAAGTAAGTTCCGAAGAACGAGAATATACGAACCATTTGGGTCGTATTTTTCAAGAAATACGGTTCTAGAGAATCCGTATTAAGTATAATGATCTAAATATAAGATAATTTATGTGAAATATTTACCGGGTTGCCAATAACAATTAAACCAACCAATTTCAGTTTAATGTCCATTGGTCAATTCCGGGCTCAAGTATGACCGAAGATTATCCAAGGGTAATCGGTCAATTTATCAAGTTAAAACGATAGTCATGATGTAACCGTAATTTTACCACGGTAAATTGTCTCACGGTAAAAATGTGAAGTTTACCGGATAGAGTATCCGGTTAATTGGCCAAAGACTTGCCATAAGTTGGCCAGTAATTTTCTGATTTACAGTAATTTACAGAAATTACCTACGGTAAATTTTTAGCTTATGGTAATTAGCCAATTTATCCAAAGTTACAAGTGAATTACAATAATTTTCACTTTAACAAAATAGATACTGCAATTAATAGAAATTTACTCATCTCATTATTTGTTATTTATGTGGATTATCAGTTTTTACTATTTAACATTGTTAAATGGGTCAGAATAGCAAAAATCAGGTTTTCTGGAAGTTAAACAGTTGAAAATGGGCCGTTAAACCTATTGGGTGAAAATTGGACCAGAAATAGGTTTCTGTTAAGCGGTCTAAGTACGGCCGTTTTCAGGAGAACAGCGGTCTGGGAATGACCGTTAAATGGATAAACAACGGTTCTCTAACAGCCGTTCTAGTCTGAGGAATTTACCTTCGGCTGTCTGCTAACACACGTCGGTCAGGGGCCGTTTCTAGGGTAAAAGGGTACAACGGTCATGGTAGGGCCATTTATCATGTAAAACGGTCGTTTTCTAGCCGTAATAAAAAAATACACTTAAATGATAATATTACTAAATTTATTCTAAAGCGGTCTCGGGTTGACCGTTATGCATGTACAACGGTTTGGGGTGAACCGTGGAATGCCAGGGGACAAAACGGTTCATGAAAAGCCGTTAAGACGTACTCTATGGCGGTCGTTACGGGGCCGTTAAAGTAAATAAACGGTCCGTGTGGAGCCGTCTTTCTCTGTAACACGGGGATATTGAAAACAGAAGTATAATCCGGTAATGGGGCTTCAATTCATGAGTTTAAGCATGCAAATGGATAATAAAACATGATTTCTAGAAGTTAACAGCATGCCCTTTCATTCCATTTATCAAATTTGAGGTTTGTGCCATGGTTACCTACCTTAACCAAGGAAAATAAGAGATGTCTTGAGGAAGAAGATGAATAGTGATATTTGCAGAAGCCTTCACAGCACGTAGCAGCAGAGTCTCCTTTGTTTAGGCTTAAGGATTGCTAAGGAAGGCTTAAGGGGGCTTCTATTTATAGTTTTCATTTGAAGGAACGTGTGAAATCTTCACACACTTCACACAAGACTGGTCAGAGCCGCAAAACCCATCCCTGCGTCCAAGCCGTGTTCTTGCCGACCTAAAACACGTTTTCACGTGTTCCACAAGGTAGGTTAGTCTTAAGCTAAGCCTAATCCTATGGATTAAGGAATAGTTAACTAAAACCTCCTTTAAATGTTACCAAACGATTTTTAATGAAATTGACCCAGAAGACAAAATTGCTAATCAATACATGCCCTTTCAGATTATGATTTTTATAGAATTTTATCACGAGGTTTAAGGTTAATCTCCTAATCTTAAGATTAACATAATAATTTAACTCAAATGTTCAACGGTTCAATCGATAGAGAGAGTTTCTGATTTTTACCGATGAAACTCCAGAAGACAAAGTTGCTAAGAAAAATACTCTCTATCAGATGTGATTTTTGTAGATTTTTCTACGGTAGTTGTATTTTCGGGTGAATAGTGTTTTCCGCGTTTTTAAGTCAAGCTTAAATCATCGATTAAGCCATGTAACTGATTTTATTAGGGTCAAGTATAGAAGACTAAAGTGTTTACCATAGTGTTTACTAATTAACTACCATTTTTAAGTATTTTCATATGATAGTCAAAAAAATTACGATTTACTATTTACCATAGTTACTATTCAAAATTTTTTTTTTTTACTATTCACGAAATTAAATAATTGCACAGAAACTCGGGGTCTTACACCCTCCCCTACTTAAAGAATTTGGTCCTCCAAATTCACTGGACCAAAATACGGTAAAAATATCGCTTACCTAGAGTAGATCGGGATAACGCTTCCGTATAGCGTCCTCGGATTCCCATGTAGCTTCTTCTATTCCACGCCGACTCCATTGTATTTTAACCATCGGTATGGAACGATTCCGAAGTTGTTGCTCTTTCCGATCCAGAATCTTCACTGGTCTTTCTTCATAAGACAAGTCCTTCTTCACTTCGAGGTCCGCATGTTGAATGACGTGACTAGGGTCGTACACGTATTTCCGAAGCATAGAAACATGGAACACGTTGTGTACTCCAGCTAGTTGAGGAGGTAAGGCCAATCTATAGGCGACTTCACCCACTCGATCAAGGATCTCAAATGGACCAATATACCTTGGGCTTAACTTGCCATGAATACCGAATCGGCGAATACCTCTCGACGGAGAGACCTTCAAAAATACATGCTCGCCAATCTGGAATTTCAAATCTCTTCTTCTATTATCAGCATAACTTTTCTGCCTTGATTGAGCTACAAGTAACCGGTCTCGAATAATTCGAATATTCTGTGATGATTCTGAGACAAGATCCGGTCCAAGCCATTGCTTCTCGCCAATCTCATCCCAACATAATGGAGAACGACAACTCCTTCCATACAAAGCCTCGAAAGGTGCCATTTGTATGCTGGATTGATAACTATTGTTATAGGCGAATTCTATCAATGCCAAATGATCACTCCAGCTGCCATCGAAGTCAATCATACAAGCTCTCAACATATCTTCCACAATCTGATTTGTTCTCTCGGTCTGTCCATCTGTCTGCGGATGAAATGCAGTACTGAAATTCAGACGGGTACCAAGAGATTCTTGCAAACCCTTCCAGAAATGAGATGTAAATCTCGGGTCTCGGTCAGACACAATGCTGACTGGAATACCATGAAGTCTAACCACTTCCTTCAGATATAATGCTGCTAGTACATCAACCGTCCACTTGGACTTAATAGCTAGAAAATGGGCTGACTTAGTCAATCGATCCACGATGACCCATATTGCATCATAGCCACCTCGAGTCTTAGGAAGACCCATAATAAAGTCCATACCAATACTCTCCCACTTCCATTGGGGAATATCAAGTGGTTTCAATTTACCTGCCGGTCTAAAATGCTCGGCCTTTACTTGTTGACAAACAAGACATCTGCTTACAAAATCTGCAATTTCCCTTTTCATGTTTGGCCACCAAAATGTCCTCTTCAAGTCTTTGAACATCTTAGTGCCTCCCGGATGGATAGTGTATCGGGATCTATGTGCTTCTTCAAGGATCCGATTCTTTATATTAGCCTCATCCGGTACACAAGTTCTACCTTGAAACACCAGTCTTCCATCATTGGCTATCGAGAAGTCAGGTCTGCCACTTAAGTTTTCCTTAATCTCGACTAGCTCGGGATCAATATCTTGTAATAGCTTGATTTCCACTAACAGTTCGGGCTTGAGTTGCATCTGGGAAATCAAAATCCGATCATTATCAATATTGAGATCCAGACTAGCCATCAGCTCTAGTAACTTCCATTCTTGTAACATAAGACTGGATAACTTAGCCACAGGCTTCCGACTTAACGCATCAGCCACGACATTGCCTTTGCCAGGGTGATACTCGATAGAGAAGTCGAAATCCTTTATATATTCCAACCACCTTCTTTGCCTCATGTTTAATTCCTTTTGAGAAAATAAGTATTTCAGACTTTTGTGATCCGAAAATACCGTGAATGATTCTCCATATAAATAGTGCCTCCAAATCTTTAATGCGAATACTACGGCTGCCAATTCCAGATCATGCACGGGATAATTAACTTCATGCTTCCTTAACTGCCTGGAAGAATAGGCAATCACCTTGCCATGCTGCATAAGCACACAGCCTAAGCCAATACCAGAAGCATCTGTGTAGACCACAAAACCGCCTTCACCCGAAGGTAAGGTCAAAATAGGGGCAGTAGTCAAACAATCCTTCAGAGTTTGAAAACTCCGTTGGCATTCAGCTGACCACTCAAACTTGATTTCTTTGCGGGTTAATTTGGTCAAAGGTACCGCAATTTTAGAGAAATCTTGAATGAACCTTCGATAATAACCAGCCAGGCCAAGAAAACTCCTTACTTCAGTAGCATTAGTAGGCTGTTCCCAATTCTTGACTGCTTCCACTTTAGATGGATCCACAGAAATTCCATCCTTAGTAATAATATGTCCTAGAAAGGACACTTCACTCAGCCAAAATTCACACTTGCTGAATTTGGCATATAATTGGTGATCTCTCAATAATTGAAGAGCCGTTCTTAGATGCTCGGCATGATCTTCTTCACTCTTTGAGTAGATCAAAATGTCATCAATAAATACCACGACCCATTGATCAAGATAAGGTCGGAACACATTGTTCATAAGTTGCATGAAAGCTGCCGGTGCATTCGTTAACCCAAGGGCATAACGACAAACTCAAAGTGACCATATCGGCTTCGAAAAGCTGACTTGTAAATATCATCTTCCTTAATTCTCAATTGATGATACCCAGATCGAAGATCGATCTTAGAAAAATACGAAGCTCCAGCAATCTGGTCAAATAACTCATCAATCCTCGGCAGTGGATATTTATTCTTGATAGTTATCTGGTTGAGTTGCCGATAGTCGATGCACAACCTCATCGAACCATCTTTCTTCCGAACAAACAATACAGGAGCTCCCCAAGGGGAAACACTCGGGCGAATAAAACCCTTCTCGAGTAATTCTAACAATTGTTGCTTCAATTCCCGCAATTCCGCAGGAGACATACGATAAGGGGCTCTGGAAACAGGAGATGATCCAGGAATAAGATCAATAGAGAATGTAACTTCACGCTGAGGCGGAAGTCCTGGTAACTCCTCTGGAAATACGTCCGGAAATTCCCGAACAATAGCAATATCCTTAATCTCGATCTGCTGTTCAGGGGACGCATGAACAAAAGCCAGAAAAGCTTCGCATCCACGCCTCAATAACTTGTCAGCACGAAGAGTCGAGATAAGAGACACCGGACTAGGATGTTTCACTCCTTTGAAGAATAATCCGGGGTGCTTAGAAAAAGACACCGAACAAGAATTGCAGTGAACATTGACCTCATACTGGGCCAACCAGTCGGCTCCTAGGATTACATCGTAATCCTTCATGTCTATGCAAATCAAGTCGGCTGGAAAATTCCGATCATTCACCATAACTTTACTAGAAGGATAATAATGCTGAATAGCTGAACTGGTCCCAATAGGGGTTGATATCTCTAACGGAGAGTCCATCAAAACAGGTTCTATAGCTAATAACTTAGCAAATCTCCGGGATATAAAAGAATGTGTTGCACCAGTATCAAATAGAACAAAAGCCGGAAAGTCGGATATAATGAGAGTACCTTCGACGAGTCCACCATCCTCGGAGATACCCTTTTCCTTTGTATGAAGAGCCTGGAGCCTGCCTTGAGGCTTCTTGACGTTTAGAGGTTTTGCCGGAATAGCTTGTTCCGATAATAAGGGGCAGTTGGGAATGCGGTGCTCCTTGCTTCCACATCGCAAACATGCACCTTGCTTGCGCCAACAATCCTCCATTTTGTGACCGGGACGATCACAATATCGGCATACGCCTTTGAATGGAACCACAGAATCAGGTTTCTTGTCTTCTTGTCTTGGCGCCTTGCCCTTCCACGAACCAGAACCAGAACTAGAACCAGTACTAGTGAAAGGTCTTTTCTTGTTAGGACCAGTGCCAGAATCAGTCTTATCATTCTTGAGTGCCTTCGGTTGATTCTTCTTACTACCTTGACCACGAATCCTTTCCGTCATTTCCAATGTATCTTCTAATACTTGTGCCTTTCTTACCATCTCAGAATATGTAGAAATTTCCAGTGGTGCCAGTTGATTAATATAATGAAGTCGAAGACCGTTAAGGAAACGCTTCGCCTTCATTTTCTCAGTTGAAATGAGATGTCTCGCATAACGAGAGAGTCTTGCAAACTGGGCTTCATATTCTGATACCGATAAGCTTCGCTGCTTCAGAGCTGCGAATTCCGCGGCCTTCTTTTCTTGCACGCGATCAGAAAAATATTTATCATTGAAGAATTCCTCGAATTCCTCCCACGAGACTTGTTGGTCACCGAGAGTCGGTTTAATAGACTCCCACCAAGTACGCGCATCACGTTCCAGTTGGAAAATGGACAAGAGAACACGCTCCTGGTCAGTGCATTGCATGACCTCAAAAATCCTTGCCATCTCGTCGAGCCAGTTCTCGGCTTCATCAGGATCGGTTGAACCAGCAAACCTAGGCGGGTTCATCCCTCGGAAATTCCGATACAATTCACCAGTACCATGAGCTGCGCCATGAGGTGCCGCTCCGGCTCCAGCTCCTGCCTGAGCCAATGCATTCAAGGCTTGCGTAAGTCCTTGAACCGTACGTTGCAAATTCCTCATCTCAGCACGATTGGCTGCCATTTCAAGTACCTATAAGGTAATCCGTTGTTCATGAGTCGATTATTATGAGTCGATTATTATGAGAAAAGAATTCTCAGATGAGATGAGAGAGAAAGAACTAGAGGAGTGAGACACGATTACGATTAATAGCTTAACCCGATTTCTACCCAAATCTCACAAGGTCTAGTTTTTCCTAAACTTATAGGAGAGAAGGAAACCTAGGACAATTTTAACCTAAATTTCTAGGTCAATGCGACCTATGCTCTGATACCAACTAAACTGTCACGCCCCGATGCGGAATCTCGGGACGTACGGTTAGAGGCAAGCGAGCAATAAAGAATTCCGAACCATTGCACTAAAGGTTGGAAAAGTAATAATCAGAGTTTTATTGATAAAAATTGAGTACAATGGGTAGAACAACTACATCCATATAATAATCAAACTAGAACAATTTCTCATTAATTCTACGGGTACAAACTGACTCAATAAACTAAAACTATCTCTCGATATCACTCCAGTCCATCCCTGACAAGTTCGTCACCTGGAAAGAGGGGAAACAGTAGGAGTGAGCTAAACGCGCTCAGTAGATAACCACAAACAGGTTTAAGTAATTAACCATTGATTTCCAATTTATATGAAATGCAGTAAATAAAGAATGACGATAGAAATAACTTGCAAAGTCAAGAAATATAGCAATTTATCAAGTAATGAACAAGTAAAGTAACAGTAAGAAAATTTGGCCAGCAAGTATGTTACACATGTAACCAGGTAAATACACACGAGTCGAGTATCCAGAATTTGTCGTAGACGTAACAAGTCAAGTCAAGTATTCGGGTGTAATGCCTCACCCTTGTCATAAACATCCCAATGGGCTCAATATCTTTTCGGGCGCTCTCCCCAGGACCAGACTGGGCCCTTATGATGCGATGGCATTTCATTTCAATTGGATCACCGATCCCCCGTCTAGACATAGTCAATTATGGCCAATATAATCAGATGAATTTCTGTCGGGTACAAGATGTAAAGGACGACACTTGTCTCCTTTGATTCAAGAGTTTAAACACAACGAAAAACCCAAAACAAGGTATTCGTACGGCAATCACTGGGCCGTACTCTTATGAGTAACGAGTCACGGGGCCAAGAATGAACGGGTGACAGTAAGCCGTTCGAGAAAGAGAAGTAAGTTCCGAAGAACGAGAATATACGAACCATTTGGGTCGTATTTTTCAAGAAATACGGTTCTAGAGAATCCGTATTAAGTATAATGATCTAAATATAAGATAATTTATGTGAAATATTTACCGGGTTGCCAATAACAATTAAACCAACCAATTTCAGTTTAATGTCCATTGGTCAATTCCGGGCTCAAGTATGACCGAAGATTATCCAAGGGTAATCGGTCAATTTATCAAGTTAAAACGATAGTCATGATGTAACCGTAATTTTACCACGGTAAATTGTCTCACGGTAAAAATGTGAAGTTTACCGGATAGAGTGTCCGGTTAATTGGCCAAAGACTTGCCATAAGTTGGCCAGTAATTTTCTGATTTACAGTAATTTACAGAAATTACCTACGGTAAATTTTTAGCTTATGGTAATTAGCCAATTTATCCAAAGTTACAAGTGAATTACAATAATTTTCACTTTAACAAAATAGATACTGCAATTAATAGAAATTTACTCATCTCATTATTTGTTATTTATGTGGATTATCAGTTTTTACTATTTAACATTGTTAAATGGGTCAGAATAGCAAAAATCAGGTTTTCTGGAAGTTAAACAGTTGAAAATGGGCCGTTAAACCTATTGGGTGAAAATTGGACCAGAAATAGGTTTCTGTTAAGCGGTCTAAGTACGGCCGTTTTCAGGAGAACAGCGGTCTGGGAATGACCGTTAAATGGATAAACAACGGTTCTCTAACAGCCGTTCTAGTCTGAGGAATTTACCTTCGGCTGTCTGCTAACACACGTCGGTCAGGGGCCGTTTCTAGGGTAAAAGGGTACAACGGTCATGGTAGGGCCATTTATCATGTAAAACGGTCGTTTTCTAGCCGTAATAAAAAAATACACTTAAATGATAATATTACTAAATTTATTCTAAAGCGGTCTCGGGTTGACCGTTATGCATGTACAACGGTTTGGGGTGAACCGTGGAATGCCAGGGGACAAAACGGTTCATGAAAAGCCGTTAAGACGTACTCTATGGCGGTCGTTACGGGGCCGTTAAAGTAAATAAACGGTCCGTGTGGAGCCGTCTTTCTCTGTAACACGGGGATATTGAAAACAGAAGTATAATCCGGTAATGGGGCTTCAATTCATGAGTTTAAGCATGCAAATGGATAATAAAACATGATTTCTAGAAGTTAACAGCATGCCCTTTCATTCCATTTATCAAATTTGAGGTTTGTGCCATGGTTACCTACCTTAACCAAGGAAAATAAGAGATGTCTTGAGGAAGAAGATGAATAGTGATATTTGCAGAAGCCTTCACAGCACGTAGCAGCAGAGTCTCCTTTGTTTAGGCTTAAGGATTGCTAAGGAAGGCTTAAGGGGGCTTCTATTTATAGTTTTCATTTGAAGGAACGTGTGAAATCTTCACACACTTCACACAAGACTGGTCAGAGCCGCAAAACCCATCCCTGCGTCCAAGCCGTGTTCTTGCCGACCTAAAACACGTTTTCACGTGTTCCACAAGGTAGGTTAGTCTTAAGCTAAGCCTAATCCTATGGATTAAGGAATAGTTAACTAAAACCTCCTTTAAATGTTACCAAACGATTTTTAATGAAATTGACCCAGAAGACAAAATTGCTAATCAATACATGCCCTTTCAGATTATGATTTTTATAGAATTTTATCACGAGGTTTAAGGTTAATCTCCTAATCTTAAGATTAACATAATAATTTAACTCAAATGTTCAACGGTTCAATCGATAGAGAGAGTTTCTGATTTTTACCGATGAAACTCCAGAAGACAAAGTTGCTAAGAAAAATACTCTCTATCAGATGTGATTTTTGTAGATTTTTCTACGGTAGTTGTATTTTCGGGTGAATAGTGTTTTCCGCGTTTTTAAGTCAAGCTTAAATCATCGATTAAGCCATGTAACTGATTTTATTAGGGTCAAGTATAGAAGACTAAAGTGTTTACCATAGTGTTTACTAATTAACTACAATTTTTAAGTATTTTCATATGATAGTCAAAAAAATTACGATTTACTATTTACCATAGTTACTATTCAAAATTTTTTTTTTTTACTATTCACGAAATTAAATAATTGCACAGAAACTCGGGGTCTTACACTGGGCTTTCTTTAGCTATAAGGGAAGGGCAAGAACCTGGACCCCTGGCCATTAGTTTGATTAGCTCCCGTACTGTAGTTAGCCTCAAAATCTCCGACAAAAATAAAAAGATGTCTTCCAATAAAAATAAAAAAACAAGAAAAAAATAACCAAAACAAAAAAACCAAACAAACAAAACAAAAATAAAATAAAAAAAGACAAACAAACAAAAAAGAAGAATATTTCTCAAGACAAAGAAAGTAATAAAAAAGAAGAAAATTTTCCCAAAAAAAGAAGGGGATGGTTTTCAAAAAAAGGGGGGCAAGTTAAAAAAAGCTAATTTATTTGTCTAAGCAGGAATGAAGCAGAGAATGAGAAATTCAACATTCTTTTATTCCAAAAATCTCCCATAATTGAGAGTGAGTATATCACGCCACTCTAATCCTCACCATCTCTCCCAGCATCGATCCTCTCACCACCCTCCGGGCGTGGAGCCCTCGAGGGTGTCATCAAACCATCCGAGGCGGTACTCCTACCGCCCTTCATTCCTCTTTCAGTCTCCACGCTTCGCCGTCACTTTGTGGGGGTAGCAAAGAAACTGCTGACACGAAAGCCACGCTCGCGTGCTCTTCGGTAGCGCTCTTTACCATCCCTCAACCACTACTCGGCAATACCGAGGCTGGTTCGGAGCTCAAACAATTGGGCCTCTAAGGCCCTCTTCTCTTCTCTCTTAGCCAACCTCTCACATCTCTCTCTTTCTCTACCCCTCTCTTTCTCAGCTCTTTCTCTCTCTCTAGTTGGAGGGTGATCCTCAACTCCATGGCATCCCGAGAAAGGTCCTCGTCTTAACGGCACCGCAATTCCTCCTCTAACGCTGCTATCCTGGACTCCCCTTGTGCAGCACGAGCGAGCACCACTTGCATCTCTTCTGACTGCCATGTCCATCATTTCAGGGAGGTGGCGAGGCGTGAATACAAAAAATTCAATGGAAACCCTCATCTATGCAGAAAGCATTCCCTCTTCCTCCGCGGCACGCTGCATGACACGAGCAAGTTGCTCGTGAAGTAACTTGATTTCCGAGGAAGGAATCCATAAACTGGAGGAGGCACCATCTGCCCCACTACTGGTGGGGTTGCGTCAAGCTGGGCGCGTGTTGACAGCTAAAATATCATGCAAGGCAAGCACGCCCTAATATTCAGGAGAATGGCTGGTCGAGCATGAAGAAGTTAAAGGAAGCCTGATGACGAGTCTCCTCGGACTGTTGAAGCCTTAGGTCACCTGATGAAGCATCAGTGACTCCATTGTTTTTTTGTCTCGGGACGTCTGAAGAAGCCTACAACAAACCGATAGTGCTATACGGCAAGTCAAAATCAACAAACCTCACAAACTGGCATTCACTTGTTCGTGTCGAACAAACCCCATACGCCATCCGACGAAGATGAGAATGCACATGGTGTTGTGCCCATGTGGTTTTGATGATGGTTTTAATGGTGGTTTTGATGATTGGCCTTTGAAGTGAGTTATTCACTGTGAGTCATCTTGCTGTGTGTGTCATCATGCTATTATTCAGTCATTCTCTGATCATAATGCTGTTTTATCATGTGAGTGAGTACAGTTCATATGGTTGTCAGATAAGCATGCTATCTTGATTCTGTCTACACTCTGCTTAGTTAGAATGAACAGTAGTGGGTCGACCCACCCTTACTGATGCGTCGACCCATCAGAACTCTGCCTGTCTGGGTATCAAAGTATGTACATCAGCTTGATCGTAGTAAGTCTGTACAGCATGCCTTAGTGTTCATATCATTAAGTCTGTACACTGGCATATCATATTCAGAGTCTGTACATCGGTCCTTCATCATCTCATGCACGTCTCACTCTCGCAAAGTCCATACACTGGCTCAAGCTTGTCGAAGTCTAGACATCGCCGTTGGGCATCAAAGTCTGAACATTGGCCTTATGCTTCAAGTCTATACATTGGGTTGTCCGACCACAACTCTATACATTCGGTTGTTATATCTTGAGTCTATACAGTGCTCACAGCACACTCGTTCCAAGTCTATACAGTCTCACGCTCAAATCCTTCAAAGTCCATACATTGGACTATAGCGTCCACTGTTCATGCCTTGGTCCAAGTCTATACAGTGCACTGTGCAGCCTGTTCGTGTTCGAGCTTGTTGGTGAAGTCTGTACATCGGACTGCTTCTTTTGAAGTCTATACATTCGTTTCCTTGGGCAAAGTCTATACATCGTGGCCTTGAACTTTCAAGTCTGTACACTCTTTATTTCAAAGTCTGTACATTGTTACCTTGAAGCCGTTCCAAGTCTATACAACGCCCAAGTCTGTACAGCCATCAGTGAACCCTCCAAGCCTATACATCCAGTTGAACGCAAAGTCTACACAACGCCTCACATCTTGCAAGTCTGTACATTGGCATCATTACACCAAGTCTATACACTGCACTCATGCATGTCCTTTACGGTAAAGTGTATACACTGTCCATGTGCTAATTGTTCAAATGTATGTACACTCGCTGTTATAAGAGCCTGAACTAACTAAGTATATACATTCCTTCCATCTCTGTTTGCAGACGATTCAGACTGATGATTGAGCCAACGCAGTTGCACAATGCGTCAACGCACTCCACACGAAACGTGAGAGGGCTGAAGCCATCTAAGTTCAGATGCTAGAACACTAATGCGTCAACGCAGCATGATGAGAGCGTCAACGCAGCACGCCCATCTGCTGAAGACTTGATCACTGGATCATCAATGCGTCAACGCCATGGGTTGGAAGCGTCGACGCAGCAGTTAAAAAGGCTAGGCTGTTTGTTCACTGGAACGTATCCATGCGTCAACGCCACTGCTAGACAGCGTCGACGCAGCCATTGAGCCTGATAGGCATCTAGCTCGGAGACAGTTTAGAAGGTTAACGCTGGAGTTCTTAGCGTCCACGCAGCATGCAAACAAGCCGAACTATTAGTTGCAGAAACACACCACTGCGTCAACGCTTTAGCCTAGCAGCGTCAACGCAACATGTCTATCCGCCAAATACACTGATCACTGGACTGCCGATGCCGATGCGTCAACGTAGCAAGATGATGGAGTCAACGCAGCAGACTTGAGTTTCATAGGTTGAAGATCTCTGAAGGCTGCGTCAACTCCTTGGAGCAAGTGGGTTGACGCCATCTAACTCCAGTTGCTAAGCGTACTGGTGATGGGCACGTGATCCGAGGATAAGAACAGTGTCCAGATGAGGACACGTGTACTGACAGCCTGCTGGATGCTGCCACGTGGTCCGAATTCTTAGGGCGGGAACTGTGGAAGCCACACGCGCCCTGGCTGCTGCTGCTGCTGCTATATAATGGAGCCTTCGTTTTCAGATGGAGGCTGATCGAAGAAGAAGTCTGGAGAGCAGAAAGCCCTTCGATCCAGAAAAAGAAAAGAGGAAGAAAAAGAGAAGAAGAAGTAATAGAAGAAGAGTGAGCCAGCAGAAGAAAAAGGGTTGTAGAGAAGAAGGAGAGAATAGCGTGAGAGAAAAGGAGAGCAGAGGAGAAAGAAAGAGAGATAGAGAGAGAGAGAGAGAGTTCGTGGAGAAGAAGGAAGAAGCTATTGAAGATCTGTCCTCCGGCGTTTGGATTAAATCCAAGCCAGATCTGCTCCTTTCTTGTTCTTCATTTACAGCCTTCCGATTACTGTGTATTTTCCGTTTCTTATTTTTTCTTTTTCATTTGGTTATTCTTGTTCTTCCGATTGCCCTGCTGGGAATCGGGTTCCTCCTGGTGAGTCAGGAGAAGGGAGATCTGATCTCCGATTTCAAGTAGCTGGGAGCTACTTGTGGGTTCCCTCCGGTTTGGAGGAAGGGAGGATTGGTCCTCCGGTTCTGGGCTTGCGGGTTGCAAGTCCAGGGATCCCTCCTGGTCTGGAGGAAGAGAGGTCTGCGACCTATGGTTTTCAAGTGGCTGGGAGTCGCTTGGGTGTCCCTCCGGTTGGGAGGAAGAGGGGAGGCTGTTCCCCTGGTCAAGCTGTGTGGCAGCAACTGTTCGCAGACTAAGTCTGCTTGGTTCTAGCATTGGCTAGTGAAGCCTCACTCCGGTTGGGAGTGAGGGGTGGATGTAGGTCTGGAGGACCGAACCACCTTAAAATTATTTGTGCAGTGGTTTGCCTTGCGTTAGTTCCATATCTTCTACCTCCCATTCACAGGTTGTGCATGCTTGGCTAGCTGCATTATCTAGAGAGTTATTTTTGAGCATTGTATTCTGCTAAGTGTGTTTGGGTTGTTTAGCTCTGCCTTCGTTTCTGGTTGTTCAGGTGGCTGCATTGGTGCAGTCCAACTGTTTGTTCATTTGTGGCCTTATCATTTCATCTTGGAAAGCTCATTAGTCTTTATTCCGCATATCTGAGCTTTAGAGTTTTAATTTGGGCTATATTTTTTAGAGGGATACATTCACCCCCCTCTGTATCCGGGCTTAGCACCCTAACAATTGGTATCAGAGCGGTATCTGCATACAAGGTCCAGCGACCTGCAGATTCGATCTCTGGTTTTCGGTGCTAATTTGTTTTTAGTGCATCAATATTCCTGTTGCATTAATCTGTTGTGCTCTCATGGCTCATCCTCCACTTTTCAGTAGTTCAAATATTAAATTCTGGCTATATCGTATGCACAAGCATGTTAACTCTATTAATCCACAATTGTGGAAGGTTATCTCTCACAGTCCACATGAACTTCCTAAGGATAAGTCCAAGTGGACTCATGTTCACAAGTTGAAAAATGACGATAATGTGAGAGCTCTAAATCTAATGAAGGCTGCAATCGGTTCTGATGATTTTTCCTCTTTCTCAGGTTGTAGCTCGGCAAAGGAAATATTAGATGAATTGCTTCGCATCCACAATGGAAAGGAAGAAGAATGTCTCATGGCAAGAAGGAGTGATCAATCAGATGAGTCCTCATCCCAGGTAAACTCTGAGACCGAGGATATGAGTCATGATGATTTAGTTGCCATGCATGAGCATCTACTGGAAAAATATGAAAGAGTTAAATCAGAAAAGAGAAAATTGAGAAAAGAGAAAAATTCTGAAGTCAGAAGTTTGAAAGAAGAAAATGTCTACTTGAAAGATCAAAATAAAAAGCTAATGGTTCTTAATACTGTCTTCTCTGAAAGATGGTTGTCAATTGAAAAAGGAAAAACTGTTATGAAGGAAAATGAGAACAACATTGAAATAATGGTTCAACAAGAGAATGAAACTCTGAAGAACCTGAATGATGCTTTGCAACAACAGCTGGTTGTTTGTGAATCTGAGCTATCCAAGTATGAAGTGAGTATTGCTTCATTGAATTCTGAGATTGAAGATCTGAAAAATTCCTTGTCAAAATTCGTTAAAGGAAAAGATAATTTGAATAAGCTGCTTGGTTCTAAAGTAAATTTTCAGAAAGAAGGACTTGGGTATGTGCATGTTAATAAGAAAGTGAATGAAAAGAAGAAGTCAACTGTATTCGTGAAAAGCTCTGAACAAGCTAATCAATCTAGTTCTTCTATTTTTCAATTCACTACTAAGAAGGCTGAAAATTCAGATAAGAAACAGAAAAAGACTCAAAAATAAAAGAAAAATGCTAATTTGGATAAGTCCAAATATGTCTCTGATTTACATGTGCATGCTGCTCACTGCTCACACACACATTCACACTCTCATGAGAATATCAATCTTGTCAAACAAGTGAATGTGAATAAAAAGGCTATAACATATCACTATTGTGGGAAAGTTGGCCATATTATGCATAACTGTGTAGCATTGATAAATGATGAAAGAAATGCTGTTAGAAAGTATCCTAGAAATCATCTTAGGAAATATTCTACTGATCAGGAAAAGAAAATTCAATGCTATTGTTGTGAGAAGTTTGGTCACATTGCTGCCTTCTGCTGGCATGCTCAGGGAAAGAAAACTAACTCTGGATTTGTTAATTTCCCTGTTAATAAAAACATTGCTGATAGAAAGAAGTTTGGTTCTAGAAGCAAACACACTGTATGTTTTGAATGTGGAAAGTCAGGCCACAGAGCTGTTAACTGTTGGCTGGCCGGTTATGAAAAGAAAAATTTTCATGTCAATAACAGAATTAATCATGTTCACTCACACCATGTTCACACCAATGCTGATGTATACAAGGAGAACATGAAATCTGTTATTTCTTGTTATCATTGTGGGCAGGTAGGGCATTCCATGTATAATTGTCATATCATGAGTTGTGATGATAAACATGCGAGAAATCTGTTGAGAAAACCTACTAGGAGTGTCACTGTTAATTCAGGACCCAAGACTTCTTGGGTGCCTATTTGTGTTAGATAGTTTGCTAACTTGCAGGTGTGCCTTGGAAGCTGAGGAATAAAAGGGGGAAATAAACCAAGGCACTCAAAGAAAAACCCCTTCTGAAATTTTCAGGTAATTTCTCTGCATCTCCTAATTTGAAATTCTTGCATATCTGCCATTTGTAGTTGTTTGATAATTGTTGAAATGCATAACCTCTGAAAATAAATTACATTCCGAATTTTCTGGAAAACTCTGAACTGCTTATGAATGTGGCTTGAAATTTGTCTATTGCATAGTTCATTGAAAATCTGTCCATTGCATTCTGAAAAATCTGATTAGCTGAAATTTGATCCATGCATGCTGCCCATGTTGAATTATCATGCATGACCTCAATGGTATATAAATGGTAAGGTACCAAAAGACAGGGAAATCTGTCTGGAGATTCCTACTATGTGTGAGGTGGTCTTTTAGACCAAGTGCTCCGCCTAGTACCATGGGTCACTTTGCTGAATAGGACAGTCTGAATATGCACAAGTCACTATATCATTTGGAATCACATGTTCAGTTTCTCATGGCAAATATTGCATATTTTCAGGGGGAGTTAGTTGCATGTATTTTTGCATACATATAGTGCATTGCATTTCATTTCATTGAAAATGCCAAAAAGAGTGTCTGAATGCATATTGTGAGGGGGAGTCAATGCATTACATATAGGTTGTCAAATGCATACTCTTGTGAGAATTCATTGCATATCTTTCATCATTGATCTTAGTTGACAAACCTTGATAATATCAGAAATCATTGAGCCTCAAAATCTCTCTTATCAATTGGTATCATTTGGCTTCAGAATTCCATCAGTCTTTCATGAAGATTTCAATGGGACTATCTCGATCATAAATCTGAAAATTCTTGAACTAGAAATCTTCTATTATACGTTTTTATGAATGACTGAAATAACTCATGTGGTTTAAGTTTAATGTATTCAATGAGTTTGACTTTAAAATCTCTTAAAAATATCTGAAGCATGTTTAATAAACCTTAACCATCTGTTTCATGCTGTGTCTTGTAAAATCTTCTGAAATCTACATTATTGAATACATGACTTTATTTGGTTAAGTACATGAAATTGTTATTGATTTGAAGCAAATGAATTTTTCTGAAAATGTCTAAAGGGTATTTTCTGTCAGAGCAATGACCTTGGTCACTGAGAAACACATGTCCAAAGGACTGTGTCATGAGGTACCATAGTTAACTCTGATTAAGGTTAATTGAAATTCAGGCAGAGCAATGACATGCACACTGAGAAATACAACTCACTCATCAAGAAATGATTTGTAGTGTGTCATGATGTGTAAATGCTATATCTGTTCATGTAAAGCATGACAGTTAGTCACACTAAGTGCTTAGGGATATTGGCCTCTGATCAAGATATATCCTCTAGTTACAAGGTGTGCACTGAACTAGAGTGCTCGTAAAATTTGTAGCATGAAAAATTGTCGAACGAATTGAAATATCTGAATATTGATGCAAAAATCAAATTGCTACAACCCTAGACAAAATCATATGACTTCATAATTGCTTGATTTCAATACTGATGCATGTAATTCCGAAAGAAGTCAATAAATTTGATTGTGTAAGAGAAAGGGAGTTTTATCAAGATAAATATGAGGGCTTCGTTCATTTTTATTAAACTATGGTTTTAGATATCAATACAGAATTTTATTAATAAACTCTACATACATCATGTTTAAACCATGCTGTTCAATAAAGCTCATTCATAAGCCCTTATAATGGAACACTTTGAAAACTTATGTTTTGGATTTATGAGATTGATATCTCTCTGAAAATCTGACTGAATTTTCTGAGATTGGAGCTTCTTTAAAAATCTGCTAATTGAACCTCTTCTGCTCATTGACCTGAACTTCTCCTTGTTTGCCCATGTGGTCTCCTTCTCATTCATTTCATAAGGTTCCATTTATTGAGGGGGAGCCTCCTTGTCATATGCATCATGCTGCATAGAAGGAGAAGAATTGTGCCCTTGCATTCATATTTCTGGTATCTGCATCTACATTCATACCCCTTCCCATGGTTTATTTTGATTATACCAAAGGGGGAGATTGTTTGCCAAAGAGGGAGAATATCATTCAATCAGTGCATGCAGGTTCCTTTTGATCATCTCTAACTCATGCTTTTGCTGAAACTCTTAAAGGGAGAGAATCATGTTTTTGCAAGGGGGAGAAATTGACTGAATTTTTATACATGCTATAATTTCTCAAACTATTTTCTTTTTGATGAAGTCAAAGGGGGAGAATAGTTTGAGTCATCAGATTGACTCACTGTGTAGTGTTACCATCATCAAAAAGGGGGAGATTGTTGTGCCCATGTGATTTTGATGATGGTTTTAATGGTGGTTTTGATGATTGGCCTTTGAAGTGAGTTATTCACTGTGAGTCATCTTGTTGTGTGTGTCATCATGCTATTATTCAGTCATTCTCTGATCATAATGCTGTTTTATCATGTGAGTGAGTACAGTTCATATGGTTGTCAGATAAGCATGCTATCTTGATTCTGTCTACACTCTGCTTAGTTAGAATGAACAGTAGTGGGTCGACCCACCCTTACTGATGCGTCGACCCATCAGAACTCTGCCTGTCTGGGTATCAAAGTATGTACATCAGCTTGATCGTAGTAAGTCTGTACAGCATGCCTTAGTGTTCATATCATTAAGTCTGTACACTGGCATATCATATTTAGAGTCTGTACATTGGTCCTTCAGCGTCTCATGCACGTCTCACTCTCGCAAAGTCCATACACTGGCTCAAGCTTGTCGAAGTCTAGACATCGCCGTTGGGCATCAAAGTCTGAACATTGGCCTCATGCTTCAAGTCTATACATTGGGTTGTCCGACCACAACTCTATACATTCGGTTGTTATATCTTGAGTCTATACAGTGCTCACAGCACACTCGTTCCAAGTCTATACAGTCTCACGCTCAAATCCTTCAAAGTCCATACATTGGACTATAGCATCCACTGTTCATGCCTTGGTCCAAGTCTATACAGTGCACTGTGCAGCCTGTTCGTGTTCGAGCTTGTTGGTGAAGTCTATACATCGAACTGCTTCTTTTGAAGTCTATACATTCGTTTCCTTGGGCAAAGTCTATACATCGTGGCCTTGAACTTTCAAGTCTGTACACTCTTTATTTCAAAGTCTGTACATTGTTACCTTGAAGCCGTTCCAAGTCTATACAACGCCCAAGTCTGTACAGCCATCAGTGAACCCTCCAAGCCTATACATCCAGTTGAACGCAAAGTCTACACAACGCCTCACATCTTGCAAGTCTGTACATTGGCGTCATTACACCAAGTCTATACACTGCACTCATGCATGTCCTTTACGGTAAAGTGTATACACTGTCCATGTGCTAATTGTTCAAATGTATGTACACTCACTGTTATAAGAGCCTGAACTAACTAAGTATATACATTCCTTCCATCTCTGTTTGCAGACGATTCAGACTGATGATTGAGCCAACGCAGTTGCACAATGCGTCAACGCACTCCACACGAAACGTGAGAGGGCTGAAGCCATCTAAGTTCAGATGCTGGAACACTAATGCGTCAACGCAGCATGATGAGAGCGTCGACGTAGCACGCCCATCTGCTAAAGACTTGATCACTGGATCATCAATGCGTCAACGCCACGGGTTGGAAGCGTCGACGCAGCAGTTAAAAAGGCTAGGCTGTTTGTTCACTGGAACGTATCCATGCGTCAACGCCACTGCTAGACAGCGTCGACGCTGCCATTGAGCCTGATAGGCATCTAGCTCGGAGACAGTTTAGAAGGTTAACGCTGGAGTTCTTAGCGTCCACGCAGCATGCAAACAAGCTGAACTATTAGTTGCAGAAACACACCACTGCGTCAACGCTTTAGCCTAGCAGCGTCAACGCAGCATGTCTATCCGCCAAATACATTGATCACTGGACTGCCGATGCCGATGCGTCAACGCAGCAAGCTGATGGAGTCAACGCAGCAGACGTGAGTTTCATAGGTTGAAGATCTCTGAAGACTGCGTCAACTCCTTGGAGCAAGTGGGTTGACGCCATCTAACTCCAGTTGCTAAGCGTACTGGTGCTGGGCACGTGATCCGAGGATAAGAACAGTGTTCAGATGAGGACACGTGTACTGACAGCCTGCTGGATGCTGCCACGTGGTCCGAATTCTTAGGGCGGGAACTGTGGAAGCCACACGCGCCCTGGCTGCTGCTGCTGCTGGTATATAATGGAGCCTTCGTCTTCAGATGGAGGCTGATCGAAGAAGAAGCCTGGAGAGCAGAAAGCCCTTCGATCCAGAAAAAGAAAAGAGGAAGAAAAAGAGAAGAAGAAGAAATAGAAGAAGAGTGAGCCAGCAGAAGAAAAAGGGTTGCAGAGAAGAAGGAGAGAATAGCATGAGAGAAAAGGAGAGCAGAGGAGAAAGAAAGAGAGATAGAGAGAGAGAGAGTTCGTGGAGAAGAAGGAAGAAGCTATTGAAGATCTGTCCTCTCGCGTCTGGATTAAATCCAAGCCAGATCTGCTCCTTTGAGAGCTACATTCTTGTTCTTTATTTACAGCCTTCCGATTGCTGTGTATTTTTCGTTTCTTATTTTTTCTTTTTCATTTGGTTATTCTTGTTCTTCCGATTGCCCTGTTGGGAATCGGGTTCCTCCTGGTGAGTCAGGAGAAGGGAGATCTGATCTCCGGTTGTAAGTAGCTGGGAGCTACTTGTGGGTTCCCTCCGGTTTGGAGGAAGGGAGGATTGGTCCTCCGGTTCTGGGCTTGCGGGTTGCAAGTCCAGGGGTCCCTCCTGGTCTGTAGGAAGAGAGGTCTGCGACCCCTGGTTTCCAAGTGGCTGGGAGTCGCTTGGGTGTCCCTCCGGTTGGGAGGAAGAGGGGAGGCTGTTCCCCTGGTCAAGCTGTGTGGCAGCAACTGTTCGCAGGCTGAGTCTGCTTGGTTCTAGCATTGGCTAGTGAAGCCTCACTCCGGTTGGGAGTGAGGGGTGGATGTAGGTCTGGAGGACCGAACCACCTTAAAATTATTTGTGCAGTGGTTTGCCTTGCATTAGTTCCATATCTTCTACCTCCCATTCACAGGTTGTGCATGCTTGGCTAGCTGCATTATCTAGAGAGTTATTTTTTAGCATTGTATTCTGCTAAGTGTGTTTGGGTTGTTTAGCTCTGCCTTCGTTTCTGGTTGTTCAGGTGGCTGCATTGGTGCAATCCAACTGTTTGTTCATTTGTGGCCTTATCATTTCATCTTGGAAAGCTCATTAGTCTTTATTCCGCATATCTGAGCTTTAGAGTTTTAATTTGGGCTATATTTTTTAGAGGGATACATTCACCCCCCTCTGTATCCGGGCCTAGCACCCTAACACATGGTGGTCCACTACCTGATAAGGAAGCTTCCTGAGGCAAAGAAACATCCTTCATTCTCCAAAACAGGGTGCCGAAGGCAATATCAGTAGAAAATCCGATGACCCGATCAGGGCACACACTATCCCGGAAAGATCTGTAAGAGGCCAAAAAGCTGCCCACTTAGGGTGCAAATACTTAGAGGGATAGCCTACTCGATGAAGATGCTACACATATCCACGGAGCAGGTCTGGTAGCACAAATCATAATGCCGAAGGCCGAATTAGGATAAAACCTGAGTAATCCGATGCGGGTTCGGCACGTGTCGGAAATCACTCGGAATTGCAAACCGGGACCGGAGATGTCAAAATCTACATTCCGGAGGTACCGCATCAAACCCAAAGCTATATCGAACGACAAACCCCCATCTGGGTCTGTTCAGGGTTAATGGGACAGCAGAGATGATAAATTTACCAAAATGACCCTAATGCCTAAAGTGAACCGGCGCAAAACCCCCCTTGTTCAGTGAATCGGCGCCCCTTTGATTTGCTAATGAATCGGCGCCCTTTTGCTTTATGGATGACCCGACGCCCCTTTTACCTTATTAATGAATCGGTGATGGCCTTGTGCTTTTGAGGCCTGATACGGTGCGCCCCCTTCGCAAGAAGTGGTTCAGTGAACCGGCGCTGTGCCACTTGTCCTATCGAGGCACCGGTGCCCTATTTTTGCCTATAAAACCCCCCATATCAAGCGCCGCAAGGGGGATCGATCAGAAGAGAAGCAGCAGGTGAGAAGAGTGTAGCGACCCAAGATCTGGATACCGGGAATGACCTGATACCATTCGAATCCTGGCTCGCCGCCCACGAGCGGGAGGGCTCGGAAGCGCTAAAAAGGAGTGTGAAGGTACACAGAAATAGGAAATAAAGCAGGACAAATCAATAATTAACAGAATTAAATAACCAACTATAACAGAGTCCAGTCCAACAGAAGTACAGTCTAAGACAGAGAAGCGTACCCAACACCGAGTGAACATTCGGCTCGGTGAGCTAGCAACTAAGAACCTTCGCACAGCACCCTCGAACCTCGAGGAAGGACCGCCACACCTGAAAAGTAGGGGTGAGCCTCCTATCATTGGCTCAGTAGGGGCCCTGCGGAACCCCAACCGTAAACAACGACGGTAGCGGAAAGCAGCAACAACAACATGAACATCAAACTCGGTGGCCGGTAAAAACTTGGCACTATAGCTACTCCTACTGTACCAGAAAACACGTCCCGATCTCACAGTCGGGGGATGTGGACTGGATCTTTGTTGATTTATTTATTTATTTATTTATTTTTGGTTATTTATTTATTTATTAGTTTATTTATTTTGTTTACCTATTAGTTAGTTTGTTGAATAGTTTATTAGGCGTGCCAGTCATCGGAGTGACAATTTATTATGCGCTCGATCTGACTTGGTCAGTCGATTGTGAAGTCCGAGTCGGGACCGGAAGTTCGTCATACCATAAAGGCTATGACGTTAATTACGCCCTTCCAAAGAAGGACAACCCTTGATTAATCGCCAAAGTAAGAGGGGCCCCGGGGGCAAAACAAGATAAGACTGATGTGCTGATTTATTTGCAGGATATGAGATGCATGCACATGATCATGCGATTGACAGTTTCATTATGGTTTATCTGCCTGGTTCCCGGTACGGGGGGGGGGGGGGGGGGAGAACTTAGGTTCGAGAACCACTCTCACACATAACGATGGCTTCAAATCGGGCATGGCCCGATCTTCAACCACGCATTATTTGATATACCGAGAGCATAGGAGGGGATGACTTTAAATTTGTTTGATCACGTTGAGAACGTTGCATGAAATAGACACGTTTGTTCATCATGAAACTAGGCAAGCATTAGAAGAATAACAAGATTTATTAGAACATTACGACATTACATGCCCATCTCTTAATCTCATCTACATGAATCACGGAATAGGATTAAATTGAGACGGACTAATCCGAGACGGTGTTCATACGCAGAGGTATTAGATGTTTCTATTCCCTTTGGATCCCAAGGGGTTTGAAGCTGATGTAGCATACCGAAAATCAGAGTTCATTTCGGCAGCATCTCCCCTTATTTTGGACTATGCCAAAAAGGGGAATATAGGACATCCATCTACGGAGTGCCAAAATGGAAGCCAAAAAAAAGATGGGCATAGCCCGAGATCCAAGAGGATCATAATCCGATGGGACAGTGTCCACTCATCGTGGCATTTATTAGATATTTCTATTCCCTAGAGGGAGTCACTAGAGACCATGCAGAGGCAGGGCCCTTCGGATCCCAAGGGGTTTGAAGCTGATGTAGCATACTGAAGATCAGAGTTCATTTCGGCAGCACCTCCCTGTAGACACGCCGTTTTTGACATTACCGTGAGTAAATCTCATATTACACCATGATATCCCAAGGTTGCCTTCACATTTTTAATTACTTTGGTGATTTCCTATTTTTTTGAATTTTTTTTACATTTTTTTACATTTTTTCATGAAAAGTCTTTGACGTGTCAAGATGCTTAGATGCCTCACTTTGAGGCGTCTAGGAGCCTAGGCGCCTTCTTCAGAATCTCATGCAACGTGCATGTGGCGCTGCTCCGGCTATTTAGTTTGACGTTTCGAATAAATTCAATCATAAAGATGTCTTGTCAACTAGACGCGCCCTTCGAGAGTCACGGTTACCCGCCGAAACCACGCGCTTTCTCCACTATCGACGGCTTTTGACGGCGGCAATTCGGTGGGCGAAGATGGGTGCGTCCAGGGCACCGGACGCCTCATCATTGAGGCGTCCAAGAGCCTGGACGCCTCAATGAATAGATGAAAATAAAAATAATAAACAATATGTATTGACGCATCTAGGTTCCTGGACGCCTCAACATTGAGGCATCCAGGCTCCTGGACACCCCAATCAAGTTTTCCTCTATAAATAGAGGACTCCCTCCCTCGAAGGGAGAGAGCTTCAAATCCGACAGAGGAAAGAGAGACTCTGCCGGATCCCTTTTCTAACCCGTGGGTTTTTATAGGGGGAGGTTCTGTCAGATTCTCAGGTGCCCACGCTTGCGAGAGGAAGGCTAACTCCGCCCGTCGTTCTTCCACGTCATCCCTACACTGCCGAAGCTCCGCCGGATCCCGCCATCGGCATCTTCAATAAGCCATTCTCTCTCACTCTCTTTTGCCGTTTCCGTTGCATGCATCATCCCGTCATTTGTCATCTCGCTTCATAAGAGAGATCCGTTTATGCACATTTGCATAATCTTCCATCCATCATAGCATTTTCCTCCTACTCGTGTCCGAGAGGGGTTTAAAAAAAATAACACCAACCAAGTGTGTGTCTCGCCATGATTTCATCATTTTTCATCACGAGGGACTAATACTACACTGCCATTTTTCTGATTCACTTGTTATCTGTCTGTTTCCTCTTTTGCAAGGGTAACCAAGGAAAGCCCTCTCCATCGGCCAGCCGAAGGGAGAGGAAAAAGCAACCCGCCATTTTCGGCTTTTGAGGTAAGTGCGATCACTCTTCTTATTTTGGGGTCTCCGGCCCCTGGCGATCACATCATATCCTCGAGGCCACGGCGAGTCACTTCCCGCAATGGCCGTTTAAATTTCTGTCATTTATATTCTGTTATATTCTCATATCCTCTATATTCTCGAGGCCGCGGCGAGTCACTTCCGCAATGGCCGTTTAAATTTCTGTCATTTATATCCTGTGTTATACTCATATCTGCTCATATTCTCGAGGCCGCGGCGAGTCACTTCCTGCAATGGCCGTTTAAATTTTTGTCATTTATATCCTATATTATCCTCATATCTGATCATATTCTCGAGGCCGCGGCGAGTCACTTCCCGCAATGGCCGTTTAAATTGCTACCATTTATATCCTATATTATCCTCATATCTGATCATATTCTCGAGGCCGCGTCGAGTCACTTCCCGCAATGGCCGTTTAAATTGCTGCCATTTAAATTCTACACTTTTCCCATCCCCCGAGATCGCGGAGAGTCATTTCCCGCTATGGCCGTTTAATCCCCATATCTGGTTATGTTGTATCTGTTCTGCACACTGCGCCGGAACAATCTCCCGTGGTGCTTTCTCTTCTTCTC
The DNA here is from genome assembly GCA_022559845.1 of Amorphophallus konjac. Lineage (NCBI taxonomy): Eukaryota > Viridiplantae > Streptophyta > Magnoliopsida > Alismatales > Araceae > Amorphophallus > Amorphophallus konjac. The sequence continues at coordinate 12,046,644 of CM040124.1, forward strand.
TCTCTTCTTTTTTTCGTGTCGCAGCAAAACGAGCCCGCGCGCTCCGCTCGCCTACGGCAATCCGCATGACGTCGCTCACATCTTGGCGATCACGGTGGGATGACTTTCGCTTTCTCTTGGTTACTCTTGCAATCTTGGCATCGCTGTGTGCTCCTCCACCTTTGCGCCCTCGCACGCTCCAATTATGCTCACAGTAGCACTTTCAGTTCTTATCCCTCGTGCACCTCGTGCACTTCACCCCCAATCCCTTGTGATTCATTGGGTGTTGATATCTCTGTTGTTTTCTTATGTTCTGTATATCTGTTCAGCACTTCATTGCATACATCCACCCCTTTTCTATTTTTTTTATTTTTTTTCTAAGGATCACCCTTTCTCGGTGAAGGAAGGACTCTCTGTTCTGGAATTCCTCTCGACGGACTAGGATCTCCTCCACCGGGACCTCTGTAAGTCCCCGACAGCGAAGGATTCCCTCTTCGTTCACTGGGCTGGTTGTACCATTGAAGTTCCCCGGAGTTAGTCGACCAATCCGTGGTGAGACGAGAGACCCTAGTTGTAATATCCCGGACCTTTCGGATCCTTCTTCGTGGGTCCCAGATTTGGTTTTCGGAGTGTCCAGCTCTGTTGTGTCCGAAATTTCGTTTCGGACATCTTTCGTGTTCGGATCGGCGCGATCCGGACTCGTTTCGGAGGCCCGGAGGCGTTCCGCGGCTTTTCCGCGTGTGTTTTCCGATTCCCGATGTGTGTTTCGGCTTTTTCTTCGGAAGCTCGCTACGGGCGAATCGGGCGGTTCCCCCAGGCACGAGTGGTACCGTTGCGATCGGTGCGTTTCGAGGATTTCGAAAATGTATTTTTCTATTTTTTGGTATTTTTTCGAAAATCAGATTTTCTATATAATCCCATTTCTTTCTTTTTCTTTTCCTTTTTCTTTTCTCCTTTCTCTTTCTTCTTCTTCTTCCTCCTTCCTTCCCCAACTGTGGCCGCCCTCCTCTCTCCCTCTCTCTCCCATTCGGACGCAGTGAGCCCCTCCCTGGCTGTTGACGGCGGCAGGGCGACGGCGCGGACGCGTGGGTGGCGGCGAGGCGAGCTCGTGGGCGTGCGGCAAGCGTGGGAAGCGTGGGGAGGCGAGGTTTCTAAAAGCGTTCTTCGCGATTCGTGGGTGATTCGGCGGAGCATTCGCTCCATTGAGGTAGGGTGACGTTCCTTAGCCTCTTGCCGATCTTTTCCGGGATTTATAGGCCGAGGGGAGGCCGAGAGGGGCATGTTTGAGCATGCGGGTTTTTCCATGTTTTGGGGAGAGTCGCCCGATCTATGGATTTGATGCATGAATTCACGTTTTGATGGCCTAGAATCATGCTAGGGGTCCCCAGGGGTCTTCCCCTTTGATTTCCCCCTCTCCGGTGGAGGTATGGAGGCGTGGATGGTGTTTTTGGCCGTTTCCCACCGTTCTCGGTTTTCCGAGATGATAGCGGTCTACCAGTGGCCGCGTTCATTGGTAGCGGTCGGGTGGGGACCGCCTTCACCAGGGTTTTCGACCGTTGGGGCTTGTTCTGTCGACAGGCGATCACGGTCTTGCGACTGACCGCGACTGCTGGTGGCGGTCAGGGGGCGACCGCTTTCACCATGGGGTTCGGCACGGTCTTCGAGACGGTTTTTGACCGTTGGAGTCTGGTCGCGGTCTCCCGGAGACCGCTATCAGGTGAAAACGGTCATCAGGCGACCGCATTTACTTTTCGCGCACCAGGGGTGGTCGCGGTCCCAGGAGGACCGCGGCTAGGTGGTAGCGGTCTTGGGTCGACCGCGACCACGGGAGGCGGTCCTCCGGTGACCGCGACTCCTTTTCCTTGCCAATTTGAGTCCCGGACGAGCTAGTCTCGATCCCTGTGCTGACCCGTAGTCCGACTGATGCGGGGCATCATGTGGGGGCTACACGTGGGGGTGCCGTGGGGTCCCGGGAGGTGGTGACTCCGGTTTGTGTCACCGTGCGCTAGTGAGGGTACAAGGAGCGTCCCTCGTACCTGTGGTTGTAACGTTGTTTTCCGTGACTTGAGAGTCTACTCCTTCAGTGACCCTCCACTAGTCGTAGCCTACCAGTACGCGTGTGCTGGTCGCACCAGGGAGTGGTGTACGGGCAGACCTTTAGAGACGGTTTGTGGACCGGTTACCGTTGGGCCCCACGTCTTGCAGCCAGAGTCCGGCTGATGGGAAAATCGGTCAGAGGGCCAGACCAGGGACGCGCGGTCTGTGTGTGCACACGTGGTTGGGGGCGGTTGGACCCACGTCGACGGGCGTGACCCCAGCTAGTCACTTGTTGTGGTTACTTGTACGGTGTCTGCGCCTCGGGTAGGACCTACCACGTCAGGCGGTGCACCTGCGGCGCGGTGTACGACGTCAGGGGACGCTACCGGCTGTGCTTCTAGTGGGTGGTACTCCTGTCGAGTACGGAGTGACAGACTGTCAGTCGTGTGTTTCCGACCTTCGGGTTTTGTCGGATTGGCCGTTGAGCTTCGATCTTCTTACCGTGGCACGGGTGTCGGTGTGCGTGCCATGGGACCTTTGTTCTGTAGAGTACAGGTCTTTCCTTTCCGAGGTACTTTCCTATCGCTAGTGTAGTGGTTTCTCGTTTTACGAGGTAGGGTTTGAGTGATCCCTACTGAGTCTTGTTCCGAGACTCATTCCCTGCGTGTTTTCACCGTGTTTCAGGTGAGGCGCCACCTTCGGGGAGCGCGTCAGGAGTGCAGCGTGTTGCGGGTGCCCAGAGGTAGTGCCAGAGGTCAGAGCCGGGGTATGCCCCGTGTAGCTGTACTTTTCCTTCTTGTCACTATACTAGTCGTGGACTACTGTTGTTGTTATTTTATTGTGGACCATGTAAAATGTTAATTTATTTTCTGCTTAAAATTATAAATGTTTAATTTCTGCAATTATTTGTGATGCTTGTGTAGTTTCCACACCATCCTTTTAACCCTTTCGAGCCTTCGGGCTCGTGGGTGGCGGTGCGAGTCTCGGGTTATCGGGCCTTCCCGATAATCGGATTCTCAGGTCGTTACAGCTGGTATCAGAGCGCGGTTGTGGAATTACATGAGAATCATAGGTAATTGTAGTGGTCCACTAGTCCACAGCGATGATGTACATGTGACGTTGGCATTGGGCATCGTGTGTTTTCTTGACCTTGCCGTTTTCGTGTTTTCTGCCTTTTTGCTTCAGGAGCGAGTATGGCGCCGAGGAGGAGCTCTCGCTCTCAGCAGGGGCAGTCGGATGGAGGCCAGGAGATCCAGCAGGGGGTCCAGAGGGACCAGGAGGAGCTTAGCAGAGCGCCACCGGGGGCTACCGAGGCCGCAGATGCTGCAAGAGTTCCGGGGGCCGAGGATTTCTTCCGTGGCATGTACCAGCTTATGTCTCAGCAGTTCGGCGGAGAGGCTGGTGAGGGCTCGTCAGCTAGGGGTGGGCCAGGCCGAGCAGTGAGGGACTTCATGCAGTTCCATCCGCCTTACTTTAGCGGCCAGGCAGACCCTGATGCGGCTCGTGATTGGCTTGATGAGATGGAGCGGGTGTTCAGCTCTGCGAGGAGTGCTGCCGAGGACAGAGTTGTGTTGGCCTACAACCAGTTACAGGGTACGTCTCGGAGGTGGTGGTCTTCCGAGTGGAAGACGTCCTTTCAGCTTCGTCCACTTGAGCAGATCGAGTGGGATGACTTCGTTAGTGCTTTCGAGCGTACGTACTGTCCAGACATTGTTGCCACGTAGCGGATGCGGGAGTTTCTGGAGCTGGTGCAGGGCGACATGTCCGTGTTGCAGTACAGGGCCCGATTTGTCGAGCTGGGTCGGTACGCACCTCACATCATGGAGCATGAGAGGGTGAGGACCACGCAGTTTGTACAGGGCTTGAGGCTGGAGCTGAGGCACCATTTGATCGCGAATGGGGCCACTGATCTAGAGACAGCGTCTCGTGTTGCGGTTTCTTTGGAGATGGATATGCAGAGGACTCGAGGACCGATCAGCCAGGGGCAATCCTTGTCAGGTCGCAGCCAGCAGTCAGCTACCCAGCAGCAGGGTTTCTTCCAGCATGCGTCGGGTGGTTTAGGAGTACCGGCATCGGCAGCTTCGGTGACAGGATCTGCGTCCTTCGGCTCGAAGGTCAAGAAGTTCTTCAAGAAAGGGTTCGGCAAGAAGAAGTCCAGGGACCAGGGGCAGGCTTCATCGGGCAGTGTACAGCAGCCGGTTCCTTTGCAGCGTCAGGGATCAGTGGGTGGATCGCGAGGACCTTGTCCACGGTGTGGTGGGACCCACCCAGGCAGACAGTACACGGCGCCGATCGTCTGTTTTCAGTGTGACCAGCCAGGGCATATGGCGCGTGACTGTCCCCAGAGGCCGCCACAGCAGCAGGTTCCCCAACAGCAGAGGCAGCAGCAGCAGCAGGGATAGTATCCGCCGCTACCCAGGTCAGCTAGTGTGGGAGGCAGGCAGAGAGCTCGGGGCCAGATCACGCACATGACCAGGGCAGAGGCAGTGGCGTCGTAGCTCGTGGAAGGTACCGTTCAGATTTTAGGTTGTGCGGCTCGGGTTTTGTTTGATTCTGGCGCGTCTCATTCGTTTATTTCGGAGGATTTCGCGTCGAGCATCGAGGAGCCGGTGACCCAGTTGTCCTGTGATTTGGTAGTGGAGTTGCCTTCGGGTGACTTTATGATCACTCCGTATTGCTTCGATCAGGTTCCGGTTTGGATCTATGGGCGGAGTATGTCAGGCAGGTTGTATGTGTTGCATCTTCGGGATTACGATGTGATTCTAGGCATGGATTGGCTCGAGACCCATGGGGCGGTGGTGGATTGTGGAATGAAGAGGGTCTACTTCCAGCATCCGAGCAAGAGGACCTTCTATTTCCAAGGTATCCGTTCCACCTCTTCTCGATTCCTTATCTCTGCTATTCGAGCCCGTCGGTTGCTTGATTCTAGTTGTCAGGATTTTCTCGCGTCAGTGGTTGTGTCTGACCAGATGGAGCCGGATGTCGAGGACATTACGGTGGTGTGCGAGTTTCCCGACGTTTTTCCCGAGGAGTTGCCTGGATTACCTCCCCAGCGGGAGATCGATTTCGTGATCGAGGTTGTGCCTGGTACGGGACCTTTGGCGAAGGCTCCCTACCGTATGGCCCCCGCTGAGTTGAGGGAGTTGAGGGCGCAGTTGCAGGAACTGTTGGCCAAGGGGTACATTCGTCCTAGCTTTTCCCCTTGGGGTGCGCCCGTGTTGTTTGTGAAGAAGAAGGACGGTAGTCTGCGGCTGTGCATTGACTATCGGCAGCTGAATGAAGTGACCATTAAGAACAAGTATCCGTTGCCGCGGATCGAGGACTTGTTCGACCAGCTGCAACCCGCGCGAGTGTTCTCGCGGATTGATTTGAGGTCCGGTTACTATCAGCTGAGAATTCGCGAGTCCGATGTAGAGAAGACTGCATTCAGTACGAGGTACGGGCATTATGAGTTTTTGGTGATGCCGTTCGGGCTCACCAATGCCCCAGCAGCCTTCATGGACTTGATGTAGAGGGTGTTTCATCCGTATTTGGACCAGTTCGTGGTCATCTTCGTGGACGACATCCTCGTCTATTCGTAGTCTGCTGAGGAGCACGCGTACCATTTGGGTGTGGTGCTGCAGACGTTGCGAGATCACCAGTTGTATGCGAAGCTCAACAAGTGCGAGTTTTAGCTCAACGAGGTGCACTTTCTGAGGCACGTGATTTCTGGTGATGGCATTTCCGTGGACCCCGCCAAGGTCGAGGCAGTAATGCAGTGGCCAACGCCGAGGTCGGTGACGGAGATCCGGAGTTTCTTGGGGCTTGCGGGTTATTATCGCCGGTTTATCCATGATTTTTCTCGCATTGCGACCCCGATGACTAGACTCACGCGGAAGGATGTGCCTTTCGTCTGGTCTGAGGAGTGTGAGCAGAGCTTCAGGGAACTGAAGAGATTGCTCACCTCGGCTCCGGTGTTAGTTTTGCCTTCTGGATCGGGAGGTTTCGTGGTGTGTACAGATGCTTCCGGCGTTGGATTGGGAGTTGTGTTGATGCAGCATGGTAGAGTGGTGGCTTATGCATCTCGGTAGCTAAAGCCCCACGAGGAGAACTACCCTACCCATGACCTTGAGTTGGCGGCGGTGATCTTCGCGCTGAAGATCTGGAGGCATTATCTGTATGGCGAGAAGTTCGAGGTGTTTACTGACCATCAGAGTTTGAGGTATGTGTTCTCGCAGAGAGATCTGAATCTCAGGCAAAGGTGTTGGATGGAGTTCATGAAGGACTATGACTTCACCCTGTCTTATCAGCCGGGCAGGATGAATGTCGTCGCCGATGCCTTGAGTCGAAAGGTTGCGGTCAGTGCCTTGATGTTGAGGAAGTGGAGGCTCTGGGAATAAGTGCCCGAGGTGTCTTTTAGGCTCAAGATTCCCCAGGAGCTAGGGTTGGCAGTGCTTGCGAGTCTGACTGTCACTCCTACTATCCGTCGTCAGGTGACAGAGGCTGAGCATGCGGACCCTGAGTTGCCTCGGATTCTGGCGATGGCTGATGTGGAGCTCGGTGAGGACGGTGCTGTGAGGTTTCGCGGCAGGCTGTACGTCCCAGCGGAGGAGCAGGTTCGTCGTACGGTGTTACGCGAGGCTCATGGGAGCAGGTACACTGTGCACCCGGGTGCGACGAAGATGTATCGGAACTTGCGGAGGCAGTTCTGGTGGCCTGGCATGAAGAGAGATGTTGTCGAATTTGTGGCCAGGTGCCTGATCTGTCAGCAGGTGAAGGCGGAGCATCAGCGACCAGGTGGTACTCTCCAACCCTTGGATGTTCCTGCTTGGAAGTGGGACCATGTGACCACGGATTTTGTGGTGGGGTTGCCGAGGACCCCGACTGGGCAGGACAGTATCTGGTTGCTGGTGGATCGGCTGACGAAGGTGACGCGGCTGTTGCCGGTCAAAGTCAGCTGGAGCGTGTCCAAGTTGGCTCATCTTTATGTGGAGCGGATCGTGCCGTTGCATGGGGTTCCCATTTCGATCGTGTCGGATCGGGATCCGCGCTTCACTTCTGGATTCTGGAGGAGTTTCCAGCGAGCTCTTGGCATGGAGTTGGCATTTAGCTCGGTGTATCATCCTCAGTCAGATGGTCAGTCTGAGAGGACCATTCAGACCTTGGAGGACATGCTGAGATCCTGCTGCCTAGAGTGGCAGGGGAGTTGGATTCATCACCTACCGTTGGTGGAGTTTGCCTATAACAACAGCTTTCATTCGAGCATCGGTATGGCTCCCTATGAGGCATTGTATGGGCGTCCTTGTCGGACTCCACTTGATTGGTTTGAGGTGGGTGAGCGTGTTTTGACGGGACCGGAATTAGTGCAGCAATGTGTGGACGTTGTGCACCTGGTTCGTCAGAACATGTTGGCGGCCCAGAGTCGGCAGAAGAGCTATGCTGACCGTAGGAGGCAGCCCCTCGAGTTCACCGTGGGCGATCATGTGTTCTTGAGAGTTTCTCCGATGAAGGGGGTGATGCGTTTTGGACGGCGTGGGAAGCTGAGTACCCGCTATATTGGTCCTTTCGCGATTGTGGAGCGCATCGGTGAGGTTGCTTACCGGTTGCAGTTACCTCCTGAGTTGGCGTCGGTGCATGACATGTTCCATGTCTCGATGTTGCGGAAGTATATGCCCGATGACTCTCATGTGCTCGAGTTTTCGGTTTGTCCTGAGGTGACTCCAGACCTTTCTCTTCCAGAGTTTCCGATCCGCGTGGAGGATAGGCGAGAGCAGCGCCTGCGGAACAAGGTCATTCCCTTGGTGAAGGTCGTGTGGCAGCGACACTCTGATGGTGAGGCTTCGTGGGAACGTGAGGATGAGATGCGTCAGCAGTTCCCGTATCTGTTTGAGTGAGTCTTCCTCTTATTTCACCTTTGGTTGTTCTCAATTTCGAGGATGAAATTCCTTAAGGGGGGAGGGCTGTAATATCTCAGACCTTTCGGATCCTTCTTCGTGGGTCCCGAATTTGGTTTTTGGAGTGTCCGGCTCTGTTGTATCCGAAATTTCATTTCGGACATCTTTCATGTTCGGATCGGCGCGATCCGGACTCGTTTCGGAGGCCCGGAGGCGTTCCGCGGCTTTTCCGCGTGTGTTTTTCGATTCCCGGTGTGTGTTTCAGCTTTTTCTTCGAAAGCTCGCTGCGGGCGAATCGGGCGGTTCCCCCAGGCACGAGTGGTACCGTTGCGATCGGTGCGTTCCGAGGATTCCGGAAATGTATTTTTCTATTTTTCGGCATTTTTCCGAAAATTAGATTTTCTATATAATCCCATTTTCTTTTCTTTTTTCTTTTCTCCTTTCTCTTTCTTCTTCCTCCTTCCTTCCCCAACCGTGGTCGCCCTCCTCTCTCCCTCTCTCTCCCATTCGGACGCGGTGAGCCCCTCCCCGGCTGTTGACGGCGGCAGGGCGACGGCGCGGACGCGTGGGTGGCGGTGAGGCGAGCTCGTGGGCGTGCGGCAAGCGTGGGAAGCGTGGGGAGGTGAGGTTTCTAAAAGTGTTCTTCACGATTCGTGGGTGATTCGGTGGAGCATTCGCTCCATTGAGGTAGGGTGACGTTTCTTAGCCTCTTACCGATCTTTTCCGGGATTTATAGGCCGAGGGGAGGCCGAGAGGGACTTGTTTGAGCATGCTTCGGGTTTTTCCATGTTTTGGGGAGAGTCACCCGATCTATGGATTTGATGCATGAATTCGCGTTTTGATGGCCTAGAATCATGCTAGGGGTCCCCAGGGGTCTTCCCCTTTGATTTCCCCCTCTCCGGTGGAGGTATGGGGGCGTGGATGGTGTTTTTGGCCGTTTCCCGCCGTTCTCGATTTTTCGAGATGATAGCGGTCTACCAGTGGCCGCGTTCATTGGTAGCGGTCGGGTGGGGACCGCCTTCACCAGGGTTTTCGACTGTTGGGGCTTGTTCTGTCGGCAGGCGGTCGCGGTCTTGCGACTGACCGCGACTGCTGGTGGCGGTCAGGGGGCGACCGCTTTCACCATGGGGTTCGGCACGGTCTTCGAGATGGTTTTTGACCGTTGGAGTCTGGTCGCGGTCTCCCGGAGACCGCTATTAGGTGAAAACGGTCATCAGGCGACCGCATTCACTTTTCGCGCACCAGGGGTGGTCGCGATCCCAGGAGGACCACGACTAGGTGGTAGCGGTCCTGGGTCGATCGCGACCACGGGAGGCGGTCCTCCGGTGACCGCGACTCCTTTTCCTTGCCAATTTGAGTCCCGAACGAGCTAGTCTCGATCCCTGTGCTGACCCGTAGTCCGACTGATGCGGGGCATCATGTGGGGGCTACACGTGGGGGTGCCGTGGGGTCCCGGGAGGTGGTGACTTCGGTTTGTGTCACCGTGCGTTAGTGAGGGTACAAGGAGCGTCCCTCGTACCTGTGGTTGCGACGTTGTTTTCTGTGACTTGAGAGTCTACTCCTTCAGTGACCCTCCACTAGTCGTAGCCTACCAGTACGCGTGTGCTGGTCGCACCAGGGAGTGGTGTACGGGCCGACCTTTAGAGACGGTTTGTGGACCGATTACCGTTGGGCCCCACGTCTTACAGCCAGAGTCCGGCTGAGGGGAAAATCGGTCAGAGAGCCAGACCAGGGACGCGCGGTCTGTGTGTGCACACGTGGTTGGGGGCGGTTGGACCCACGTCGACGGGCGTGACCCCAGCTAGTCACTTGTTGTGGTTACTTGTACGGTGTCTGCGCCTCGGGTAGGACCTACCACGTCAGGCGGTGCACCTGCGGCGCGGTGTAAGACGTCAGGGGACGCTACCGGCTGTGCTTCTAGTGGATGGTACTCCTGTCGAGTACGGAGTGACAGACTGTCAGTCGTGTGTTTCCGACCTTCGGGTTTTGTCGGGTTGGCTGTTGAGCTTCGGTCTTCTTACCATGGCACGGGTGTCGGTGTGCGTGCCATGGGACCTTTGTTCTGTAGAGTACAGGGCTTTCCTTTCCGAGGTACTTTCCTACCGCTAGTGTAGTGGTTTCTCGTTTTACGAGATAGGGTTCGAGTGATCCCTACTGAGTCTTATTCCGAGACTCATTCCTTGTGTGTTTTCACCGTGTTTCAGGTGCGGCGCCACCTTAGGGGAGCGCGTCAGGAGTGCAGCGTGTTGCGGGTGCCCAGAGGTAGTGCCAGAGGTCAGAGCCGGGGTATGTCCCGTGTAGCTGTACTTTTCCTTCTTGTCACTGTACTAGTCGTGGACTACTGTTGTTGTTATTTTATTGTGGACCATGTAAAATGTTAATTTATTTTCTTCTTAAAACTACAACTGTTTAATTTCTGCAATTATTTGTGATGCTTGTGTAGTTTCCACACCATCCTTTTAACCCTTTCGAACCTTCGGGCTCGTGGGTGGCAGTGCGAGTCTCAAGTTATCGGGCCTTCCCGGTAATCAGATTCTCGGGTCGTTACACTAGTTGACACGGTGGTGAAACAAAAACTAACTAGGGTCCTTATTTTTATCTGAACTTCAGATCTGGTTAAAAACACAAAAAATTTATCAAAACAAAAACAAAAAAAGGGCGTAAAGGCATCAACTTGTTTTATAATCTCTGCTATCTGCTTGTTGGTGTATGTTTTTACGTTCCGGAAGAACTTTAAGCATGGCTCACGAGTCTTTTGAGGAGAACCACCCTGGTCGTGGTCAGTCAGTCGAGCCGCGAGTCCATGCTATGGACTCGGGCCCTTCCTATGAGCCCTCACGTGAGGTGCTGGTTACCACAGGGGACACATCCCCACCACATGACATCTCCTCTTTGCTAGGTGTCCTCACCAACATGGAGCTCACCTCTGAGCAGCTCCGGGCCTTCCAGGCCATTCTGAAAGGGAAATCCATTTCTCCCACCCCTCAAGAGTCAACTCCAGCCATCGCACCCCTCCAAGAGTCGGTGCAGGCCATCCCATCTCCTTCACCGGTGCAAGCCATCTCTTCTCCCTCACTTCAAGGGCAGGCAAGCCAACAACCTCCCTCGTTCCAATTCCCTTCACAATCTCAAACCCCTGACGTTCCTCACACGCCACTCTAGCCAGGGCTAGCTGTCGGCGGCCCAACAGCTCCCTCCCATTCGGGGTTTCCTCCTCAGGTCTCCGAGAGACATCTCCCTCACCAGTGGCAGGTGCCACCTTCACCTCCCGAGGAGCTCACCCAATCGCTGCTCAACAGGTTCAATAGAATGGACGAACAGTTTCAGAATCTGAAGAAAATAGTGGACGTAAAATCCACCCCGGAGGTTGCTTTGCCAATCCTTCCGGTGATCCATCTTCCTCCCTCCGAAATGCCTATGTACCGCAGGTACAATGACACTGGCAACCCCTTTATTCACCTCAAAGACTTCATGTATGAATCCTCCTATTGGCAAAATGACCAGAGATCCCTGGCATACCTCTTTCGGAGATCATTGGACGGTCCTGCGCTAGAGTGGTTCTATTCTTTGGAGCCCGGCGAGGCCGAGAACTTTGATACAGTGCAAAGAAGATTCTTGCAAAAGTATCGGGATAGGGTTGGTCCCTCTCTTTCCATTACCGACCTAGTGGCCGAGAAAATGAGGCCCGGCGAAGATTTTGTCTGCTATGCCGACAGATGGAGGTCTCTGGCAGAGAGGATAAGAGATACCCTCTCAGAGCCCGAACAAGTGAAAATGATTGTGTCCAATGCAACCCCACAGTTCAGACACGTCCTGGCCATGAACAAGCTTACCACAATGGAGGAGCTCTATGAGAGGACCCGGTATATCCAGACCCAGTTAAAAGACTCCCCCATTATGCACATGTTTGAGCCGCCAAAGCCCAAGGTGGTCAGAAGGATAGGCACTGGCGTTCCAGGTGGAGCGACAGAAGGGGTCGTAACAAATGAGAAGGTGAGTGCAGTCAACAACGCCAACTATGCAGCCAACCCAAGGCCTCCACAAATGCCCCGACTTCCCCTCCAGCAAGGTCGTTTCCCCTCTCATCCTCCACCCCAAAATAATCCACCCCAGAACAATATGCCTCAACCATTTCAACCCCAGCAACAACCCCGACCCCAGAAACAACAACCACCACCTCAGTACCACCAAGTTCCACCCCCAGAGAATTACGGCCCCCCACAGCAACAAAGGAGGCCGATTGGCCACAAGAGAGCCTATTACCCACCATTGTCAGAAACTTTGGCAGATATTTTCAGCTCCCTCATGGCCTCAAACACCCTCATCCTACCCAGGGAAAGGCTCGCATGGCCCCCGAATGTTGATACCTCCAGATACTGTGTCTACCACAGGCAGTCAGGACACACAGTAGAGAACTGCTTCCAGTTTAAAGATTACATCTATGATATGAATGATGAAGGCGGAATTGACTGGAATGAAATGAGAAGATACATCGCCACCCTCAAAGCCAGGAGATCTCCTCCTAGACCACAGTTCCAACAACAACAGCAGTTACAGCAGCAGCCGCAGCTACAACCACAACAACAACAACAACCTCAGCAAGCATGACCACAACAGCCTAACATGGGTATAATCCAGAATCCATTACCGGAGCACCAACAGCCCAATCACCAGGTCAACCCCATCTCCTTCTTTCCAGAAGTTGGGAGAGAGCAGGTGTGGCACCCAGAAAGTATCTCCGTTCTTGCTACTGCCAACCCTATCGTCAGGCAACCCCCTCGCCTTGCCCGGGTAGCGCCTCTCTCTCATCAGCCCGCATCACAACCTATAGTACGGCCTTCACCATTTCCACAGCCATTACGTCCTCTCCTTCGCACCCCTCCCACCAACTCACCAATGACATATCAACTAACGCCTTCCACTATGCCCTTTCATCTTCTCTCACCCCTCCATTTTGTCATCCACCCCTACTACCCCTACACCTATGCCTTCCAAACCTCTCATCACCCGTCAACCGTACGCAACCCCACCTACCCCCACCATGCCTCCACTAACGCCCTCAAAGCCACTCATCACCCACCATCCATCTCAGAACTACTATCCATCTCAAGCCTTGTTGAGCTATGGTTTTGATGGTTTTGATGATAACTAAACTTCATGTGTGATGATAGTGGTTTTGATAATCCCAATATATTATGTGACATATTGTGTGATTGATTAATGGAAAATATCTTCATGACAAACGAACTCACATGTTGCTATCTTGCTTTGCAGGTACTGCCACTGGACTAGAATGCATGCGCCTTCATGCATGTTTTAGTGTGGGAATGTTAAGACTAATGTTCTTGTTCTTTTTGCCCATACTAATGTAGATTCATTGAGTAATCATTGAGTATTCGTTGATATGAATTGGTTGCTTGTCACTGTGTAAAATCATCTTCACTTCATTGTTTGTCTGTGTTGAAAGGATCATCATCTTCCTCTTACACATACAAAATCATGACTCAATGATGATTGGATACATATTGCTCTGGACTGAAGTTGGAACTCATATGAGGTTTGATTGATTTGTATTGGAAATTCCCCTTCAAATGCATGATCAATACTTTGATATGATGTGTAAGTTTCACTTTGCCAAAACCTCTCTAGAGTCAATGGTAAGCTCCCACTCTTGGTTACATGTGCATAGATTGGGAGTGATTCATTAGTCGTGCACTCAATTGACTTCATTGGATAGTTAAAGACTTAATGGCTTCAAAGTGTCTTATGTATATTCTTGAAATGTTATCAAAGCATTTATGCGTCTCATGCTAGTGCTTTCATAATCATACTTCATGTCATTTGGGTCTCGGTCTCAAAACTAGGTTCATATGTTAATGCATGACCCATATATTTTGATCTTGATCTAACCTCTTGCTTTATCATGTTTTTCAGGATGAAAAATCATGGTTGATCTTCATGGGATTATGGTAATATTTAATCAATTGTTTCTCATTGATTTGATGGTGGTTTTAGCATTTTTTCAGACCCAAACAAGAAGGGGTCGACCCATGGGGTCGACCCTCTTAGGTTCTGTTCAAAACAGAACCTATTTTTTGAACCCTGCCTGAAAGGGTCGACCCCTGGGGTCGACCCATTGAAGGGTCGACCCTTTGGTTCTATTTTGGGTTCTGTTTAGCCCGAGGGTCGACCCCTGTAAAACTGAACCAGAAATCATTCTGGTTTGTGTTCTGTTTGCCCGAGGGTCGACCCCAAGGGTCGACCCATTCCGGTACGTGGCGACGCCGTCATATTTGACCTTCGTATAAGTGCCCCAAAAGTCCTCCCAATCCGGTCCAAAAGCCCTAAATCACTCCAGGATATCTGGATCTGGTCCCTAGGCTGTCTCTTGACTGTCCTAAGTCTATAAAACATCTTATTGGAGTGAAAACCCTAGGGGATGAACCTGAAAACTATTCTTTTCTTCAACTTTGTGTGTGCAGGTTGCAGGTAGCAGCTCCAGGGGTTCTTCCACCATGTTTTGAGCGTGAATGTGAAGGGATGAAGCTGCAAATAAGTTTCCAATCGATCTCCAACCAGAAGTTGTATAGAGAATCAAGCTACAACATCATTTGTACAAGAATCCTTCATCATCCTTCAAGAACGATCTAAGGGGAGTCAAGAAAGATCCAAGGGAGATAAAGAGAGTGCTGTCCAAAGAAAAGAAGAGCCAAGCAAGCACAGATTAAATCTTCGTTCAAGTGTAGATTGAAGCCACATTCAAGATCAACAACATAGATTCAAAGGGGAGCCAAATCAGGAGTTTTTCTCAACTGAGTCTTATTGTGTTTTAAGTTTCAGATTTGTATCTCTTATAAACTGCATACTTGTGTGTGTGTGGATCGTTGTTGGATCCGTGGTCATTTGTGTGTGTCGTATTGGATTCATGTGTGTGCGTAGGTCTTCCTAGATCTACGTATGTGTGAGGTTTGCTGCACTTGTCACAGCGTGTGTGCGTTTTGTTGATCCGCCTGTTGGATTGTGTTGGAGACTACGTCTCCGTGCGTGTGTGTGTGTGTGTGCATTGGGGCACGTCCCCGTGTGTGTGTGCAGGTGTCGTCCTACGTGTGTGGTTGGAGCGTCATCTCCGTTTGGGGATTTATCCCCGAGTGAAGCCTCACCTAGTTTGGTGAGGGGTGGACGTAGGGAGCCCGTCGTGGTCCCGAACCACCTTAAAATCCCTGTGTATTATGGTTTGCTTTGCGCATTGTCTTGGTTTGATTGTTGAACCCTTTTATATGATCGTGTGGGAACGGTTAGATTGAGAGAATATGTTTCTTGGCTTAATTAACTTTCTTAATCTTGTTGAAAGGAATTTACTCCACCACGCAGCATTCGTCTTGTCGTCTAGTGTGAGGATTAGTGTAAGCTGTTATCTAACTTGCTGTTCAACAGATTTGATATTTTAATTGTTGTTTCATTACACTTGTTAAAACTGGAAGAGTTTCCTTAAAATTTGTAATCACCCAATTCACCCCCCTCTTGGGTGTCATTGATCGTGGGACCCAACAATTGGTATCCGAGCTAAGGCTCTAATTTCATAGATCTAACGATCTAGAGTGATCCGATCAATGACTACCATGATGTACACATCGACTTCTCCACCCGTGTTTGATGGCTGTAATTTTGATTTGTGATTAGGAAGGATGTGCAGTCTAGTCAACTCATATGATCTTAAGTTATGGAAGCTTATTTCACATGGTCCTCATGAATTGTCTAAAGATAAAAATGTCTGGACTGAAAATCAAAAGCACATACATGATCAAAATTACTTGGTTTTGAAGTTGCTTACTGCTGCAGTTGATTCTAACTATTTTCCTTTTGTCTCCCATTGCAGATCCGCGAAGGAAATATTGGATGGATTAGCAGATCTCAAGGAGGAGCTTAAAGACAGATGTCTTGTAGCAGGCACAAGTGAACTAGCGAGTGGTCAGCCAAGTGAATCGAGCTCAAAGGTAAACTCTGACTCTGATTATGAAGATGATTTTAACTATGAAGAGTTGTTGAATGCCTATGAAGAGCTTGCTAAAAAATATAAGAAGTTGAAATCTGAAAACAAAAAATTGAAAAAGAATGTTGGTCAAAATAAAAGTGATTCCTCATGCAAAGAATGCTCACACCTTAAGGAATTGATTGATGGTTACATGTTTGACATTAAAATTCACAAAGATCAAATCTCTTCCTTAAGAAATGAAAATAAGGAGCTGAAATAGAGAATGAGTCTAATGGACATTGGCCAAATTAAATTTGCTCATGATAAGAAACTTGAAAGAGAAAATGAGAAACTAAAGGAGTTGAACAATGCCATGTCTGAAAGATTGTTGAGACTTGAAAAAGGAAAATCTGTGGTCGTTAGAGAATGTGAAAATATGGATGAGTTTAGGCAAGAAGTAGAATGCCTCAAGACTACCAATACCATGTTGAATGTTAGTCTTTCTACTTGTGAAGAAGAACTTGCCAATTCTGAATTGCACATTTCATCTCTTGAAAAAGAAATTTCTGGCTTGAATGCTTCATTGTCTAAATTTGTGAATGGCCAAGAAAACTTAGATAAATTACTGGGCATGAAAGTGAACATTTAAAAAGAAGGGCTGGGTTTTAATCCAGTGAACAAAAAGAAATTTGAGAGTAAGCTACACACTTCTTTTGTTCATACCACTTGTGCACCCAGCACCTCCACATATCGCTCCCATGAACACACCATGTCAAGAACTCAATCAAATCTGAAAAAGAGTGTGGATGTCCAGAATGTGCATGCTAGAAACATTCATGTAAACGTCCATGCATCTAAGAAAAGAAATGTCTCGTCTTTACTGTGAAAAATTTGGACACATGATGCAAGATTGTTTCATTATGAAAAATGATGATTTGAAAGCTTGCAGGAACAGAACTGGCTCCACAAATTCAAAGCAATCATTTACTACAAAATCTCTCATGCATTGCAATCACTGTGGTAAAAGAGGTCATACAATTTCACACTGCTGGCTACTAACAAAGAAAAAGAATTTTCATTCAACACATCATGCTCAAATGTACAAAATGGTCAACCAAATGAGAAGAGTGAATGTGACGTCACATGCTTCAAATGATTTCCATGCCTTTAAGCTCTTGAAGCCATGTTGTCGTTACTGTGGTAAATTTGGGCATAACATACATGAGTGCTTTCTAAAGGAAAATGATGATTTGAGTGTTGTTAAGAAGTGGAAGTCACGTGCCAAAGATGCTGCTAACCCATAAGGACCCAAGATGATTTGGGTACCTAAGAATGTCAAATAAGATATCTGTTTTACAGGTGTGCCATGGAGTGTAAAGTATGAAATCTGTTTTCAATCAAGAAGGTAAGGCACATGGGCCAAGTGGCATAAGTCAGGTTGGAATAAAAATCAAAAATTAAATTTGAAGATCAGGTGATATCCCTCCTACTTTCTGTAGTGACTCTGTCCTGTTTTGACTTACTCTGGGTCATATAGTCATGTAATCTTGCATATGTCTGCACATGCATTTCATTCATAGTTGTTTGCATATTTGTGCGCATATCACTTGTCATATAGCATCTTGTTGTAGGAGAGCTTGAAGATTCTTCAGATCATGATTTCACTATATATTTTGAGTTTGCATACACTTTCACGCACTGTCTTGCATAAGTTGAACATTCTGAATTCATGTCATAATGCATAACAATCCTCCTACCTTCATCACCCTTGACTACATAGTATATCAAATGGTGACATGTGGAAGGGCAGATTTTGCCTGTCTGAAAGCTATCACTACGCGTGAGGTGATCTTCAGATCTAAGTTCTCCGCCCGGTACTATGAGTCAATTAGTTACAGGCTACATATGGCATTGGATTGTTACTGAACATCTTGCATTCATGCACACACTAAGGGGGAGCAACCACATTCATCATATGGGATTAATGTTAAGGTTCACACATGAGTCATGCATTGCATCTAGAGCTGTCTAGGAGATGCCAATTGTAAAATGAATTTGTCATGTCATTGTTAATCAATTTGAATCGAAATTGACAAATCAACTCTGTTGTTCTTGAATGCAGATTACACTCCCAAAATCTAAATGCTGATGGGCTGGCCGTGACCAAGCTTGAATCAAATGAGGAATACCTTGCAAGGATGAAAATGATAAAAATTTCCTCAATCCACCACTGGGAGATAGGAAGTGATCTTGATAGTACCCAAGACATGGTATGAAAAGTGCGCATCTCTGTTAACGAAGGATGGGTTCAATAGGTGAAAGACTTGGAAGAAAAATGATTCTCAAGGCAAAGGTAAGAAAGCAAAATCTGAAATATCAACCTCCGTGAGGTTGGCAATCTTAGTGATTGAAAGCTTCCAATCTTGTCTCCTGAACCAAGGTAATTCAACCTTGTTGAATCATGCAATGGTCTTTTTGTCACTTGGTGATACCCTCAGATGACAAGTGTTGATTCTAAAAACTTGAGTTGTCATTTACTAGCATGCTGTGACAAATTGGTTGAATCTAGTTTGATGTGATGAGCATAGTTAATTGATTTAACCAAATGAAAACCTTGAGAGATGTGCATGAAGTGGTTGGTTATTGAATGACACTTGAATTGAATTGCATATCTGGTATATCAAATGGCGTTTGTGAAAGAGTGGATTATATCCACTTGGAAGCATTCCCTATGCGTTGAGTTGGGTCTTTGGACTAACATCTCTGCCTCGTACCAGATCTTGTGTGGCTTGTGATTGATTGATTTTTGAATGAATCATTGAACTGAGTTATGTAAATTGAAAATATGTTTGTGATTAAATTATCCATACATTTGACTTTTGGATGAATTCTCATTTCAAATCTTGTGAAAGACCTTTGAAAATCTATTTTTGAACAATTCTGAAATTTGAGTTGCATTGCTTAATTTTGATCATGTATACACCCTTATTCATAAAGGTCTTGTCATAAACAATGTTTGCTGATTCATGGATTGAATGTGGATGATCTCAATAAGATTTCTGTCACACTAGCTTGACAATCAAAGCTCTCACCTTATTTCTGCATCCTGTCTTTCATTCTCATACAGTTATAGGTTGTATGCATCAGAATCCAATGCATAGGTGCATTTAGTTCACTCAAATGAAAAATCAAAAACACACACCTTGCACCCATGTTAATTTCTGCATTGTATTAGAACTCATGCATTAGTCGCACTTAGTTCATTCTGTTGGCATCCATTCAATTGGTATCAAATTATCCATTCAATTGGTATCAAATTGACATCACATTGCTCGCATGCATGTCATAGTGCATTTACATAAACTCCCAATGTGTGCTTGTGTGTTATTATATGCTATTCACCCCCATCCTTGAAATTTCTATGACCTTGTGCCTTCTTGATAAATAATGTTGCAATTGAGTCATTAACGGTGTGCTTCATGTTGTACACTATGGGAGAAGTAAAAGTGCATCTATTTAGGGGGAGTTGTATTGTTATGTATTCATGATATTTTCGGTATACATGCTGGATCAAATTCGCACACTTCATACACAAAATGTGAAAATGAGTGTTAAGGATAAGGATATATGAATTTCTTTTCAACACTCTAGAGATGTTAAATTTGCTGCAAGTATGTTGAAGAGACAGTTGAGGAAAAAGCTGTCTACCTATCTTTGTTGAAAAATCTGAAATGAAAATGAACGGCATAGCAATGCTCGGTCTCACTGAGTAAACTGGGCACATGTCACCTGAGACGTGATGTGGTTCATATCTGAAAAGTGTGGACTGGTACCTCTGTTCAAAATGGAGTGAAATGGTTCAGTATTCTGAGTAACCGGGGATTCTGACATGAGCTCCATGCGTCTACTCGCGTAAAAAGGAATTATTTGAACTTGATCATTCTTAGAAAAACTCTATTTATCTGTGAAAAATTGTTGAGGTAGAGCGAAGCCTCCAATATGCTGTTCTCAAAATTGAAGTGCAGTCTGTAAAATGTCTCCCTGTGTTGATATGAAAATCTGAATATCCATGTTGAAACTAGCATTTTTCATGTTACTCACTTACACATCTGAAAATTTGATTTAATATGTATTCAGAAAGTTGATTGATTGCATTAATCTTCTATATGATTGCACAATCTCCTATGTGCTACACATGTGTATTCCGATTGTCATGACTCTCTTGCAACTTTCCTATACCCATCCCCTCTTAAATAAGTACGGGGGAGCTATGTTGCATGTATATATATGTATCTATTTGTTTGCTTGTGTATGCATCTTACATGCCATCACATGCATAAGTTGCATCTCATGAATTTTAAATCACAAATCAAAAATTAAAAATCTAGAATATACTGAAAACCAAAAATTGAGTGGACTTCCCATCTTATTTACTTGCTCAATAAATCTTTGTGTTTGCTTGGCAAGTGGGGAGAAAGATTTGGCACGTCCAAGTAATCATCAATTGGTATCCTCTCTAGTCAACATTTGGTATCAAAATTTCCAATACAAATCAATGATTTGGTGCCTCCCATACATTCCATGAACCCACTTATTTATAATTTGCTACTGCTTCATCAGAATTTCCAATGTGGGTTACTGTTCCCTGCACATTTATCATGCTACAATTTGCACCTCCTTTGTTTCTTCTTCATGAGGGAGAATGATTGGCATTACCCCGCTTTTTGATAATGTCAAAGGGGGAGAAACATTTCATGTGATTCATGATTGATATTGCTGGATTCATGATTGGGGGATAAAAAGATTCAAAACTTTCATGTGAAATTTCATGTGATACATGATTGCCTGTGACAAGAGAAAAATCATTTCGTTTGCCATCTTCACTAAGATTGTCATCATTCATCACTAAGTTTGTCATCATCAAAAAGGGGGAGATTGTTGAGCTATGGTTTTGATGATAACTAAACTTCATGTGTGATGATAGTGGTTTTGATAATCCCAATATATTATGTGACATATTGTGTGATTGATTAATGGAAAATATCTTCATGACAAACGAACTCACATGTTGCTATCTTGCTTTGCAGGTACTGCCACTGGACTAGAATGCATGCGTCTTCATGCATATTTTCGTGTGGGAATGTTAAGACTAATGTTCTTGTTCTTTTTGCCCATACTAATGTAGATTCATTGAGTAATCATTGAGTATTCGTTGATATGAATTGGTTGCTTGTCACTGTGTAAAATCATCTTCACTTCATTGTTTATCTTTGTTGAAAGGATCATCATCTTCCTCTTACACATACAAAATCATGACTCAATGATGATTGGATACATATTGCTCTGCACTGAAGTTGGAACTCATATGAGGTTTGATTGATTTGTATTGGAAATGCCCCTTCAAATGCATGATCAATACTTTGATATGATGTGTAAGCTTCACTTTGCCAAAACCTCTCTGGAGTCAATGGTAAGCTCCCACTCTTCGTTACATGTGCATAGATTGGGAGTGATTCATTAGTCGTGCACTCAGTTGACTTCATTGGATAGTTAAAGACTTAATGGCTTCAAAGTGTCTTATGCATATTCTTGAAATGTTATCAAAGCATTTATGCGTCTCATGCTAGTGCTTTCATAATCATACTTCATGTCATTTGGGTCTCGGTCTCAAAACTAGGTTCATATGTTAATGCATGACCCATATATTTTGATCTTGATCTAACCTCTTGCTTTATCATGTTTTTCAGGATGAAAAATCATGGTTGATCTTCATGGGATTATGGTAATATTCAATCAATTATTTTCCATTGATTTGATGGTGGTTTTAGCATTTTTTCATACCCAAACAAGAAGGGGTCGACCCATGGGGTCGACCCTCTTAGGTTCTGTTCAAAACAGAACCTATTTTTTGAACCCTGCCTGAAAGGGTCGACCCCTGGGGTCGACCCATTGAAGGGTCGACCCTTTGGTTCTATTTTGGGTTCTGTTTAGCCCGAGGGTCGACCCCTGTAAAACTGAACCAGAAATCATTCTGGTTTGTGTTCTGTTTGCCCGAGGGTCGACCCCAAGGGTCGACCCATTCCGGTACGTGGCGACGCCGTCATATTTGACCTTCGTATAAGTGCGCCAAAAGTCCTCCCAATCCGGTCCAAAAGCCCCTAAATCACTCTAGGATATCTGGATCTGGTCCCTAGGCTGTCTCTTGACCGTCCTAAGTCTATAAAACATCTTATTAGAGTGAAAACCCTAGGGGATGAACCTGAAAACTATTCTTTTCTTCAACTTTGTGTGTGCAGGTCGCAGGTAGCAGCTCCAGGGGTTCTTCCACCATGTTTTGAGCGTGAATGTGAAGGGATGAAGCTGCAAATAAGTTTCCAATCGATCTCCAACCATAAGTTGCATAGAGAATCAAGCTACAACATCATTTGTGCAAGAATCCTTCATCATCCTTCAAGAACGATCTAAGGGGAGTCAAGAAAGATCTAATGGAGATAAAGAGAGTGTTGTCCAAAGAAAAGAAGAGCCAAGCAAGCACAGATTAAACCTTCTTTCAAGTGTAGATTGAAGCCACATTCAAGATCAACAACATAGATTCAAAGGGGAGCCAAATCAGGAGTTTTTCTCAACTGAGTCTTATTGTGTTTTAAGTTTCAGATTTGTATCTCTTATAAACTGCATACTTGTGTGTGTGTGGATCGTTGTTGGATCCGTGGTCATTTGTGTGTGTCGTATTGGATTCATGTGTGTGCGTAGGTCTTCCTAGATCTACGTGTGTGTGAGGTTTGCTGCACTTGTCGTAGCGTGTGTGCGTTTTGTTGATCCGCCTGTTGGATTGTGTTGGAGACTACGTCTTCGTGCGTGTGTGTGCATTGGGACACGTCCCTGTGTGTGTGTGCAGGCATCGTCCTGCGTGTGTGGTTGGAGCGTCGTCTCCATTTGGGGATTTATCCCCGAGTGAAGCCTCACCTAGTTTGGTGAGGGGTGGACGTAGGGAGCCCGTCGTGGTCCCGAACCACCTTAAAATCCCTGTGTATTGTGGTTTGCTTTGCGCGTTGTCTTGGTTTGATTGTTGAACCCTTTTATAAGATCGTGTTGGAACAGTAAGATTGAGAGAATCTATTTCTTGGCTTAATTAACTTCCTTAATCTTGTTGAAAGAATTTACTCCACCACGCAGCATTCGTCTTGTCGTCTAGTGTGAGGATTAGTGTAAGCTGTTATCTAACTTGTTGTTCAACAGATTTGATATTTTAATTGTTGTTTCATTACACTTGTTAAAACTAGAAGAGTTTCCTTAAAATTTGTAATCACCCAATTCAACCCCCTCTTGGGTGTCATTGATCGTGGGACCCAACAAGCCTCTATTTCCACTTTGCCTCCGCCTCCACCTTCCGAACCCCTTTCCCTCCATAGCCCACATGAGATCCCCTCTACTTCCACTTCGCCTCTGCCTCCACCTTCCGAACCCCTTACCCTCCATAGCCCATATGATATCCCCTCTACCTCCACCATGCCTCCACCTAACAAACCCCTCATCAGAATCCCTGCTCCCGTCATTACCCCGACCTCATCAACCATTCCTCCACCACTACCTCTCAAATCCCTGCTAAAGCCCACAGCTACCCCCATAGAGGTACAAAAGCCGCAGGCAATGGTGCTCTGGAGTGGAAGGATTTTCCACCGGGTTTTTCCGCAGAACAGTCAGGACCCGGGGCAGTCTCAGCCAGAGAAGGACAATGGAGAGCATCCAGAAAAATCCATCCCTGGGACACAGTATGATTTGTTAAAACACCTGGATAAGACGCCCGCTCGGATCTCCATCCTTGAGCTGCTTCAGAGATCTACATCCCATCAGGTGGCCTTAATGGAATATCTTCAAAAAGTCATGGTGAATGAGGACCTCCCTGTAGAGAAGATTTCAACCGTTCTGACGCCGATGGAAACACAGCCGGCCATTGTGTTCCATAACCACGAGCTCGCCCCCAAGGAAGCTCGAAAGTATGCGTTGTGTGTTTCAATAAAAATCAATGGAGTGTCCATACACCCGTGTTTGGTGGACACGGGCGCATCCATAAATGTGATCTCCATGAGCACCCTTCAGTTATGTGAGATCGGTGGGGAACAGATAAGACCGTCCTCAATCACAGTCACAGCATATGACAATAGCAAAAGGCCACCGCAAGGAATGATTGTCCTGAAGGCAGAATTAGGCCCTACGTCAGTCTCTACGGAATTCCATGTCCTCGACATGGATCCCACATTCAAGGCTATACTGGGTCGCCCCTATATTGAAGTCATGGATGTTGTGCCTTCCACCAACCACCAATGCCTAAAGTTTCTGTACAATGGGAGGATTATTAATGTGATCAGTACACATGTCCTTCATTCAGTGGATGCTATTAACATCTCTCTGCCATCTGTTTGGCCGTCTCATCGGCCCATATTGTTACTACTGGATGTGTATGACCCATCCCGCATGCCGCCAGCACCAAAGAAGCCACCTTCAGTACCGATGTCACGTCTCCCTTCCCATTCTAAAGGATGGGAGATAATGAGAAATATCGGCTATCAACAGGGCAAAGGCATGGGCGCGCAATTACAAGGAAGGCTGAAACCGCCAAAGGAAAAAAGGTTGGGCCACAAGTTTGGCCTAGGCTTTAAAAGATCGCTCGAGACAGATGGGAAACCCCTCACGTGGACCTTATCCTCTCACTTCAAGAAGGGGCCCGTTGTTCAGATGGGGGATTACCCGCAAGAGACACATGGGGGATCGCATGTTGTATACTTGGCTGAAAAATGTTCAAGGGCCGCTAAGAAAGGTAAGATCAAAGATCCAGAATGCGAATGGGGCAAATGGTTTGACATACAAGATATTTCCATTGCACTAGAAAGAATGTTCTCACCACCGCAGGTGGAAGGGCCGCCATTGATCTCTGAAATGCCAGGGGATATCACTACTGTTGCCAGAATTCCAAACCATCCTCGCCAAGAGGACTGTGTAATCGGCAGATCTTCATCCGTCATCCACTTTACCCCCGACGGCTCATTAGCCGCCATCTTCTCCATTCACTCGCCTCAGCCCTTGTTGCTGTCTTCTTCATGGGCCAGACGATTGTCTGACGATCTTCCCAGGTCCCCGTCTCTACTTACATACCTACGTGGATTTCTCAACCCGCGCCAGGTTTTCAATCATGATTTGCTCTATGAGCCTCCTAATCCTTTAGCCATAATCACTTTTCCCCATCCTCCGATTTCTTTTCATTGCTTTGTCATCAAAATTGAAAACGAAAAAAAAATATCGATTTTCAAACGCCTCAACAACACATCTTCGTTGAGGAAACCTCTACATCTCCCACGAGCGCGTCTCGACCTACGGGCCACTCATCCAAGGTCCTATGAGCGACCTTTTCTACCCCTCCTCTGAGGGGTTCTTCCCTGTACATTCTTCAGCATCTTCTTTAGCTTTCTCGTCCGTAGGACAGCTCAGTCAACCTAGAAATAATGGGTCCAGGGTAATACCCAAAAGCAAATCCAAGGGTAAGCAGATCCCTCGTCGATTCCTTCTAGATCTAGCCAGTAGGTGTCAAGCGTGCCTATCCATTTCTTAATTACTAGAAAATCCCATCCAACTTCCAGAGATAGATTGTGAAGAGAATTGCACAATTGATGAAGGGTATGGAGTCTATGAGCTCACAGATGAAGAATGCCCTATTGAAGAAGAGGATGAAGAATATGAGGACGTGGCCGGCGCATATGCTAATGGGATGAGGAGATTCGACGAGCCGTCAGCCGCCGTAGAAGAGTCCACCAAAGAAGTCAACTTGAGAACTGAGGAAGACCCTAGGATCGTCCTCATAAGTGATAATTTGCCATCATCTGAAGAAAAGGCATTAATTGAAGTTCTCAAAGAGAATAAGGACACGTTTGCATGGAGCTACGAGGATATGCCGGGTTTGGATTCCACCTTGGTCGAACACCGCTTAACTCTAAAACCAGGGTCCGTCTCGGTAAAACAAAGGTTAAGACGTTTCCACCCTCAGATGGCTTTGAAAATGAAAGAAGAGGTCGACAAGCTCCACAAAGCCAGGTTCATTAGAGTCATCCTTTATCCCCAATGGGTGGCGAACATTGTCCTGGTCATGAAGAAGGATGGAAAAGTCAGGATTTGCATCGACTTCCGGGACCTTAACCGCGCGTGTCCAAAGGATGATTTTCCCCTGCCTCATATTAATGTGTTAATCGATAACACGGCGGGCTATGAGACCCTCTCATTTATGGATGGATTTTCAGGATACAATCAAATTCGTTTGGCAGAAGAGGATTAGGAGAAGATGTCATTCACTACATCTTGGGGAACATATTGTTATGTGGTCATGCCATTTAGGTTAAAGAATGCTGGAGCTACTTACCAAAGAGCTATGATGGCCATATTTCATGACATGATACATATATATCTAGAGGTGTATGTGGATGATTTATTGGTGAAATCAAGAACTAGGGTGGAACATCCGAGAGTCTTGGCTAAGGTGTTGTAGAGATCAAGGGAGTTCCAATTGAAAATTAACTCGAAGAAGTGTGTGTTTGGCATATCATCGGGCAAATTACTGGGTTTCATTGTGAGTAAAAGGGGAATTGAGATAGATCCAAATAAAGCTAAGGCCATCAGGGATATGCCGCCTCCCAAAAATTTGAGGAAAGTTTGAGATTTAATTGGGAGGTTACAATTCATTCGTCGGTTTGTGTCTCAACACTCACAAAGGTGTAGACCTTTCTATGAGTTGATCAAGCCAGGAGTAGAATTTCATTGGGATTCTAAATGTCAAAAAGCTTTTGAAGGGTTAAAGGAATACCTGGCTAATCCACCCGTTCTCATTCCACCCAAACCAGGAAAACCTTTGATCCTTTATATCTCTGTAGTGCCCTAGAAATTATAAATAATTTTTTAGAATTTATAAAGTCCTAAATAAATTTATAAATGGTTTATTTGATTTATAAGTCATTATAAGGCCAAGTGGTGTCAATCAATTAACCCAACCCACTTAAGTAAAGTCCAAAAAGGTTGTTAACTCAGGCCCATTAAGTTTGGCCCACATTCTAGAAGGTGATTAAGCCTATTCTCAGATTTTTAAAGATAAACATCACTTAATAAAGATAAGTTAATGGATAATTATCAAAAGAGTTTTAATTTATTTGAACTCTATCCACGACGAATATAACGGTCTACAGCCCGACCGTCACATACATGTAACGCATGGAACATAGACCGTTACACTATGTGTACTCCGTGAGTTGAAAAGTTTGAGGACTCTGGGAACAAGGTATATAACGGTCTATCGTGAGACCGTCACCTATCTCTAAGGCACGGGACGTCGACCGTTACATACTGTAAGTTCCGTAAGTGAAAGAACTCATGAAAAGATTAACACTTTGGGATCCTATCCATTAAGGATCGACTTGGGAAGGCTTGTAATATTGCTAAGGACTCTTAGGGATTAGGATTTGATGAAAGAAGGACTCTAGAATCGATCTAATCCTCAAACCCTAGCCTAAACTCTATAAATAGGGCATAGTTCTGAACTGTGCGACCCTTACTTTTTGGACGTAAAGAATCAAGGTAAAGAGACACTATCTCAGGTAAGTTCTTTAGAAGTATTTGTTTACAATACTTTAGACTAACTCCTCGTCGAATTTCACATCTCTAGGTCAAGAGGTCGTGGAGTTAGAGCCCAAAGAAGTTGCTGGAAAAGTCACAGAAGAAGGGAATCTAGGGCAGAATTCTCAACCCAATTCAGAAGCAACAACCTAAGTTAAGAGGTAGGTTATCTCATGAACAGCAAAAACAACTTGATAGGACTAAGAGCCTTTGTTTTGATTGGATTTCATGCATGCTAGATCATCGATTTCATGTTTTATTGGTTCTATGCATATCATGTATCTCTTAGCCCTAACTAAAGATGAAGACTTGACTATTCATCTAATTCATCAATGCCTATGCATGTAGTTGGCCTACACTACGTTATCATGTCTAAGGATTCATGGTATTTTAATTATAGACAGGATATGAATCGATCTCTTTATATTTTATCTCTTTTCTGTTAGCAGATACTGTAACGCATCACTTAAGGACCGTCACTTTCAAGTAACGGCCCTACGACAGACCGTTACACTCTCTGTGGTATTTGAAGTTCACTGTTGTCTCTAACGCACTTGGACAGACGCGTTACGTTCATGTAACGGCTGGATCCTGACCGTCACGTTCACTGTGACGCCCCATCTCCAGACCGTCAGAGTCTGTGTTCTGTCAACCCCAAGACAGAATATAACTTGCCAATATTATTTATTGTTAAAGCCTAGTTACCTAAGTTTTTAACCTGATCCTACGATTGTAAGATTAATTGATTATTTATGATAGGTATTGCATGTTTTGTTATCTCACTTTTACTTGAGTTATGTTAATTTCTTGAAGCCAAAAATATATAGTTTTGTATTGTAAAGCATGACCTTTTTAAAAATTGTAATGACGGAGTTTTCATCACATTGATTATACATATCTCTCTCTGTCAATAGAGTCAATTCTATAAGTACATGGCACATACTCCGGTATGGTGACCATTAAGTTCACACTTTGCACTATAGGAACACAATCTTAGACATGAGGACCTCTCTATTGGATACTCCTTCCAATGGACTAGGAAATCATTGTTTCAAGGCCTCCGTAATTCTCCGCGAGCCTGGAATTCCCACTAGGACGCCGAGTTGGTTGTACCATTAAAAGCATATTAAATAGAATACACTATCGTTGTTTCTGATTCTTGTAATGTAACGGCCCATTACTGGCGCGTCACATTATGAAACGGCCCAATGAACGACCGTCACATTCCTCTGAGTCTATTTTCATCTTTCTGGACTCGGATCACTGTAACGGCCCATTACTGGTGCGTCACATTATGTAACGGCCCGATAAATGACCGTCACACTGCTGGCATATGTTAACCCAAGGTTTGACCAAGGGTTGATATTTCAATGATTCTAGACAAACCTTGATGATCTAGAACTTATCATATTGCTCAATAGACTTAATGTAATGAATGAAAGCTAAGGAAAATACCGTTATGCTGTCGATTTATTTCTAAAAGCATGACATTGTTTAAATTTGTTTCTTGACTCACATATTCATCTATTGAAGCTATCACTCATTGGCTATTGTTATCATGGAATTGTTGAACTTATTACATTCTTGGCCATACTTTACTGATATATTGCGTGGAAGTAGCTTAATTTATAACTGAAGATGTGATCGAGCACTGATTGTGTTCAAGGGCTCTATGCTAGTCCCCTCGGCTGATTGTCGGAAACATACTATTTTATAAACCATGGGGTATGATGCTACTGGCGTCGTATTGCGCTGGGAGTACTATTTCTATAAATAAGTGAAGATCCACGATACGACACGACATGACATTCTTGCTTGATATTCCACAGAAATTCACGAAGCACTTGCTCATAAGCATAAGATGCTAAAGTGATGAATATGTGGCTTGCTAGTACATTCTCGATATATTCTTGCTCGTAAAAGGCCAAATATCATGTTCATTCTTGCTAGTTCATTCTTGATCATTCTATCTTATCTTGTTACTTTGGTTTGATCGCATGATTGATTCGCATTCGCATGATTTTACCTTATTCTTTAGAGCTAAAATGTTAACTACTTTAATAGTGCCTTCATGTTGATGCGAAGATACCTACTGGGCAAGTGTGCTCATTACCTATTTCCAATGTTTTACAGGAAGTGGAAGTAGTTCGGATTCGGATTCGGGCTATACTAGTAGCGGGTCCGGAAGCGAGTGAAAGTCTTGTAAAGCTATGAGTGAAGACTTAGGAAGTTATCATGTCTAGATTGAGTCAATGTAATTTTCTTATTTCTTGAGTCTAGTAGAAGGAAAAGATGATGATAAGTGGTTGTATTATGAATATTGATCATTTGTGAAATAAAGTTGAAGTTTGATTAAATCCTGTGTAATTGCATTTATGTGTGTGATTGTCTTGCGCTCTGATTGTTCTTGCTTGCAAGAGGCTTACCATGCCGGCTGTTCGCGCTCCCCGAGCGAGTCTTCCGCTGTAAATGAGGCTCGGGGCGTGACAGTTAAGTTGGTATCAGAGCATAAGTCTCAGGACTTAAGGAAAAGAGTCATGTCATAGGATAAGTCCAAGGTTTAAGGATCCATACCTATGAACTAAGGAAGGAATTCCACACCCATGTGAGGATTGGATAGAGCCCTTGGAGTCGAAAGCAAATCTTTTACCTCGAACACTCTTTCGGTGCATCCTTGTGGTCGAAAGCAACTTGGAGCCTAAGCATGGCATGACGATTTTGTCATCAGGTTAAGTCTTAACATGCAGGATTATCATTTGATGAGTCTAGGGGCCCAAATCAATCTAGATGTGCACACAGGATACCTGGGAGGTTAGTAAGAAACCATGTCTTCATAATGGTCAGGTGCCATAAGAATGGTCACTAGGCGTTAGTTACCCTTAAAAAAAATTGTAGTGGCCCTCGGAAGACGCCGTCAGGTGAGTCCCCAAGTGGGAATTCTCTTGGAACATGTTAACCCCGCATTACGCTACTTAAGAACGGTTTAAACACCCTTGGTCCAAAAACCATGCCAGTTGTAATAACAAGTGTTTTTTAAAAAAACAAAATAAAAAATATATCATTAACAAAAAAATGCAAAAAAAAAATTGCATCTGTGTGATCTCATTTGTGTGCTACATTTTTACATTCTGTTCCCATTCGCGTGCACGTATGTTGCATTCATTATCTTTACTATTGCCTTAATTGATAAAGGCTTGGCCCCTTGACCCGTCATCAAGGACAGTCGAAACAAACATTTGCTTGTTGAGCAAGGGGCCAAGTCAGAACGGAGAAACTGACTTGTTTCATTTAGCAATGTGTACATGACTAAAAAAATAGGGATGAAGGCGGAAGACATGAAACTGAACATTCTTCCCTTTATTTCCTTATAGAAGTTGTACATTAAGTTCCATCCTCTCTCTGAGAGTTACCCCTCTCTCGCTCTCCAGGCGAGGAACCCTGGAGGGTGTTGCTAAACTATGCAGGGCAGTGCCCCTACTGCTCTGTACCCCTCTTCCCGTCTCTGCTCCCCGCCGATCGACGGAGGTGGCAAAGAAGCTGCTAACATGAAAGTCACGCTCTCGTGCTCTTCGGTAGCGCTCTTCACCATCCCTCAGCCATTATTTAGCAAGACCGAGGCTGGTTCGGAGTTTAAATAGTTGGGCCTCCATGGCCCTCCGCTCCTCCCTCTCAGCCAATCTGTCGGCTCTCTCTCTTTTGGTGACTCTTTCCCTTTCCGCGCGTTCTCTCTCTCTCTCTCCTCCCTTTCCAGCTGAAGGGTAATCCTCAACTCCACGGCGTCTCGAGAAGAGCCATCGTCTGGACGATGCCGCAACTCTTCCTCTAGTTCCGCTATTCTGGCTTCCCCCTGCGTAGTGCGGGCAAGTGCATCTTGCACCTCTTTCGTCTGCCATAACCATCATCTCAGATATGTGGAGGCACGAATAAGTGAAATTCAATGGCGAGACTCTCACCTGTGTGGAGAGC
Source organism: Amorphophallus konjac (assembly GCA_022559845.1). Lineage (NCBI taxonomy): Eukaryota > Viridiplantae > Streptophyta > Magnoliopsida > Alismatales > Araceae > Amorphophallus > Amorphophallus konjac. The sequence goes on from CM040124.1 coordinate 12,078,123, forward strand.
ATTTCTTCTGCCTCCGCGGCTCGCTGCGTAGTATGAGCAAGCTACTCATGAAGCAAATCAAGTTTGGAAGTAGGGATCCATAAACTGGAAGAGACACCATCCGCCCCCATTGCTGAGGAAGCCGCATCAAGTTGGACGCGCTACAACACACATAATGTGACACTGAGGACCTAGCATCAGGAATCTTGGTCTATGATCGTGTGTATGTATGCTTACCGAAGAACTCAAGGCAGCGCGAGTATCATGTAACTGCCGCTCCGTGCCTATCAGGCGAGCTTGCAGGTTCGCCATCATAGTTTCGCGAACATCCTGTGGCCAGGGCATAGGTTAACATACCAAAAAAAAAGAAAAAAAGAAAAAAGAAAAGAAAAATATGCTCACCTCCACAGTCCCCTCGGGATGGAGTCGCTCTGGATACATCATCTTATAGAGGTGTAGATAATCCTCGCTATCTTGAGCATGTGACTCCACGGGAGTGCCACCCCATTGCCAGTCCTCAAATTGCTCGGGGAACCGCACTCTCCAATCAACGGAGGTTGCCGGCCCACGCATCTTCCTCCCGACACGTGGTGTTGTAGTCATGTCCACCCATTCCTGGGCGAGCCCTAGAGTCCTCATGGCCAATCGTAGCCGAAGTGGCTCGATTTCGTTCAAACAGTGCATCCAGAGGTCGCGTCCGAATCGGGCACGGCTAGTTATGACCCATGGTTGATCGGCGTCGGTCATGCCCGCATATGGCCTCCAGACCACCTAGGTCAGGTCACACATATCTTCTTAATAATTAAAAAAAAAGAGGAAGAAAAGAAAAGAGAGAGAGAGAGAGATGATGATGAAATAATAATCACCATCGCTGCGGGGAACTCTTGCAACTCGCGCCTTAACACCATCAGCTGGTAGGATAGAGGGGCTGGGCTCGTGATTGGTTGCCACCGCCTCGCCAGCGGCACCGCCATTGGACGCCAATGATGGGCTTTTCCCATTGGGAGGTAATAATAGCTCCACAACTGCACCATCATGCGTCATTAACATATAACAAAAAAAAGAAAAAAAAAGGGGAGATACTTGGATGAACGGCGTGAAACCACTCACTGTTATCTCTCGGTCTGCTCTTTCAGACAGACCCGCGAATAGATGCGCCATCATGGCTGCTCCCCAGGCGTATCACCCCACTTTCTCAGGATCTACTAGGAATTCTAAGAAGCGGCAATGGATGCTATCTCCCTTCGAGCCCAGCAACAGTTTCCCCAATAGGAAGAAGAGGAATCTCCTCAAATCCATGTTGGCTCTCTCCCAATTGCTGGCATCTACGCAGTAGACGGCGCGACATCCGCTTTCAATCCTCTCCATGAACTCTTCCAAGGACTCATCATCACGAGAACGAATGTCAGTAAGTCCCAACGTCTCCATGATAGGCGTCTTGGCTACGGACCTGTTCTTACGATCATCCAGGTCCACTCCTAGTAACCTCTGAGCAGCCTCTCTGTAATCGGAGTATGTGATACCAGTCAGCAGCCTCGCCATCCACTTTGAGGACCGTAATTCGGACCACATCTTCCAGGCTGGGCACCATGTCCCCCCAAGGCATCAAGAAGGCACGACTCATTGGATCCCACCTTTCGCGCAATACTTGGACGAGGGCGAGGTCGAGCTTGACGGGCTCGATCCGGAGAAAGGCTCCAAGCCCCATCACATCTAGCCTGGCCTTCTGAAAATCTGGGAGACCTCTGTATGCTGCCACTACTAACTCCCATGAAATATGTGATTCATCACACTCTGCGCATGCACAAGTAATGGAGAGGGGTTTTGTCAAAAGGGAGAAAGGAAGAAAGAACGAGAGAAGGGGAGAGAAAGCTCATCTTACGAGTTACGATTGGGTCCTTTCACTGAAGTGCCCTTCGAGGTCTGAGAGTCTCCTGGAACTGCTACCGCTGGACCTGCTTCTCTTCGAGGAGTGGGAAGATTCACCCTCCATTTTGAACCTTAGAACTCTTAGTTCTTCCGTTTCCGTGGAAACTTGTACTCTTCGAGTTGGCTCTCAATGCCCCTGGGAGAACGAACGAGGGAGGTATTTATAGAAATGGGAGAAGTGCGAGCCAAGACTGCCTCCATCATTGTTAACGATAACCCTTGTGATAGAGTACCTTCCCTGCGGTCCCATGTGTCACTTCACCACTCGCGCAGGGTGATTGATTGGATGGTGCGATATGATGACCCGCTCCCTACGCAGTCTAGGGGTGCCCTGTCATGTTGTAGAGGTCGTCCGGGAAAGTTGAGAGGTCGTCCGGGAGAAAGAGCTAGAAGCTGTCATTATTGACTTTGATGGCAGTTTCTCATGGGAAAACGATCACGGCGAGATGCGATTCCCCATTTCACGGCGGGGTCTTGTCGAGCGCATCACATGGGAACAGTATAAAGGGGAAGAAGCGTAAGGAAGAAGGAACGCGCAAGAGAACAAATAAGAAACAGGAAACCAAATCACTCCATTCATAAGTCTACATAAACTGTCATAAACATCACAGTCAAGAACATCGCAAGAGAGGAGGTGGGTCCACTAGCTCGCTAATTCTCGCCATCACCTTCACGCTCATCCCTCTAGGCGTCCCTCTCCTCCCCCCTAAGGTGAGGGTCGCTCAGGGGCCTTCTGGAGCTCCGTGAAGCAGTACGCGCCTCACCCCACAATGCCTGCTTAGCAGTGGCGACTCACTACTGCTCCCTTGGCATGGCGAAGAAGCCACCTATAGAAAGGTGGCCAGACTGGCGGAGTCGCGTCCCGAACTCTCGTGCTCTCTCGTAACGCGTCTCCATGACTCCTAGCCTCTGCTCCATAACTCGAAGGCCCAGCTGGAGCTCCATCACCTGGGCCTCCAAGGCCTTCCTCTCATCCCGATCCTGCTGTCGCTCGACCCTTCTTTCCTCTCTCTCTTTCTCCCTCTCTGTCTCTCCCTCTCTACCTCTCTTCTAGCCGCCTGCAGGAAGACCCTTAACTCCAGAATGTCTGGAGACATCCTCTCCTCATCATGACACCGCAGCTCTGCCACGGCTGTTACCCAGGGATCACGCTCCTCCTCAGCCCGGATCGCACGGGCCACCGCACTGGCAAGCTGCTCCCGGAGGGAGGCGATCTCCAGAAAGGGAGCCTGAGAGCTGGAAGATGATCCACCGGCCATCCCTGCCATCGCTGCCTACTGGGAATGCTAGAATAGACAAACAACAGCTATCGGCTAAGCCCCGGGTTAAAAAAAATATATTATTAGGACTCTTCTTTCACCTCTGTCCGTCTCCCGAGCTGAAGGGGCCCCACTTGCCCCTCCCCCCCCACACTGCCACAGGTAGTCGACACTCTCCTGCACAGACGCACCACCTTGCTGCCTGTCTTGGAACCGAGCAGGGAGACGTATGCGCCAATCTTCAAGTTTCACCTTGTCGCGCCTCTCTCCCACGACGCGGCTCGGTTCATCCGCGCTCGCCCATTCATCGGCCAAGCCCGGGATCCTTGTCATACCCTGGGCATCAAAAAAGGAAGGGCCACATTATTAATAAAAAAAAATGCGTCTCCTGTCGAAGACGCGTTCATCATTCAAGTGCAACACTCACCGAGCCCTCTTCTCCCTCTCTACTTATTCGCTACCAAACTAAAAGGAATGGAGATCAAGGAGCTTACCAGGCCATGCTCACCTCCCTCCATGTCTTCCGGCCCCTCGGGTCCCTCGAGTGCCAGAAGAGGCCCTTCCCCTTCCGTGGCCGCCTCTCCGTGCTCTTGCACGACCCTCCTCGGGTGAGGGGTTCCTCGCCCCCCTCTCCCTTCACCATGGTTTGATCCACCGTACTCCATGGATCAAGAGTGGGAGAAGATGAAGCTAGGCAAATCTCGACGAGGGGAGGAGTTGTTTGTGGGTGAAGTGAGGAAGGAGAAAGGCCGTCACGCGGTTCTCGGTGATTTAAATTTGAATTCGAGCTTAGAACGCATCTTCGCGCCGAGACGTCTCAAAAGGAGGGAGGGGAAAATGGTATGCCCTACACACAAGGTGTGATTCTCCATTTTTGGGACAAGATCCCATAAAGCATGTCACGAGGAAATAAGTGAAGAAGAAGAAGCATGAGGGAAGGAACGTGCACAAAAGACAGTCAAGTGACAGAAAAGAAACCATTCCATATAACAAACTGTCTGTCATATACATCATAAGTGAGGATGGTGGGTGTACAAATCACTCTCTAACTCTCATCACCACCCTCCTGGTCATCTCTCTGATCATCCCTCTCCTCTCTCCTCTGGTGCGGATCCCTAGGGGGCCTCTGCGAACTCTGAGAGGCGGTGCTCCCCTCGCCCTATGGTGCCTGGCCAGCCTTGAACGCACGGAGCTACTCCTCGGTCGAAGAAACTAGGAAGCTACCTACAGAGAAGGAACCAGACTGTCGAAGACGCGCCCCACGCTCCTTCGTTCTCTGGTACCGCTCCTCGCTTTCTCGTAGCCTCCCCTCTGCCGTACCGAGACTCACTCGGAGCTCCGTCATCTGTGCTCCAAAGCCCTCCTTTCCAGCCTCTCCTTCTCCCTCTCCGCCCTCTCCTTCTCCCTATCTGTCCTCCTTTCCACCCTCTCCCTCTCCCTCTCTGCTCTCTCTCTCTCTGCCTCTCTCCTCGACACCTCAAGGGCAATCCGTAACTCTAGCACGTCGCGAGGAAGCTCCTCCACCTCCCGTCGTCGTCGGTCCTCCTCTAGCTCTGCTATCCGAGCGTCGCGCTCCGCCACCCGGGCACCACGCTCCGCCGCCCAGGCGTCACGCTCCTCCTCTGCACGGACCACACGAGCCAGTGCATCTCGAATCTCCGCCACCTGTCAAAGTCCATATTGAAGTCAACAAAGGAAAGAGAATACGCGGAAAGGGAACCCGTGTCAAGCAAACACTCACCCGAGCCGCCTGGGCACGCTCAGCCTCCTCAACACGGGCCACCGCGCCCGCCAACTGCTCCGGGAGAGAAGAGACCTCCGGAGGAGGGGCTTGCGAGCTGGAGGCCACCCCACCAGTCATCCCGGTCGCCGCCGCCGCCTGATGAGCACGCTGAAACACAGAACAACAAACGACAGTAAGAGGCTAAGCACCAGGAATCCAGGTGACACAAAAAAAATGATTATGCATTACACAGACTCACCAGGATGTCCAGCTCCTAACGAGTGACTGCCGACTGCTGCCTGGCAGCTGTCAGCTGGGCCCGCAGGTCGGTGATGATAGTGTCACGAGCATCCCTAGGTAAAGACGTCCTGCGTATGTATCTCGGTACCGTCACAGGTAGTTGGCACTGCCCTGCACATGGGACACCACTGGAACGCCACCCTGCTGCCAGTCCTGGTACTGAGCAGGAAAGTGCGTACGCCAGTCCACGAGCTTTGCCTTGCCCCGAGTCTTCTACCCGACGTGGCTCGGCTCGTCTACCTCCACCCACTCCTGGGCAAGCCCCAGGGTCCTCATGACTAGCCTGAGTCACAGTGGCTCGATCTCGTTCAGGCAGTGGACCCACAGGTCCCGCTCGAAATGAGGTCAGCCCGCTACAACCCAAGGCTGGCCAGCATCGGCCATGCCCAGGTAAGGCCTCCACACCACCTGCAACACCATACATGCATCATATCAGCACCCACCCTAATAAACAAAGTAAATGCACAAAAAAAAATCATATACATCATACCATGGCCTCAGGGTACTCGGTCAACTCACGTCGAAGCGATGTCAGCTGGTAGCTGCGCGGTCCTGCGATCGTGACCGGCCTCCACCGCCGCGCTAAGGGGTACGGCTATCTAGTTCCATTGCCTGGCTCTCCCCATCAGAGGTAGTAATAACTCCATACCTGCATCCATCATACATCATTGGTACCAATAATTGCATGACTAAAACACATAAATGAAATGTTTACCTGGAGGAAAGGAGCAAAGTCGCCGACTGTCGTCTCCTTCTCTACCCCCTGAGAAAGATCAACAATCAGGTGGGCGAGTAGGGCTGCTCCCCACGCATAGTGCCCCACCCGGTCTAGGTCTGCCAGGATCCCAAGGAAACGACAGTGGATGTCGTCCACCTTCGTCCCCAGCAGAAGGCGGCCCAGTAGGAAGAAGAGGAACCTCCAAAGGTCCAGGTCCACCCGCTCTCGGTCGCCCGCGTCCTGGCTAAAAGCTCGTCGAGCTACTCCCTCTAGCCGCGCTAGGAACTCTGCTATGCTCTCGCTGACGTGCTAACGCGAGTCCACAAATCCGAGCGCCTCCATGATGTCTACCCAGCCGACTGTCCTGCTATCTCTGTCAGTCGCGCTAGTCTCCAGCCCTAACAGCTCCAGGGCACTCTCTCTATAGTCGGGGTAGGTGACCCCACTGACGGCCTCCCCGTCCACCCGTAGTCCGGTGATCCGGACTACATCCTCCAGCGTCGGCACCATATGGCCCCAGGGCATCAGGAACGCTCGACTCAGCGCGTGCCATCGCTCCGTCAATGCCTGGACGAGGGGCAAGTCGAGCCGGAAGGGCTCAATCCGCAAGAACGCCCCGAACCCCATGGCGTTCACTCGAGCCCTCTGGAAGTCCAGCAGCCCTCGGTACGCCGCCACTACTAGGAACCAGCTGATCCGGCTTCTCATCACACCTTGCACACCGCAAAACAAAAGAAATTACATCAGTAAGAAAACAGAGTCACAAATAATGAACAACAAAATGTATATATATTAGAAAAAAAACATGACGCGTCAAACACCTTGGACGCCTTCATTATTTATCTTTTTAATTATTATTTTCTTATATATTTTAAAAAAAATGACGCGTCAATGACCGTTGACGCCTTCATAATTTTTGTATTTTTCTAGGAGTATTATTAATTTGATTATTTATCTATATTAAAAAAAATTGACGCGTCAACGGGCTTTGACGCCTCAACAGTTTTTGTATTTTTATAAAATAATAATAATAATAATAATAATAATAATAATAATAATATAATAATAATAAGTGACGCGTCCAAGCACATTGACGCCTCCATAATTTTGTATTTTTGTATTTTTTCTTTTTTCTAAATAAATAAAAAAAATATCGAGGCGTCCACTGCATTGGACGCCCCAATCATTTCATAACCACCACCACCAAAACCCCGTCTCTCGCCCCATTTCTCGTAGAAAATCACAAAATAATGCAACAAGAGGGATTTTGATGTAAAACCGACCTTGGACCTATTTTGCAAGCATTCAAGTTTGAGCAGCGGACTCACACTAGCGAGCTCACCCGTATGACACACACTAGGGCCCGAAGGCAACTAGGCGATGTTGGAGAGGGTCCGAGGTGGGACCATGAGGCTCCAAGGGTTGGCAAGCTTGGGGAGAACCCAAAATGGGCCTAGGATGACCAAATCATGGGCGGCCAACACACCAAGGGTGTGGGTTAAGTGGATTCACTCTCAACTCGCCCGCGGTGGTCACTCAATTTGGTGGCAATGTAAAATCGGACACTCTCTTACCGCCGACGGAGTAACTATAGCAATACTAAGCTAAGCAAGTCCAATACAGCAATGAGGGATGTTCAGGAGCTCACCTAGCCGGCGTGAAGATGCCGACTCCGGCCGGAGACGGGGGCGAGCGGGGAGGCGAGGGTATGCACCCGCACGCCGCGTCGGTGTCGCTTCAACCTGAAAGTGTAAAGAGTACAACACTACGCCTCTCGCAGGAGGGATGATCTTGGGATGGGGATTAAGTTAATTACATCCAAAACTACCTCCACGCAGAGAGGGGCCTTCAGCCGGCCAAGCGGGTTGGGGATTACGCAATGAAACTTGACCTCCCGAGCTCCACCGGTTCTGCCCTGCTTCAGGTTCACTGGACAGACAGTCGGAGACGGTGCTGCCACGGGTTCCACGGAACTCGGATCTTGACGAGACCAGCGCCAAAAGTTTCCCAACTGACAGAGGATGAAGCTTGAATTTTTGGGGAAGCTTTGATACTCGGGGCTGACCGCGCCTGCGACTGGAACAGGACAGCAGCGTCTGGTCTCTGGCGGATACCGAACTGATGCAGCAGGTTGCAGAAGTCACTGTGGGCTCTCCCGGACTCCGATTGGAATGAAACTGGCGGTGATGCGATCGTGGTCATGGTAGCTTCGAGCCGGAGTTGACGGGGATGCGATCCGATGTCAGTGGAGAGAGGGGTAACCGGAGGAGTGAGGACTGGTCTAACCTAGGACCACAGGGGGCAGTCTGCCGTCTCCGACGAAGAAAATTGGAGCAGAGGTTTCCGTGGCCGATTGAGTCCCTTGTTCTTGGAGGTGGCAGCTAGCTTGAATTAGTTTATTCCCTCCAAAAATGGCACTCAGAGCCTTCACGAGCTGGCCGTGGCAGAGTCTGGGACCGGACTGATTGATTCTGCCTCTGTCTGGTGTAGATCAATGTGGCTGGTTGCAGAGGGTGCCACAATCTCTAACAAGCTCTGATTGAGGCAAGACCTGAACCGTTGGAGCCGTACCCAAGTCTTCTTTCTGTCGGCATCGACGGTGACATTGGCAGATGTCGGAGAAGACCGGGACAATCAGATGAGTAGAGGGGTGTCGGTTCTAGCTCCTGTAAACTGACCTGAGACACTTGGAGTAGAAAATTTGTAACTTGAGATTACGATGTCCAAATGCAGCTCTTCTTCTTTAGGATGAAAGAGGACTTGAGAGGGAAGAACTTTTCTGAAGAACACTTGATCTGAATCCCAAAAGGTTCGTCGTGGTCGGCCTTCCAATCGCGCTCTGGTTCTCTGCCTGGGGTCTTCTGCGCAGTCATGGGAGATCAGCTCCTGCGGACAGCTCCGACCTCGGAAGCCAGCGAGACCACCACCGTTGGAAAGCTATCTCGATGACGATTCCAGAAATGTTGGCCTTGCCACCTGAATCTTTGAGATACCGTCGTGGCTGCCTCTGCAAGTTGCTGCAACTTTGCTGTCTGAAACAGAGGCTGAATGAGAAGAAGATGAGGGGGTGGGGAAGGGGATGGCCAAGAGAGTAAGAGGTGGAGGGTGAACTTGGCTGGTATGGGGAAGGGGGGCTGCGACTTTGGGTGGTTTAGGAGGTGGGGAGATGGAAGGGCACTACCCTAGGGAGAGGGAAATTCGAATTTGGGCTTAGGGAAGAGCCCCTTCAACCTTGGGGAGAGGAAGGGGTGCTTAGGAAGTGGTGTTGGGTAGTTGGGGGTTGGGAGGTGGGGTGTGGATTGGAGGATGCCACCTTGGGTTGGGGGAGAGTTAAATGGGTGTATGGGGAAGGGGAGAGGTCTTAATGAGGGGTGAATGGGGAGGAGAGAGAAAATTCTAAAAATTGGGTGGAGGGAGAGAGAGAGAGAGATAAAGAGAGAGAGAGAGATAATGGGTGAGAGAGGGAAGAGAGATTTGGTAGAGAGGAGTAAGACTAGAGAATTTTTTCTATTCAAATGATTCTTCAAAAGTTGTTACATATGAGGAGTGGGGTGGCCTATTTATAGGCACATGACTTTTTCACAAAGGACCCTAACAAAAGACACAATGACTAATAACCGAAGGGAAGGGGGGGCATCCATGGGCCTAGCCCAATGAGATGGGCCCAATAACCTATCAAACCAACATAATGACTCAATACTTAGGAAAATGACTCAACAACTTAGGTACATGACTCAAATAAAGGGAAAATTACATGATATTGACTCAAAGAAAATGTGAAGATTACATGACTAGACTCAAAAATACATGACTAACATAATGGCGCTTGCCGACGAACAATCCGAGTCCGGAGAAAATGTGGAGGGGCAAGGGATGCCCTCATCATACCCCCGGGGTGGGGAAAACTCGACCCCGTCGAGTATGGGTCCACCAGGGAAGTAGTACATCGAACTGCGGCTCTGGGTGATCCTCGATCTCCATACTCAACCCGCGACCGTAGTCGGGGAACGGCGCTTCAGCTCGACAAAGTGACTCGGTCATACCCTCATGCTGGCGATGGGATCTTGCTTGCCTAGTATTGCCGCTGTGTGCTCATATCGGGCTCTCAGGCTATTTGTGGTGGCACTCTGAGGGTGTCTCTCACAAGGGTAGGTGTAAGCTGGAGGCACTCACTAGGATCCACCGCGGTGCCCTTATAAGGTGCTAGATCCGCCACATGAGAAATGGGGAGAATCCCAAAACCCTTTTTGAAAGTTCAACCCATAAGCCGGGTTGCCAAAGCCACTCGGAACTTGGCAAGGTCCAAGTCCTCGTGCCCTCAATTTGGAGGTGACCCTGGGGTAGAGCCACTCCAAAGTCATCATCGTCAAGTTACCAACTTGGAATTCCAAGTGTCGCTCATGAGTTTTTGCTCGCTTGTTGTGAATATCACCGCTTGTTGCTTGATATGTGCTTGGATGCATATGCCATGCTTGATGATGCGATGTGAGTGGGCAATGTTTGGTATGCAAAGGTGGTCCGGGGCAGCCACATGTAGATCGATCATGCTTTGATGCTATGAAGATTGTGACAGACTCAGGGGGGCCGGGACATCCATAGATGAACCTTTTATGCATGGGTATGACAAATGTCGGGGGACCCGGACATCCATGTATGCTCCTCTCATACTTAAGACTCATGATGAATGAGGGTGGGCCAATACATCCAAATACGGTCCACTTATGCTTCCTACTTGACATGTGGGTGATGTAAATGAATGTACCGGACTTATGAATCATGCCAAGTGGTGTTGTATGCCAAGACTTATGCACTCTTGTGACAAAGATGTCTCTTATGTGTGGGCCTTTGGACTTCCATTGGAATGGGTCGAAGGGGTCTAGAAAGGTGGATATCATGAGATGGGACACTTCCTCGATCCCTAGGTGTATACCACCCAAAGTCATGGTTCCCATGGTGTAACCCGGGTCTGGGATGGGGTGGATTGGATCAAACATGGTGGGTTGGGGTAGGGAAAGGTAGGTGGTAGTTAAGGTGGTTGGGTTACTTGGGTTCCTTGACTCCCATTGGAATGGATCATAGGGATCATAAAGTGGGTTACCAAGGGGCTCCATGTCTTCAAGGTCCTCAAAAGGTGATGAGTCGTCTTCTTCTAGTGGAATGGTTGGGCCGGTGTATGGGGTGGGCTGGTTGGTCAAGGTTTTAGGAATCACAATGGTAGGGGAGTGGACCAGGATGGGCTCTTCCACTATGGGGAGAAGGAAAAGGATGTCACTAGTGTAGCAACCAATAGTGCAAACCGAGGAGATAGACCCAATGCATGGATGGATGAGGTTAAGGCTCTTGGGTTGGTCCGCTCCTAGGGCCAATAAAGAAGTCAAGTCTGATTGTCACTTTAGACCTTTGAGGAGATCATCCCAATCTTCTACCTCATAGTAGGATTGGATTGTGGTGTGATAGGAGTGGAGGGGAACAATTTGGGATGGATATCCCAAAGGTGAGAGAGGTGGGGGTGAGCTAGGAAGGGTGGGTCCTTGCTTGAGTCATTGGAGTATATGCTCATTCATGGTGAAGGTGGGTGACTCTTGAGGATCCGGGCTATTTGAAGTGGTAAAGGGTTGAGGCTTTTCCTTACCATTGGTGTGATCTTGGGCTTCCTTATGGGTGGGAATGGGCTCCGAACTAGCATCTACTCCCATGTGGAGGGTTGTGGAGGTTTCAATTCCTAGTGTTAATGGGTTGGGTAGGTCTAATGCGGGAGAATTGGTGATAGCTGGAGCATGGTGCACTTGGGGTGGTGGGCAAGGGTGGACTTGGATTGGAAGGGGAAGTAGAGGAGGCCTAGGTTGGGGAAAGATTGGTGTAGGAAGCGGGAGGTGAGTTGGGTGAGGGGTTTTGGGTTTGGGGATGGTGGCCATTATGGGCCTTGGTGGAGGGGTGGACACGGTGTCCACATGGGTTTTAATGGTGAGGGTTGGATGAGTGGTGGTCACCATGGAGGGAATTGGGTCGGTTAGGGGTCTCTTGCCCTTGGGATCATTTGGGGTGGAAGTGGGGGCTAAAGAGGCTTGACTAGTGTAGGTTAGTGAAGGGGGTTTTGGTTGGGGTGTGGGGGCCCTCATGGGATTAGGTGGGGAGGTGGAGGCCTTGGAGACTTGGGTTCTAGTGGTAAGGGTTTGGACGGGTGGGTTTGGAGGAGTGAGAGTGCTCCTCGAGTTTTGGTAACCCGGGTAGGAAGGGGACATATATTTTGCTCTAAGTTGCTCCTTCATGTCCTTCCAAGTGGTGATGGGAGTTTCCCTTCTAAGTATCTTTAGCCCGACAATTTGCATCCAATAAGTTTCCGCCCGTTTGGTAAGTTGCATTTTGGCAACCAATGCCTTTTCATCCTCGGATATATGATACCAAGTGAAGTATTGGTCCATTGTAGCTTCCCAATCTAAATATTCTCTAGGAGAGATTCCATCAAAGGTGGGAAGTGGGAAAGGGACCATTCTATCATCTGTCCTTGGGGCGGGCCTATTTTCTCCAAGTTGGTTGAGTCTACCCGATATGTTATCAAGCCGCTCATTGGCATGGGTCAAGGCCTTCATGAGGTAGTTGACATGGCCCGGGATGTTATGTGTGTTAGTGGTAGGCATCCTTTGGTGATTTGGACTTATGGAGAGGACCGATTGGTGAGGTTGGTAAGAGGTGGCCATGCTAGGGACCAAAAGATGCAATCGAAGACTCTAAATGCATAAACATGCCCTAGGACCAACTTGATAGAGACAAGCTGTGAACTTGCTCTGATACCACTTGATGTAAAACTGACCTTGGACCTATTTTGCAAGCATTCAAGTTTGAGCAGCGGACTCACACTAGCGAGCTCACCCGTATGGCACACACTAGGGCCTGAAGGTAACTAGGCGATGTTGGAGAGGGTCCGAGGTGGGACCATGAGGCTCCAAGGGTTGGAAAACTTGGGGAGAACCCAAAATGGGCCTAGGATGACCAAATCATGGGCGGCCAACACACCAAGGGTGTGGGTTAAGTGGATTCACTCTCAACTCGCCCGCGGTGGTCACTCAATTTGGTGGCAATGTAAAATCGGACACTCTCTTACCGCCGACGGAGTAACTATAGCAATACTAAGCTAAGCAAGTCCAATACAGCAATGAGGGATGTTCAGGAGCTCACCTAGCCGGCGTGAAGACGCCGACTCCGGCCGGAGACGGGGGCGAGTGGGGAGGCGAGGGTATGCACCCGCACGCCGCGTCGGTGTCGCTTCAACCTGAAAGTGTAAAGAGTACAACACTACGCCTCTCGCAGGAGGGATGATCTTGGGATGGGGATTAAGTTAATTACATCCAAAACTACCTCCACGCAGGGAGGGGCCTTCAGCCGGCCAAGCGGGTTGGGGATTACGCAATGAAACTTGACCTCCCGAGCTCCACCGGTTCTGCCCTGCTTCAGGTTCACTGGATAGACAGTCGGAGACGGTGCTGCCACGGGTTCCACGGAACTCGGATCTTGACGAGACCAGCGCCAAAAGTTTCCCAACTGACAGAGGATGAAGCTTGAATTTTTGGGGAAGCTTTGATACTCGGGGCTGACCACGCCGGCGACTGGAACAGGACAGCAGCGTCTGGTCTCTGGCGGGTACCGAACTGATGCAGCAGGTTGCAGAAGTCACTGTGGGCTCTCCCGGACTCCGATTGGAATGAAACTGGCGGTGATGCGATCGTGGTCGGGGTAGCTTCGAGCCGGAGTTGACGGGGATGTGATCCGATGTCGGTGGAGAGAGGGGTAACCGGAGGAGTGAGGACTAGTCTAACCTAGGACCACAGGGGGCAGTCTGCCGTCTCCGACGAAGAAAATTGGAGCAGAGGGTTCCGGTGGCCGATTGAGTCCCTTCTTCTTGGAGGTGGTAGCTAGCTTGAATTAGTTTCTTCCCTCCAAAAATGGCACTCATAGCCTTCACGAGCTGGCCGTGGCAGAGTCTGGGACCGGACTGATTGATTCTGCCTCTGTCTGGTGCAGATCAATGTGGCTGGTTGCAGAGGGTGCCATGATCTCTAACGAGCTCTGATTGAGGCGAGACCTGAACCGTTGGAGCCGTAGCCAAGTCTTCTTTCTGTCGGCACCGACGGTGACATCGGCAGATGTCGGAGAAGACCGGGACAATCAGATGAGTAGAGGGGTGTCGGTTCTGGCTTCTGTAAACTGACCTGACACACTTGGAGTAGAAAATTTGTAACTTGAGATTCCGATGTCCAAATGCAGCTTTGCTTCTTTAGGATGAAAGAGGACTTGAGATGGAAGAACTTTTCTGAAGAACACTTGATCTGAATCCCAAAAAGTTCGTCGTGGTCGGCCTTCCAATCTCGCTCTGGTTCTCTGCCTGGGGTCTTCTGCGCAGTCGTGGGAGATCAGCTCCTGCGGACAGCTCCGACCTCGGAAGCCGGCGAGACCACCACCGTTGGAAAGCTATCTCGATGGCGATTCCAGCAATGTAGGCCTTGCCACTTGAATCTTTGAGAGACGGTCGTGGCTGCCTCTACAAGTTGCTGCAACTCTGCTGTCTGAAACAGAGGCTGAATGAGAAGAAGATGAGGGGGTGGGGAAGGGGATGGCCAAGAGAGTAAGAGGTGGAGGGTGAACTTGGCTGGTATGGGGAAGGGGGGCTGCGACTTTGGGTGGTTTGGGAGGTGGGGAGATGGAAGGGCACTGCTCTAGGGAGAGGGAAATTCGAATTTGGGCTTAGGGAAGAGCCCCTTCAACCTTGGGGAGAGGAAGGGGTGCTTAGGAAGTGGTGTTGGGTAGTTGGGGGTTGGGAGGTGGGGTGTGGATTGGAGGATGCCACCTTGGGTTGGGGGGGAGTTAAATGGGTGTATGGGGAAGGGGAGAGGTCTTAATGAGGGGTGAATGGGGAGGAGAGAGAAAATTCCGAAAATTGGGTGGAGGGAGAGAGAGAGAGAGATAAAGAGAGAGATAAAGAGAGAGAGAGAGATAATGGGTGAGAGAGGGAAGAGAGATTTGGTAGAGAGGAGTAAGACTAGAGAATTTTTTCTATTCAAATGATTCTTCAAAAGTTGTTACATATGAGGAGTGGGGTGGCCTATTTATAGGCACATGACTTTTTCACAAAGGACCCTAACAAAAGACACAATGACTAATAACCGAAGGGAAGGGGGGGCATCCATGGGCCTAGCCCAATGAGATGGGCCCAATAACCTATCAAACCAACATAATGACTCAATACTTAGGAAAATGACTCAACAACCTAGGTACATGACTCAAATAAAGGGAAAATTACATGATATTGACTCAAAGAAAATGTGAAGATTACATGACTAGACTCAAAAATACATGACTAACATAATGGCGCTTGCCGACGAACAATCCGAGTCCGGAGAAAATGTGGAGGGGCAAGGGATGCCCTCATCAGATTTCTATGCGACTTACCGGGTCATGCTCTTCCTCTCCCGCTCCACCGGGCCCCTCGGGGCCCTCCACGACCAAGGGAAGCGCCTCCTCTTCCATGGCGGCCTCCTCCTCCATGGCGGCCTCCTCTGTGCGATCCTCAGACCTCCTCGGATGGCGGACAACTCGTTTCCGTTTCTCTGCACCTTGGCTTGGACCCCCGTGCTCCATTAGGGACCGAGAGTAGGTTGTTCAGGGTCGAATGGGAGAGGAGAGAGTCTTAGGAGAGAGGGGGGTTCGTTTGAGTGAATAAGAAAGAGAAAAGGCCGCGTGGGCGGCCTTTTAAGTTAAGAATTCGAACGTTTGACGCGTCCAGGCGCCTGGACGCGTCAACAGCAATATAACATAAAAAAAAGAAAAAAAAACATTTAACGCGTCCAGGAGCCTGGAGACGTCAAAACATATATATATATATATATATATATATATATATATATATATATATATAAAATAAATAAGAGAGGGACAAAAACCCATTTTAAAAAAAGGGAAAATATGTACGCGTCCAGAAGATTAGACGCATCCATTAAAAAAAGAAAAAAAAGAAAATAGAAGAGGGGGGAAACAATAATTCAAAAACATTTAACTTCGCATTCATTTTTTTCAAAACAGCAGAGTGAGTTACATTAGGGGCTTAGGCACTTCAGGCCCTAACTTGCCCAGTTCGGTTACATAAGCCCTCCACAGCTCACGTTCTTCCTCTACATGCGTTGATGCCTTTCCTGGAATGCTAGACTTCCATGATGATTTGATGGCCTTCACTTCCTTTGCATCTTCTTCCGCACCCGACTCTCTCTTCCTCAAAGGAGCAGTGTCAGATAACGGTGGGAACAAGTGGCGGGGAAGGCCAATTTGAATGCAGCACCGATGCGCGTTGTAAAGAACAAACTCGGTCGCGTCAATAAATTGGAGTTCAGCTTCGGGGGAAGACCACGTGAGGAGTTCATGCGAGAGTAGACATGCGGGTGCACAAGTGAAGAAGCTTTGCGTCATAGTTCTGAAGTGAGACCTCCAGTCTTCACATTTCCTCAGTCACGGAACACGGTTCACTATATTACCACCAAAGCCTAACACATCGGCTATGTGGTAAAGGGGGCTTTGTTGAAAGATCTTCGAGGCAGTTGGCATCCCCTCACGATGATCAAATTTGAAATGTAAATCTACCCAGCAATTCAGAAGAAGTGCGCAACCAAAAGGAGGCTTACCCATGTTAGAAACAGTAAGGCCACTGTAAAAGTAAGCAAGAATGGCAGGTCCCACCCTTTTGCCATTCCAAATCCTGCTAACGGCGCTCAGTTGATCTTCCTCCACTATGTTGTCGGTATAAGGGAATAAGAGAGCACCTGCCAAACAGATTGTGAATCCCTTCATAATTTCTTCCAAACGATCATCGTCGGGCAATCCTCTCAGGGCATCCATGACCCATTCCGCAAGCTTTTGTAGGTTAATTCCCTTCTGAGTCCGAACGTTTCTAACGGCACCAGACGGCATGAAGCTTCCAAGGACGTCCTCGGAAGTCACCCTCTTCAGCATCGACATGATCTTTATCTTGCCATCCCTTTTGAATCTTTTCAACCCAAGCAGGAGTTCCGCCTCCTCAAGAAGGATGGTCACCTCGAAAGTGGGGAAACTGAAAGTGTGGGTCTGAGGATGCCAGATCTCCACCAGCGCACCCATAGCCGCCCAGTCCATGCGAATCTTTTCGAAATACTTGGCGTGAACCAGGAGCCCCTGAAGATGCCACCTCGAAATTATGGCCCTCATGCCGATGGAGATGTTGGAAGTCAGCTTCGAAAGCCACGGCAGCTTGGAGAACTTTCTCGGGCCTGGGAAGAGAGGGTACGGCTGGAAAAGAAAAAGAAAAATAAGGGAGGAAGGAGGTGAAAGAAAGGTCGTACAGGAAATTTGAAATGAATCAACTCACCATACGTGACTGGATCATCTCACTCAGATGTCCTTCGAGGTCGGAGAGCCACCTGAGTTCGCTGCTAGGCCTGCTCCTCTTCATCGGGCGGGAAGACTCGCCTTTCATCCTGAAAGAACCCAAGATTCTTCTTCTCCTCCTCTTAAGTTTCAAGGCTCTCAATTCACTCCTTGGTGCATTTGGCTGAACTAGGCAAGGGGGGGTACTTATAGGAAGGGAAGGGTGTAAAAGCCAAAACGCGTCACATCAATGATGAGTCGTCATTGTTGACTTTAGCAAGTATTTTGTCTTGACCTCCCTTGCAATGTGGTGCAATTCTGCTGCTTTTAATGATGTTGATCAGTGCAGGTTTCACTAATGGACACCACTGTCCTATCTTGTACCGTTATCATTCGGTAACTAGTCCCACCATGTCATGCATTTGTATTATATGATATTTACGCTATTAGAACATGTCAAGGACCTTGCGACCTGAACGAATATAGAATTTGAGTTCCCCTTCAACAAAAATAGTGATGATTTTAGAGGAATTTGGGTTGTACGGATAGGCCGTTAAGTTGTGAAAGCCTGGGGATGATGGCTCCATTCAGTGAGTTGGTGCGTGGATAAACGGGTCCCGGCTTAGTATCAGCTCACCAGATCGATATCCTGACCCATTCTTAACAACTTGACAATATTATCCTTGACTATTTTCCATTTTAGTTTGTTTTAAGTTTTCCTTTAAACCCAGCATGCATTCATGTAGGACTTTGATTCCATTGCGGAAAATCATTCAAGGTAATTCGATTGTGAAGGCCGCTGTGCTTAAATTCTTATAATATGAGATATTCCATTCCGAATGAAATACTGAGTTTCCTTGAGATAGCCCTGGGCTGTTCTTCCAAAAGAGACCCTTGTTTGGACTGATCCTCAAATATTCCTTTACATTTAATCCATTTGACCCACCTTGGCCGCAACACTTCCACATTGGCTGGTAACCGCTCCCCAAAGGTGAAACCTGCAGGTTTACGACCCAGGTACTTCCACACAGAGAAGTTGGTCTCTTTTTCTACTTGTGCCTGAGCGCACATTTTCCCCTTCCTTGTTTGATTTCCGTCCAAGCAATTGTTGAATTCGGAAGACCTCCTTCAAGGTCGTCTCATTGAAAACTCTGAAAATATTCCAAACCATAATGTTCAAAGCGTGTCTCATCACACCTTGGCATCTACTTTTCAGTCCGCTCCCACTCTATTTCATTTCACTTCTATGCCACTCCACTACGTGCCGCTTCCTTGCAAAGCAGGCGCCAAGACGGGGCAGCTGTAGACACGCCGTTTTTGACATTACCGTGAGTAAATCTCACATTACATCATGATATCCCAAGGTTGCCTTCACATTTCTAATTACTTTGATGATTTCCTATTTTTCTGAATTTTTTTTACATTTTTCTAAATTTTTTCGTGAAAAGTCTTTGAGGTGTCAAGCTGCTTAGACGTCTCACTTTGAGGCGTCTAGGAGCCTAGACGCCTTCTTCAGAGTCTCGTGCAACGCACACACGGTGCTGCTCCGGCCGTTTAGTTTGACGTTTCGAATAAATCCATTCATAAAGACGTCTTGTCGACTAAATGCGCCCATCGAGAGTCACGGTTACCCGCCGAAACCACGTGCTTTCTCCACTATCGACGGCTTTCAACGGTGGCAATTCAGTGGGCGAAGATGGGCGCGTCCAGGGCCCCGGATGCCTCATCATTGAGGCGTACAAGTGCCTGGACGCCTCAACGAATAGATTAAAATAAAATAAAATAAAAAATATGTATTCAGGCGTCCAGGCTCCTGGACGCCCCAATCAAATTTTCCTCTATAAATAGAGGACCCCCTCCCTCGAAGGGAGAGAGCTTCAGATCCGACAGAGGAAAGAGAGACTCTACCGGATCCCTTTTCTAACCCGTGGGTTTTTACAGGGGGAGGTTCTGCCGGATTCCCGGGTGCCCGCGCTTGCGAGAGGAAGGCTAACTCCGCCCATCGTGCTTCCACATCATCCCTACGCTGCCGAAGCTCCGTCGGATCCCGCCATCGGCATCTTCAAAAAGCCATTCTCTCCCACTCTCTTTTGTCGTTTCCGTTGCATGCATTATCCCGTCATCTGTCATCTCGCTTCATAAGAGAGATCCGTCTATGCACGTTTGCATGATCTTCCATCCATCATAGCATTTTCCTCCTACTCATGTCCGAGAGGGGTTTAAAAAAAATAACACCAACCAGGTGTGTGTCTCGCCATGATTTCATCATTTTTCATCACGAGGGACTAATACTACACTGCCATTTTTCTGATTCACTTGTTATCAGTCTGTTTCCTCTTTTGCAAGGGTAATCAAGGAAAGCCCTCTCCATCGGCCGGCCGAAGGGAGGGGAAGAAGCAACCCGCCATTTTCCGCTTTTGAGGTAAGCGCGATCACTCTTCTTAGTTTGGGCTCTCCGGCCCCTGGCGATCACATCATATCCTCGAGGCCGCGGCGAGTCACTTCCCGCAATGGCCGTTTAAATTTCTGTCATTTATATCCTGTTATATTCTCATATCCTCTATATTCTCGAGACCGCGGCGAGTCACTTCCCGCAATGGCCGTTTAAATTTCTGTCATTTATATCCAGTGTTATCCTCATATCTGCTCATATTCTCGAGGCCGCGGTGAGTCACATCCCGCAATGGCCGTTTAAAATTTTGTCATTTATATCCTGCATTATCCTCATATCTGCGCATATTCTCGAGGCCGCGACGAGTCACTTCCCGCAATGGCCGTTTAAATTGCTGTCATTTAAATTCTGCACTTTTCCCATCCCCCGAGGTCACGGAGAGTCATTTCCCGCTATGGCCGTTTAATCTCCATATCTGGTTATGTTATATCTGTTCTACACACCCCGCTGGAGCAATCTCCCGTGGTGGTTTCTCTTCTTCTCTCTCTTCTTTTTTTCATGTCGTAGCAAAACGAGCCCGCGGGCTCCGCTCGCCTCCCGCAATCCGCGGGACGACACTCACACTCCCCTTGTTTTAGTGTCACGCCCTGAGCGCGGAAGATACCCGGATGCGAGACGGGTCTATATAGATTGTGTCATTCAAGTGAAATCAGAGTGCGTATAGAACTTGGTAATTTATTTGCTAACTCAAAGTTTAAACATAAACCATAGTCCACGCTGACAATTATATAATTAACCCATTGATGACAACTCTAGTCCCTGACGGACATTATTTAAATTCAAAACTAGGATACAAGCCTCAATAAGTTTCATTCGACTAGACCAATTATAACAAGAAATACAAGGTAGGACTCAACGCAAATGGCATGACTAGTTGGCGGTAGACGACTGGTGGCTCTAACACTCTTCACTAGGTCTCATTCCCATCCGGATGGTGGTCGCTATTTAAGTCACCTGAAAATGTTAGAATAAACTGGATGAGCGAATCCCTCAGTAGGATTTATATCTCAAGTTCTAACAATCTTTAAGTGACTTTCATGTTCAGTGTAGTATAATGATGCATGTTGGATCAAGCAAGAATATCAAGAGTTAATTTCAAGGAGTATCACATGAATATCAATAAGATGTATTAATAAAGAGCTAGCAAGTAATTGCCAAGTAATGGCACAAGTCCTTTCAAGAAATCAATATTCAAACAACCTTTCAAATAAGATAATAATCAAGTAATTCCCAAGCTCGTGTAATAACAAGTAGTGTAATGGAATTGGCTATTTCATTCATTCATTCATTCAAGCAAGTAATTGCCCTTTTTTGGGCCAAGTAATTCATTTCAAGCAAGTCAATCGTGTCACGAGAGAGTGAGTGGGAATGTCTCAAGTCAAGTAAGTACTTCGGTGCAATGTCAAACACCGTGGTCAATAAACTCCCATGGGCACAAGTACCTTCGGGTGCTCCTCCCAGGACCAGACCAGGCCCTATATGCACAGCATTTCATGTATACTTTTAGACATCCACTCTCATTTATATAGCCAATGTAGAATTTTAAGAAGTTTACCCATTGTAGGAACATAAGGTAGATTTTCAGGAATAGAATTCAAAGACATCTCGAGTGTAAATGATGAATTATGACCATCTACTTGAAATGCATGACACATAGGCAAATCGGGGTTAAGGAGATGGCCAAAAAGTCATGTAAAGAAGGTCAACACAACTGTTGGTCAAAGTCAACATAATTAGGTCAAAGTCAATGCTATTGGTCAAAGGTGTCAACCGGTCAAGGTCAGGCAGCGTTTTACTTTTCATGTAGAAATGCATAACTCAGGTCGATGCATATTACTATTCATGCATATAAGGTTGGTGCAGATCACTATTCACTCATATAAGGTCAGTGCATCTTTTGCTTCATGCAAGGTCAGTGCATATAAGGTTGGTGCAGATCACTATTCATGCATATAAGGTTGGTGCAGATCACTATTGATGCATATAAGGTTGGTGCAGATCACTATTCACGCATATAAGGTCAGTGCATCTTTTGCTTCATGCAAGGTCAGTGCATATAAGGTTGGTGCAGATCACTATTCATGCCTATAAGGTCGGTGCAGATCACTATTCATGCATATAAGATCAATGCATATAAGGTTGGTGCATATCACTATTCATGCATTTAAGGTTGGTGCAGATCACTATTCATGCATATAAGGTTGGTGTAGATCACTATTCATGCATATAAGGTTGGTGCAGATCACTATTCGTATATATAAGGTTGGTGTAGATCACTATTCATGCTTATAAGGTTGGTGCAGATCACTATTCATACTTATAAGGTTGGTGCAGATCACTATTCATGCATATAAAGTTGGTGCAAATCACTATTCATGCATATAAGGTTGGTGCATATAAGGTTGGTGTAAATCACTATTTATACATATAAGGTTGGTGTAGATCACTATTCATACTTATAAGGTTGGTGCAGATCACTATTCATGCATGTAAGGTCAGTGCATATAAGGTTGGTGCAGATCACTATTCAGGTCGATGCAAATCACTATTCAGGCCTAGGTATAGGTCTATATAAGGTCGGTGTAAGTATTGCACAGACTCAAACCAAGGTCCGTGCATGTATTGCACAGACTCAAACCGAGGTCCGTGCATGTATTGCACCGACTCAAACCAAGGTCCGTGCATGTATTGCACAGACTCAAACCAAGGTCCGTGCAAGTATTGCTAAAGCATATAGGAGATCAAAGCATTTTCTGCCTCGATGCAAGTTTTGCTAGCATATAAAAGGTCAAAGCACTTTTTGCCTCGGTGCAAGTTTTGCTAAAGCATATAGGAGGTCAAACATTTTCTGCCTTGGTGCAAGTTTTGCTAAAGCATATAGGAGGTCAAGCATTTTCTGTCTCGGTGCAAGTTTTGCTAGCATATAGGAGGTCAAAGCACTTTCTGCCTCGGTGCAAGTTTTGCTAGCATATAGGAGGTCAAAGCACTTTCTGCCTCGGTGCAAGTTTTGCTAAAGCATATAGGAGGTCAAGCATTTTCTGCTTTGGTGCAAGTTTTGCTAAAGCATATAGAAGGTCAAGCATTTTCTACCTTGGTGCAAGTTTTGCTAGCATATAGGAGGTCAAAGCACTTTCTGCCTCGGTGCAAGTTTTGCTAGCATATAGGAGGTCAAAGCACTTTCTGGCTCGGTGCAAGTTTGCTAGCATATAGGAGGTCAAAGCACTTTCTGCCTCGGTGCAAGTTTTGCTAAAGCATATAGAAGGTCAAGCATTTTCTGCCTCGGTACAAGTTTTGCTAAAGCATATAGAAGGTCAAGCATTTTCTGCCTCGGTGCAAGTTTTGCTAGCATATAGGAGGTCAAAGCACTTTCTGCCTTGGTGCAAGTTTTGCTAAAGCATATAGGAGGTCAAACATTTTTTGCCTTGGTGCAAGTTTTGCTAAAGCATATAGGAGGTCGAGCATTTTATGCCTCGGTGTAAATTTTGCTAGCATATAGGAGGTCAAAGCACTTTCTACCTCAGTGCAAGTTTTGCTAGCATGCATATAAGGTCTGTACAAATAGAGTGCACATTTAAGGTCGGTACGTGTAATGTTTGTACCTGACTTATATGCGTCTAGGCAAGTTTTGTTACTGCGCACATGTAAGGGTCGGTGCATACTCTATTAGTATGCTTAACAACTCGGCTATCTAGTCTAAGCATATGTGGATTTTACGTAGATCTGAGCTCTCCTATAGGGACTCAATATAAAATAAAGCCTTAGAAATTCCAAGGAGGGTTATTAAATATGGATTTTTGCACATGGTACTTACTAATTTCGTAACTTACTGTTCATGATTTATAAAATATTCACATAATCAGAAAGTAGAGATATGGCTGGATATGGACACAAAGCAAGATTTGCAAGATCATGCTCATATAATATTTTAAGTTTTAATTTTATAGATATGAAATTTTATACCTAGGTAATTTACAGGTAATATTAAATTGGAAAACACATGGAATCCGGATGATGGTAACCACCCTACTCATGCATGTCACCATATTTAACCTACCAGTTAGGCCAGATCTTGAGAACACCTACCTTTATGAGATAACAACTAGGTACATGTAAAAGAAAAGGGCAGCTTTCTTCCCTCCTCTGCAACCTCTACAACTTCAGAGAATGTTCCCCCTTCTCTGCAGCGAGCTTTCGAACTAACGTGGATCTGCCTCAATAGAAGGGTGTAATATAGGGGTTTTAGGATTTTAGGTAGACAGGAGGGGAACCAGATCCTAAATCACAGCATCCCATGGCCATACTATAGTGCGATGCCAACAAAAAGGGGCTGTATGTGTCGAAAAGGATAGAGGATAATGGGATGCCAACTAATTGTTTGTCTGAAAAAAGTCACAACCTAGAGAGGGTCGTGTATGCTAAATTACAGGGGTGCACCATCATAGCGTTAACAACATTACAACATTTAGAAATTTTATAGCTAATGAACCATGTTAAATAAAATAGTAAATTGCATATTTTTATGACCCCTAGATTTTGCTGATAATGTTCATAATTTTATTTTATTAAAAATATGCTAGAATAAAATTCAACCCGAAACTCTACATTTAACTTCAAAGATTTTTATCTTTATAAATTGATGGAATCGGTTTATGAAATTTAATGGTTAGGATCCTTATATTTTTCTCTTATTTTTCATATAATTTATTTCTTATTTTTTTAATAAAAAGTGACACTATTCATGATTAGGGGAACAACGACCAATTAAACGGTCGTGATATTGTTTTGGGGCTTTTCCACCCACCCTACACTAATCAAAATTGTCTATATACCTTATCTCACCTCCTCAATTATGTTTATTCTTTAAAATGTTATCTATATATATCATTATCTCTTCAAAATAAAGATAATTTATTAAAAATATAATTTGGCATCTTCTCTAAGTGATGTTTATTTATTTTCAATTATTAATTTAAATAGAATTAGAATATAATAAGTTAAATGCCCTCTTTTCAAATCCTAAATGTATTCATTTCTATTTCAAAATTCCCGGGTGTTACACCCTCCCCTACTTAAAAGAATTTGGTCCTAAAATTCAACCGTACATGAGTACTGTTGAAGGTATAGGATACTCACAGTCTAAAATAGTTCTGGATATCTTTTTTTCATAGATTCCTCGGTCTCCCATGTAGCTTCTTGCTCCGAGCATCGATTTCATTAGATTTTCACCATAGGGATCGCCTTGTTCCATAGAACTCGGGTTTCTCGGTCGAGGATCCGCATCGGCCTTTGTTCATAAGTGAGGTGTCTTTGAATCACCAAATCAGCATGGTCGATGACGTGAGAAGGGTCGTGCACATATTTCTTCAGCATAGATATATGAAATATACTGTGCACTTCCGAGAGTTGAGGAGGTAAAGCAATACGGTAAGTCACCTCGCCCACTCTTTTCAATACTTCAAATGCACCGATAAACCTTGGTGTAAGCTTGCCCTTAACACCGAATCTTCTGATACCTCGGTCGGGAGATACCTTAAGAAATACATGGTCACCAACTTGGAACTCCATATCTCTCCTTTTGTTATCAGCATAAGATTTTTGCCTGCACTGTGCTATCTTGAGTCTCTCTCGAATAAGGTATATCTTCTCAATTGAATCTCTAATCATATCTGGGCCTAGAATTTGTCTTTCACCAACTTCATCCCAGCATATCGGAGATCGGCAACTCCTGCCATAAAGCGCCTCGAAAGGTGCTGTAACGACCCGAGAATCTGATTACCGGGAGAGACCCGATAACCCGAGACTCGAACCACCGCCCACGAGCCGGGAGGGCTCGGAAGGGCTAAAAGGAGTGTGGAGGCACAAAGAAATAGGAAATAAAGTAGGACAATTCAAAAATTAACATAAAAAAATAAACAGCTACAGCTACAACAGAGTCCAGTTCAACATAAAGTATAGTCTAAAGCAGTAAAAACGTACCACATGCCAAGTGAACACTCGGCCCGGCGAGCTGGCAACTGAGAACCTCTGAACCGCACCCTCGAACCTCGAGGAAGAACCGCCACACCTGAAAAGCAGGGAATGAGTCTTCAAAACAGAGACTCAGCAGGGATCCCGCGGAACCCTAACC
Source organism: Amorphophallus konjac (assembly GCA_022559845.1). Classification (NCBI taxonomy): domain Eukaryota; kingdom Viridiplantae; phylum Streptophyta; class Magnoliopsida; order Alismatales; family Araceae; genus Amorphophallus; species Amorphophallus konjac. The sequence goes on from CM040124.1 coordinate 12,103,995, forward strand.
AGAAACAACGGTAGTGGCGGAAAGGAAGGCTGCAACCACAAGTGCAACAGTAACAGCAGGAACATCGAACCGGTGGCCGATCAAAATTCGGCACTACAGCTACTCCTACTGTACCAGAACCACACCCCGATCTCACGGTCGGGGCTACCGAACTACACTAGTACTGCTTACCGAAGTAAAAACCCACGGCAACCACGCCGTAGAGGCCTGTCTCCCAAAACACGGCCAACCTGGACACGCTATCCAAAGTGAAACCTGACACCTGGTCACAGGTACCGCACGACAAGATGCAACCTCGGTAAAGCCACTAGCACTATTCACACGGCGCGAAAACCAACACACGCACCACGGTGAAACAACCAAAAACTTAACGGTCGACACGACCGAAAACCCGAAGGTCAAAGTCACGGAAACTGACAGTCTGTCACTCTCTGCCCAGAACATGAGTATCTCCCACTAGAAGCAAGGCCGAATGCGTCCACTGACGTCTTAGTCCGCGCCTCAGGTGTCTCCCTCCGGCCCAGCGGGAACTGAGACACCGTACAAGTAACCACAAACAAGTGACTAGCTGGGGTCACGCTCGTCGACGTGGGTCCAACCGCCCCCAACCACGTGAGCACACACAGACCGTGCGTCCCTGGTCTGGCCCTCTGACCGATTTTCCCCTCAGCCGGACTCTGGCTGCTAGTCGCGGGGCCCGACGGAAATCGGTCCACAAACCGTCTCTAAGGGTAGCCTCTCCACCACTCCCTGGTGGGACCACACGCGTGTAAGCATGCTACGACTAGTGGAGGGTCACTGAGAGAGTAGACTCTCAAGTCAACGAAAAATAACGTCCGAACCCGACGAAGTACGGGGACTATCCCACGTACCAGCACCGTCGCACGGTGACCACAGTCGGAGAAGAAACGAGACTCACAGTCCACGGGCTGCACACTCAGCCATGCATAAACACAGAAACACGGTTCCCAAAGCAGCTCACAGGCCGCCAAACCAAATCCCACTCTCAGGGAAAGGCGGGAACCCTCCAGCCCCAGGCTGGCAACTGGACTCATAGTCCAACGCCATACGCATGGCCCACACGGAAAGCACAGAAGCATGATTCCCAGGGCAATGCGCAAGCTGCCACACCGATAATTGGACTCGCAGTCCAAGGCCAAACACATGGCCTACTCGGGAATCATCTTCCAAGAAAACTCACAGCATGCAGGGGAGACCCCACCACACACACCGATACACGGTGACTCGGTCTAGCGTAACACGAAACCCCGACATGCCAGAAGTCACCCGGACTCTCAAACCCATGGGCACGCTAAACGAGGTAACATGGTCCTCGCGACACCCTCAAAACATGGACATAGAATCCCGTGGGTGTCTGGGGCACTCACAAGACCGCAAGTCGACCATTGGGTCACGACCGGGTCGATTGGGGACCGACACAACGCGAAACGATTGCAGAGAACACGAAAACTCATCTCGGCACCACACAGAGCCTAACGGCCTAAGCTTGGGCCGTCACAGTCTGTAACGGTCCAAGCCTCGACCGTCACAACCACTCTGACGCACCAACAAAGGGCCGTCAGACGCTCGGTGCAAAGTTGAGTGTGACGCGCCTAACCTGGTGCGTCACAAGACAGAATGAAACCAACTGTGACGCGTCCCGCTCGGTGCGTCACAGGCTGTAACGGACCAACTCTGGTGCGTTACAAGGTGGGTATGCGTTCGCTCTGACGCACCCTCACAGGGGCGTTACAAGGCTGTGATGCGCCAGCCTTGGTGCGTCACAGGCCTTGACCCCGAACGGTCAAAACCAACGAACGGAAGCCAACGGTCAGATCGTCCCTGACGGTCCAACCCAGGCGCGTCACAGCCCCGTGGCGGTCTATCGTGGGACCGTCACACCCACAAACCACCAAAAGGCTAACGGGCCCTGTGACGCACCCACCCTGGGGCGTCACAGGCTATGACGGTCACTGAAAGGACCGTCACACCCTTTCGAGCGCGAAATTGCGGGAAACGACCCGAAAAACATCCCACACCCCCATACCTCCACGGTAGAGGGGGAAAACAAGGGGGAAGCCCCCAAATATCCCCTAGCATGCATCTAAGGCCTCGGATCGGCCAAAAACGCATTGAAACGGGAGATCGGCCCACTAGCCCTAAAACATGGATTTTTCCCAAAAATCCTCGATTACACCCGCTCGGCTCACCACGGCCTAAAAAAATCGCGGGAAAAGAAGTGCACGAGCTGGGGGTCCATCTCCCTACCTCCACCGAAGATTTCGCACCCCGAGCTCGCTGATCCGCGAAGAAACGCCGTTGAAGCCTCGCCGGCTCGCGACCGCGCCACGAGCTCCCACGTGCCTCCACCGCCTCGATCCTCATCCATCCTCGCCCCTGTCCTCGATCGCGCCGCCTCCGCCTCGCCCCCGCCTCGCTCCGTCGGCCGCCGGAGAAGAGAGGGGATAAAGAGGGCGTGAGAGAAGAGAGAGGGAGGGAAGAGAGAAATGAGAGGGGGGAGAGAGAAAAAGGGTTAATATATATAGAAAAACCCAAAAATTATAGAAATTCAGAAAATTACGAAAAATTACCTCCGCGATCCTCGGAAGGAACACAACGCAGTGGTACTATCCCGGAGTCGAAGAATGCCATGGTTCGCCCTGCACAGAGTTCCGAAGGCACATCTGGGAAAACACGTGTAAAACACAAAATACGCTACGAGACCCACTAAAATGATCCGAAAAGGATCCAAAAAAAATCCGGGGCATTACAGCCCTCCCCCCTTAAAGGAATTTCATCCTCGAAATTCAAAACTAGTACCAAGTCACAGGGGAAGAACACCTTAACCAACTGACAACGCTGTCAAAGCCCCAGCGCAGAAAACCTCAATTCTCACGAAAACACCGATCCTGAGGGACACAGCCGGGCTACAATCACGAACAACACCCCACTCCGCATGCCGCACACACCGGCCACTAGAGCAGGCGCACCAAAGGACACCGTCTGGCATCACCTCAGACACGCGAGAACCAATCATGGCACCGCTGCCGCCATCTCGCTCACCGAGGAGACACAGTCCTCGTCATGAGAAACAGCTACCGATCCATCCTATGGTCGGCAGAGAAGACACACATCAGCTTCGCAACCAGCTGACAGGTCGCACACCCTTCTCAAGGGAACAACCAATACAGAGCCTCCACCAGCTCAAGCAACCATCTCAACAGACCGCAACCAGCTCATCGGCTCAGCACCAAGAATCACCTCACACCTGGCAAGCTGAAAGCCAGACATAACACCGTGCCAACTCTTGTCAGAAGACAAACTTTGACAAAGCCCAGATCCCGTCCGGAAGGCACATCACAGAAACGACCACCAAAGGTCTCGCTGGCACACGGCTCTCGCCACGCTCGAGCCCCGACAACCAGCATCTTCTGTCCGTGAAAAGACCATCCACTGGTCGCCAAATACACGTCAACGGGAAACCTCCACCGGCCCAACAGGCACGATCCAACTCACAGCAGACCATCAGCTGACTCACACATAGACATTAACCACATCTCGAGCTGAACTCCTCTTGGACACCGCATCCGAAATCGACTCTCTCGGGGGGCACGATGAAACCAATGAAAAGATCCTGACGTCTTCGGTCATCACCTCACTTGACTCAGACTTACATGGGAACCATCCCATGCTGGTCACAGACCAAGAATAACCATTGCGACACCAACGTCCCATCAAGGACCACCAACCGACGCCAACCTCACGAAAAAGGTCTCCGCCCACAGGCGTCACTCTTCCATCTGGTCTTGTCAAATCCTTCGATCAATCCAAGTGGACACCTTCCAATCCCGATTACGCCCTTACCGCAGAGCCACGGGACACCACCTGAACAATGCTCACGGGTCCCCCAAGCAACATACATCTCACCGTGGTCGACTACGAGACTAGCCTCACCAGTCACTCGTAGCCACCAACAGGAACCCACAGCCTGCCAGAGATCACTTCTCCAAAAACGAGGACACGACTGGGAACACAAGTCGGGCACCAAGCCACCGACTCTGACCAACACGTCCTCGACCTCCGTCAGGCGACATCCTCAAAAACCCCATTCGGGTCTAACACCGACGCCTGACATGGCTTCCATCACAGGAACAGGGTACTCATGCGGCGCACTAGCCAGCACATTCCCCAACACTCCATCCTGCCAGTGCCAAGAACCATAATACCTCGAGCAACGGCACGGCAACAACACGTTTCGCACAGAGGAACCAATCCTCTAATGCTCAACGCAAACTCAGGAATCCACCCGTAGCAACCAACGCTACGATCCTGAACCAGTGGGTCACAAGCCCACCAGGCTTCCACTGCGCACTCTGATCCACGCGCGCACAATCGAGAAAGTAAACACCGCCCAACCGGCACTCGTCCTTCCGGACTGGCGCCAGCACCCTTACACGACAAGGGAATGGGCACGACTTCTCACGGGCAACCACCTTGCCAAGACAAGGAGCACGTCTCGCACGGACTTCATGGCACACAAGGCCAACCAATCTGAACACACAATGCAAGACGACGAACTTTAGCCCAACACAATCTCTCCAACCAAAGGAGAACTCAAACGCACTTCCGACCAACGGAAGTACTCCATGCTCGACTTGACCTCAAACCACGCGCATGCTGGAAACAGCACCGTCCAGCACCAAGGAAAACCATCACTTCCATCAAGTCAGCGCCTCTGACACACTCATCGAGTGTCACGTCGGACCACAATCACAGCATCTTTCGATGCACCACCACCGCAATTCCTTGAACTGCAGCACACCGCACCAAGAGCCGCTACACGAGCCATAACGACAACCACCGACGCTCATCCTCGAGTCCCGAAACTCACCGCGGAACCTTCACACCTCAGACCAAATCCAAGGCGAACACACCCATTCGCACATGAGAGCGCAGGAGCAAGACTTACTGGGACACCACAGCCCAATCCTGCCTCGAAATCCGCAAGAATAATCGGGACCAACACGTCATTTCTAACGCCACAGAGCACGACAAGAACATTAGGCTCGACGAAATAGCAACTTACCGAGAAGATATTCCGCTCACCCGAGCACACTTCTCGATCAGAACACCTCAGGAGTTGGACAAACCTCAAGCTGGAGTGGCCAGAACCGACAGCAGCTCCCTCGAAGCACGCTCACGGCCAATTAACCACGGACAATCCTCTCCAGCCACCTGACCACGCTGTAGATTCCTCGAACGCAGCAACGCGAGCTCACGCCTGCCAGCAACCTCTGCCTAACGCAGCACAACCAGGGCCACCACTGATGAGGGAGAAGGCTCTCAACCTCGATCCTTAGACCCCATGCTGGCACAAAAAGCCGCAGACAGCAACCACCTTCACAGTGCCGCACAGCGCACTCAAGCTCTCAAGCGAGAAATAAAGCAGAAAACAAGCACAAATCCCTATGCCAGCTGTCGACTGTATTGGACCTTATGGACTGTAATCACTGCAATATCTCGAATTCCTATGTACGTCCACAACCACCGCTCTGATACCAGCTGTAACGACCCGAGAATTCGATTACCGGGAGAGACCCGATAACCCGAGACTCGAATCGCCGCCCACGAGCCGAGAGGGCTCGAAGGGCTAAAAGGAGTGTGGAGGCACAAAGAAATAGAAAATAAAGTAGGATAATTCAACAATTAATAGAAATAAATAAACAACTACAGCTACAACAGAGTCCAGTCCAACAGAAAGTACAGTCTAAAGCAGTAAAAACGTACCACATGCCAAGTGAACACTCGGCCCGGCGAGCTGGCAACTGAGAACCTCTGAATCGCACCCTCGAACCTCGAGGAAGAACCGCCACACCTGAAAAGTAGGGAATGAGTCTCCAAAACAGAGACTCAACAGGGATCCCGCGGAACTCCAACCGGAAACAACGACGGTGGCGGAAAGGAAGGCTACAACCACAAGTGCAACAGTAACAGCAGGAACAGCGAACCTGTGGCCGGTCAAAACTCGGCACTACAGCTACTCCTACTGTACCAGAACCACACCCCGATATCACGGTCAGGGCTACCGAACTACATTAGTACCGCTTACCAAAGTAAAAACCCACGGCAACCACGCCGTAGAGGCCTGTCTCCCAGAACACGGCCAACCTGGACACGCTGTCTAAAGTGCAACCCAGACACCTGGTCACGGGTACTGCACGACAAGACGCAACCTCGGTAAAGCCACTAGCACTATTCTCACGGCGCGAAAACCAACACACGCGCCACGGCAAAACAACCAAAAACTCAACGGTCGACACGACCGAAAACCTGAAGGTCAAAGTCACGGAAATTGACAGTTTGTCACTCTCTGTCCAGAACAGGAGTACCTCCCACTAGAAGTAAGGCCGAATGCGTCCACTGACGTCTTAGTCCGCGCCTCAGGTGTCTCCCTCCGGCCCAGCGGGAACTGAGACACCGTACAAGTAACCACAAACAAGTGACTAGCTGGGGTCACGTCCGTCGATGTGGGTCCAACCGCCCCCAACCACGTGTGCACACACAGACCGTGCGTCCCTGGTCTGGCCCTCTGACCGGTTTTCCCCTCAGCCGGACTCTGGCTGCTAGACGCGGGGCCCGACGAAAACCGATCCACAAACTGTCTCTAAGGGTAGCCTCTCCACCACTCCCTGGTGGGACCATACGCGTGTAAGCATGCTACGACTAGTGGAGGGTCACTGAGAGAGTAGACTCTCAAGTCAACGAAAAATAACGTCCGAACCTGACGAAGTACGGGGACCGTCCCACGTACCAGCACCGTCCCACGGTGACCACAGTCGGAGAAGAAACGGGACTCACAGTCCACGGGCCGCACGCTCGGCCATGTAGAAACACAGAAAAACGGTTCCCAAAGCAGCTCACAGGCCGCCAAACCAAATCCCACTCTCAGGGAAAGGCGGGAACCCTCCAGCCCCAGGCTGGCAACTGGACTCGCAGTCCAAGGCCATACGCATGGCCCACGCGGAAAGCACAGAAGCATGATTCCCAGGGCAATGCACAAGCTGCCATGCCGATAACTGGACTCGCAGTCCAAGGCCAAACACATGGCCCACTCGGGAATCATCTTCCAGGAAAACTCACGGCATGCAGGGGAGACCCCACCGCACACATTGACACACGGTGACTCGGTCTAGCGTAACACGAAAGCCCGACACGAGAGAAGTCACCTGGACTCTCTAACCCATGGGCACGCTAAACGAGGTAACACGGTCCTCCCGACACCCTTAAAACACGGACACAGAATCCTGCAGGTGTCTGGGGCACTCACAAGACCGCAAGTCGACCACTGGGTCACGACCGGGTCGACTAGGGAGCGACACAACGCGAAATGATCGCGGAGAACACGAAAACTCATCTTGGCACCACACAGAGCCTGACGGTCTAAGCTTGGGCCATCACAGTCTATAACGGTCCAAGCCTCGATCGTCACAACCACTCTGACGCACCAACAAAGGGCCGTCAGACGCTCGGTGTAAAGTTAAGTGTGACACGCCTAACCTGGTGCGTCACAGTCTCTGACGCGCCAACCCTGGTGCGTTACAGCCTGTAACGTGCCAGCCCTGATGCGTCACAAGACAGAATGAAACCAACTGTGACGCGTCCCGCTCGATGCATCACAGGCTGTAACGGACCAACTCTGGTGCGTTACAAGGTGGGTACGCGTCCGCTCTGACGCACCCTCACAGGGGCGTTACAAGGCTGTGACGCGCCAGCCTGGGTGCGTCACAAGCCTTGACCCCGAACGGTCAAAACCAACGAACGGAAGCCAACGGTCAGATCGTCCCTGACGGTCCAAGCCAGGCGCGTTACAGCGCCGTGACAGTCTATGAGACCGTCACACCCACAAACCACAAACCACCAAAAGGCTAACGGGCCCTGTGACGGTCACTAAAAGGACCGTCACACCCGTCCGAGCGCGAAATGGCGAGAAACGACCCGAAAAATGTCCCACGCCCCCATACCTCCACGGGAGAGGGGGAAAACAAGGGGGAAGCCCCCAAATAGCCCCTAGCATGCATCTAAGGCCTCGGATCGGCTAAAAACGCATTGAAACGGGAGATTGGCCCACGAGCCCTAAAAGATGAATTTTTCCCAAAAATCTTCGATTACGCCCGCTCAGCTCACCACGGCCTACAAAACTCACGGGAAAAGAAGTGCACGAGCTGGGGGTCCATCTCCCTACCTCCACCGAAGATTTCGCGCCCTGAGCTCGCCGATCCGCGAAGAAACGCCGTTGAAGCCTCGCCGGCTCGCAACCGCGCCACGAGCTCCCACGCGCCTCCACCGCCTCGATCCTCTCCCATCCTCACCCGCGTCCTCACCCACGCTGCCTCCACCTCGCCCCCGCCTCGCCCCCGCCTCGCTCCGTCGGCCGCCGGAGAAGAGAGGGGAGAAAGAGGGCGTGAGAGAAGAGAGAGGGAGGGAAGAGAGAAATGAGGGGGGGAGAGAGAAAAAGGGTCAATATATATAGAAAAACATGAAAATTACAAAAATTCAAAAAATTACGAAAAATTACCTCCGCGATCCTCGGAAGGAACACAACGCAGTGGTACTGTCCCGGAGTCGAAGAATGCCACGGTTCGCCCTGCATAAAGTTCCGAAGGCACATTAGGGAAAAACACGTGTAAAACATAAAATACGCTCTGAGACCCACTAAAATGATCCGAAAAGGAACCGAAAAAAAATTAGGGGCATTACAGGTGCCATTTGGATGCTGGCTTGATAGCTATTATTGTAGGCAAATTCGGCTAATGGTAAGTAGTCGTGCCAGCTTCCGCCGAAATCTATAATGCATGCCCTTAACATATCTTCAACAACCTAATTTGTCCTTTCATTCTGACCATCTGTCTGGGGATGAAAAACAGTGCTAAGGTTGAGTTTCGTTCCCAGAGAGTGTTGTAGACCCTTCCAAAAATGAGAAGTGAGGCGCGGGTCTCGATCAGACACGATGGACATAGGAATTCCATGCAATCTAGTAACCTCCTTGATATACAAGGCAGCAAGAATATCAATCGACCATCGACTTTTGATACGCAAGAAATAAGCCGATTTAGTAAGGCGATCGATGATTACCCAAATTCCATCATGTCCGCCCCTAGACTTGGGCAAACCCATGATAAAGTCCATGCCGATGTCTTCCCATTTCCACTTGGGAATATCCAGTGGCTGCAGTCTTCCAGCGGGTTCTGGTGTTCCGCCTTCACCTGTTGGCATGTCAAGCATCGAGACACGAAGTCTGCTATCTCCCTCTTCATATTGGGTCACCAGAAGGTTCTTTTTATGTCTTGGTACATCTTAGTGGCTCCAGGGTGGATCGTGTACCTTGATCGGTGAGCTTCTTCAAGAATCCTCTTCTTTAGCTCAGGACAGTCTGGTACACTTTTCCTTTCATGGAATAATAATCTGCCATCAGGTGCCAACTTGAAATCAGGTTTCTCATCCAGCTTCTCTTTTATTTCCACTAAGATAGGATCTTCTTCTTGTAACCTCTTGATTTCAGCTAGCAAGTCTGGATGCAAACTTATATGAGATAGAGTAATATACCCATTTTTCTCATCCATGTTTATATTGAGTTCTGAGAATTTTTCTAGCAGCTTCCATTCTTGAACCATACAATTGGCTATTAAGGCTCTCGACTTCCGACTAAGGGCATCTGCTACGGAATTACCCTTTCCAGGATGATATTGTATAGTGAAGTCGAAATCCTTGAGATACTCAAGCCAACGCCTTTGTCGCATGTTCAGCTCCTTTTGAGAGAATAAATATTTGAGACTTTTATGATCGGAGTATACTGTAAATTATTCTCCGTAGAGATAGTGCCTCCAGATCTTTAAGGCCAATACCACTGCGGCTAGCTCTAAATCATGCACAGGATAGTTTTCTTCATGCTTCTTTAATTACCTGGAAGAGTATGCAATGACTCTTCCATTCTGCATCAATACACACCCGAGGCCAATACCATAAGCATCGGTATATACCTCGTACTTCTCTCCTTCGACTGGCAATGATAGAACTGGAGCAGTGGTCAAGAGATCCTTCAAATTTTGAAAACTCTTCTCACAATCTTCTTTCCACTCATAAAGTGTTTCCTTGCGAGTCAATCGGGTGAGAGGAACATCAACTCTTGAGAAGTCCTTGATGAAACGCCGGTAATAACCAGCTAGCCCCAAGAAACTATGAATCTCCATTGCGTTGGTTGGTCGTTCCCATTTCTTCACGGCTTGGACCTTTGATGGGTCAACGAAAATTCCGTCCTTTGAAATTATATGGCCCAAGAAGGATACTTCCTCGAGCCAGAACTTGCATTTGCTGAATTTGGCATATAGTTTGTTTTCCCTCAATATCTGCAATGCCTTCTTAAGATGTTCTTCATGGTCTTCTTCAGACTTTGAATAAATGAGAATATCATCGATAAAAACCACAATGAACTGATCTAAGTGAGGCCTGAATATGCTGTTCGTTAACTGCATGAAAGCTGCGGGGGCATTTGTTAGTCTGAAAGGCATAACAGTAAATTCGTAATGCCCATACCTGCTTCGGAATGCAGTTTTATGAGTATCTTCTTCTTTGATCTTCAGTTGGTGATAACCTAAATGAAGATCGATCTTGGAGAAATATTTAGCTCCAGATATTTGATCGAACAATTCATCAATCCTCGGCAGTGGGTACTTGTTCTTGATTGTAAGGTGATTTAACTGCCGATAGTCGATGTAGAGTCTCATCGATCCGTCCTTCTGCTTGATGAATAGCACAGGTGCTCCCCATGGGGAAGTACTCGGCCGGATGAAACCCTTGTTCAATAGCTCCATCAGTTGTTCCTTCAGCTCCTTCAGCTCAACATGGGACATTCGGTAAGGTGCCTTGGAAACAGGTCCAGCACCAGGGGCAAGGTCGATGGTGAATGACACCTCCCGCTCCGGGGGTAGGCCAGGTAATTCTTCTAGAAAGATGTCAGAAAAATCCCGAACTATACAGATGTCTTCAAGCTTAGGCTCCTCAACGTATATGACAGTTACAATTGCAATGAAAGCCGAACACCCTCTGCCTATCAGTTTACTAGCTCGGAGAGCTGATATAAAAGGTAATCTAGCCCGAGGGCTAATGTATATCAATTCCGGGTAACCCACAAAAGTTATCTTGCTATTCCGGCAATCTACAATTGCTTGGTACGTGGATAACCAATCAGCGCCTAGTATGACATCATACATTTCCATATCTAGGCAAATTAGGTCGGCAGGTAAATTATTTCCTTTAACCATAACCTCAGAGTTTGGGTAGTGATGTGTGAGGTCGGCCTTGTTCCCGATAGGTGTAGATATGACTAAGTCTAACCATTCGGGCTCCATAGAGAATGTAGCAGCAAATTTCTTGAAATAAATGAATGTGTTGCTCTAGTATCAAATAAAACTTTGGCATTCTTAGAGCTAATGGTTAGTGTACCTTCCACGATTCCTCCTTCAGTTGGTTCCGTCTCTTGGAGGGCTTGCAGATGGCCTTGCTTCTTTACCGGGAACTTCTCCTCTTTAACAGCTTGCTCGTTCATCAGTGGATAATTAGGGATCCGATGTTCTCGACTTCCACATCGGAGACAGGCTCCTAACTTCCTCCAGCATTCATCGGTCTTATGGCCGGGCTTGTCACAATATTTGCAAATTTCCTTGGACGGTTTGGTGGTAGAGAATGGCTTGACCATCTCCTGTAATTTCTTCCCTTTGGAGGACTCCCCTCCAGTGTAAGACCTCTTCTTGTTGAATGTTGCTTTAAATTTTCCCGGGCTGGTGACAGGTTCCTTCTTGTTGAGTGCTGCCTTGAAATTTCCTCGGATCCTCTCCGATAATTCAGTGGCGTCCTCGAGCAACTGCGCACGCCGAACTATTTCCGAGTATACTTGGATGTCCATCGGTGCGAGTTGTGTAATATAATGGGGCCGAAGCCCGTTGAGGAACCTTCTTGCCTTCATCTTTTCCGTACATACCAGGTGGAGTGCATATCAGGATAGTCTCGAAAATTGCGCCTCATACTTGGCCACTTTCAGGCCCCGCTGCTTTAGAGCGGCAAATTCCGCGGCCTTTTTGTCTTGAATGTGGTTGGAGAAGTATTTGTTGTTGAAATGCTCGGTGAATTCAACCCATGTGACATGGCCTTCTGGCAATGTTGCTTCTATGGATTCCCACCAACATCGAGCGTCCCGCTCCAGTTGGAAAATAGCTAGTAGAACCTTTTTCTTGTCTGTGCATTGCATCACACGGAAAATTCATTCCATCTCCTTTAGCCAATTTTCGGCATCCTCGGGGTCAGACGAACCCGTGAACCTAGGTGGGTTCATGTTACGGAAACCTCTGTGGAGATCATCGACACCATGGTTAGCACCACCTTGCGCCACTTGTTGTAGTGGCTGCACAAGGCCTAGCACGGTGTGCTGCATCTCGCGCCATTGTGCTCGTTCAACAGCCATGATCCTACAAAAGAGTTTAAGTGTCATAAATATCATGTTTTATTATGAGGTTAAATGCCATTATAGAACTTAACCCGTGTCTCTACCCATCTCATCGAGTAAGGTACAAATCTATCCCTAGACTTAAGTTTTTACCTAGAAAATTATAATCCTAGGCTCTGATACCACGAAGACTGTCACGTCCCGAGCGCGGAAGATACCCGGATGCGAGACGGGTCTATATAGATCGTGTCATTCATGTGAAATCAGAGTGTGCATAGAACTTGATAATTTATTTGCTAACTCAAAGTTTAAACATAAACCATAGTCCACACTGACAATTATATAATTAACCCATTGATGACAACTCTAGTCCCTGACGGACATTATTTAAATTCAAAACTAGGATACAAGCCTCAATAAGTTTCATTCGACTAGACCAATTATAACAAGAAATACAAGGTAGGACTCAACGCAAATGGCATGACTAGTTGGCGGTAGACGACTGGTGGCTCTAACACTCTTCACTAGGTCTCATTCCCATCCGGATGGTGGTCGCTATTTAAGTCACCTGAAAATGTTAGAATAAACTGGATGAGCGAATCTCTCAGTAGGATTTATATCTCAAGTTCTAACAATCTTTAAGTGACTTTCATGTTCAGTGTAGTATAATGATGCATGTTGGATCAAGCAAGAATATCAAGAGTTAATTTCAAAGGAGTATCACATGAATATCAATAAGATGTATTAATAAAGAGCTAGCAAGTAATTGCCAAGTAATGGCACAAGTCCTTTCAAGAAATCAATATTCAAACAACCTTTCAAAGAAGATAATAATCAAGTAATTCCCAAGCTCGTGTAATAACAAGTAGTGTAATGGAATTGGCTATTTCATTCATTCATTCATTCAAGCAAGTAATTACCCTTTTTTGGGCCAAGTAATTCATTTCAAGCAAGTCAATCGTGTCACGAGAGAGTGAGTGGGAATGTCTCAAGTCAAGTAAGTACTTCGGTGCAATGTCAAACACCGTGGTCAATAAACTCCCATGGGCACAAGTACCTTCGGGTGCTCCTCCCAGGACCAGACCAGGCCCTATATGCACAGCATTTCATGTATACTTTTAGACATCCACTCTCATTTATATAGCCAATGTAGAATTTTAAGAAGTTTACCCATTGTAGGAACATAAGGTAGATTTTCAGGAATAGAATTCAAAGACATCTCGAGTGTAAATGATGAATTATGACCATCTACTTGAAATGCATGACACATAGGCAAATCGGGGTTAAGGAGATGGCCAAAAAGTCATGTAAAGAAGGTCAACACAACTGTTGGTCAAAGTCAACATAATTAGGTCAAAGTCAATGCTATTGGTCAAAGTCAATACTATTGGTCAAAGGTGTCAACCGGTCAAGGTCAGGCAGCGTTTTACTTTTCATGTAGAAATGCATAACTCAGGTCGATGCATATTACTATTCATGCATATAAGGTTGGTGCAGATCACTATTCACTCATATAAGGTCAGTGCATCTTTTGCTTCATGCAAGGTCAGTGCATATAAGGTTGGTGCAGATCACTATTCATGCATATAAGGTTGGTGCAGATCACTATTGATGCATATAAGGTTGGTGCAGATCACTATTCACGCATATAAGGTCAGTGCATCTTTTGCTTCATGCAAGGTCAGTGCATATAAGGTTGGTGCAGATCACTATTCATGCCTATAAGGTCGGTGCAGATCACTATTCATGCATATAAGATCAATGCATATAAGGTTGGTGCATATCACTATTCATGCATTTAAGGTTGGTGCAGATCACTATTCATGCTTATAAGGTTGGTGCAGATCACTATTCATATATATAAGGTTGGTGCATATACGGTTGGTGCAGATCACTATTCATGCATATAAGGTTGGTGCAGATCACTATTCATACATATAAGGTTGGTGCATACCACTATTCATGCATATAAAATTGGTGCATATAAGGTTGGTGCAAATCACTATTCATGTATATAAGGTTGGTGTAAATCACTATTTATACTTATAAGGTTGGTGCAAATCACTATTTATGCATGTAATGTCAGTGCATATAAGGTTGGTGCAGATCACTATTCAGGTCGATGCAAATCACTATTCAGGCGTAGGTATAGGTCTATATAAGGTCGGTGCAAGTATTACACAGACTCAAACCAAGGTCCGTGCATGTATTGCACAGACTCAAACCGAGGTCCGTGCATGTATTGCACCGACTCAAACCAAGGTCCGTGCAAGTATTGCACAGACTCAAACCAAGGTCCGTGCATGTATTGCACAGACTCAAACCAAGGTTGGTGCAAGTATTGCACAGACTCAAACCAAGGTCCGTGCAAGTATTGCTAAAGCATATAGGATATCAAAGCATTTTCTGCCTCGGTGCAAGTTTTGCTAGCATATAGGAGGTCAAAGCACTTTCTGCCTCGGTGCAAGTTTTGCTAAAGCATATAGGAGGTCAAAACATTTTCTGCCTCGATGCAAGTTTTGCTAAAGCATATAGGAGGTCAAGCATTTTCTGCCTCTGTGCAAGTTTTGCTAGCATATAGAGGTCAAAGCACTTTCTGTCTCGGTGCAAGTTTTGCTAAAGCATATAGGAGGTCAAGCATTTTCTGCCTTGGTGCAAGTTTTGCTAAAGCATATAGGAGGTCAAAGCATTTTCTGCCTCGGTGCAAGTTTTGCTAGCATATAAGAGGTCAAAGCATTTTCTGCCTCGGTGCAAGTTTTGCTAAAGCATATAGGAGGTCAAGTATTTTCTACCTTGGTGTAAGTTTTGCTAAAGTATATAGGAGGTCAAGCATTTTCTACCTCGGTGCAAGTTTTGCTAGCATATAGGAGGTCAAAGCACTTTCTACCTCGGTGCAAGTTTTGCTAGCATGCATATAAGGTCTGTACAAATAGAGTGCACATTTAAGGTCGGTGCAATGTTTGTACCTGACTTATATGGGTCTAGGTAAGTTTTGTTACTACGCACATGCAAGGGTCAGTGCATACTCTGTTAGTATGATTAACAACTCAGTGCTAATTTCGTATATAGTCTAAGCATATGTGGATTTTACGTAGATCTGAGCTCTCCTACAGGGACTCAATATAAAATAAAGCCTTAGAAATTCCAAGGAGGGTTATTAAATATGGATTTCTGCACATGGTGGTTACTAATTTCGTAACTTACTGTTCATGATTTATAAAATATTCACATAATCAGAAAGTAGAGATATGGATGGATATGGACACAAAGCAAGATTTACAAGATCATGCTCATATAATATTTTAAGTTTTAATTTCATAGATATGAAATTTTATACCTAGGTAATTTACAGGTAATATTAAATTGGAAAACACATGGAATCCGGATGATGGTAACCACCCTACTCAGGCATGTCACCCTGTTTAAGCTACCAGTTAGGCCAGATCTTGAGAACACCTACCTTTATGAGATGACAACTAGGTACAGATAAAAGAAAAGGGCAGCTTTCTTCCCTCCTCTACAACCTCTGCAAGTTCAGAGAATGTTCCCCCTTCTCTGCAACGAGCCGTCGAACTAACTTGGATCTGCCTCAATAGAAGGGTGTAATATAGGGGTTTTAGGATTTTAGGTAGACAAGATGGGAACCAGATCCTAAATCACAGCGTCCCATGGCCATACTATAGTGCGATGCCAACAAAAAGGGGCTGTATGTGTCGGAAAGGACAGAGGATAATGGGATGCCAACTAATTGTTTGTCTGGAAAAAGTCACAACCTGGAGAGGGTCGTGTATGCTAAATTGCAGGGGTGCACCATCATAGCGTTAACAACATTACAACATTTAGAAATTTTATAGCTAATGAACCATGTTAAATAAAATAGTAAATTGTATTTTTTTATGATCCCTAGATTTTGCTGATAATGTTCATAATTTTATTTTATTAAAAATATGCTAGAATAAAATTCAACCTGAAACTCTGCATTTAACTTCAAAGATTTTTATCTTTAAAAATTGATGGAATCGGTTTATGAAATTTAATGGCTAGGATCCTTATATTTTTCTCTTATTTTTTATATAATTTATTTCTTATTTTTTTAATAAAAAGTGGCACTATTCATGATTAGGGGAACAACGACCTATTAAACGGTCGTGATATTGTTTTGGGACTTTTCCACCTACCTTACACTAACCAAAATTGTCTATATACCTTATCTCACCTCCTCAATTATGTTTATTCTTTAAAATGTTATCTATATATATCCTTATCTCTTCAAAATAAAGATAATTTATTAAAAATATAATTTGACATCTTCTCTAAGTGATGTTTATTTATTTTCAATTATTAATTTAAATAGAATTAGAATATAATAAGTTAAATGCCCTCTTTTCAAATCCTAAATGTATTCATTTCTATTTCAAAATTCCCGGGTGTTACATTTAGACTATGCCAAAAGGGGAGTATAGGACATCTATCTACGGAGTGCCGAGATGGAAGCCAAAAGAAAGATGGGCATAGCCAGAGATCTGAGAGGATCATAATCCGACGGGACAGTGTCCACTCATCGTGGCAATCATTAATATCCCCTTGAAGAGGCCATAGGAGAACATGCAGTGGCAGAACTCCATAGGCCAGTGGGGTGGCAGAATGTAGGGGGGGTCAACCCCATTAATTTAGCTCCCATGGGCTTGAGTGAAGGACTATTACTCCTCCCCGGGGTGGTAATGGTTTTATGCTGAGTATAATGAGGCTCGAGGGTTCATGAGGGCGTCGACACGGTAGTGTCTCGGCGCGGCTAGCCTCGGTGCGACAGAGAACACCAAGGGGCATCGGCCTGGGGGGCTGTTTGAACGGTGGTCGGCGCGTTGGGTGTTCCTCGGCGCTCTCATCACTCGACGCGGAACCCGCGCCGAGAGAGGGCCACGCCTGGAGGCCTTCATGCTCCGATAGTAGATGTTTTAGAGGGTTTTAAGGGTTTGCGAGGTTATGGATTTTGGGGTTTTTATCTTAGGATTTTGGGAGGTTTTATTCAAGGTCTTTGAGAGGCTTTATTCAAGATTTTGGGAGGCTTTATGCTAGGGCTTCGAGATGGCTTTATTCAAGACTGGGAATGGTTTTGGAACAGATCACCCCGAGGAGAAGAGGGCTTTCTTTCTGGAGCACCGCTGGGAGCCAGGTTATTTATCGAATCTTATGAACTTTGATTCAGATATATCCTTCACCGTTTCACGAATAAGAAGCCATGAGATGGACTGTCTCAGCTCTCACCGTGATTGTGAAGTTGGAAAGGCAAAGGTGATGCAATAAAACACACTCAGGTGATCTGAGGGGTGTGCATACAACAGAATCAACTTCGTTCACAATGGCTATCGGATATAAAAGATTTCAGAGAAGCAGAGAGAGAGAGAGGAAAATCTCAGAATCCCATATTTCATTTCATTCAAAAGAACGCATACATTCAGCACGGAAGGGGAATTAGACTACCAGAATCTAAATACAGATGATGTCCCTTGACAATCTACCGGGCTATACCGGCATTTGATATCAACGGAAGAGCAGCGCTCGGAAGCATACCAAAAGAAAGAAAATAGATCAATTAAAAGATGGGGAAGGGGAAAATATAGCCCCTTAGGGCATTTGACAGATGAACCCCACCTTGAATCTCCTTCCCCGGGCTTCTGCAGCTCTCTCTTTCTCTCTTCAGATCCCTTTCAGTAGGCTCTCAGACTCTTCCCTTTTTTCTGGCTTCGAACCCTCTTTTCTTCTTTTTCTTCAGATCCCTCTCTCTTGATCCGATTGATGATCTCCACACATGCCGAAGGCATGGGGTTATATAGAGGGCTGGCCCCCTTCTATCGGCACGGACATCTCCCGACACGGTATGTAGTCGGCGCGCTCCTTTTGTAATGGGCTTGGGCCATCTACTCAATGCATTGGCCCCGATAGAATAGATTCTGAATGAATGGGCCTTCTTCACTGGCCATATGGGCTTCTTAAAGTGCTCATTTGTTCTCCTTGTCACTTATTTAGCATCCGTCATCAACAAACATGTGCGAAGCTATGTGAATCCCATTTTACGAGCATCAGAATATTCTGAGGATCCTCTTCAGCAGCAAGATGATTGCCCGGAGGTTGGCATAGTCTTAATCAGCCTGACTATCTGAATGATAGCCGTGCTGGACAGCAGCTTGGCCAGAAATGGCTTCAGCCGGACAGAGTGTCAGGGGTGATGGATCTCTTCTATTCTGATTCTCAGAACTTCCAGGGATGACATAGGAGTTGCACCCTTGACTGATCTTCAAAGCCCTGAGCTTGCTTTGACTTCTTCTTTTATCTTTGTATATTTTACGTGTCAACAAATGTCCCCCACCTGCAGGTGGCGTAAGTGAAGAATGAGCGGCACGGGACCCGCGGGTGCGTATTGTGATGTACTTTGTGCTTTTCTTCAAGTTTGCTCCTGTTCATTGTGTCTATTCACAGCTTGGAATCTTCACTTTGTTTGTATAATCCCAGCACTTTGTAAGCATCTTTGGACTAATGCCAGGTTGTTGGGTCTTAAAATGACCTACATTGGGATTCAATTTTCCTGGTTGCAGCATCCCGGCGTGGGCAAATCGACGCGGACGACAGTCTCGGCACGCTCATCTCGGCACGGCATGGGTCTCAGCCCAGAATTCATCTCGGCGCACTCTTGGCTGGGTGCTTCTCGGCGCGCATTTTTCTCGGCGTGCCTTTTCGCCAGCGGGGCTCTCGGCGCGGGCAGCATCTTGGCGCGCATTAGGGTTTTACCCTATTTATGCACCGAGAGGATGAGGGAAGCTCATTTCACCCTGAGCTTTCTCTCTCATCTCTCTTCGTCCTTCACCGCGGCGGCGATCGGCATGAGCTCTTTCAGAGGAGATTTTTCTTTCTCCTCCTTCCTTTCACTGCGAGGTTCTCTTCTTTGCTTCTTGTTGTACCCCTGTGGTTTTGATGATGTCAAACACTATGACTCATCTGTGGATGATATTATATGTGCGTGCATGATGTCATAAGTGTTTGGATCATATGACTTCTGTGCTTGATTGAAATATTTTCTATTGCACACTTGCTACATGCATCATGATTTTGATTAATATTTCATATATGTCATAGCTCTGTTTGTTCATAGAGTCGGTGCATGTCACTGTTTATACGCACTCGTGAAGGCCAGAGCACATTTAATATCGGTGCAATGTTGCCTTAGCGTACATCTAAGGTCAGTGCATATAGGATGTAAAGTTGGTGCAATGGTTAGCGTGCATGTTTAAGTCTGTCCACTCAGTATTCAACTCGGTGCAGATCTCTGTTCCTTCATAGAAGGTTGGTGCACTTCATGTTCTAGGTTTGCATAGCTTAGGTCGATGCATAAACATGGTCGGTGCAGGTTTTGTTCTGTGCTAATCAAGTCGGTGCACATTCTCTTGTCCAACATATAGGTCGGTGCAGGTTTGCATTATGCGTAGAATGGGTCGATGCACTCTCTGCCTTAGCTCAACTAAGGTCGGTGCAACTTTCGCACTGTGCACATAAGGTCAGTGCAAATCACTGTAGCTAGACTCTGCATGTTAAGTCTATGGTACATGGGGTCGGTGCATATTTCTATAGCCTGTGCATTCAGTAGAAGGTCAGTGCACTATGTGTGTGGTTTGCATATAGGGTCGGTGCACATCACTGTTTGTTGCACATGAGGCCAGTTCATCTTTGCCTTGTGTTAAAACAAGGTCGGTGCATATCCTTCGTTAGGCAAAAACAAGGTCTGTGGATGACTTGCTGAACGCATAACAAAGTCGGTGCACATCTTCCTTATGCACTCTGTAGGTCTGAGCATGATTTACCTTATGCATGGTCAAGTCCGTGCATTTCACGGTAGCACAACAATGAAGGTCAGTGCATGCTTTATTCCTTGCATATACATTTGTTCATATGTTATCAAGGTCTGTGCAACTCATATGTTATCTAAGGTCTGTGCACTAAATTTCTTTCATGCAACACAACGTCCGTGCACATCTTCCTTGTGTGACACAAGGTCAGTGCATATATCTTCTTCTGCACACCCAAGGTCTATGCATGTCTTTCTATATGGTCTGTGAATGTTTGCACTTTACTCTATGAAGTCTGTGCTAGCATGTTATGTGAACATTCCCATTTGTTTGCCAGGTCAGTCACTTGGTCGAGCATGTGATGGGCAAACCTACAACCTGTGAGCTTATTCCACGTGCAAGTCAAAGTACCAGGTTAAGGGCTCGTGATCCGAGGTAAGGAATGGAATGGATGAACCTGCCACGTGGACAGCTACACTGCCGAGATTCTGACACGTAGCCAAGGGATTCCTAAATTCTCTTGGCGGGAGTGTTCCCTCCACACGCCCAATGTGTGAGCTCGTGGGTCCCAAGTCTGAAGATATATAAAACCCCTCTTCTGCAATCAAAGGAGACACAGAGAATTAGAAAATTGAGGACGACAGAATCAGAGAATGAGTAGCAGAGAAGAGAAGAGTGAGTCGAAGTCTGAGAAGCAGATGAAGAACGAGAAGAAAAGAAGAGAGAGCTAGTGTGTGATCAGAGCTATATAGAGAAGGAAAATGAGAGTGAGGAGTTCGTGAGTGTGAAGCCATCGTTGAAGATCTATCTTCCTGACATTTGGATCAGATCCAAGCCAGACTTGCTCCTGCGAGAGCTACATTCTGTGTTTCATTTCCAGCTTTCCGTTGCTGTGGTTTTGCTTCATATTTTCCTTTGTTCTTTTCGTTTATCTTTGAACTTCAAACTGTGAGTCAGCAGAGCAAGCTGTGATGCTCAGCAGGCAAGGTGGTTACCTTGGACAGCAACCTGTGATGTTCAGCGGGATAGCAAGCTGTGATGCTCAACGGATGGCAAGCTGTGAGGCCCAGCTGATGTAGGCAAGCTGTGATGCCCAGTCGTTCAAGCTGTGAGTCAGCAGGAATCCACACTCGGGTTGAGTTTGGGGTGGATGTAGGTCTGGAGGACCGAACCACCTAAAAATCTTTTTTGCAGTGGTTTGTTTGGTGTGAATGCAATTCTGACTATCGATAGATGTATACTTAGGTTCGTTTCTGTTGTATAGATTCAGCCTAAGCAATTCTATGTTCAAATTGCATTGGCTGCATCATATCAGCTATCCGGTGTTTCAGCATAGTTGCCATCTGAGGAAATCTTCTCACTGCTATCCAAGTACTCTAGTGAGAATCACTTTAGAACTTCTGGACAAGTGTCCAAGTGTGAGTCTCAATAGAATTTCTATCTTGCTGATCTTAAAATCTTTCATTTCCGCAAAAGTTTATTAGTACAGTTTTAATTGGGTAAAATTTTTAAAGGGGAGATTCATTCACCCCCCCTCTGAATCCGATTTGCACAATCTTATAGACTCATCAATTGGTATCAGAGCGGGTTCTGGTTCGTCAGATCCAACGATCTGCAGAAGATCCTGCTACCTTACTTTTGGTGCATTACTTATCGATTGCTTTGTGTGTTGAACCTGTTTGCTATTTGTCTTAATGGCTTGTCCTTTGGCTTTTGATGGTTCTAACTTCAGTAATTGGTTAGGCGGCCTATGTGTTCACATTAATTCCATTGATCCAAATCCATAGAATCTTGTATCAAAAGGCCCACACAAATTACCTCAGAATGAGACCAGATGGTCTAAAGAGGACAGAATTAAGCATAGCGAGAATACTAGAGTTCTCAATATTCTGAGAGATATAGTTAACACTGAAATGTTTCCATGTATTGTAGGATGTCATTCTGGAAAGGAGGTCATGGATAAAATAACTACCATTCATCAGGAGCAAGAATGAATTTGTCTGATGACCAACCGGAGAGATAATGATAAAGAAACGTTATCCAAGGTAAGCTCTGGATCCGAAGAAATTTCACTTGATGATTTATGAAATATGAATGAAGAACTTACTGATAGATGTAGGAAATTAAAATCTTAAAATAAAAAGTTAAAAAAGAAATGTGATCAGATTAATTCGAATGCTCCTTGTGAAAACTGTCAAAAATTGAGAAAATCACATGATATATGCTTAGCCGATGTTAATATGAGTAAGGAACAAATTTCTTTGTTAGAAAATAAAAATCAGAAACTCACAGATAAGATCTCTGAACTGGAAGAAAAACTGAGCTCAATTAATGATGATCAAATCTTACTAAATGAGCGAGTTCAGAATGAAGAACTAATAAAAGAAAACGAAAAAATGATGGAAGAAATGAAAATCTTGAAGGAACAAAATAAAAAACGGATGGTACTAAATACTGTCATGTCATAGAAATGTTTGACTCTTGAAAAGGGAAAGTGTGTTGAAATTGACACCGAACAAAGATTGAGACAGGGAATTAATATATACACTCACAATTCTGAATGATGTTTTACGTCAACAAGTTATCAGCTGTAAATCTAACATCGCTTGTTATGAGGTTGACATTATTTCTCAAGTCTGAAATCCACGATCTAAAAAATTTCATGTCTGAATCTGTGAAGGATAAAGTCAAAATGAAAATGCCTCTGAAAGATAATGTAAGTGGTCAAAGAAAAGGGACAAGCAACATTTCTGAAATTAAGCAAGCCAAGAGGAACCAGCTGTATACCACTTTTATTCGAAGCTCTAAAGTAGAAGGAACTTCAAGACAATCCCCAAAACAGTATACTGCGACTGAGAATCAAAAACCACTAAAAAATAAAAAGAACAATCAACATACTGAGAAAGTTCAGGTTAACGACAAATCTCATGCTAAGTATGTTAATTGCTTCTACTGTGGGAAATTTGGTCATGAGATGGCTGATTGTTTTGTGATGAAGAAGGATGATCTGAAACTTGACAGAATTCATGCTAGGAATTCTCAGGTTAAGAAATCCTCTTCAGTTCAGAATAAAAGGATTAAGTGTTTTTACTGTCATAGAATTTGTCATCTTATGCATGATTGTAGACTAAAGAAACAGGATGATATGAATGCTAAGAAATTTCATGATTATTTTTATCTATCGAGCGGCCGTTCTATCCCTTGAGCGGTTCTTCCTGGACCGTGTACAACTGCAGCGCTGCATTTTGGGCGAGTGTCTTCTTCCTTTCCAAGGTACGTAGTACTCTTCGATACCCGTGTCTTGGTGGTGATCACGATCACACACACACACACACACCTCTCCACTCTTTCTTTCCTTCATTTTTGCTTGTCTTTATATCTTGATCTGGAAAGGTAAAAAAGGGAAAGAAGAAAGAGAAAGAAGGGGGGGAAAATATGTCAACAGTGCCAAGTGAACACTCGGCCTGGCAAGCTGGCAACTAAGAACCTCCGCGCAGCACCCTCGAACCTCAAGGAAGAACTGTCACACCTGAAAAGTAGGGGTGAGCCTCTTATCACTGGCTCAGTAGGGGTCCCGCGGAACCCCAACTGTAAACAACGGTGGTAACGGAAAGCAACAACAACGGCAGGAACAGCAAACCGGTGGCCGGTGAAACTCGACGCTATAGCTACTCGGTAACAACCCGAGAATCCGATTACTGGGAAGGCCCGATAATCTGAGACTCGAACCGCCGCCCACGAGCCGGGAGACTCGGAAGGGCTAAAAAGGAGTGTGGAGGCATAAAGAAATAGGAAATAAAGTAGGACAATTCAACAATTAACAAAAATAAAAAAATAACAACTACAAGAACAGAGTCCAGTCCAACAGAAAGTACAGTCTAAAGCAGTAAAGCGTACCACATGCCGAGTGAACACTAGGCCCGGCGAGCTGGCAACTGAGAACCTCCAAACAGCACCCTCGAACCTCAAGGAAGAACCGCCACACCTGAAAAGCAGGGATGAATCTCCAAAATAGAGACTCAGCAGGGATCCCGCGGAACCCCAACCGGAAACAACGGCGGTAGCGGAAAGGAGAGCAACAACGACAGTAGGAACAGCGAACCGGTGGCCGGTCAAAACTCGGCACTACAGCTACTCCTACTTGTAGACACGCCAAAATTGACGTTACTTTGAGTATATTTCATATCGCTCTGCGATGCCCCATTTGACTCTCAAATCAGCTTATTTGAGTGGTTTTCCCACTTTTCATGGATTGCCCTTGATTTCTCCTATTTTTCCCCATTTATCTCCCTTTTCCTATTTTTCTGGATTTTTCTGGGCATTTATCTCTATTTTATGAATTCACGCCCTCATCAGGGGCGTGTTTTTGAAACACGCCCTTGTCTAGGGCGTGTCTTTCCCATTTTATCTATTTCTCCCCATTTTTCTATTTTCTGAATTTTCTGAATTTACGTCCTGGGTAAGGGCGTGTTTTTCATGAAACATGACTTGATCTAGGGCGTTTCTTAAAGAAAGGACGACCTTACCTGAGGGCGTTAATTCTTTTAGGTTTGACCGACTTCCCCGTTTGAGCTCTTCAAATTCACGTCCTTCCACGGGGCGTGTTTTTAAAAGTGGCTTTGATTAAGGCGTGTTTTACATTTTTCAAATATGGGGAATTTTTATTGCTAAATTTGATTTTTGAGAAACGCCCTTGTGCAGGGCGTGTTTTTTAGAAACGCCCTCTGTCAAGTCGTCAATTCATAAATTGACGCCCTGAACTAAGGCGTGTTTCACCTTCTGGCTTCGCTGCCCTTTCCCCCCGGAGTCCTTGCTTCGATAGATGCCTACTTGGTTTGGGCTCTTGCCCATTCTTATCATTTCCCTCTTAGGACTCTTGCCCATGTTTATCTCTTCCTCAACCTATTTAATAGAGCTTCCGAGCTCTGTTAAGGGGTTGGACTCTGGATTCTTCTTTCCCTCCCCTCTGTTACTTCTTCCTCCGTTCTTCTTCTTCGATTTACTCTTCATCTGTTTGATTTTTTTTTTCTCTTCTCTTCTGTTTTTACTCTTCCCCTCCGTTTGTTCTTCTGCTTTCCTTCTTGCAGGTTGCTGTCGTTGCTGCGTTGGCAGGAGGAGGCTTCCTGCACTTCAATGTTCATCTGCTGAGGCTTCCTCCCGAACGATCATCAAAGCCAACGCGCAGGCTTTTCTTATTCTCCTTCTTATTCCTTTTCTTTTGTTCATATTAGTTTATACATGCATCATATTCATATTTTCTCTTCTCTATTCTTTCTCTTTTCTCAACTACGTTGAGGCCTCCTACAGTGCAACTCTTGCACAATCTCCCCTTATTTTCATATCATTTATCATCATATTCCCACCCTTTTGCATAGGGGTTTAAGGGCAACCACCCTTAAGGTGTGTTCTCACATATGTTTGCATGCTCATATCTTTTAAGGATTGATGCTACACACACCATGTTCTTATTCACATCTTTTATTGGTGTTTGTTATTTTTGCAAGGGTAATCAAGAGAAAGAACTCTCTTCATCGGCCGGCCGATCTTGAAGAGAAAAGGAGTACTCACATCCCCCGCATATTTTGAGGTATTTTTCGCGATCACCCTCCCTATTTGTTATTGATTATCTTTTGAGGCCTCGCGTCTCTGGCGATCACACAAACTCCCCTTGTGCACCTCGTGCATATTTTTCTCCACATCCTTGATTATTGCCTTATTATCAAAATTTTTTTCTTAAGTGGATTTTAATCCAAATCTACAAATTGGCGATCACGGCGATCCAATTTGTAGATTTGGATTAAAATCCACTTAAGAAAAAAATTTTGATAATAAGGCAATAATCAAGGATGTGGAGAAAAATATGCACGAGGTGCACAAGGGGAGTTTGTGTGATCGCCAGAGACGCGAGGCCTCAAAAGATAATCAATAACAAATAGGGAGGGTGATCGCGAAAAATACCTCAAAAGATGCGGGGGATGTGAGTACTCCTTTTCTCTTCAAGATCGGCCGGCCGATGAAGAGAGTTCTTTCTCTTGATTACCCTTGCAAAAATAACAAACACCAATAAAAGATGTGAATTAGAACATGGTGTGTGTAGCATCAATCCTTAAAAGATATGAGCATGCAAACATATGTGAGAACACACCTTAAGGGTGGTTGCCCTTAAACCCCTATGCAAAAGGGTGGGAATATGATGATAAATGATATGAAAATAAGGGGAGATTGTGCAAGAGTTGCACTGTAGGAGGCCTCAACGTAGTTGAGAAAAGAGAAAGAATAGAGAAGAGAAAATATGAATATGATGCATGTATAAACTAATATGAACAAAAGAAAAGGAATAAGAAGGAGAATAAGAAAAGCCTGCGCGTTGGCTTTGATGATCGTTCGGGAGGAAGCCTCAGCAGATGAACATTGAAGTGCAGGAAGCCTCCTCCTGCCAACGCAGCAACGACAGCAACCTGCAAGAAGGAAAGCAGAAGAACAAACGGAGGGGAAGAGTAAAAACAGAAGAGAAGAGAAAAAAAAAAAATCAAACAGATGAAGAGTAAATCGAAGAAGAAGAACGGAGGAAGAAGTAACAGAGGGGAGGGAAAGAAGAATCCGGAGTCCAACCCCTTAACAGAGCTCGGAAGCTCTATTAAATAGGTTGAGGAAGAGATAAACATGGGCAAGAGTCCTAAGAGGGAAATGATAAGAATGGGCAAGAGCCCAAACCAAGTAGGCATCTATCGAAGCAAGGACTCCGGGGGGAAAGGGCAGCGAAGCCAGAAGGTGAAACACGCCTTAGTTCAGGGCGTCAATTTATGAATTGACGACTTGACAGAGGGCGTTTCTAAAAAACATGCCCTGCACAAGGGCGTTTCTCAAAAATCAAATTTAGCAATAAAAATTCCCCATATTTGAAAAATGTAAAACACGCCTTAATCAAAGCCACTTTTAAAAACACGCCCCGTGGAAGGACGTGAATTTGAAGAGCTCAAACGGGGAAGTCGGTCAAACCTAAAAGAATTAACGCCCTCAGGTAAGGTCGTCCTTTCTTTAAGAAACGCCCTAGATCAAGTCATGTTTCATGAAAAACACGCCCTTACCCAGGACGTAAATTCAGAAAATTCAGAAAATAGAAAAATGGGGAGAAATAGATAAAATGGGAAAGACACGCCCTAGACAAGGGCGTGTTTCAAAAACACGCCCCTGATGAGGGCGTGAATTCATAAAATAGAGATAAATGCCCAGAAAAATCCAGAAAAATAGGAAAAGGGAGATAAATGGGGAAAAATAGGAGAAATCAGGGGCAATCCATGAAAAGTGGGAAAACCACTCAAATAAGCTGATTTGAGAGTCAAATGGGGCATCACAGAGCGATATAAAATATACTCAAAGTAACGTCAATTTTGGCGTGTCTACAGCTGCCCCGCCTTGGCGTCTGCTTTGCAAGGGAGCGTAGCAAACTGAAAAGTAGATACCAAGGTGTGATGAGACACGCAATCAACATCACTTGATGAGAATCAAATCAAAAGCACGAGATGAAGCAAATCTCGGGAAATCCAATGAAATCAACAATGTTTGGATAAAAGGGGAGATGCGCACGCGGTGCACGAAGGAGATAAAATAAATGATCAATTTCCAACGCGGTGGAAGTACCCCAGGTCACAAACCTGTAGGTTTCACCATTGGGGAGCGGTTACCAGCCAGTGGACGTGCTGCAGCCAAGGTGGATCAAAGGAAAGGAGATTAAAAATAAGATGATAAAAATCCAAACAAGGAGCTTTCGAGAAAAGACCCAAAACAGCGACAAAACGAACTGAGGATTCAATTCGGCAAGGAAAATCTCATATCGAGAAAGATTAAGATCAATTCAACTCTCACATCAGCTTATCAGAATGATTTTTCAACAATTGTTTCAAATTCCTACATGAATGCATGCTGGGTTTAAAGGGAAAAATTAAATCAAACGAAAATATAGAATAATCAAGGATAATATTGTTAAACTGCCAAGACTGGGTCAAGAAACCAATTCTGCGAGCTGATACTAAGCCGGAGCCCGTTTATCCACGCACCAATTCGCAAAAGGGAACCATCGTCCCCAATCTTGGACGGCTCAACGGCCTATCCGTGTGACAAGACTCCTCTGGAATCATCATTGTTTTTGATGAAGGGGAACTCAAATTCCAGATTTACCAAAGCCGCAAGGTCCTTGATATAATCTAGTAGCGTAATAACATATAGTAGAATGCATATAGGGAGATGGTGGAGCAATAAGTATGGGGGAACTCAGAAATGAGCTGCAAACACCGTGGGACTTTGATGATGATGCCCAGCCGGCGGGACCAAGAGCTTTTTTTCCTACGCTCAAAAATTCATTA
The DNA here is from genome assembly GCA_022559845.1 of Amorphophallus konjac. Classification (NCBI taxonomy): domain Eukaryota; kingdom Viridiplantae; phylum Streptophyta; class Magnoliopsida; order Alismatales; family Araceae; genus Amorphophallus; species Amorphophallus konjac. Next base: position 12,132,692 of record CM040124.1, read on the forward strand.
GCCACGATATAAAAGATAACAAACAATGAATAAGGTATTTAAGCGTAGCAATCATCAAAGCATCAATTATAGCATGTATGTGGCATGAAGCATAAGCATTGTTTCAAATCATAGCATTGTTTCTTGTTTCATCATGAGGAGACAATCTTGGCTAATCAAGATTTGGAGATGAAAGATCAAGATCTGATAAGGCCAATCGACGGAGTGATCAGATGAAACGAGCAGGAGTTGATTGAAATGATTTGGAGATGAATAATAATCAGGAGATATAATAGGGAGATGATGCCCCTGGGTGACATGTCATGAGAATATAATAGATTGATAGCAATAAGTAGAGAGAGGACCCATCCCGTGCTTTTGGTTTCTGCAAAGCTGTTCCTGCAAAACACCATCAGAAAACACAATGCAAATTTTTGGATTTTGGAAATATGCAAATCTTTATGAGTTTTGAAATATGCAAATTTTTATGGTTTTTTTTGAAAATATTTGAATTTTTATGGAGATTTTTGGAAAATATTTTGAATTTTTGTTGGGATTTTGATCGGGAAATATTCAATTTTTTTGGATTTTGGCTTAGACATTGTTAATGCAGCATCAAAGGGTTATTTTGAACCACTGGCTAGGGGTCCTTGTTCCTTCCCTTTTCGCTAAAAACTGCCCAAAGCTGGGCGTGCATTAAAATGGCATCCTATAACCGACCGCCTTTGATCAACGGTGCCCCTACCAAGGCCATACCTGAGAAACATTCGGTCTTGGAGGGAGAAGAGAAGAAAATTGGGAGATAAGCTTTATGCAAGATGGGAGATATCGGGACTTGAATTCCTTCCAAGGTGTTTCCCCTCAAAGAGGTAGTCTGTTGTGCCGGGGCTTTGTGCCTTTGATTTTTAGACCCTTGACATGCATACGACCAGGGTTTTCCCTGCGGGGACTTTGCCACTCTTGTCATGCCGTAATTCATAATTTTGAATTTATTGAAATTTCGACTTGATTTTCATAATAGCCCTTTTGGCGAGATGTATACCAAAAAATTCATATTGATTTTGGGTCAAGACTGCCCCTATTTGAGACTCCTCTCGTATTGGGGATTACCGAGGTTGGGTCATCTTATCCGTCAGTCTCTTGCCCCTGCATTCGGCCGAGTGAAGAAGAGAAAAGACTTTTAGATATACTCATGGCATGGCCAAAGTAGGGACGGTGTTTTAACCAAAGGAGCCGGCTAAGGACGCCGTGAAGTGTGTGGAATGCCCAACTAGGGTTGCTCTTAACAAGCGGGGAGAGAATATTGAATTCCCAGTGCGGGGTTTTTATAACCAAAGATGCTGCATAGCAAGTCTAAAGACTCTTTTGAGAATGATTTAATTAAGCAAAAGCCTAGGATAAAGGTTTAAAACACCACTCTTAATCTTGTTAAGAAGCACTTTCTTTTGAAAATCCTGCGTGAAGAAATGAGAAAATGATATCATTAAAATGCGTACTTACGCCAAAATGTTACCTTGCAACCTTTGTAGAAGCAGCTGTCAGAGGCGAGGTTGATCATCGTGGGATAGTCCTCTTTGGCAGTCCATAGGATTGGAAGCAAAGGGTTGAAAGTGGCTTAACAAGAATGAGTGGTGCTCAAACCAGACTCAGACGAATAAGGAAAAAAAGGAAAAGAGGCGAGGGCTAGAACTCCCTCACTAAGGTGTGGAAACCCTGATCACATGAAAGGTCTACAGAAGAAGCGGAGAATTAGAAGGAGGAGTGAGGACTAAAGCCTCGAAAGCAATGGGAGAAAGGGCAGATGCCCAAGGCAGTGGATGTGGAAGAAGTTGGGTCGGACCCAGAATCAGGAGGAATTAGAAGAAGAAATTGGTAGATAGAAAGAAGCGGATCCGGAGGGTCCGGAGGCAGAGGAGAATCATGAAAGGAAAAATCCGAAGGTTCCGGAGGGATGACAAAAGAAGGGACGCGATGCCCTGAGACAAAATAGGGAAAAAGATGATGGAAAAGGAAGAAAAAAATGAAGGATGTGATGTTCAGGAAGATTAGAAAGATGAATCGGAAGAAAGATGGAGGGTCCGGAGGTTCCGGAGGAAGCAAATGCCGAGGGACGCGATGCCCAGGGAGGAGAGAAAAATCCGGAGGTTCCGGAGGAATGAAATCAGGAAGGAGAAGGTGGAAAGGGGCGTCGTGCCCGAGGGAAAAGTCCGGAGGTTCCGGAGGAAGCAAATAGAAAAGGTGGAGAGGGGAGTCATGCCCGAGGGAAAATTCCGGAGGTTCCGGAGGAATAAAATGTCGAGGGACGCGATGCCCTGGGAGATGATAGAGAGAATAAGACGGAGAATCCGGAGGTTCCGGAGGAATAAAATCAGGAAGGAGAAGGTGGAAAGGGGCGTCGTGCCCGAGGGAAAAGTCCGGAGGTTCTGGAGGAGGAGAATGAAAAGGGGCGTGATGCCCGAGGGGAAAGTCCGGAGGTTCCGGAGGAGGCAAATAGAAAGGGGCGCGATGCCCGGGGAAAAGATGGAGACAATCAGGTGGAGAATCCGGAGGTTCCGGAGGGATGAAATCAGTAAGGAGAAGATGGAAATGGGCGTCGTGCCCGAGAGAAAGGTCCGGAGGTTCTGGAGAAATAGAATCAGAAAGGGCGAGATGCCCAAAGAGGAGGGATAAAATTCCTGGAAGTTCCAGGGAAATGGCAGGAAGGGGGACGCGATGCCCCAAGGGGAGTGGATAAAAGGATGAATATGAACAAGATGGGAAATGCGGAATATCCGGCGGTGCCAGAAGGCGAGGAAGATACGGGTTTGGAAACCCGGGAAGCAGGAGGTGCAAATGCATGTAATGGGATGGATGCGATGAATGCATGAAATGCAAAGAATATGAAGAATGTGAAGGGCGAGAGCTATGAGATCCTCCTCCTAACTCTGGGAATGGCCCATGAAGAAAAAGTGATAGAGATGGATGAATAGAAAGTGGAGCAAATAAGAGATGGTCCCTTAGCATTAAGATAACTGCCCCTCCACGGCAGTGAACATGTACGGTCAATTGGCCCAATAAAAGAAGCTTCAATAGTAAAAGACAACTCCCTTGGAAAGCAAAGATCAATAATGTGGGGGAGTCGTAGAGTTGGAACGGGAAGCATTGAGTTGCCCATTGAATGTGGTGTATATGGAATGTTGAGCAAAATGGGCATTCGCCCCTTGTAAGGAATAATGAATTCAGAATTCGAAAATTGGAACAAGGGGTGCCCTGCCCGGCCCTTAGACGGCATCAACGCCCGGTATGGCGGCGACTTGGCTTCTTCGACCGTGCTTGGCACAATAACCCGGATTGGCATCCGGCAAATGAATTCTTGAATCTTGAATGGCGCGGCCAAATCCTTGCTGCCCGGCTCTTGATCGTCCTCGGCACCTGTGCTTGCAGAAGGACTCTCATTCCGAGTAGTAAAAGGAGGTGAAGCGGAGGCGGAAGGCTTTGTGAGTGGTGGAGGTATAATGGAAAGTGTTGGCGTAAGTGGAGGCGGAGGTTCAAACACATCAAGTTTCTCCCTTTGCTTGCAAGCGGTCGGGGTTAGCTCGAGTGCAAAAAGTGGTGGGTCCTGCTCAGGATTAGCCATAGGTAAAGGTGGAGGGTTATGTGGGGTAGGTAAGGCGATTTTTAGGGATGGTGGTAATGGGAGGTCAATTGGAGGTGGTTCAGTGGTAGGCTCGGTGTAGGCCGATGTGGAGGTTACTGACTTAATAGGTGGAGGTTTTATAATGGAAGGCTCAGCGGTGGCTAATGGTGTGAAGGTTGATGGTATAGTGGGTGGAGGTGTAGTTGGTGGAGGGTTAATGGGTGAAGATTTGGTGCGTAGAAAATGCCGGACGGGGCGAGCAGTGTTAGGAGTGGGAGTGGGAATGGGAAGAGACTCAATAGGCGCCGGTGCGGACGATTGGAATATCGACCCATCATCGTAACACCAACTAGTCTCATAAATAGGGGTTGAATTGGGAGTGGTTTCCTCCTGAGCAGGGGGTTCATTGAATGATAATGGAGGGAGTGGGAAATTAAGGAAACTCGAAAGGGGTGCCTGCGGAGCTTCATCATCATATACCGGCTCGTATTCTTCAATTGCCGGTTCTTGCTCACTTGGAATATCAACGCCGTAGTCGTCTATCCTATCTTTCCATTCTCTCTCCATTTTTGTAATGTCATCCAAAGCCGCATAGAGAGGATTAACCGGAGTAGGAGGAGCGGTGACCCTCTTTAATTGTTCCTCCATAGAAGCAATCTTATCTAAGACGTTTTGCTGGAGGGGAGTAACATGAACAATAGAGGGTTGGCAGGGCCTTGAAGGAGGAGGGGCCGCATAAAAAGGCCGTGGAGGGGAGTTGACGGGATGACCCGTAAAAGAAACCGGACGGGCCGGATTGCAAGGAATAAATGGGCCTCGGGGCCGTGTTGGAGGAGGAATAGAAGGAGGCGGGTGTCGGACCACCCGAGGAGGAGTGTGAATAGGAGGAGATGGGTAATGGTCTACCCGATCAGGATTGGAAGGAGGAGGTGGGTGATGGGCCACCCGTATAGAATTGGAGGGAGATGGGTGATGGGCCACCCGAATAGAATTGGAAGGAGGGAGAGATGAAGGAGATGCACCCTCAACGGCAGCCTTAAGGGCTTGGATCTGTTGAGGGGTAAGATGATCTAATGCATGAATGATCTGGGAGACCTTCTCGTCATTGGGAGGAGACGGTCCCGAGGGAATAGTGGCCTGAAATTGAGTAGGAGGACCACGAGAATGGACATTACCCATGGGTCGGGCATGACCATGAGAATAAGGACGTGGTCCCTTGAAAGAATGGTGAGAATGATGATTAACATGTTGAAATTGAGGATATGAAGTGCTAGGTTGTGCATCCTCATGAATTGAATTGAACATGTTTCTATCATGGTAAGCCATTATATAGTCAAAAATTCCCAATAATTATGCAAATAAGCACACAAGTTGGAATGGTTACCGTGATTTTTGATTGTTTTATCCTTGGTGAATTAAGGATTTTAATAAAGTTTGGAAAGATTCACACAAGGAGAGTCCTAGTTTCAAATGAGATTTGAACTCCAATGCCAACTAGGAACTCTCACTCACCACGTGTGGGCCAACTAATTCGGGACTTCAAAAGGGTACAACCTGCCCGGCGTCCGTGAGGGAATCCACGGGTGCGGGGACTTACGGAGGCTTGGAAAAGGGATTTCCAGTCCAAAGAGACGGAATGCTCAATGGAGGGTCGTCCCGATTCCAAGAGAGTGTGTGGATCCTAATGAAGAGGAGGGGGGCTCCCAAACCAAAATGCAAATATGAAGGATGAATGCAACAGGGGAAATCAAGCTAATCACAGCAAATGATCAATCAATAAAGATAAGCATGAATCATGATGAAAAAAATCACAGCCGGGAGAGCTCTGTAAACCCACAGTAAAAACACGCCCTGGGAGGGGGCGCTACTAAAAAACGACACGACGGTGTGACTGTCGTGAATCAAAGTGAGGGGCCCAGGGCAGGGTGAGACACGCCTTAGAGTGAGGCGTTACCAATAAAAGAACGCCCTTTAAAGCGGGCGTCAAATCAAAAGACACGCCCTAATATGGGGCGCTAATCAAGTAAAGGACGCCCTGGAGCAGGGCGTGAATTCACAGGCAGCAATGTAAAGCAAGAACACCCGGAAATGTACTGGAAAACGCCCTGTCAGAGGGCGTAAAATATGAATAAGACGCCCTAGGTCAGGGCGTGAAATTAAAACGCGCCTCTGACAGAGGCGTTAATTCACTCCTCCAGATAAGCTTCCCCGGCCAGAAGCAACAAACACCCACAGTCACAGCAGGCAATCAACAATGTGGATATGATAACATCATGCTCATCAAAGATTTGGAATAAGTGGAAATTTTAAAGAAACAATCAACAAACTGACCAATTACTTAGGGGAGGGTGTAAAACCAATGGAGGGTGCCCGAGGGGCACAAAAGGGAGACGCACCGAGGGTGCAAATAGGGGAGATGGCACGCGCGGGTGCCAAAGGGGAAAGGGTAATAAACAAAGAACACAAGGAGTCCCACCGTGATCGCCAATTTGTAGATCTATTTAAAATCCACTTTTAAATATAAAAAAAAAAGAGTAATAGATATGGTGAAAGCAATAAAATAGCACGAGGTGCTAAAAGGAGGAGTTTGTGATCGCCAGAGGGTTTACCTCAATAAAAAAAAATAAGATCGCATGTACCTGGTGAAAGATGTGATGCGGGATAAATGTGGATCTCTTCCTCCAACTCCAATCGGCCGGCCGATGAAGTGGGTTTTCTTGATTGATTACCTTGTAAAAAAAAGACAATAAAGACAAGTAAAAGAAAAGGGATCAGCCAAAGTGCAGTAGTGTCAGTCAAAAACTAACATAAAAATAATGAAAAGACCTCAACATGCGCACCTTCCTTTTTGTTCTCTTTTAAAACCCCTTAAGAAGACTTAAGGGAAGGGGAGTTTGATGATAAAAAATGCAACAAAACGTGAACAAGGAATAGAGATATAAAGGACAGAGGGATGATGGTATGAATAAAATAAAAACAAAATAGAAGAAAAGATGAGAACCCTGCTGTCCCTGGCGACAGTAAAGGGAAGAAACCGAATAGTGATGGATGAAGCACCGGATGTAGCTCAAAGGGATGCAGAGAGGGGAGGCAGTCAGGGATGAAGAAAGCTTCTGCCCGTGATGAAAGAAAACTTCTGAGCGCTCAATCCGCCGAATACTGAAGGTGCTTAACCTTCTGCACGATCGGTCAAATTTTTAATTTATAATGCCTCAAACGGATGTGATCAAACCAAGGAAGGATAAGAACAGGCAATGAGGCATCCAGGGAAGGATCAAGATCGAGCAAGAGTCCAAAGACAGCAGGGAACTGTGAGGGAAAGATTGAAAAAGGAAGGACTCTGGACTAAAACACGCCTTAATACAGGGCGTCTTTTATGAATTGACGACCTTCACAAAGACGTCTTCTTGAAACACGACCTAGGAAAGGGCGTTTCTTCCTGGATTTAATTTTGGAAACGAAACCTTGCCTTGTTTGAAAGCTCAAATAACACGCCTGAGATAACGGCGTTAATTAAAATCACGCCCTGAGAGAAGGCGTTACTCATAAAAGGCCTTTTATTTTGAAAATAGATAATCCCAGAAATTAAGGGATAACACCAGGAATTCACGCCCTCACATACGGTCGTCCTTCCTTTGAAAACGCCCTACCACAGGTCGTTACTTTTAAAATTAACGCCCTTAATCAAGTCGTGAATCACAAAAATACAGGAAAAATGCAGAAAAACTCACAAAAATAGAAAAACTTCATGTTATAGGAATATTGAAGTCTACTTGGGGCATTTATATAATAACATGAGATTTGATCAACAAAACGTCAATTTTGGCGTGTCTACAGCTGTCTCATCACACCTTGGCGTCTCCTTATCAGTTCGTTCCATTTCGTTCCTTTCATTACACTTCGCTCCATTTCTGTCTCACTCCCTTGCAAAGCAGACGCCAAGGCGGGGCAGCTGTAGACATGCCAAAATTGACGTTTTGTTGATCAAATCTCATGTTATTATATAAATGCCCCAAGTAGACTTCAATATTCCTATAACATGAAGTTTTTCTATTTTTGTGAGTTTTTCTGCATTTTTCCTGTATTTTTGTGATTCACGACTTGATTAAGGGCGTTAATTTTAAAAGTAACGACCTGTGGTAGGGCGTTTTCAAAGGAAGGACGACCGTATGTGAGGGCGTGAATTCCTGGTGTTATCCCTTAATTTCTGGGATTATCTATTTTCAAAATAAAAGGCCTTTTATGAGTAACGCCTTCTCTCAGGGCGTGATTTTAATTAACGCCGTTATCTCAGGCATGTTATTTGAGCTTTCAAACAAGGCAAGGTTTCGTTTCCAAAATTAAATCCAGGAAGAAACGCCCTTTCCTAGGTCGTGTTTCAAGAAGACGTCTTTGTGAAGGTCGTCAATTCATAAAAGACGCCCTGTATTAAGGCGTGTTTTAGTCCAGAGTCCTTCCTTTTTCAATCTTTCCCTCACAGTTCCCTGCTGTCTTTGGACTCTTGCTCGATCTTGATCCTTCCCTGGATGCCTCATTGCCTGTTCTTATCCTTCCTTGGTTTGATCACATCCGTTTGAGGCATTATAAATTAAAAATTTGACCGATCGTGCAGAAGGTTAAGCACCTTCAGTATTCGGCGGATTGAGCGCTCAGAAGTTTTCTTTCATCACGGGCAGAAGCTTTCTTCATCCCTGACTGCCTCCCCTCTCTGCATCCCTTTGAGCTACATCCGGTGCTTCATCCATCACTATTCGGTTTCTTCCCTTTACTGTCGCCAGGGACAGCAGGGTTCTCATCTTTTCTTCTATTTTGTTTTTATTTTATTCATACCATCATCCCTCTGTCCTTTATATCTCTATTCCTTGTTCACGTTTTGTTGCATTTTTTATCATCAAACTCCCCTTCCCTTAAGTCTTCTTAAGGGGTTTTAAAAGAGAACAAAAAGGAAGGTGCGCATGTTGAGGTCTTTTCATTATTTTTATGTTAGTTTTTGACTGACACTACTGCACTTTGGCTGATCCCTTTTCTTTTACTTGTCTTTATTGTCTTTTTTTTACAAGGTAATCAATCAAGAAAACCCACTTCGTCGGCCGGCCGATTGGAGTTGGAGGAAGAGATCCACATTTATCCCGCATCACATCTTTCACCAGGTACATGCGATCTTATTTTTTTTTATTGAGGTAAACCCTCTGGCGATCACAAACTCCTCCTTTTAGCACCTCGTGCTATTTTATTGCTTTCACCATATCTATTACTCTTTTTTTTTATATTTAAAAGTGGATTTTAAATAGATCTACACTACTGTACCAGAAAACACACCCTGATCTCACGGTCGGGGGCTACCGAACCACACTAGTACCACTTACCGAAGTAAAAACCCACGGCAACCACGCCGTAGGGGCCTGTCTCCCAGGACACGGCCAACCTGGACACGCTGTCCAAGGTGCAACCCTGACCACCAGGTCACGGGTACCGCACATCAAGATGCAACCTCGGTAAAGCTATTAGCACTAGTCTCATGGCACGAGAACCGACACACGCGCCACGGCGAAACACCCGGAACTCAACGGTCGACACGACCAAAAACCCGAAGGTCGAAGTCACGGAGACTGACTGACAGTCTGTCACTCCCGACTCGACAGGAGTACCTCCCACTAGAAGCAAGGCCGAATGCATCCACTGACGTCTTAGTCCGCGCCTCAGGTGTCTCCCTCCGGCCTAGCGGGAACTGAGACACCGTACAAGTAACTACAAAGCAAGTGACTAGCTGGGGTCACGCCCGTCGATGTGGGTCCAACCTCCCCCATCCACGTGTGCACACACAGACCATGCGTCCCAGGTCTGGCCTCTAACTGGTTTTCCCCTCAGCCGGACTCTGGCTGCAAGACGTGGGGCCCGACAAAAATCAGTCTAAAAACTGTCCTCAGGGTAAGCCTCTCCACCTACTCCCAGGTGGGACCACTCGCGGGTAAGCAGGCTACGACTAGTGGAGGGTCACTGAAGGAGTAGACTCTCAAGCCAACGGAAAATAACGTCCGAACCCGACGAAGTACGGGGACCGTCCCACATACCAGCACCGTCGCACGGTGACCATAGTCGGAGGAGAAATGGGACTCGCAGTCCATAAACAAATGTAGAAATATGATTCCCAAGGCAGCTCACAGGCCGCCAAACCGAATCCCACTCTCAGGGAAAAGCGGGAACCCTCCAGCCCCAGCTGGGCAACGGGACTCGCAGTCCAAGGCCTCACACATGGCCCACGCGGAAAGCACAGAAACACGATTCCCAGGGCAACGCACAAGCTGCCACGCCGATAACTGGACTTGCAGTCCAAGGCCAAATACATGGCCCACTCGGGAATCATCTTCCAGGAAAACTCACGACATGTCGGACCCCACCGCACACACACCGATACACGGTTACTCGGTCAAGCGTAACACAAAAGCTCGGAACACGAGGAGTCACCCGGACTCTCAAACCCACGGGCAGGCTAAATAAGGTAGCACGGTCCTCCCGACACCCTCAAGACACGGACACAGAACCCTCGGGGTGTCTGGGACATCTAAGAGACCGCAAGTCGACCATTGGGTCGCAACCGGGTCGACTAGGGACCTACACAACACGAAACAATCGCGGCAAGCACGAAGGACCACTTCGGCATAACACAGTGCCTGGCGGTCTATCTTTGGGCCGTCACAGACCGTAACGGTCTAAAGGTAGGCCGTCACAGCACCCTGACGGTCCAACTCAGGAGCGTCAGACACTCGGTGTGAAACGAACTGTAACGCGCCCACGCTGGTGCGTCACAACACCTCACGGACCTAAATAGGTGCGTCAGGGCACGAGTGAAAACTGAACATAACGCGCTCCTCCAGGGGCGTTACCTCACCTAACGGACCGAGTTCGGTGCATTAGGCCAGGGAGCTACACAAGCCGTGACGCATACCGATCGGTGCGTCACGCTCTCTAACGCACCTACCCAGGCGCGCTAGGGAGAGGGGTGGATGCATTAACTCTAACGCTCCTACCTAGGGGCGTCACACTACCCTGACACCCCACACCGGGTGCGTCAAGTGTCTATGACCCCCAACGGTCATAAACCAATGATCGGAATCACCGTAACGGTCTAGCATGAGGGCGTCATAGCCCTGTGGCGGTCTATCGTGGGACCGTCAGGCCCACGAACGCCAATACCCAAAACAAAGGGAGCGTAACGCACCTGCCCAGGTGCGTTACACACTGTGGCGGTCACTGGAACGACCGCCACAACGTCCCGACTGCGAAACGGCGAACTAACACCAAAAATTCCGTAACACGCCCCGATCATCCACGGATGATGGGGAAAACAACGGGGAAGCTCCCCTATGGGCCCTAGCATGCATCTAGACCCTCGAATCGGTCCGAAACGCGGTAGAACGGTAGATTGGGCGCACACCCCAAAAACATGGATTTTCCCCAAACCGCTCAAATAAACCTGCTCGGCTCACCATAGCCTACAAAACTTGCGGGAAAGGAAGCACACGGGCTGGGGGTCCATCTCCCTACCTCTACCGAAGATTCGACGCGCTGTGGACGTCAATCCGCGAATAAAACTCCATGAAACCCTCGCCGGCTCCTGAGCGCGCCCCGAGCTTTCACGCGCCTCCACCGCCTCGATCCTCACACGTCCTCACCCGCATCCTCGCCCCCGCCTCGCTCCGTCGGCCGTCGGAGAAGAGAGGGGAGAAAGAGAGCGTTAGAGAAGAGAGAGGGAGGGAAGAGAGGAATGAGAGATGGGGAGAGAGAAAAAGGGAGGGGGTTTATATAGAAAATCCAAAAATTCTACAAAATATCAAAAAAAAAGGAAAATACACCCCCGTGTTCCTCGGAACACGCTGATCACCGTGGTAACGTCCCGACGTCGGTGAACGCAACGGTTAACCCTGTACGGGGTTCCGAAGGTCCGACAGACGGAAAATATGCATAAAACCCAAAACGCAACCCGTGACCCACAAAGGTGCTCCGAAAATTACAGAAAATTACCAGCGTGCTCCTCACAACACCACGGACCCAGGGAAACACACGGGCACACCACCAGAGGGTCCGACAATCCGGTAAAAATAGTCCGAAGCCCGATCGAACTCAAATCCGAAACACACAGAAGGGCGATCCAAAACCCACGGACCCAGATCCGAAAAACCCGGGACATTACAGCCCTCCCCCCTTAAAGGAATTTCATCCTCGAAATTCAGGACTAGCACCAAGTCACATGGGAAGAACACTGAACCAACTGACAACGCCGTCAGAGCCCCAGCATAGAAAACCTCGATTCACACGAAAAGCTCCGGACCTGAGGGACGCAGCCAGACTTACAATCACGAACAACACCTCGCTCCACGTGCCATGCACACCGACCATCAGAGCTGGCGCAACACAATAGCACAAGTCCGGCATCACCTCTGACACAACGAAAACCAATCATGGCACCGCTGCCACAATCTCGCTCACCGAGGAATTACAACCCTCGCCATGAGAAACCGCTACCGATCCATCCTATGGTCGGCAGACAAATTACACATCAGCTTCACAACCAACTGACAGGTCGCACACCCTTCTCAAGGGAACAACCAATACATAGCCTCCACCAGCTCACGCAGCCATCTCAACAGACCGCAACCAGAATATCGGCTCAGCGCCAAGAAACACCTCACGCATGGCAAGCTGAAAGTCAGACATATCACTGTGCCAACTCTGTCATAAGATAAACTTCGACAAAGCCCAGATCCCGTCCGGAAAGGCACACCTCAAAATCGGAAACCTCTGCTTGCTCAGGCTCTTCCTTCCTTCCTTCCTGGTCCTCCACCAGATCCGAAGGGAACACTCCAAACCTCGGTAAGCCATCCGTTGACTCACACACAGACCGATACCACATCTCAAGCTGAACTTCTCTCGGACACCGCATCCAAACTCGATCATCGCACCAACTCTACCCTCTCAGGGGCGCACGATGAAACCAAATGACAAGATCCTGGTGTCTTCGGTCATCACCTCACTTGACTCAGACTTACAGGGAACCATCCCGTGCTGGTCACCAAACCAGGGATAACCATTACGATACCAACGTCCCATCAAGGATCTCGATGCACAGACATCACTCTTCCGTCTTGTTGATGGGCAGAAACCCACGTCGTTAATACGTCCCGCTACCAAATTTAAATATCCAGCCCACAAATTAAATAAATGGAATAGTTAAGTGATGAGACCGAGTCGAATCCACAGGGAGAAGTAGATTTGAGAGTTGAAAATCTTGAGTTTTTAAGATTTAAAAATCAAGAGAATTGAATTTAAACCGCCTTAGAAAGATTGGGATGCAATTTAGAAGGGTGGAATCGATAGAAGAATAAATAGATAATTATAATGAAACTAAGGTGAACTAGGAAGAGAAATAACTTTTAAACCAGATAAAATTAGAAGAAGTAACAGAAGACAAAGTTGAATATCGGAGGGTTAGGAAAAACTTTCATGAATAGTGCAGAGAGAGAAAATGAGAGAAAGAAGGTGAAAACTGGGAAAACAAGAAACCTATCGGCGCGGATGAACAGTAAACACGTAAAAGACAGAACTACGGGAAAATTAAAATAACTCAAAAAAGGTGAAGAATTAGAAGAAGTGATAGAAGAAGAAAAGTTAGATCTACAAGAGAGTAACAACTTTCATGAAGAACTTAGAATGAAAAGAGGATTGTAAGGACTTCAAAATGAAGAAATAGCAGAAGGTATCAACTCGGATGAATAGTAACTGATCAGGACAGAACTTAGAAAAGTATGTAATAACTTAGAAATAGAGAGGAATTAGAGAAAATGGTAAAAAGAGAAAATGTAGAGAATTGAAAGATGAACAACTTTGAAGCAGACAAAAAATTGAAATGACGATTATAAAAGCATGTAAATGGCTAATCAATGAATAAAATATTCAAAAATATATATTATAGTGAATGAAATTGAAACCTGAAGGGCCTCCTGCCCTCTCTCTCCTTACTTCTTCAAAAACATAAAAAACTCACAAACTCTCACAAAAACATTGTATAGAACTAAAATATATTACAAAGCTTCTTTTCTCTTCACACCCCAACCCCTCTTTTTATAGTCTTTACACAAACCCCTGTTCCCTCTTTGCTCCAATCTCTATAGTCTCGTGTGAAGCCGCGTCTGGTGTTGACCGCGTATGAGTTTGGCCGCTCTGCATTTGAGGTCTGCCACCACCCGCCTGTTCATTCGCCCATGCCTTCGTTGATTTGGAAGACTGTGTGAAACCGTATCCGCAGTGTGAATGCCAGCCGCGTGCCTCGCAAGATGCTGCCATCGTGTGAGTGGAGCGTTGAAGACCCATCTGTGCCGAAGCCACAAGCCGTTGACGCTTTGTCCGCCAAAGGAGCCCTTTCCGCATTGCATGCAAAAGGCCCGCACCCAAGTGCGTGAAGAGAAGGCACTGGCCTTTCTTCCACGTGAAGACCCTACCGTGGCCATGCATTATTGCCTTGTGGAGCCCAAATGATCACACACGTTGCTGCGCATAGGTTATATATGTGTGTATATAAGATATATATATATATATATGGGTTATATCTAAAATGATGATCACACACGTTGAGAAGGCTGCGCCCTCAACTTGTGATATATATAGTTGTATATAATATGTATATATACGTAGATAAAGATATATTAGTATAGATATATTCATAATATATATAGAATATGTATATAGATATAGATATATTAGTATAGATATATTAATACTAATATTACTAATATATATAATATGAGCTTGGTCGGCATAGGTTTTGACGTATTTTTACATAAACTTGTAGGGGTCTTGTTGAGTGCCTGTAAAAATAAGTAAAAATTATTATTAAAATTATTTGATTTTAAAAAATTAAATATTTGACACTAAATTAACAGTAAGTGTGATACGTGTATATTTATTATTATTTATGCTCATAAAAATGTGTATAATCATGAATAAATATGTAAAAATACACACTTATCACACCCCCCAACTTACTCATTGCTAGTCCCTTAGCAATGTAAATAATCTCAAAATGTAAGGACTAACAAGAGTTTACAAAGTTCATGCCTCATTTCTAGATCATCTTTCATAGAGTCAACTAAAGATTAGGAATCTGGAATCATTATCACATACTAGCCTTATGTAGGAAATTCAGGTACATGATCAAGAATTCTAATCAAAATTCAGTAGCACTTGTGCATGTGTAATACTAAATTCACAGTAGAGACAATTGCGTCCTCCAGTTGCTATTCTGAACAAATGCCATTTAATTCTGCACTTCTTAATTAGAGCATCCAGCATAATAGCTTTTTGTTTGCCTTATTACGTTGTCCCTTTTGGGATCTTTCTTTCTCTTTTTTTTAATATACACACATGATGCTGCACTATCCTTCACTGTTTTACGCGAACCTCAACACGTCTTAGGTGAAGTAGGCCCGGTTACACAGATCAAAGTTCCCTTTTCCTTTTGACGCGAACCTCAACACGTCTTAGGTGAAGTAGGCCTGGTTACTCAGAATCGGAGCATTTTTCATGGTGTTGTTTCTCAAAAAAAAAAAAAATTCAATTGTGCTTTTGCACTAATTTTGATAGATCGCATGGCAGAAAGCTTATAAATAAAAGATCTCTTCTTCAAGAAGTGCAGAATATCAGACATTATATCTAAAATAGTAGGAGGCTTGTCCTACTTGTTTCATTAGCGTGCAAAGTGATTTTCTTTTTTCTAAAGTGCACATGAACTTTAAAAAGAGTGTTAGATCAGTTTTCCATGGCTAGATGAAATAAATTGTCCATCATCCTTTTCCCTAGTCTTTTCTATTCTAGATTCCTTTTCAATGGAAACATGAATCATGAAAACGCAATTGGGTGTTTTTTTTTGGATTTAGGAAAAAATAATTTGTAGGCGAAATAAGGTTGTATAGGATAATATGATTTCCTTCCCCCCAACTTAAATGACATTGTCCTCAATAGCATGAACAATATGGAATAATGAACAATGTAAACATGATAGTTTGTGAAAGAACGGGACAACCTGATGTGTACTTCGACGGCTTTGGCGTTTGAGAGGCGGTACTTGGCTTTGAAAATCGGAGAAACAGAGTAAGTAATCAGCTCTCCCCCCCCAACTTATCCTTTATTCAAACCTGTAAAATAAACACAAAACCACAATAAAAACTTGGGTTGTCTCCCAAAAAGCCATTTATTATCACACGAAACTATTAAAGGTTTGGGTTGCCTCCCAAGAAACGCTTAGTTTAACATCGTCAGCCAGACGCAATGCAACTCATTAACCAATGGGTGGCATTCAGAATGAGCCACCAAATGATCTTATCCTCAAATAAATTCCAGCCCTTGTACCATTGGAGGAAAAGATTATGCCTCGATGCATGTGGGCTAGAAGCATGCCAAGGTGGGTCTAGGAATTTGGATGGACCCCCTCGATCAGAGAATGGTGGAGGAATTATCATATCTTCAATTATAAAATATTCCTCTGTATGTTTAAGGTCTTTATAAGTATTAAACACATCAATGCGGACCTTAATTTTCCTTAGCTTTTCTCCTTCATCCTCAATTTTAAGATGTACTTGCGTATTGTTTAGGTGAGAGATGATAAGGGTGTTATGGATTTTTATGGAATCTACCACATGGCCAGTGTCAAGGAGATAAGGAGGATTATGAATGAAATCAGTGCGCTCCTCAACACAAGAATTCTCAGAAGGCTCATATGGATCAGCCCAGTTGGTGAGTTGCAGAGTATTTGGAATGATTATGGATTCACCAAGGTTGGGGATGGGTAAAAGATCCACATCCTCCCCTAAATCAGGAGATGCCCGGCTAGAGTGAATTTTAAATGGAGTACCTGGTTCCTCAATTACCGAAGAAGAAGGGTTTATGGCCACACTCATTTCTCTCTCCACACTCACATTTTCTTCGCCATTCACTTGGAAGAAGGACTTATCAAATTCAGGAAGGGCAAGTAAAGGAATTTGATCATTGACTGGCAAATCCTCTTCCCCTTCTTCTCCCCCCGACTCAAAATCAGCAGATTCATCATAATCCTCTTCACAAACGGAGTTGGGTGTATGCATCTTAGGCTGCTCTTCCTTTAAGTCCTCCTCATTAGGCTCTTCCATGATCCCCTCAAGATCAAAAGTGATATGAGTGTTAGATTAGGGAATTATGGATTGATCATATGGACTTTGAGTGTTATCACATGTAGGAAGTTGGCCCTCAAGACTTGTAGTGGAGTTGCTAGGCATTGGGTCGACTTCCATTTCTACGATGTTTTTAGCAACCCGGCTCACATGAGCCTCAAAGTTTTACAGTTGTTCCTGGAAGGCTTGTTATTGAGTCTGGAAGAGCCGTGTCAATTGATCAAACATCTCCTCCTTATGTAAATCTGTGTATGGAGGAGATAGATAAGTGGGCTGAGAGTCAGATTGTGATGGATAGTAATTTGAAGGGCACTCAGTCTGAGAATGAGGTGGTGGAGAGTGTATGAGTTGTCCTCCATAATAGGGTTGATCATAAGAATCATTTGGGTATGGGGCCCAATTTTGAAAATCTTGTTCCTGAGAACTTTGGCCTTGATCCTGATAAGACTCCTAAGAAGAATCATGTTGATCTCTCCAACCAGAATTAAAGTTGTTTGGACATGGGTCAGAATAAGGTGTGGAGAGCTCTGGAGACATTTGGGTTTGTCTTGCTTGGTCCATCCAAGAGATTGCTGATTGATCTTCCCAGCTAGAGTTATAAGTACTTGAAGGTGATTCATAATCGGGCTGAAAAAACCGTTGATCATATTGGGCTTACTCTGGGATGAAAGGTAGATCGTGGCCCCCTAACTGTGTGGTTGGAGCCTGGTCTTGGGTAAATGATGAAAACTGGGGCATCATAAGTGATGTGATCTCATTTTGGTCCGACCAAGAGTATGGATTTTCATAATAGGTCGGGCTATTTTGGGTGAGAAATGAGAATGGGTTTGGGCAACCACCTACATAATGAGCCGAGCTAGCCCACATGTGATCATTGTCATGGTCACTAGGTGGTATGAAGTGGTTTTGATCCATGGCTAGAAATTGATCAAATTTATGAGTCAATTGGTCAAACATGTCTAATTGGTGTACCCAATCCATAGATGAAAATTATGATTCACCATTCTTTTGTATATATATATATTTATTTCTCACCCTTTTTTTGAGTTTTTTTTTCAGACAAACAAATTAGCAAACAAAGTCCAACTTGGATCCACCATCAAACTTGTCCACCAGCCAGGTAACAGGTGTGGAAGTGGGAGGCTCCCCTTGCTTTCACAAGGTCCTAATTAAGTAACCACTTTCCCGCTTATATCGTTTGCCGTTGACCTCTAGCCTTAGACACTAGTTTCAAAGATGATAGTGAGCCCAAGTTATGTCTTTTTTTGTGTTTTTGATTTTCTATTTTTTTAGTTAGTGAACTGAGCTAGTCCACCATATTTTTGTATTTCTTCTTTTTTTTATTTTTTTATAAGAACATTTCTAAGCATGAAAACTAATTACACATTGAAAGTAAAAACAAAGAAATTAAATCTATAGAAAGAGGGTAAGAGTTCTAACCTTAATCGCATTCCCTCGTTCTTTATTGGACAAATGAAAAATAACAAGATTAAAGGATAAAGAAGACTTACCTCGAGGAGACATAACATTTGTTTTTGGCATTTTCAAAATTTGTTATTTTTTATGCTTTTGTGGATCCTTTTATTTTTCTGCAAAAATAAGAGTGAGCACCAATATATATATACAAAAGAAAGCACAAAGTTATCAACTTCCAATTCAACCCCTCCCCGGCAACGGCGCCAAAATTTGATGGGCAGAAACGCACGTCGTTAATACGTCCTGCTACCAAATTTAAATATCCGGCCCACAAATTAAATAAATGGAATAGTTAAGTGATGAGACTGAGTCGAATCCACAGGGAGAAGTAGATTTGAGAGTTGAAAACCTTGAGTTTTTAAGATTTAAAAATCAAGAGAATTGAATTTAAACCGCCTTAGAAAGATTGGGATGCAATTTAGAAGGGTGGAATCGATAGAAGAACAAATAGATAATTATAATGAAACTAAGGTGAATTAGGAAGAGAAATAACTTTTAAACCAGATAAAATTAGAAGAAGTGACAGAAGACAAAGTTGAAGATGGGAGGGTTAGGAAAAACTTTTATGAATAGTGCAGAGAGAGAAAATGAGAGAAAGAAGATGAAAACTGGGGAAACATGAAACCTATCGGCGTGGATGAACAGTAAACACGTAAAAGATAGAACTACGGGAAAATTAAAATAACTCAAAAACGGTGAAGAATTAGAAGAAGTGATAGAAGAAGAAAAGTTAGATCTACAAGATAGGAACAACTTTCATGAAGAACTCAGAATGAAAAGAGGATTGGAAGGGCTTCAAAATGAAGAAATGGCAGAAGTTATCAACTTGGATGAATAGTAACCGACCAGGACAGAACTTAGAAAAGTATGTAATAACTTAGAAACAGAGAGGAATTAGAGAAAATGGTAAAAAGAGAAAATGTAGAGAATTGAAAGATGAACAACTTTGAAGAAGACAAGAAATTGAAATAATGATTATAAAAGCATGTAAATGGCTAATCAATGAATAAAATATTACAAAATATACATTATAGTGAATGAAATTGAAACATGAAGGGCCTCCTGCCCTCTCTCTCCTTGCTCCTTCAAAAACACAAAAAACTCACAAACTCTCACAAAAACATTGTATAGAACTAAAATGTATTACAAAGCTTCTTTTCTCTTCACACCCCAACCCCTCTTTTTATAGTCTTTACACAAACCCATGTTCCCTCTTTGCTCCAATCTCTATAGTCTCGTGTGAAGCCGCGTCTGGTGTTGATCACGTATGAGTTTGGCCGCTCTGCATTTGAGGTCTGCCACCACCCGCCTGTTCATTCTCCCATGCCTTCGTTGATTTGGAAGACCGTGTGAAATCGTATCCGCAGTGTGAATGCCAACCGTGTGCCTCGCAAGATGCTGCCATCGTGTGAGTGGAGCGTTGAAGACCCATCTGTGCCGAAGCCACAAGCCGTTGACGCTTTGTCCGCCAAAGGAGCCCTTTCCGCGTTGCATGCAAAAGGCCCGCACCCAAGTGCGTGAAGAGAAGGCACTGGCCTTTCTTCCACGTGAAGACCCTGCCGTGGCCATGCATTATTGCCTTGTGGAGCCCAAATGATCACACACGTTGCTGCGCATAGGTTATATATGTGTGTATATAAGATATATATATATATATGGGTTATATCTAAAATGATGATCACACACATTGAGAAGGCTGCGCCCTCAACTTGTGATATATATAGTTGTATATAATATGTATATATATGTAGATAAAGATATATTAGTATAGATATATTCATAATATAACTCTGCCATGGCCGGTCCCAAGCCTGGATGAGAAAAGAGGAGGGTTTGCGTTAGGTCGACAGCCAGCAGTAAAATTTTGTCACATCTCCAACATGAATTCTGATCCAAATACATTATGTGCTAATGCTAGGGCGTTCCCCGTAAGCGACGCGTTACATCAGAACCCGGATGGAATGACAAGTGAGCAAGGGCTAGCTAGGGCGTTCCCCGTAAGCGACGCGCCGCAATGGCGCCCGATTGCGGTGTCAAATAGGCAAGGGTTCTCGTGTGGGGTTGGACGCACACGGGTAAAGAAGCAAGTCCAAAAACATAGGATCCGTCTAGCTACTTGGAATATAGGAACTTTAACGGGTAAGAGTTTAGAATTAGTTAAGTTAACGAAGGACAGGAGGATTAACATAGCTTGTCTACAAGAAACTAGGTGGAAAGGGCATAAAGCTAAAGACATTGATGGATATAAAATTTTGTATACGGGTAATAATAATTCTAGAAATGATGTCGCTATAATAATAGATAAAAACTTAAAAGATAGAGTTGTGGAAGTAAATAGATTGGGGGATAGACTAATGTTAGTTAAACTTATCTTAGGTGAGGATACTTTGAATATAATTAGTGCTTATGCACCTCAAGTAGGATTAGAAGAGAGCATTAAAAAGTAATTTTGAGAGGTTATTGATAGTTTGATCCAAAATATCCCTAGTGAAGAGAGAATCTTTATTGGAGGGGATCTTAATGGTCATGTGGGTAAAGATAATAGAGGCTATGAGAGGATTCATGGAGGGCTTGGTTTTGGTAATAGAAATGATATGGGTAACACTATTCTTGATTTTGCTATGGCCTATGATCTAGCAATTACTAATACCTTCTTTAAGAAGAGGGATGAACACTTAATAACCTACAAGAGTGGAACACATATAAGTCAAATTGACTATTTTCTCATTAAGAAGGTCGATAGAGTTTTATGTAAAGATTGTAAAGTTATTCCTCGTGAGAGTCTAGCCCCTCAACATAGGTTGTTAGTAATGGATGTCACTATCCCTAAATTTAAAAGAAAGATCATTATAAATAATTATTCCAAGATTAAATGGTAGAATTTAAAAGGTAAAAGTTTAGAAACATTTAAAAATCATCTATTAAAGGAAAATATTTGGAATTTAGAACAAGAAACTAATGTAATGTAGAATAATGTTACAAATTGTATAACGAGGGTTGCAAAACAACTCTTAGGCGAATCTAAAGGTAAAAAGAATTTAGAAAAAGAGACTTGGTGGTGGAGTGATGAAATCCAAAATATCATTAGAGTAAAAAAGGAATGCTTTAAAGTTTGGCAAACTAACAAAAATGATCAAACCCTAGAAGCCTATAAAATCGCTAAAAAGAGAGCTAAGAAAATAGTTAGCGAAGCTAAATTAAAGGCATTTGAAGATTTATATAATAAATTAGGAACCCGAGAGGGTGAAAAAGACATATTTAAACTTGCTAAATTAAGAGAAAGGAAAACTAGAGATTTAGATCATGTTCGGTGCATTAAAGGTGAAGATCAAAGGGTTTTAACTAAGGATCTTGAGATTAAAGGGAGGTGGCATAGCTATTTTCAGAAGTTACTTAATGGAGATTCCGTCAATGATTTATCTTTAGAAGGTACCCAAGAGTCCACAATATTTGATAAATATCAATATTTCAGGCGTATTAAGATGTCAGAAGTGGAGGATGTTTTAAGAAAAATGAAAGTGGGTAAGGCCTTAGGACTAGATGGCTTACCTATTGAAGTATGGAAAGGCCTAGGAGATATTGGTATTCAGTGGCTAACTAAATTTTTTAATAAAATGTTAAAGGAACGGAGAATGCCAGAAGTTTGGAGAAAAAGTGTTGTAGTTCCTTTCTATAAAAATAAAGGAGATATTCAAAGTTGTAACAATTATCGTGGAATTAAGCTTATGAGTCATACTATGAAACTTTGAGAAAGAGTAATTGAAAAACGCCTCCGATGTATGACTACTGTATCGGAAAATCAGTTTGGTTTTATGCCAAATAGATCTACTACAGAAGCTATTTTCTTACTACTGCAGCTAATAGAGAAGTATAGAGAGATGAGAAAAGATTTGTATATAGTTTTTCTTAATTTAGAGAAGGCGTACGATCGAGTACCGAGAGAATTGATTTGGTGGACATTAAGAAAGAAAGGAATCTCTCAAGGATATGTTGATTTGATTAAGGATATGTACGACGGCGCTATTACTAGTGTTCGAACTATTGCTGGGGAGACTGGTGAATTTTCCGTTTCTATAGGTTTGCATCAAGGTTCTGCACTAAGCCGTATCTCTTTGCCTTAGTTATGGATGAAGTAACTAAACAATTACATGAGGATATCCCTTGGTGTATGCTTTTTGCAGATGATATTATTTTAATTGATGAGAGTATTGATGCTCTAAATGCTAAGTTAGAGCGTTGGAGACTTGCCTTGGAGTCTAAAGGTTTTAAAATTAGTAGGAGTAAGTCAGAGTTTATGCACTGTAATTTTAGTAATGGGAGAGTGGTTCAGGAAGACATGGTTCTAATTGATGGACATAACATTCAGAAGAGTAGTAGCTTTCGATACTTAGGGTCTATCATACAAGAGAATGGGGAGATTTATGATGACGTTACACATAGGATTAAGGCAGGCTGGTTAAGATGGAGAAGTGCATCAGGTGTCCTTTATGATCGTCGTATGCCTGTGAAACTCAAAGGGAGGTTTTATAAAACGGCTGTGAGACATGCTTTGTTATATGGTACCGAGTGTTGGGCAGTACGAAAGGAACACATCCATAAAATGTGTGTAGCAGAGATGAGGATGTTGAGATGGATGTGTGGCAAGACTAAGAAAGACAAGATTAGGAATGAGCGTATCCGTAAGGACTTAGGGATAGCTCCAATTGATAGTAAAATGAGAGAAAATAGACTCAGGTGGTTTGGACATGTGTGTCGTCGCCCTAACTCAGCGCCGGTTAAAAGATGTGACCAAATCTTAGTGGATGCTAGTAAAAGAGCTCGGGGAAGGCCTAAAATGAGATGGTGCGATGTTATTAGGAACGACATTAGTTTCTTGGGTTTAAATACGAATATTACACTTGATAGAAATATTTGGCGGAACAAGATTCATGTAGCCGACCCCAATTAATTGGGATAAGGCTCTGATGATGATGATGATGATGATATATTCATAATATATATATAATATGTATATAGAATATGTATATAGATATAGATATATTAGTATGGATATATTAATACTAATATTACTAATATATATAATATGAGCTTGGTCGGCATAGGTTTTGACGCATTTTTACATAAACTTGTGGGGTTCTTGTTGAGTGCCTGTAAAAATAAGTAAAAATTATTATTAAAATTATTTAATTTAAAAAATTAAATATTTGACTCTAAATTAACAGTAAGTGTGATACGTGTATATTTATTATTATTTATGCTCATAAAAATGTGTATAATCATGAATAAATATGTAAAAATACACACTTATCACTTGTCTCATCACATCCCTCGACCTCCGTCAGGCGACATCCTCAACAACCCCATCCGGGACTAACACCGACGCCTGGCACGGCTTCCATCACAGGAACAGGGTACTCCTGCGGCGCACTAGCCAGCACATTCCCCAACACTCCATCCTGCCAGTACCAAGAACCACGATACCTCAAGCAACGGCACGACAACAACACGTCTCACACAGAGGGACCAATCCTCCAATGCTCAACACAAACTCAAGAATCCGCCCGTAGCAACCGACGCTGCGATCCTGAACCAGTGGGTTACAAGCCCACCAGGCTTCCGCTGCGCACTCTGATCCACGCGCACAACCACAAATTCTAGAAAACACCGCCCAACTGGCACTCGTCCTTTCAAAAAAGCGCCAACACACCCACACACGACAAGGGATTGGGCACAACCCTCGCAGGCAACCACCTAGCCAAGACAAGGAACATGTCTCGCACGGACTTCATGGCACACAAGGCCAACCAATCCGGACACATAATGCAAGACGACGAACCTTAGGCAAACATAATCTCTCTAACCAAAGGGGAGACCAAACGCCCTTCCGACCAACGGAAGAACTCCATGCTCGACCTGACCTCGAACCTCGCGCATGCTGGGAACAGCACCTTCCAGCACCAAGAAAATCATCACTTCCATCGGGTCAGCGCCTTCGACACACTCGACGAGTGTCACGTCGGACCACGATCACAACATCTTTCGATGCACCACCGCTGTAATTCCTCAAACTGCAACGCACCATGCCAAGAGCCACAACACGAGCCATAATGACAATCGTCGACGCTCATCCTCGAGTCCCGAACTCACAGCGGAACCTTCACATCTCAGACCAAATACAAGGCGAACACAACCCATTCGCACACAAGAGCGCAGGAGCAAGACTTACTGGGACACCATAGCCCATTCTTACCTCGAAATCCGTAGAACAATCGGGACCAACACGTCATTTCTGACGCCACAGAGCATGACAAGAACACCAGGCTCGACGAGACAGCAGCTCACCGAGAAGATCCTCCACTCACCCGAGCACACTTCTCGATCAGAACACCAGCTTTGCCACCTCAAACCACAATCTTAACACATCAGGGGATGGATAAACCACAAGATGGAGTGGCCAAAATCGACAGCAGCTCCCTCCGAGCACGCTCACGGTCACTTAACCACGAGCAGTCCTCTCCAGCCACGTGACCAAGCTGCAGATTTCTCGAACGCAGCACCGCGAGCTCACGCCTGCCAGCAACCTCTACCCAACACAGCACAACCGGGGCCACCAACGATGAGGGAGAAAGCTCTCGACCTCGATCCTCTGACCCCACGCCAGTACGAAAGTCACGAACAACAACCACCTTCACAGCGCCACGCAGTGCACTAAAGCTCTCAAGCGAGAAACTAGGCGGAAAGCGAACACAAAACCCTAAGCCAGTTGCCGACTGTACGGGACCTTATGGACTCTACTCACTGTTATATTTCGAATTCTTATGTATGTCCACAACCACTGCTCTGATACCAGTTGTAACGACCCGAGAATCCGATTACCGGGAAGGCCCGATAATCCGAGACTCGAACCGCCGCCCACGAGTCGGGAGACTCGGAAGGGCTAAAAAGGAGTGTGGAGGCACAAAGAAATAAGAAATAAAGCAGGACAATTCAACAATTAATAGAAATAAATAAACAACTACTACAACAATAGAGTCTAGTCCAACAGAAAGTATAATCTAAAGCAGTAAAGCGTACCACATGCCGAGTGAACACTCGGCCCGGCGAGCTGGCAACTGAGAACCTCTGAATAGCACCCTCGAACCTCGAGGAAGAACCGACACACATGAAAAGCAGGGATGAGTCTCCAAAACAGAGACTCAACAGGTATCCCGCGGAACCCCAACCGGAAACAACGGCGGTAGCGGAAAGGAGAGCTACAACGACATCAGGAACAGTGAACCGGTGGCCGGTCAAAACTCGGCACTACAGCTACTCCTACTGTACCAGAAAACACACCCCGATCTCACGGTCTGGGGCTACCGAACCACACTAGTACCACTTACCGAAGTAAAAATCCATGGCAACCACGCCGTAGGGGCCTGTCTCCCAGGACACGGCCAACCTGGACACGTTGTCCAAGGTGCAACCCTGACCACCTGGTCACGGGTACCGCACAACAAGACGTAACCTCGGTAAAGCTATTAGCACTAGTCTCACGGCACGAGAACCGATACACGTGCCACGGCGAAAGACCCAGAACTCAACGGTCGACATGACCAAAAACCCGAAGGTCGAAGTCACGGAGACTGACAGCCAGTCTGTCACTCCCGACTCGACAGGAGTACCTCCCACTAGAAGCAAGGCCGAATGCGTCCACTGACGTCT
Source organism: Amorphophallus konjac (assembly GCA_022559845.1). Taxonomy (NCBI): domain Eukaryota; kingdom Viridiplantae; phylum Streptophyta; class Magnoliopsida; order Alismatales; family Araceae; genus Amorphophallus; species Amorphophallus konjac. The sequence goes on from CM040124.1 coordinate 12,158,666, forward strand.
TAGTCTGCGCCTCAGGTGTCTCCCTCCGGACCCGCGGGAACTGAGACATTGTACAAGTAATCACAAAGCAAGTGACTAGCTGGGGTCACGCCCGTCGACGTGGGTCCAACCGCCCCCAACCCCGTGTGCACACACAGACCATGCGTCCCAGGTCTGGCCTTTAACTGGTTTTCCCCTTAGCCGGACTCTGGCTGCAAGACGTGGGGCCCGACGAAAACCAGTCTAAAAACCATCCTCGGGGTAAGCCTCTCCACCTACTCCCAGGTGGGACCACTCGAGTGTACGTAGGCTACGACTAGTGGAGGGTCACTGAAGGAGTAGACTCTCAAGCCAACAGAAAACAACGTCCAAACTCGACGAAGTACGGGGACCGTCCCACATACCAGCACCGTCGCACGGTGACCACAGTCGGAGGAGAAACGGGACTCGCAGTCCACAAAGAAATGCAGAAATACGGTTCCCAAGGTAGCTCACAGGCTGCCAAACTGAATCCCACTCTCAGGGAAAAGTGGGAACCCTCCAGCCCCAGGTTGGGCAACTGGACTCGCGGTCCAAGGCCTCACACATGGCCCACGCGGAAAGCACAGAAGCACGATTCCCAGGGCAACGCATAAGCTGCCACGCCGATAACTGGACTCGCAGTCCAAGGTCAAATACATGTCCCACTCGGGAATCATCTTCCAGGAAAACTCACGACATGCGGGGGAGACCCCACCGCACACACACCGATACATGGTGACTCGGTCAAGCGTAACACAAAAGCCCGGAACACGAGGAGTCACCCAGACTCTCAAACCCATGGGCACGCTAAACGAGGTAGCACAGTCCTCCCGACACCCTGAAGACACGGACACAGAACCCTCGGGGTGTCTGGGACATCCAAGAGACCGCAAGTCGACCCCTGGGTCGCAACCGGGTCGACTAGGGACCTACGCAATGTGAAACGATCGCGGCAAGCATGAAGGACCACTTCGGCATAACACAGTGCCTGGCGGTCTATCTTTGGGCCGTCACAGATCGTAACGGTCCAAAGGTAGGCCGTCACAGCACCCTGATGGTCCAACTCAGGAGCGTCAGACACTCTGTGTGAAATGAACTGTAACGCGCCCACGCTGGTGCGTACCACACCTGACGGACCTAAACAGGTGCGTCAGGGCACGAGTGAAAACTGAACGTAACGCGCTCCTCCAGGGGCGTTACGTCACCTAACAGACCGACTCCGGTGCGTTAGGCAAGGGAGCTACACAAGCCGTGACGCATACCGCTCGGTGCGTCACGCTCTCTAACGCACCTACCCAGGCGCGCTAGGGAGAGGGGTGGATGCGTTTACTCTAACGCTCCTATCCAGAGGCGTCACACTACCCTGATGCCTCACACCGGGTGCGTCAGGTGTCTATGACCCCCAACGGTCATAAACCAATGATTGGAATCACCGTAACGGTCTAGCATGAGGGCGTCACAGCCCTGTGGCGGTCTATCGTGGGACCGTCAGGCCCACGAACGCCAATACCCAAAAAAAAAGGGAGCATAACGCACCTGCCCAGGCGCGTTACACACTGTGGCGGTCACTGGAACGACCGCCACAGCGTCCCGACGGTGAAACGGCGAACTAACACAAAAAATTCCGTTCCACGCCCCGATCATCCACGGATGATGGGGAAAACAACGGGGATGCTCCCCTATGGGCCCTAGCATGCATCTAGACCCTCGAATCGGTCCGAAACGCGGTAGAATGGTAGATCGGGCGCACACCCCAAAAACATGGATTTTCCCCAAACCGCTCAAATAAATCCGCTCGGCTCACCGTAGCCTATAAAACTTACGGGAAAGGAAGCGCATGGGCTGGGGGTCCATCTCCCTACCTCCACTGAAGATTCGACGCGCCGTGGACGCCGATCCGCGAAGAAAACTCCATGAAACCCTCGCCGGCTCCCGAGCGCGCCCCGAGCTTCAACGCTCCTCCACCGCCTCGATCCTCACCCCTCCTCGCCCGCGCCGCCTCCACCTCACCCCCGCCTCGCTCCGTCGGTCGCCAGAGAAGAGAGGGGAGAAAGAGAGCGTGAGAGAAGAGAGAGGGAGGGAAGAGAGGAATGAGAGATGGGGAGAGAGAAAAGGGGAGGGGGTTTACATAGAAAATCAAGAAATTTCAAAAAATACCGAAAAATAGGAAAATACACCCCCGCGATCCTCAGAACACGCTGATCACCTTGGTAACATCTCGGCGTCGGAGAACGCAACGGTTCACCCTGTACGGGGTTCCGAAGGTCCGACAGACAGAAAACACGCGTAAAACTCAAAACGCAACCCGGGACCCACAAAGGTGCTCCGAAAATTACAGAAAATTACCGGCATGCTCCTCACAACACCACGGACCCAAGGAAACACACGGGCACACCACCAGAGGGTCCAACAATCCGATAAAAATAGTCTGAAGCCCGATCAGACTCAAATCTGAAACACACGGTAAGGCGATCCGAAACCCACAGACCCAGATCCGAAAAACCCGGGGCATGACATACTCCTATCGGAACAAAACCAACACCCCGATCTCGCGGCCGGGAGAAGAACCGGTCTAACGAAAAGACCTCTGGCTATACCGCCAGAAACACACCACTACAACCCTGTCCTGGTGGCCCATCACACAGACAAGGGCCCAACCTAAGACTACGTAGTCTAAAAACAGTCACGACCTCGCAGTCGTGAGCCTAACACCACCTAGGGAAAACCCTCGGTGACGCTCACCGGAACCCTAGACACCTACCTCGGGAAACCACCCGGAACTACTCACAAAACCACGTCTCGCAGACGAGAAACCGAAACTCAAACCACGAAAACTCACGTCACGTGACGGGAGTACCTGCCCACCAGAAGCAAGGCCGGATGCGTCCACTGACGACTTAGTCCACAGCCTCCGGTGTCTCGCTACGATGCCCTAGGCGGAGATAGAGACACCGTACAGTAACCAGTACCACAAACAAGGACTAGCTGGGGTCGCGCTCGTCAGTGCGGGTCCGACGTCCCCAGCCATGTGTGCACACACAGACCATGGGCCCTCGGTCTGACCCTCTAGCTGGTTCTTCCCCGGAAGCCCAGACTCGGCTGCGCGTGGGGGCCCTACGGTAACCAGCCTAAAAATCGTCTCTCCGGGTCACGCTCTCCACCACTCCCAAGTGGGTTCGCACACGCGTACGCAGGGAGCTACGTCTAGTGGGGGCTCACAAAACGTGATCACTGAAAACCACGCACGCACCCATCGCGAGTAGCACGGAGTAATAGGTGGCACAACGCCACCAGACTCTAGACAGTCCACTAGACCTACTCAATCCAACAGTCCTTGAGTCACGAGACTCGGGTCAAGATCGTTGTACAGGGACAGCTCTATGCCATCAATCTGGTCTATGCCTAAGTCAGAAACCACGATGACATGAAAATCGAGGCAACTCTCAAGCCGCCGAGGTGATCCCTCATCCAAGGGACACACGGGAAACCTCCAGCCCCAGGCTGGTTGAGTGGACTCACGGTCCCAGGCCATACACGTGGTGTGACGACCCGGAGGTCCGGATACCGATATACCGATACCAAGAACAGGGGAAGCCACCCAAGAGGCTGATGAGGCCCCTGAAGGGTTAGTACGTTTGCTGAGGAGGCGCACAATGAATTGGAATCACACGCAAGCGCATGTTAATTATGTGGAAAGTTAAAGATTTGTGCGGAAGCAAATTTCAAAATATTGGAGTGATAAACAGTATATACACTAGTCCAGAGTCACAAACGTACAAGTCCACAAAACTAAGGGAAGTCCTAAAAAGTACAACTACACGGGGCATACCCCGGTCAAAAGTACTCAAAAAGGACTGTTGAACTAACGCTGGCACTCTACAAGCGATCCCCAAAAATGCGGGAACCACCGGTAACGGGAGGCTGCGGCCGCTCACCTGAAAGAAGAAGGAGTGAGTCACAACCAGACTCAGTAGGGGTCACGCGGATCCCTACCTCAAGCTAACAAGCAGGCATGTAAAATATAAAGCAATTAGAGCATGCATTTAAGGCAGTAAACATGCATTGGCATAAATAACACAAGTGTAGCAAAGCTGTAAAGGCTAACTAACAGTCGAAACAGCTAACTATATGCCAATACAAATGTATACATTAGCGTCTGAAGCTAAATCTACCGGTAGAAAGAATCCCAACTACTCCAAGTGACAAGAGACCGCAGAAGGTACCCACTAGAAAACAAAGACCAGAAGCATCCACTGACGGCTTACACTGCGTCTCAAGGAACTCGCAAGTCAGGCTGACAACAAGCGAGTGGCGTAACAGTACCGGACCAAGAACTAGTCAGAGTAACACTCGTCAGTGTCAGTCCAGGCCTCTGACCACGTGTGCACACACTGACTCCTGCTTAGAGCCAGGTCTCTAGCTAGTTCCCCCCCCTAGGACGCTACGGTAAAGAGCCGGGGGCCCACGGTGACTAGCTTACAAACCACTCAACGGGTACGCCCTTCCACCTTTGCCAGGCGGAGCGACACTGAAAGTCTCAGGGCTAAGCCTAGTGGTTCCATCACAAGGAAAGTGGAAGTATTCTACCGGGATTTAAAAGTGCGCCATTGTTTATAAAATAACTTAAACATAGAGGTTATGCAACATGAAATGCATTAGAAGATGACCCGACCACCTTTATAAATGCCAGAGGGTGTGACGGTCTAGCCTAGACCATTACACAGTGTGACGGTCTAGGGTAGGTGCGTTACGCCACTGTAACGCGCCTACCGGGGGCCGTCACACTCACCCGAGGCAACCTCCCCACACGCAGGGGACAACAGTACGTAACGCACCAGGAGCAGTGCGTTACATGACTGTAACGCACCCCCCTAGGTGCATTAGAGGCACCTGAGGCTATTCCACCGAAACACAGATACACAGGGTGTGGCGGTCCAGGGTAGGGGCGTTACACTGATGTAACGCACCATCCGAGGCCGTTACACCCACCCGAGGGATAACTACACACAGGTATCAGGGAAATGTAACGCACCTAGGCTGGTGCGTTAAAACGCCCTAACGGCCCTATCTAGGTCCGTTAGGTGGACCCTTCACCCAGCTACCCAGAAGCTGTGACGCACCTGAGAAGGGCCGTCACACTCACATAACGCACCGGGTCGGGTGCGTTACGCGTGTGACGGTCGTTGATATGACCGTCACACGAGCTGGGTTGCGAGTATGTCCGTATTGAAACCGGAACATCCCCCGATCGACCGAAATCGACGGGGCTCGCGCTTACAACATGTTCCCTGCTCAAGCACAAAATCTATAACAACAATTGAACAGTAGGAAACATGGAAACAAAGCCCAAGGAGTGATTTTTCATGAATTTGAGCTAAATTACACTAACATGGGGATTTCACCAGAAATGGAGAAAACGGTCGTGCATGGCGGTGCAAATGGTGTCCAAACGATCCTAGTCAGGTAAGGATTCCATCCCCCTACCTCATTCAAGCCGAAAGTGGACGACCGGCCGCATGCAAGGGCGAAACCTTCACGCTCCTCCTCGCCCCGTCCTGTCTCCTCGGGCCACGATCTGTGCCGAGGTGGGCGTCAACGCGCTCCACTCGTCGCCACGCGTCCAACGGCGCCCTCCACGCCGCGATCCGTCGCCGTCTCGCCCGCTTGCCCAGGGAGAGAGAGAGAGATCGTGAGGGAGAGGGGGAGAGGAAATGGGGAGAGAGGGATCGAGAGGGGTGGAGAGGGGGAGTAAGGTGGCAACGTGGGTGGGGAGGAAAAAAAGGGTAAAACACATTTTTTTTTGAAAGTAAGCCACCAATGGCAATGAGACCCCCAAATTACCAAAATTAGGGAAATGCCCACTAAAAACCATAAACATTATAACTCAATCCGAATAAATACCAATAAATGACCTAAAAATCCGAAAAAATGGCCGAAGTTTACGAAATAAATCTTAAACCCGAACCATCAAAGATCTGTCAAGACGCGGGCCTTACACGTGGCCCACTCGGAAACCTCTTCCGGAGAAACCCACATCGTGCGAGGAAGGCCCTCCGCACTTAACCGACTCACGGGGGCTCGCTCGAACACCTCACGGAAACCCAAAGCACACACAGGGTCACCCGGACCCTCCAAACACATTGGCGTGAAAATCGGAGTAACACGGCACCTCCGGAATCTCAAAGAACCCCACAGACACCTTGCCCACACATCTGTATCGCATACGGACACCTCGGGCGACGGAACCACAAAGCACGATGGCCCGGGACCACAATGGGCTGGGCGGCCACTCACCCTGCCGCCCAAAGGGCTGGGCAACCAGCTCGATGGCCGCCCATTCCAGGGCCTGACCAGAGGGCAGCCAGATACCTGGTCACCCTCCCCCCTGGGCGGCCAACCCTGTGGCCGCCCAATGACCTAGGCGGCCAGAGTTGTAGCCGCCCAGACCAGGGCCTGGCGGCCACCTTGGTGGCCGCCCTCTGCGTCTTGCGGCAGACGGGCCGAGCTCCGCCGTGAGCTCGGTTCCATGCCCCATTCGATCCCGATCAAAGGGGAAAACATAGGGGATCATTCCCCTGACCCCAAAACCCAAAAATGGAGGAAGAAAAATCGAGAAACCTCGCTCAATTCGGCGAATCCATCGCACGCCCTAAAAACCTAATTTTTCCCCCAAACGAGAAATACACCCCGCTCGACTCACCATAGCCTACAAAACTCGCGAAAAATGAAATACTCGAGCTAGGGAACCATCCCCCTAACTCCACCGAAGATTTGATGCGCCGTGGACGCTGATCCGCCGCAAAACGCCCACGAAACCCTCGCCGGGCACCCGCACGTGCGCCCGAGCTCGCCGCGCCTCCACCGCCTTGATCCTCGCCCCATCCACACCGCTCCTCGCCCCACGAACGTTGCCGCCTCACCCTCGTCCGTCTCCGTCGGCCGCCCGGAGAGAAAAGAGGGGGAGAGGAGAGAATGTGAGAGAGAAGAGAGAGGGAGAGAGTGCGAGAATGAGAGGAGAGAGAGGGTGGGGGGTTTATATAGAAAATCCAAAAATTCTGAAAAATACCGAAAATAGGAAAAAGTACTCTCGAAGATCCTCGGAAGACGTGCAACGCAGTGGTAACGTCCCGGAGTCGGAGAACGCAACGGTTCACCCTACATGGGGGTCCGAAGGTTCGACAGGTAAAAACACACGTAATCCGCATAACTCAATCCGGGACCCACAAAAGTGATCAGAAACAGATCCTGATCCGAACATATATCCAAAAATTCTGGGGCGTTATAGGACCCCTCGGACAGAACATCACCAGAATCAGTCGACCGATTGGGCAAATTGGTCTACCAGTTCGGTGTTCGCCACGGTAGGGCAGTCTACCCAGGATCTGTCGACCGACCCAGAGGATCGACCTACAGAGGTTGATTGATCCCTGGACCGGCCCACTGGATAGGTCGACCGACCCTTAGGATAGATCAACCGATTTGGGGCCCTTTCACCCTTTTTGGCCACCGATCGACCCGGTTGAGACCTATTGGTTGACCTTTTATCCCGTGGACATCCTAGACACCCTGTTTGCCCGAGTTCATATTTTTGGGTGTTCGTGGGAGTCGTGTTACCTCAGATAGCATGTCCGTGCGATTTTGAGGGTCTGGGTGACCCCGTGTATTCCGAGCTTCTTCGTTATTCTAGTTTAGAGTTACCGAGCATACGAGTATGTGCGGAGGGCCATTTGCTCACAGTGTTCGTTCCTCGATAAGCAATTTTCATGTCGGCCATGAGTGTGGCCAGTGTCTTGAGTTTCATGACCCAGCCAAGGGTGCTAGAGGTTTCCTTGTGAATTATTTTCATTCATAGTCTCAGTTTTTGGCTTAGGGTGATTTAACGGCATGGAGACATATTGTATAGCAGCCTTGGGATGAGTCGCTTGACTCATTGGCCGATGGTTTAGCCAGTCTAGCTAGCTACTTCTAGTTTCGGTGGCACTGAGCCACCTTGTGTTCCGAGATACATATGAGGGGTGTGTGCATAGCCGATAGTACTCTGACGATTTCCTCTCTAGTAAGAGTTCCCACGTCAAGTGACTTCCCCTACTAGTCGTAGCTTGCCTGGGCACGCAGGTGCCGACTCACCTGGGAGTAGTGTAGAGCTAGACCTAGGAGAGATGGTTTAGGCCAGTTGCCATAAGGCCTCCCACTAAGGCGGCTCGAGTCCGGGCTGGGAGGAAAACCAGCTAGAGGGCCTGATGTAACATAGTCAGTCAGTGTATGCACACGTAGTCGGGGACTATGGAGGTGTGTTGACTAGCACGACCCCGACTAGACCCTTATCTGGAGTTACTTGTGTATGGTGTCACAGTTACCGTGTTGAGACGAGTGGGTGACACCCGAGGCTGTGGACTAAGTCATCAGCGGACGCATCCATCCTTGCCTCTATTGGGTAGGTTCTCCCGTCGCGTGAGATGTGACTCTCCCGACTCAAGATTTTGGTTTCCCGATAGCAAGGTCGAGGTTCTCAGGGTGACTTATGTGTCCTTTTCCCGACATTGAGGTCGAGGGATCTCGAAAGAGTCATCGAGGTTCACCTACAGGCAGAGCAGTATTCACAATAGCGAGATCGTGACCTTACCCCTAGACCGCGTGGTCTGGGCTGTGGCCTTCATCAGCGAGGATGGGCCTGCACGACAGAGGTGTCGTGGTTCCTCTCCCAGTAGCGTAATTGTGGTTTCACCATTGGTTCGGCGATTCCGACTGCGAGGTCGGAGTTTACTTTTCGTTGCTAGTAGGAGTAGCTTAGAGAGCTATGGTTCCACCGCCATCTACCGCTACTATTATTCTTGTTGTTATTATTGTTGTTATCGCTGTTGTTTACTGCTATCGTTTCGTGATGGAGATCCGCGGGATCCCTACTGAGCCAATGAGATGAGGCTCACCCCTTCTTTTTAAGGTGTAGCGACTCCTCCTCGAGGTGCGTAGGAGAGGTGTAGCAGTTCGTAGTTGCCAGTTAACCAGAGCCAGGGGCATATCGGAATGTTGAGTACACTTTCTTTTCTGTAGATTGTACTTTGTGGACTAGACTCTATAGTTAATTTATTAATTTAAAATGTAAATTTATTTTCTACTATTTAAACAATTAATCATGTAGTTTTTCCTACATTATTATGATTTCAATGTACCTCTACAACACTCAAAATAACCCTTCCGGGCCTTCCGGCTCATGGGTGGCGGGCCAAGATTCGAATGGTATCGGGTACTTCCCAGTATCCAAACTCTGGGTCATTACAGTTGGTATCAGAGCAAGGTTGTGGATGTACATGGGAATTTGGGACATTTGCAGCATCTAAGAGTCCATAAGGTTCAGTACAATGGACATATAGCATAGGGTATTGTGCTTGTTTACCACATTGTTTCTCGCGTGGGAGCTAGAGTGTGCGGTGATCGCACTGTGAGGGCAGATCCGGTTATTGTCAGAGTGCCAGCGGGGGCTTGAGGAGTATGATAGAGAGTTACCTCACCCGTGGTGGTGGCCTCGATTATGCTGAGTTAGGTAGAGTTTTCACCGGTTTGTGTTAGTTTTGGTGCAGCATCATAGATACCAGCGACGAGGTCAGGTGGCTGGCGTGGATAGTTTGTGGCTAGGTGGCCATGAGTGTACTCCGAAGGAGTTAGTGTTGTTTTGGCCACCCCATTTTGAGATTTAGCCAGCCCCTGAGGCGACAAGGTTGTGGTTTGAGGTGGTGGAATGGATGTCTTGATCGAGAGAGTGCTCGGATGAGCAAAGAATCCATTTGGTGAGTTATTGATCGTCGAGCCTGACATTCTCGTCATGCACTATGGTGTCGAAAATGACGTGCCAATCCCAATCATTTTGGCTAAATTTGAAACATAAATGTGTAGAGAAGTCCAAGTGAGTTTTAAATCCTGCATGCCTACCCATGAAAAGGTTGTGTTAGTCTTAGATACGATTTGGGATAGTTGGCGGTGGTTTAATTGTGGGCCCAAATTGTGGAAATTGGAGGCCGTTATGCATCGCACCAGATGCACCGCGTGAGGTGGCAGATGAAGCGAGGAGGTTCAGCGGAAAATTCGAGACTTGAGGATAAGCTTAGGCATGTGTCGATCATAGTTTGTGTTGTGGTTCTTGGCGTCGTGGTCCGCGCAGCAGCAAGGCAGGAGGTAGATATTTTGAGGACCCAGGAGTTAAGAATGGGATGGTGTCAGTAAGAACATATTCGATGGAATAATATCCAGTGGATAGAAGTGTATCAGCCTTTGAGCCTGATGTCTTTAGTGATTTCTTCGCTCCCCGGTAGGCTTTTTGATAGGTTAATGATTCCGGGATCAGAGGCAGGCATAGGAAGGGAGCATGCAGCAGCGGCCAGCTCAACTACTATGACAAAGTGTGGCTAGCGACCAGCAGAGTCAGTGCTCGAGATGTGGTGAGTCGTCGTTTGGCAAGTTATGATGGTCTACCGAGAAATGCTACAAGTGTGGTCCGGCGGGACACTCGACAAGTGTTGTCAGAGGAGCTGACTTGATGGTAGCGATAGTTTTCCCTGGTGCTGAAAGGCAAGGTTCCCATTACATATGAGATTCAAGGTCGGGAAAAGCATGGAAGTCTCCCGCCTCATAGGAGGTATATTGGTGTCTCCTTGGTTGGAGAGAATTCCATTTTGGTTGAATTCTACCATCTTTCATCGCGTGTTCGGATGGGTTGGCCTCCTCGAGTATGCCAAGAAGACCGTGTGAGAAGTGCTCTATGTATTGGTAGTGCTACTGCCTATGAGAAGTTATGCCCATCCCTCTTTATGTCAAGGGTGTGTTGGCGTGTTAAGGAAGGATGAGTGCCAACTGGGCTATGTGTGTGAGAATTCATAGTGTTGTGGTTCCTGATGTGTTGTGGATCAAAGTCTGCGGAGTTGCAAGAGGATTGCCAAATCAGGAGAGAGAGTTTGTGCTCTGGGTTCGAGGTAATTGAGCTTTCCTCACCCTATTTTCTGGAGTTAGCCAGCTGTGTTTGGAAATATTTGGATGGCGGATGCCCGAGTTGTCTATGATGATTGTACGTATTGTGAAGAGTGCGTAGCGGAAGCGTGGTGGATCCAGTTGGGGGTTGGAAAGAAAATAGCCTGATAGATTACGAGGACACGATGATCAGAGTCGGTATGCTAGGTGCTCAACTTATGTTGAAAGTTGTGTCATTGGGATAGAATTGGGATCCAAGAAAAGTGAATACAAGGAGAGGATTTTTGGGTCCCGGTTGGTAGCTATGAGCGGTTGATGAGGGTAGCAGAGTAGTCAGCTGTGATAACACTTGAGAGGGACCCTGTTATGTTCGAGAGATTTGACATGACATAAGGACTCAATTGGGGCAAGGATCAGTGGTGTCTTGAGATCCATCTAGATTGGCGTGCCGTTGACTAGACTTTTATGGTAGAAGGGCGGCACATGTCTGTTCTGAAGAATATGTGTCATGGATTGCAAGGCAATGTCATGTGGCTCCGTGGTGAGAGCGGGGCTGGGGTTGGCAAGCGTCTATTAGGATAATTGAGATGAAGGAATCGATGAGGCTGTATAATGGGCGATCCCTTGGTATGGAGGTCCCAGGAGGGATGTCATTGGATGGGAGCCTTGGTATTGTGGCCAATGTAGGAGGAATTCTCTGTAACTCTGAGTCTAGGGTTGACATGGACCAAGGATTATGAAGTGTTGTCATATGGTTTTGTTGTCCTCCCCTAAGAGGGTAGAGTTGGCATGAGGATCAGATTTGGAAGCGGTGTCCGAGCGAGGACCAACTCGGAGAGAGGAAATGGTGAGTGTAAGAGTCAACAGATGGGCCGTCAAGATTTAGAATGAGATTATTGGGCCTTATGAAGAAATAGAAAAGAGAGAGAGAGAGGAAGGCTGAGTGAGTAAGAATTTTCCATTGTCGAGTAACTGGTGGCTGAGGGATGGATTTTCGCAGCCAGAAGATGCCGGTTGAGGTGAATTAAGAATGGCAAGAATCGTGTGCAGGCGAGCCCTTGGGTGGCCAATTATGATATACCTTTCCCCTGGGTTGGATCTGGGTTAATATAAGGTTTATGTTGGGACCAGAGTTGGTCCAGTGGTGTTAGTGGTGTTTGGCTTGCTGGATATAGAATGTTGGTGATGTGAAATCGACGGAAATGTGGCAATCAGTTAAGATGACTGCGTGAGCTAATTGAGGCTCAGGGTTGGATGTCCCTTGTGAAGGGCGTGAGATCAGTCAGCAGGCAGAAAAGCTGTTGTTTGGTTGGTCCGCCGAGTGTGAGAATTTTATGGGTGGCAGGAATTCATGGTGCGGGTCACGTCTCCTCAATGTGCGAGAGTGTGGCAATGATGCCCATGGTTGAAGTCCCGATGTAGCTGAGGTAATGCCAGACTCGTATCCTTTTGAGTGCAATACTCACTTTGGAAATCAGTGTGAATGGTGAATGTGAAGCGAGATGATTCTGTTAGTGGTAATGGTCTAGTTGTGTCCCTCAGGAGCGGTGGTTTTGCGAGAATTGAGGTTTAAGCTGGAGCTCTGGGAGCGTTGCGAGTTGAATAAGTCGTTCTTCCCCTGTGAAATGGAAGTTGTTTCAAATTTTGAGAATGAAATTTTTGTAAGGGGGAGGACTGTAATGACATGGGATTTTCATACCAGGAATCCGTGAGTTTCGGAGTGTTTCTGTTGGTTCCGGATCGCGTTTTATAATTAAATTGGAATTTTGGTTATCGCACCCTCAAATCCCCGTATATGGTGAAGCGATATGTTTTTGGGCTCCGGGGCATTGCAAGCGACTTGTGCATTTTCCGAGGATCGCAGGGGGTGATTTTTCCATATTTTTCTATTTTTTAGATTTTTTAAAATCTCCTAAATATTTTCTATTTAAACCAACCCACACCCCCTCTCACCCTCATTCTCTCATTCTCTCCCTCTCTCCTCTCATTTCTCTCCCTCTCCCCACCCATTCTCCGGGCGACCGACGAAGGACATGGTGGACGAGGCGGCAGGTGACGTGGGTGGTAAGCAGTCAAGGATGGGAGCAAGGAATGAAGGCGGTGGCGCTGCAAGCTCATTCACAGATTTTCAAGCCCGGCGTAGGTTCGAGGGGCGATTTAGAGTGGAATCGGCGTCCTCGACGCGGGTAAACGTCGTGTAAGGTAGGGGGACGAATCCCTAGCCCGTGTATTTCATTTTCCCATGATTTGTAGGCCGAGGTGAGGCCGAGAGTGGATTTCTTTCACGTCAGGGTGAAAAATCATGTTTTTGGGATGAGGGACGGATTCATCGATTCGATCGAGCTTTTTTGGAATAAATGGGACCTCCTGGTTGTTTAGAAGTTGGGGAATGATTCCCCCATATTTTCTCCATCACCCATAGTGATTGGGGGATGGTATAGGACCCCTCAAAGGGGGGTCACGCTCGAACGTCGCCGGAATCGGTCGACCAATTGGGCAAATCGGTCGACCCGTTTGGCGTTCGCCATGGCAGGGGAGTTTGCCCAGGATCAGTCGACTGACCCAGAGGATCGCTCGACCGACCCAGAGCAGAGATCGACCGATCCCTGGAGCAGTCGACTGCCCCCATTGGATAGGTCGACCGACCCTTAGGATAGGTCGACCGATTTGGGGCCCTTTCACCCTTTTTGGCCACCGGTTGACCCGGTTGAGACCCATTAGTCGACCTTTTGCCCTGTGGATGTCACAGACACCCCGTTAGGCCGAGTTCGTGTTTTTAGCCCGAGTTCATGTTTTTGGGTGTCCATGGGAGTCATGTTACCTCAGGTAGCGTGCCTATGTGGTTTTGAGGGTTTGGGTGACCCTCTGTATTCTTGGCTTCTTTGTTATGCTAGTTTCAAGTTACCGTGCACCCGAGTATGTGCGGAGGGCCGTTCCCACATGGTGTTAGTTCCTTGATAAGCAATTTCATGTAGGCCATGAGTGTGGCCAGTGACTTGAGTTTCATGACCCAGCCAAGGGTGCTGGAGGTTGTGAGCGATGTCACGTGGATTGCCGGAGGCGAACGGAGCGCGCGGGATCGTTTTGCTGCGACACAGAAAAAAGAGAGAGAGAAGAAGAGGAACCACAACGGGAGATTGCTCCGACGGGGTGTGTAGAATAGATACAGTGAAATAAGATATGGGGATTAAACGGTCATAGCGGGAAATGACTCTCCGCAACCTCGGGGGATGGGAATGGTGCAGAATTTAAATGACAGTAATTTAAATGGCCATTGCGGGAAGTGACTCACCGCGGCCTCGAGGATATGAGAAGATATGAAAACAACATAGGGTATAAATGACAAAAATTTAAACGGCCATTGAGGGAAGTGACTCACCGCGGCCTCGAGAATATGAGAAGATATGAAAACAACACAGGATATGAATGACAGAAATTTAAACGGCCATTGCGGGAAGTGACTCGCCGCGGTCTCGAGAATATGAGAAGGTATGAAAACAACACAGGATATAAATGACAGAAATTTAAATGGCCATTGCAGGAAGTGAGTCGCCGCGGCCTCGAGAATGTAGATATTGGAATAACACAAGATATAAATGACAGAAATTTAAACGGCCATTGCGGGAAGTGACTCGCCGCGGCCTCGAGAATATAGATATGAGAATAACACATGATATAAATGACAGAAATTTAAACGGTCACTGTGGTAAGTGACTCGCCGCGGCCTCGAGAATATAGATATGAGAATATAACAGGATATAAATGACAGAAATTTAAACGGCCATTGCGGGAAGTGACTCGCCGCGGCCTCGAGAATATGGATGTGATTGCCAGGGGCCAGAGACCCCAAAATAAGAAGAATGATCACGCTTACCTCAAAAGCAGGAAATGGCGGGTTGCTTCTTCCTCTCCCTTCGGCCAACCGATGGAGAGGGCTTTCCTTGGTTACCCTTGTAAAAGAGGAAATAGACAGATAACAAGTGAATTAGAAAAATGGCAGTGTAGTATTAGTCCCTTGTGATGAAAAATGATGAAATCATGGCGAGACACACACCTGGTTGGTGTTATTTTTTTTAAACCCCCCTCGGACACGAGTAGGAGGAAAATGCTATGATGAATGGGGGATCGTGCAAACGTGCATAAAAATGGATCTCTCTTATGAAAGGAGATGACAGATGATGGGATGATGCATGCAACGGAAACGACAAAAGAGAGTGGAGATAATGGCTTATTGAAGATGCCGATGGCGGGATCCGGCGGAGCTTCGGCATCGTAGGGACAGCGTGGAAGCACGGTGGGCGGAGTTAGCCTTCCTCTCGCAAGCGCGGGCACCCGGGAATCCGGCAGAACCTCCCCCTGCAAAAACTCACGGGTTAGAAAAGGGATCCGACAGAGTCTCTCCTTCCTCTATCGGATCTGAAGCCCTCTCCCTTCGAGGGAGGGTGTCCTCTATTTATAGAGGGGAAAGTGATTGAGGCGTCCAGGAGCCTGGACGTCTCAATGTTGAGGCGTCCAGGACCTTGGACGCCTCAATATATATTTTTTATTTTTTTATTTTTTTATTTTTTCATTTTAATCTAATTCATTGAGGCGTCCGGCCTCTTGGACGCCTCAATGTTGAGGCGTCCGGGACCCTGGACGCGCCCATCTTCGCCCACCGAATCGCCGCCATCGAAAGCCGTCGATAGTGGAGAAAGCGCGTGATTTCGGCGGGTAACCGTGACTCTCGAAGGGCACGTCTAGTCAGCAAGACGTCTTTATGATTGGATTTATTCGAAACGTCAAACTAAACGGCCGGAGCGGCGCCGCGTGCGCGCTGCACGAGTCTCTGAAGAAGGCATCTAGGCTCCTTGACGCCTCAAAGTGAGGCGTCTAAGCAGCTTGACACGTCAAAGACTTTTCACAAAAAAAATTCAAAAAACGTAAAAAAAAATCAGAAAAATAGGAAATCACCAAAGTAATTAAAAATGTGAAGGAAACCTTGGCGTATCATGGTGTAATATGAGATTTACTCACAGTAATGTCAAGAATGACGTGTCTACAGCTGCCCCGCCTTGGCGTCTGCTTTGTAAGGGAGTGGCACGTAGTGGAGTGGCATGGAAATGGAGTGGGAGCGGAGTGAAAAGTAGATGCCAAGGTGTGATGAGACACGTTCTGAATATTATGGTTTAGAATGTTTTCTGAGTTTCAATGAGGTGACCTTGAAGAAGGTCTTCCGAATTCAACAATTGCTTGGACGGAAATCAAACAAGGAAGGGGAAGATGTGCGCTTAGGCACAAGTAGAAAAAAGGGACCAACTTCTCTGTATGGAACTACCTGGGTCGTAAACCTGCAGGTTTCACCTTTGGGGAGCGGTTACCAGCCAATGTGGAAGTGCTATAGCCAAGGTGGGTCAAATGGAGTAAAAGTAAAAGAATATTTGAGGATCAGTCCAAACAAGGGTCTCTTTTGGAAGAACAGCCCAGGGCTGTCTCAAGGAAACTCAGTATTTCATTCGAAATAGAATATCTCATAATATAAGACTTAAGCACGGCGGCCTTCATAATCGAATTACTTTGAATGATTTTTCGCAATGGAATCAAAGTCCTACATGAATGCATGTTGGGTTTAAAGGAAAACTTAAAACAAACTAAAATAGAAAATAGGCAAGGATAATATTGTCAAGTTGTTAAGAATGGGTCAGGATACCGATCCGGTGAGCTGATACTGAGCCGCGGCCCGTTTATCCACGCACCAACTCACTGAATAGAACCATCATCCCCACGCTTTCACAACTTAACGGCCTATCCGTATAACTCAAATTCCTCTGAAATTATCACTATTTTTGTTGAAGGGGAACTCAAATTCCAGATTCGTTCAGGTTGCAAGGTCCTTGACATGTTCTAATAACGTAAATATCATATAATACAATGCATGACATGGTGGGACTAGTTACCGAATGGTGGCACACGATGGGACGGTGGTGTCCATTAGTAAAACCTGCACTGATCAACATTATTAAAAGCAGCAGAGTTGCACCACAGTATAAGGGAGATCAAGGCAAAATACCTTTTGCTAAAGTCAACAATGACGACTCATCATCGATGTGACGTGTTTTGACTTTTAAACCCTTCCCTTTCTATAAGTACCCCCCTTGCCTAGTTCAGCCAAATGCACCAAGTAGAGCCTTGAGACTTAGGAGGAGGAGAAGGATCTTGGTTCTTTCAGGATGGAAGGTGAGTCTTCCCACCCAATGAAGAGGAGTAGGCCTAGTAGCGAACTCAGGCGGCTCTCTGACCTCGAAGGACATCTGAGTGAGATGATCGAGTCGCGTATGGTGAGTTGATTCATTTCAAATTTTCTATACGACCTTTCTTTCACCTCTTTCCTCCTTTGCTTTTCTTCTTCTTTTCCAATCGTACTCTCTCTTCCCAGGCCCGAGGAAATTCTCCAAACTGCCGTGGCTTTCGAAGTTAACTTCCAACATCTCCATCGGCATGAGGGCCATAATCACGAGGTGGCATC
Source organism: Amorphophallus konjac (assembly GCA_022559845.1). Taxonomy (NCBI): domain Eukaryota; kingdom Viridiplantae; phylum Streptophyta; class Magnoliopsida; order Alismatales; family Araceae; genus Amorphophallus; species Amorphophallus konjac. The sequence continues at coordinate 12,176,130 of CM040124.1, forward strand.
TTCAGGGGCTCCTGGTTCACGCCAAGCATTACGAAAAGATTCGCATGGACTGGGCGGCTATGGGTGCGCTGGTGGAGATCTGGCATCCTCAGACTCACACTTTCATTTTCCCCACTTTCGAGGTGACCATCCTTCTTGAGGAGGTGGAACTCCTGCTTGGGTTGAAAAGATTCAAAAGGGATGACAAGATAAAGATCATGCCGATGATGAAGAGGGTGACTTCCGAGGACGTCCTCAGAAGCTTCATGCCGTCTGGTGCCGTTAGAAATGTCCAGACTCAGAAGGGAATTAACCTGCAAAAGCTCGCGGAATGGGTCAAGTATGCCCTGAGAGGATTGCCAGATGATGATCGTTTTGAAGAGATCCTGAAGGGATTCACAATCTGTTTGGCAGGTGCTCTCTTATTCCCTTATACCGACAACATAGTGGAAGAAGATCAGCTGAGCGCTATTTGCGGTATTTGGAATGGCAAAAGGGTGGGACCTGCCGTCCTTGCTTACCTTTACAGTGGCCATACTGCTTCCAGCATGGGTAAGCCTCCTTTTGGTTATGCACTTCTTCTGAATTGCTGGGTTGATTTACGTTTCAAATTTGATCACCGTGAGGGGATGCCAACTGCCTCGAAGATCTTTCAACAAATCCCCCTTTACCACATAGCTGATGTGTTAGGCTTTGGTGGTAATATAGTGAATCGCGTTCCGTGGCTGAGGAAACGTGAAAACTGGAGGTCCCACTTCAGAACTATGACGCAAATCTTCTTCACTTGTGCACCGACATGTCTACTTTTGCGCGAACTCCTTACGAGGTCTTCCCCCGAAGCTGAACTCCAACTTATTGGCGTGACTGAGTTTGTTCTTTACAATGCGTATCGGTGCCGCATTCAAATCGGCCTTCCCCGCCACTTGTTCCCATCGTTATCTGGCACTGCTCCTTTGAGGAAGAGCGAGTTGGGCGCAGAAGAAGATGCAAAGGGAGTGAAGGCCATCAAAGTGTCGTGGAAGACGAGCATTTCGGGAAAGGCATTAGTGCATGTGGAGTGTGAACGCGTCACGTGGTGGACTGAGAGAGAGAGATGGGGTTTCTCCCTCTCTGAGTGAAAGAGTAAAAAAATGATGAAAATGAAAACGCGTGCGTAAAAAGGATGATGTAGAAAAGAGGGTAGAGAGTATGACCTGAAAGGTCACTCTGCACGAGGACGTAGAGCCTAGACTTACCGATCGGTACAGGGCGGAGAACGGGATCCGAAGACCCTCTCACGTAAACTGAACCTCTTCCCGGTAGGCGTGACCCACCATTCCGAGGACAGCTTTATATATACCGAGTGCGAACCTGGGACTCTACGTAGTAGAAGTTGACGGACACAAAGACACACGTTGACTCGGAATTTAGAACGTCATATCACTCCTCACATAATAATAATAACATAAATATATAAACAATAAACAGACCGCCGCAGGATATTGATCCGTGTGGGGTTTTAACAATAATATAACAAAATGCAGAAAGGAAGTGCAGAAAGTAAATGACCACGGTGAAATGACTCACCGCGGCCGATTATAGTACAAACAGACCCGGGATTTAGCTATCCGCGGGTATTATAGACAGAAATTAAAATTTACTACAAGCACGCGTTTGGTGGTGTGATCGCCAGGGACCGCGGGCCCCGAACTGATTGATTGATCGCTTGGCCTTTATCGCGGGATTTGCGCGGGTTCCTTCTTCCTCTTCGTTCGACGGGTCAAAGAAGGGGGCTTTTGACTGGTTACCCTACAAAATAAACAAACAGAAAATAAAATTAAGTTAGACAAGTGATATAATATGATAACAATTCATAAGATAAAACACTAATAACTTAATAATAGACTAAAAATATAATAAAATAATAACAATAAAAATAGAGCCGCTGATGGCGATGCAAGCATGGGGGCGAGCAAGCGGTGGGATGAAACGGCTTCCCCGTGTACGGGAACACGCGGGAATGCTGATTGTGCCGAAGGTCGCTTTTATTCCTGCACCGACAATGAACTAATGTAAATAAATAAAATATTTACATATAAATAAACATACACACATGTGTTTAACTATATATATATATATATATATATATATATATATATATATATAGAAGCATACAATATATATATATGTGAATAGATATATTTCTATAAAGTGTTACATAGATGTCTTAAATATATTACATAAACATATAACACGCGTAAATATAACTTCAGGCACATGAGTATCTTAGCATATTATATATAATATGTACATATATATACTCTCTTATGTATGTTTACAAGTAAAAAATATATATAAGTATATATACGTAGATGCATATAGACAAAGGGAAGAATCACGTGCATGGCTGTGTACGTAAATTTGGAATGGGCTACATGTGCGTGACTGTGTGTGCTAAACTGTGTGCACGTGAAAAGTGTAACCGGATGTGAGAGGGAGTAATAAAAAGACAGAAAGATTATGTGAGGGGGGGAAAGATCAGAGAGTGAAAAATAGAAAGAGAGTTGGAGAGATGGGGAGAGAGAGAAGAGAGCGGATGAGAAAAGGGGAGAGAGGGAAAAATATTAAAATAGAGAGAGAGAGATCGGGTGAAACAGAGGGAGGGGGAGTAAATAAAAAAATATATAAAAGAGAGAGAGAGAGGGTTGAGAGAGAGAAAAATGGGAGAGAGAGTGCGGCGGGAAGAGAGAGAGGGAGAGAGGGTGAGTGAGAGGAGAAGAGAGAGAGAGAGGCGGATGGGGGAGACAGGAGAGTGAGAGACTGAGGGGAGAGAGAAGGAGAGAGAGAGAGAGAGAGAGGTGGAAGGGGGAGAGAGAGAGAGACCCGCAGCGAGAGGGGGGAGAGTGAGAGAGAGAAAGAGGGAGAGAGCGAGAGAAAAAGAGAGAGAGAGAGAGAGAGGCTCGCGGCAGCGAGCTCGTGGCCGACGCGGCAGTCGAGGCGCAGGGGGGTCGGCAGCGGTGGCCGGCCGGGAGGTGCAGCAGCAGACAACGGCTAGCGTGGAGGCGGGCGCGAGGAGGGTCGCCGGCGAGCTCGCGGCGGTTGGCACGGGGGTTGGCGACGGTGACGACGTGGACAGCGGGGGCTTGCTGCGGTGAAGGCGGACGATGGCGGCGGTGCAGGTGGAGAGGTCGGGGGCGAGGGAGCACGGCGTCGGGGACGTGGACGGCGACTTGGGTGGAAGGTGGCCGGCGGTCGCGGTGGCGTCCACGGCTTGTGTGCAGGGGCGAAGGAGACGCGGTGGTGGTTGCTGGCGTGGATGACGAGGTGCTCCGGTGGTGGAGAGTGCAGCGGCCGGGTGGTGGCGGCGTCGTGGGCGGCGGTGCATGCACGGGGGAGCTGGAGACGTCGCCGGGCGGTGACAGGATCTGCGCTGCGAGAGGGATGGCGGCGTGGAGGACGGTCGACGGAGGAGCTGCAGTGGAAGGGGGAGCTCGCGGGTGCTCGGACGAGGGGGGTGCTGCGTCGACGGAGGAGGTTGCGGCGGCGTGGGCGTAGCCGAGAGGCAGGCGGGGACGATGGTGAGGGGTGCGAATGGCAGCAACAGTGGAGGCGGGTGCGGCGGCTAACAGAGGGACGGTGGGTGACAGAGAGAGAAGAAGGGGAGATCTCTATTGGGTGCCTTTTGGGAAGGTGGAGAGAGGAGAGACCAAAAGAGAGCCTCCGAGAGTGGGAGTCGTCCCGGGAGAAAAGAAGGAGGAAAGATGATAATGGAATGGAGAATTATTGATCATGGAGATAAGGGCTGGGGATTCAGTGGAGGGGAGTGTGAGTGAATGAGTGGAAACAGGAGAAAAAGAAAGAGAGGGACGTGAGAGATGGGTTCTCCGATAGTGGAAGAATGAGAAAGAAATAAGAGGAAAGAGATAAGGAAAGTGGGGAGAATGAAAAGGAAAGAAGAAGAAAAAGATAAGTGGGGTGGGGAAGAGTGTGTTCTGAAGATAAAAAAGTATGTGCAAGTGGAGGGAATAAGAGGGAATAAAATAGAATGGGAAGAGATAATAAACTGACATAAGAGAGAGGGTTTCGGGGATTAAAATAATAATGATGAGATTGGTGAAAATAAAATAAAGATTAGTACAAAGGTAGGTAATTAATACATATATATTATTATATATTTCTTTGTGTTTTTGTAATGATTTCTTTATGTATATATATATATATCTAAGCTCTTATCATTTTTGTATTTTATAAAATTATTTATTTTATGTATTGAGATTTATTTTGTTTTATTATTTTTAAACATTTTTTAACCTTTTCTTGATTTTTTTTTGATTTTTTTATAACCTTTTTTGAATTTATTTTAGCCCTTTTTTTGAATTTTTTTTGAATTTTCTCATCTTTTCTGATTTTTTTATTATATATTTTATGTAAAATCCTGAAAAATGATTAATCACCCACATAAATCAAATGCATAAGCCACTTTGGGGCATCGTGGTGTAATATGAGATTTACCCGCAAAAAATGTGAAAATAGCGTGTCTACATGGAGGAAGAATGCGAGCTGTGGAGGGCTTATGTAACCGAACTGGGGAAGTTAAGGCCTGAAGTGCCTAAGCCCCTAATGTTACTCACTCTGCTGTTTTAATAAAATGAATGCGAAGTTAAATGTTTTTGAATTATTGTTTCCCCCCTCTTCTATTTTCTTTTTTTCTTTTTTCTTTTTCTTTTTTTAATGGACCCATCTAAGCTTCTGGACGCGTCCATATTTTCCCTTTTTTTAATGGGTTTTCGTCCCTCTCTTTTTTATAATAATTATTATATTTTTTTTGCCTAACGCATCGAGGATCCTAGACGCGCCAATATTTATTTATTTATTTTTTAATATTTTTTTTTTGTTTTGGGCGCGTCCAGGTACCTGGACGCTTCAACATTTTTTTTGTGTGGGCGCGTCTAGGCGCCTGGACGTTTCAACTCTTTTTTTTAATGATGTGGCCCTTCCTTTTTTGATCTGCAGGGTATGACAAGGATCCCGGGCGTGGCCGATGAATGGGCGAGCGCGGATGAGCCGAACCGCGTCGGGGGAGAGAGACGCGGCAAGGCGAAACTTGAAGACTGGCGCATACATCTCCCCGTTCGGTTCAAGGACGGGTTGCAAGGTGGTGCGCCTGTGCAGGAGAGTGCCGACTATTTGCGGCAGTGCAGGGAGAGCCAAGTGGGGTCTCTTCAGCTCGGGAGACGGACAGAGGTGAAAGAAGGGTCCCAATTTTTTTTTAAATCCAGGGCTTAACCGATGGTTGTTGTTTGTCTGTTTCAGCGTGCCCAGTAGACAACGATGGCAGGGATGGCCGGCGGATCGTCTTCCAGCTCTCAGGCTCTTTTTCTGGAGATCGCCTCCCTCTGGGAGCAACTTGCCAGCGCGGTAGCCCACGCTATCCGGGCTGAGGAGGAGTGTGATGCCTGGGCAGCAACCATAGCAGAGTTGCGGCGTCACGATAAAGAGAGGATGTCTCTGGACATCCTGGAGTTAAGGGTCTTTCTCCAGGTGGCAAGGAGAGAGGCAGAAAGGGAGAGAGCGGAGAGGGAGAAGGAGAGAGAGGAAAAAAGGGCCGAGCGACAGTAGGATCGAGATGAGAGGAAGGCTTTGGAGGCCCAGGTGAGGGAGCTCCAGCTAGGCCTTCGAGTTATGGGGCAGAGGTTAGGAGTCATGGAGACGCGTTACGAGAGAGCACGAGAGTTCGGGGCACGACTCCGCCAGTCTGGCCACCTTTCTGTCGGTGGCTTCTTCGCCACGCCAGGGGAGCAGCAGCGAGTCACTATTGCTAAGCAGGCATTGCGGGGTGAGGGGACTGCTGCTTCACAGAGCCCCAAAAGGCCCCTGAGGGACCCTCACCTTAGGGGAGAGGAGAGGGACGTCCGGAGGGACGAGCATGAAGGTGATGGCGAGGGTTAGCAGGCTAGCATACCCGCCTCCTCTCTTGCGATGTTCATGATTGTGATGCTTATGACAACTTATGTAGGCCTATGAATGGAGTGAATTAGTTTCCTGCTGCTTATTTGTTCTCTTGGACATTCCTTCTTCCTTGCGCTTCTTCTCCTTTATACTGTTCCCATGTGATGCGCTCGACAAGACCCCGCCGTGAAACGGAGAATCGCTTCTCGCAGCGATCATTTTCCATGAGAAACTGCCATCAAAGTCAACAATGACAGCTTCTAGCTCCTTCTCCCGGATGACCTCTCAACCTTCCTGGACGACCTCTACAACATGACAGGGCATCCCTAGACTGCGTAGAGAGCGAGTCATCATATCGCACCATCCAATCAATCAGCATGCGCTAGCGGTGAAGTGACACATGGGACCGCAAGGAAGGTGCCCTATCATGAGGGTTATCGTTAACAGTGATGGAGGCAGTCTTGGCTCACAATTCTCCCATTTCTATAAATACCTCCCTCGTTCGTTCTCCCAGGGGCATTGAGAGCCAACTCGAAGAGTACAAGTTTCCACGGAAACAGAAGAACTAAGAGTTCTAAGGTTCAAAATAGAGGGTGAATCTTCGCACTCCTCGAAGAGAAGCAGGTCCAGCGGTAGCAGTTCCAGGAGACTCTCAGACCTCGATGGGCACTTCAGTGAAAGGACCCAATCGCAACTCGTAAGATGAGCTTTCTTGCCCCTTCTCTCATTCTTCCTTTCGTTCTCTCTTTTGACAAAAACCATCTCCATTCCTTGTGTATGCGCAGAGTGTGATGAAATCACATATTTCATGGGAGTTAGTAGTGGCAGGATATAGGGGTCTCCCGAATTTTCAGAAGGCCAGGCTAGACGTGATGGGGCTTGGAGCCTTTCTCCGGATCGAGCCCGTCAAGCTCGACATCACCCTCGTCCAAGCATTGCGTGAAAGGTAGGATCCAATGAGTCGTGCCTTCTTGATGCCTTGGGGGCATATGGTGCCTAGTATGGAAGATGTGGTCCGAATTATGGGCCTTAAAGTGGATGGCGAGGCGCTGACTGGCATCACATACTTCGACTACAGAGAGGCTGCTTAGAGGTTACTAGGAGTGGACCTGGATGATCGTAAGAACAGGTCCGTAGCCAAGACGCCTATCATGGAGACGTTGCGGCTTACTGACATTCGTTCCCGTGATGATGAGTCCTTGGAAGAGTTCATGGAGAGGACTGAAAGAGGATGCCGCACCGTCTACTGCGTAGATGCGAGCAATTGGGAGAGAGCCAATATGGATTTGAGGATATTCCTCTTCTTCCTGTTGGGGAAATTGTTGCTGGGCTCGAAAGGAGATAGCATCCATTGCCGCTTCTTAGAATTCCTGGTAGATCCTGAGAAAGTGGGGCGATATGCCTGGGGAGCAGCCATGCTGGCGCATCTATTTGTGGGTCTGTCTGAAAGAGCAGATCGAGAGATAACTGTGAGTGGTTTCGCGTCGTTCATCCAGGCATTCCCCCTATCCTTTTTCCTTTTTTTTGTTGATATGTTAATGATGCGTGATGGTGCAGTTGTGGAGCTATTAGTACCTCCCAATGGGAAAAGCCCGTCATTGGCGTCCAATGGCGGTGCTGTTGGTAAGGCGGTGGCAACCCATCACGAGCCCAGCCCCTCTATCCTACCAGCTGATGGTGTTACGACGCGAGTTGCAAGAGTTCCCCGCAGCGATGGTGGTTATTATTTCATCATCTTTTTTTTTACTTTTTTTGTTAATGATGTGTGTGACCTGACCTAGGTGGTCTGGAGGCCTTATGCGGGCATGACCGACTCCGATCAGCGATGGGTCATAACTAGCCGTGCCCGATTCGGACGCGACCTCTGGATGCACTGTTTGAACGAAATCGTGCCACTTCGGCTACGATTGGCCATGAGGACCCTAGGGCTCGCCCAGGAATGGGTGGACATGACTATAACACCACGTGTCGGGAGGAAGATGTATGGGCCGGCAACTTCCATTGATTGGAGAGTGCGGTTCCCCGAGCAATATGAGGACTGGCTTCGGGGTGGCACTCCCGTGGAGTCACATGCTCAAGACATCGATGATTATCTACGCCTCTATAAGGTGATGTATGCAGAGCGACTCCATCCCGAGGGGACTGTGGAGGTGAGCATTTTTTTTTTGTATGTTAACCTATGCCCTGGCCACAGGATGTTCGCGACATTATGATAGCGAACCTGCAAGCTCGCCTGATAGGCACGGAGCGGCAGTTACATGATACTCGCGCAGCCTTGAGTTCTTCGGTAAGCCTACATACACATGATCATAGACCAAGATTCCTGGTGCTAGGTCCTTAGTGTCACCTTATGTATGTTGCAGCACGCCCAGCTTGATGCAGCTTCCTCAGCAATAGGGGCGGATGGTGTCTCTTCCAGTTTATGGATTCCCACTTCCGAACTTGATTTGCTTCATGAGCAGCTTGCTCATACTACGCAGCGAGCCGCGGAGGCAGAAGGAATGCTCTCCGTACAGGTGAGAGTCTTGCCATTGAATTTCACTTATCCAGGCCTCCACATATCTGAGATGATGGTTATGGCAGACGAAAGAGGTGCAAGATGCACTTGCCCGCACTGTGCAGGGGGAAGCCAGAATAGCAGAACTGGAGGAAGAGTTGCGGCATCGTCCAGGTGATGGCTTTTCTCGGGACGCCGTGGAGCTGAGGATTACCCTTCAGCTGGAAAGGGAGGACAGAGAGAGAGAACGCGCAGAAAGGGAAAGAGACACCGAAAGAGAGAGAGCCGACAGATTGGCTGAGAGGGAGGAGCGGAGGGCTATGGAAGCCCAACTGTTTGAACTCCGAACCAGCCTCGCTCTTGCTGAACAATGGCTGAGGGACGGTGGAGAGCGCTATCGAAGAGCACGAGAGCGTGGCTTTCGTGTTAGTAGCTTCTTTGCCGCCCCTATCGATCGACGGGGAGCAGAGACGGGAAGAGGGGTACAGGGCGGTAGAGGCACCGCCTTGCATGGTTTGACAACACCCTCCAGGGTTCCTCGCCTGGAGAGCGGAGAGAGGGGTAACGTTGAGAGAGAGGACGGAACTTAATGTACAATTTCTAGAAGGAAATAAAGGAAGGAATGTTCAGTTTCCTGCCTTCATTCCTGCTTTTCAATCTTGTACACATTGCTCAATGAAACAAGTTAGTTTTTCCGTTCTGAGTGGAATTGGAGCTCGCAGCAGAGGAGCTCTTGGAGCTGGTAGCATCTCCATCAGCAAAGTAGAGGGCAGCTCAACCAGCGGCCTCAACTTCAAGAGCTTCGCGGCCATCGGGGTCGCGAGAGAAACAAGAGGACGACGAAAAGCATCGCCAAAACAGATGGAAAGGCATGGCACAGCAAAGCGATTGCTGCATCACGAGACTATAGAAGGCTTCCGAGGGAATTCTTACCTTTGGAGAGAGAAGAGACGTAACCAGGAGGGTGATGAGGATTAGTGAATGGCTTGTACACACACTCCTTTCTCATGACGGGCACAAACCCTTATATAGATATGTGAATGAAATGGCTTGGTTTGAACGCAGCTTGCTTGCCCGTTCGTTCCTTCTGCTCTACAGGTCTTTTCTACCACATGGGTTCCTGCGAGACATGCTCGACGAGATGTCGCCTTAAAACACGGAGTGATGACTCACCATAGCCATGATTTTCAAAGGGAATCTACCACCAACTTCAACAATATTGGCCCGTGGTGCTCTTTTCCCACGTGAATGTCCCTCGTTTCCTTGTTTGCGCTAAAAGTAGTCACAATAGGACAAAGGACACGGGGAATCTTTGGACCGAATAGGAGTGGCAGGTCAACAAATCACGGCCCCGCTCCATTTACTTCACATGGCGAAGTGACACGCGAGTGTACCGTGGCCATGATTTTTCAAAAGGATCTACCACCAATTTCAAAAACGTCGGCCCTTGGCCCTATTTTCCTGCATAAATGTCCCCGATTTGCTTGTTTGCTCTAAAAGTAGATGCAACAGGACAATAAACGCGGAGAATCTTTGGACCGAATAAGGACGACAAGTCAACAAATCACGCCCCCAAATCGATCACTCCGCATGGTAGAGTGGCCGCAACAGTAAGGGGGGGTGACTTGTCGCAAAGGCTGTTGCTAGGGGTGATGGTGATAGATCTAGATCACCTTCCTTCCAATCCTATAAATACCTCCTCTTTCACTCGACTTGAGAGCACCCGAGTCGTGAGAGCTGATGCGAAGAGTGAAAGTTTGCAAGAAGGGGAGGTAGTGAGAGTTGCTCAATTTTCAGGATGGAGGGTGAATCTAGCTTCAGAGCAGAAGGTGAGTCTTCCCGCTCTTCAAAGAGGAGCAGATCTGGCAGCAGTTCCAGGAGACTTTCAGAAGTCGAGGGGCAACTCGGTGAGAGGATGCAATCACAACTCGTAAGTTGGACCTTGTCATCCCTTCCTTCATTCTTTCTTCCTTTTTATTCCTTGGCAAAACTCCCATTTGCTCAGTTCTTGTGTATGTGCAGAGCATGATGAGATCGCACATTTCCTGGGAGCTAGTGGTTGCCGCATATCATGGTCTTCCAGACTTCCAGAAGGCCAGGCTAGACGTGATGGGATTTGGGGCCTTTCTTCGGATCGAACCAATCAAGATCGACCTCATCCTCATCCAAGCATTGCGCGAAAGATGGGACCCAGTGAGTCGGGCATTCTTGATGCCCTGGGGGCACATGGTACCCAGTCTGGAAGACGTTGTCCGCATCACAAGCCTCAGAGTGGATGGGGAGGTAGTGACCGGAGTCACTTACGCGGACTACCGAGAAGGTGCCCAGAAGCTGTTAGGACTGGAACTTGACGGTCAGAAGAACCGATCAGTAGCCAAGGCGTCTATCATGGAGGCGTTAGGACTTGCTGATACTCGTCCACGGGACGATGAGTCCTTGGAAGAATTCATGGAAAGGACAGAAAGAGGGTGTCGTGTTGTGTACTGCACAGATTTCGGCAATTGGGAAAGGTCCAACATGGATTTGAGGAGATTTCTCCTCTTCTTACTGGGAAGATTACTACTGAGCTCGAAGGGAGGCAGCATCGACTGTCGCTTCCTAGAGCTGCTCGTAGATCTCGAGAGAGTAGGGCAGTATGCTTGGGGAGCTACCGTGCTGGCACATCTGTTTACAGGCCTATCCCAAGAGGCAGACCGTGAGGTGACTGTTAGTGGCTTTACACCATTTATCCAGGTAATTTTTGTTTCATTTTTTTGTGTGTTTTCCCAATAGTTCACTTAAGGCACTAATGGCACATGATGATGCAGCTATGGAGCCACTATTACCTCCCGATGGGGAGAGCTCGACATTGGCGACCAGTGACGGTACCATTAGCCAGACGGTGGCAACCCATTATGAGTACATCACCTCTATCCTGCCAACTGATGGTGTTAAGACGTGAGCTGCAGGAGTTCCCTGCAGCGATGGTAGGATTCTTTTTTCCTCTTTTTATTTTTTTTAGTTCTTTTTTTTTGCTTCTACATTTGACTAACTAAAAGAATATGTACAATCTAATCTAGGTGAACTGGAGACCCTACTCAAGTATGGTCGATGCCGACCAACCGTGGGTTTTGATGAGCCGCGCCCGGTTTGGACGAGAGCTTTGGATGCACTGCCTGAATGAAATCGAGCCGCTTCGGCTATGATTAGTTATGAGGACCCTGGGGCTAGCTCAGGAGTGGGTGGATACGACTGCGCCACCTCGGGTCGGGAGAAAGACGCGAGGACCGGTAACCTGTATTGATTGGCGTGTGCGGTTCTCCGAACAGTATGAAGACTGGCAACGGGGTGGCACAATTGTGGAATCGCAGGCACAAGATAGTGAAGACTATCTGCGTCTATATAGGGCAATGTATGCAGAGCGACTCCAACCTGGGGGACTTGTGGAGGTAGGCCTCCCCTTTTTTCTTCTTTTCGTTGTTTTTGTTGTTTTTGTTCTTATCTTTTTTTTTTGTGAAAATGCTGACTCCTATAACATGGCTGTAGGATGTCCGTAATACCATGATAGCGAACTTGCGAGCTCGCTTGGCAGACACGGAGCGACAATTAGGTGACACGCGTGGTGCCTTAAGTGCCTCGGTAAGTGTATATGCAATGCATACTCCTAATTATGACCCTAGATTCATGGTGCTTAGCCACTAATTATCACCTCATGTGGTTATAGCGCGTCCAGATCGACGCAGCCTCATCAACGATGGGAGCAGATGGCGTCTCTTCCAGCTTATGGATCCCTACCTCAGAGCTGGATTTGCTTCACGAGCAACTTGCTCGTGCCACGCAGCGTGCCGCAGAGGCAGAAGGCATGCTCTCTATACAGGTAAAAGTTTCATTGTTGAATCTTCCTCATTCATGCCTTGCCGCATATCTAAGACGGCATATCTGGCAGGAAAAGGAGACGGAAGAGGCACTTGCCCAAGCTGCGCAGAGGGAGGCTAGAATAGCGGAGCTGGAAGATGAACTGCGGCGTCGTCCAGATGATGACTCTTCTAGGGACGCCGTGGAGCTAAGGATCACCCTTCAACTGGAGAGGGAAGATCGAGAAAGAGAACAGGCAGAAAAAGAAAGGGACAGAGAAAGAGAAAGAGCCGATAGGTTGGCTGAGAGGGAGGAGCGAAGGGCCATAGAGGCCCAATTGTTTGAACTCCGAACCAGCCTTGGTCTTGCTGAACAATGGCTAAAAGATGGTGAAGAGCGCTACCGAAAAGTACGAGAGCGTGGCTTTCGTGTTAGTAGCTTCTTTGGTGCCCCCGCAGATCAACGCCGGGATGCAGAGATGGGAAGAGGAGTGCAGGGTGGTAGAAGTATCGCTTTTCGTAGTTGGGTTGCACCCTCGAGAGCGTCTTGCCCGGAGAGCGGAGGGATGAGTAATGTAGAGAGAGAAGGTGGAACTTAATGTACAATTTCTAGGAATGAAATAAAAAGTTTGATTTTTTTTGTTTTTGTTGTCATTTCTTTCTTGCTATCTTGAATCCCTGCATACATCACTAAAACAAACAAGTCAGAATCTCTGCTCTGACTTGGCCCCTTGCTCAATAAGCAGATGTTTGTTTAGACTGTCCTTGATAATGGGTCAAGGGGCCAAGCCTTTATTAATAAAGGCAAGATAAAGATATGATGGTGAATGCGGCACACAAGCACACGGATGCAAGCGAAAATTAAAGGTGGAATGCTACATACAAATGCAATCATAGGAAATGCGATTTTTTTGTTATTTTTATTTTTTCTTGCATTTTTTTGTTGTTTTATTTTTCATCATTTTTTTGTTTTGCATATATCTACATTTTCCTCTTTTTCCCTTTTTTTGGTATTTTTATCATTATCATCATTTTTTGTTGCTAATGCCTGGTAAGCACCCATATGGCACCTAACCTGCATGAGAATATGGATTTCTTACTAACCTCCCAGGTATCCTAAGTGCACATCTAGGTTGATTTGGGCCTCTAGACTCCTCGAATGATAATCCCGCCGGCTAAGACTTATCCTGATGACAATACCGTCATGCCATGCTTAGGCTCCCAGTTGCTTCCGACCGCAGCGATTCACCCAAAAAGTGTTTGAGGTAAATGATTTACCCGACCCAGGTCTATTTCCTCACAACTCTAGATGGTATATAATGGAACACCCTGGAACCCAAACGACCAACCGCGCGACGCTGACCCGGAATCAGACGCCGTCGCACCCGTAGGTGACGCGCTTGCATTGGTCTAAGCCCGAGGTTAGATAAGAAGGCATTAAGGTGGTAGACAAGGGTCTTGACCGGCCAGAAACACGGAGACTCCTTCACGACAATGGCTTCTGCTTTTCAAAATGGACAACCATATGTTTGTGTTAAAAGGATGTTGGAGGCTTTGGCGAGTTTCACCCTTCGGGAACTCCATTGAGCTTTGATCTTCAGGGGAAGGAGGAAGAATATTGGGGGCAAACCTCTTGAGAGGACCGACAAAACCGTTAACCCGACGAGCAAGTAGGGGTGCACTTAACTTCCCCTTTCGGGCAACTTCAGACCAAATCTCGAGCATTTACATCTCAGGACCCCTTTTGTATAGAATTTGACTTTGAGTCAAAGGGGTTTCATTATTGGGATCATGCACGATTACGACTAGGCTTTCACTTGACTTTGATTTTGTTCTTCTTTTTCTGATTCTTTTGATGGATTTTTTTGGCGAGGGACATAGTATTTTGACATTTTGGAATCCCTCTTGGATGCCTGCGGGGACACTGCCCTCTTCTCGTGCTCTGATTCATGCTCGAAGAATTGGATCCTACTCTCACCCTAGGGGTTGTGTTCATGTTTCCCATGCTCAACGTTTTAAGGACGCCGACTGTCTCATTCGGTCGAGAAGAAGAGAATAAAGATTTGAGCTTTCTTGGAGACCTTCGGGGTGAGGCCTCACCATAAGCGATGCTATCAATTTTTTATAACACAGATGTGTATACATGTTGTCTTCTTTTGAGGGGGCATAGGCCGAACTGGCCGGACAGGGGTCTCCACGGTTCTGGCAAACCAAGACATGAGACCTACCAAGCCTTAATGGGCCCTATCTTGACATGAAGGTAAGATGCAGTAACTTGATTCCATGGTGGTCTCCAAACATTAGCATTTTGAATTTTCTATTTTTTTTTGGTTTTTCCTTTTTTGTTTTATATATAAATTTTTGTGGTTTACATTATCTTTCATTTTTTTGTTGTTTTTGTTTTCAAATTTTTTTTGTCTTTGACAGTATGTACACCTATCTAAGGGTAATACTTCTTAAGGTAAAGCCCATTCCAAGGGTGGGATAACTCAACTCCTTCAGCATTGACTAGCCTGTAGGCGTTGCCAGGATGTACAGCATGAACCACATATGGTCCTTCCCAATTGGGTTGGAGCTTAGAACACGGCCCGCCAGGTTTTACAAAAATTCTTTTCACTACCATTTCACCAACTTTGAACTTTCTCTCAATAACCTTCTTCTGGTAAAAACGTGCGAGTCTATTTTGGTAGACGCGAGCATGCTCGGCAGCAACCAAACGTTTCTTGTCTAAGAGTTCCAACTGGGCAAGGAGAGAATCGTGACGTTCATCGAGGGGAAGGTCCTTGTCCAATTGTACTCTCAGAGAGGGAATCAGAATCTCATACGGAACTACCGCCTCCATCCCGTAAGTGAGGGCGAACGGAGTTTGCCCAGTAGGAGTTCAGATTGAAGTGCGATAGGCCCATAGAGCTTCGATAAGCTTCTCTGGCCAATCCGAGAATCTGCTAGACTCACAAGTTTTCTTTATGATTTTGATCAGTGTTTTATTAGTGGCCTCCGCTTGGCCATTGCCTTGTGGATAATATGGTGATGAATGATGCAATGCAATCTTATACCTTTTGCAGAGGTCCTGAAGGTCCTGAGAAATGAATTGTGGCCCATTGTCGGTGATGATAGTTCTTGGAATGCCAAACCTGGCGATGATGTTCTTCATAATAAACTTGCAAACAGTTGATGCCTTGATTTCCGCATAAGCTTCAGCTTCGACCCATTTGGTGAAGTACTCCGTTGCAGTAAGGATGAAGGATTTTTGTTTAGTAGGGGAGTTAGGATCACCGAGAGGACCAATGATGTCGAATGCCCACATGGAGAAAGGCCATGGGGAGGATACTGGATGGAGAGAGGAAGATGGGGAATGGATCTTATCGGCGTGAAGTTGACACTTGACACACCTACGGACATAGACAGCACAGTCTTCCTCCATGGTGGGCCAGTAAAAGCCTTGCCGAAGGATCTTCTTGGCAAGCATCTGGCTATTCACATGACCACCGCACACGCCTGAGTGTGCTTCCTCTACACACTTCCAAGACTCATCATCATCAAGACACCTTAGAAGAACACCAGTGAGGCTTCTCTTGTATAGCAATCCTCCAACCAATGTGTACCTCTGGGCTACTCTTCTTATGGCCCTCTTATCTTCTGCTGTTGCTTCTGTAGGGTAAGATTGGTCTTTACAATATTTAACAATCTCATAGAACCATGGCTTCTCCTCATCAGCCAATTCTTCTTCCAATTCGACCAACATAATTTCCCTCTTTTCAACAACTTCTCTATCCTGAGCCATCTTTGACATTTCCTCCTGAACCCTTAAATAGGAAGGGTTGTGAATAGCAGGGAAGAGAAGCTTGTGGATAGAAACGGATAGAGCCCTTCTGCCCAGAGGAAACCTTAATGATGATGCCAACGAAGCAAGGGCGTCGGCCAAAATATTCTGATTGCGAGGAACATGGACAAAGACCAACTTAGTGAACAGTTTAGCGAATGCAACAGTAAGCTCTTGATATGGCTTGAGCTTGGGATCGCGAGTGCGATATTTGGTGAGCACTTGGCGAATGATAAGTTGACTATCACCTATGACTCGTAATTCAGTGACCCAGAAGGAATAGGCAAGGTTCAGACCTGCCAGAAGAGCCTCGTATTCAGCCACGTTGTTGGTGACTGGAAATGAGAGCTGGAATGCCTCTGGGATAGCGACACCTTCAGGTGACAAAAGGACAATGCCAATACCTCTCCCCTGGGAATTCAAAGCTCCATCAAAATATAATGTCCACATGGGATCATCAGACTGGGTAATGGACATTAGTTCCTCATCTGGAAACTCTGATTGAATAGGATCAAACTTGGGGAGAGCGTGATGAGCGAGATGCTCGGCTATAGCATAGCCTTTGATTGCCTTTTGTTGAATATAGGTGATGTCAAACTGAGATAGAAAACTTTGCCAACGTGCTAGCCTATCAGTAAGGATAGACTTTTCCAAAAGAAATTTGATAGGATTCATCCGAGCAATCAAGTGGACTTCGTGAGCAAGAAAGTAATGTTTCAATTTCTGTACCACACACACGAGGGCGACACATGTCTTTTCCATGGCAGTATACTTTCGCTCACAGGGGTTGAGGAGTTTGGACAAGTAATAGGTTGTCCGTTCCTTGCCTTCCTCATTGATTTGTGCTAGGACGGCTCCCACAGAGTCGTCTAGGACCGAGACATATAGGATCAAAGGCTTATCTGGAATAGGTGGAGTGAGAACAGGCGGGTTGGCCAGATATTCCTTTAATCTGTCAAAAGCATTCTGGCACTTAGAATCCCAACAGAATTTGGTCCCTGCTTTGGTCAACTCGTAGAAGGGCCGGCACCTTTGCGAGTGTTGCGACACAAAGCGACGGATAAATTGTAACCTCCCGATTAATCCTCGAACTTCTCTCAGATTTTTCGGAGGTGGCATATCCCTAATTGCCTTAGCCTTATTGGGATCTATCTCAATACCCCTTTTGCTCACAATGAAACCTAATAATTTGCCAGATGATACACCAAACACACATTTCTTTGGATTCATTTTCAAATTGAATTCACGCGATCTTTGCAACACCTTTGCAAGGACCTCGGGATGTTCCGCCCTAGTTTTGGATTTTACCAACAAATCATCCACATATACCTCCAAATATATGTGCATCATGTCATGGAATATTGCCATCATAGCCCTTTGGTAAGTGGCTCCAGCATTCTTCAGTCCAAATGACATGACCACATAACAGTAAGTTCCCCAGGGAGTAGTGAATGAGGTTTTCTCCTGGTCTTCTTCTGCCAAACGGATTTGATTGTATCCAGAAAATCCATCCATAAATGAAAGGGTTTCATATCCTGCCGTGTTATCAATTAACACATCAATATGAGGCAAAGGGAAATCATCCTTCAGACACGCACGGTTAAGGTCCCGGAAGTCAATACAAATTCTCACCTTTCCATCTTTCTTCATGACCGGGACGATGTTTGCGACCCACTGAGGATAAAGGACGACTCTTATGAACCTAGCTTTGTGGAGCTTGTCGACCTCTTCCTTCATTTTTAAAGCCATTTGTGGGCGAAAACGTCTTAACCGTTGCTTTACCGAGATGGATCCTGGTTTGAGAGTGAGACGATGCTCGACCAGATCCTGGCATATCCTCATAGCTCCATGCAAACGTGTCCTTATAATCCTCGAGAACCTTAATTAATGCCTCTTTGTCAGATGATGGTAAATTATCACTTATGAGGACAATCCTAGGGTCTTCCTCAGTTCCCAGGTTAATCTCTTTGGTAGACTCTTCTACAGCGGCTGACGGCTCGTCAAATCTGCTCATTCCACTAGCATATGCGTCGGCCGCATCCTCATATTCTTCGTCATCTTCTTCAATGGGGTATTCCTCATCAGTGAGTTCATAGACCCCATACCCTTCATCAATCATGCAATCATTCTCACATTCTATTTCTGGCAGTTGGATTGGATTTTCTAACAATTGGGGGATGGCTAGAAGGGCTTGACACCTAGTGGCTAGATCCAAAAGAAACCGACGGGGAATCTGTCTACCCTTAGATTTCCTTTTAGGTACTACCCTTGACTTATTGTTAACCTGACACACATTATTTACAGAAGAAGAAGAAGTTAAAGAGGATAGTGAAGAATGTACAGAGAAAGACCCCTCAGACGAGGGGAAAAGAAGGTCGCTCAGGGGACCTTGAATGAGTGGCCCGTGAGTCGGGGCACACTCATGGGAGATATAGGAGGTTTCCTCAAAGACAATGCGCTGTTGAGGAGTTGTGGAATTGGTGTTTTTTTTTCATTTTCATTTTCATGTTTAATGACAAAACAATGGAAAGGACTTAGAGGAGATAAAAATGGGATTACAGCTAGAGGGTTGTGTAGCTCGTAGAGCAAATCATGATTGAAAACCTGGCGCGAGTTGAGAAACTCACGCAGGTAAATGAGTAAAGAAGGAGACCTGGGAAGATCATCAGACAACTGTCTGGCCCAGGAAGGAGACAGCAACAGAGGCTGTGATAGGTGGGTAGAGAAAATGACAGCTAATGAGCCGTCGGTGACAATATTGATGACGGATGATGATCCGTCGATGACAACACCCTCCTGATAAGGAGGATGTAGAGTCCTGTCATTAGTAGTGATATCCCCTGGCATTTCGGAGATCAAAGACGACCCTTCTAGATGTGGAGGCGAGAACATTCTTTCCAGTGCAATGGATATATCTGGTATGTCAAACCATTTATACCATTCACAATCAAGGTGGACAATCTTTCCTCTTTTAGGGATCCTTGAACATCCTTGAGCTAAAAATACATCACGTGACCCCCTAGGTGACTCCAATGGAGGATCTCCCATCTGGACGATGGGCCCCTTTTTGAAATGTGAGGACAAAGTCCAAGTGAGGGGTTTGTCGTCTGATTCGAATGGCCCCTTAAAACCCAAGCCAGCTCTATGGATTGGCTTTATCTTTTGGAGTGGTCTCAGCCTTCCTTGCAGTTGTGTCCCTCGACCTTTGCCATCTTGGTAGCCAATATTTCTCATAATCTCCCATCCTTTGGAGCGGAAGGGAAGACGTGAGTTTGACAAAGGGAATGGCTTTTGTTGTCTGAAGGGAGCATGATAGGGGTCATACACATCCAACAAGGATAGTATGGGCCGATGAGTCAGCCAGACCGAAGGCAAAGAGGTGTTGATGGCATCCACCGTAGAACAGAGAGGCATGCTCATTACCTTAATAACCCATCCTTTGTATGGAAATTTCAAGCACTGATGATTGGTGGATGGTACAGCATTCATAGCTTCAATGTAGGTACAGCCTAGTATAGCCTTGAAAGTGGGATCCATATCAAGGACATGAAATTCCGTAAAGACTGATACATGACCTAGTTCTACATTGAGGGCAATCATCCCCATTGGCGACCTCTTATTGTTGTCGTAGGCCGTGACTGTAATTGAGGAGGGCATGAGTTGTTCTTCATCAACCCCACATGCTTGGAGAGTACTCGGGGAAATCACATTTATAGACGCGCCCGTGTTCACTAGGCACGGATCCACTGACACACCATTGATTTTTACCGCAATACACAACGCATATTTTCGAACTTCCTTGGGGGCAAGCTCGTGATTATGGAACATGATGGGCGGTTATGTATCGGTGGGCGTCAGGACTGTCGAGATTTTCTCCGCAGGGAGATCCTCATTCACCATGACTTTTTGGAGATATTCCCTTAAAGCTTCTTGGTCAGATGTGGATCTTTTGATCAACTCGAGGATGGAGATACGGGTAGGCGTCTTATCCAGATGTTTCAACAAGTCATACTGGGTCCCAGGGATGGACTCTTCTGACTGCTCTTCCTTATCTTTCTGGGGCTGAGATTGTTCAGGGGCCTGACTATTCTGGGGAAATACCCGGTGGAACATCCTTCCACTCCGGAGCACCATTGCTTGTGGGTCTTGTTGCACCTCTATGGTATTGAGTGTGGATTTTAACAAGGGTTTAAGGGGTAATAGTGGAGGAATGGTTGGTGGGATAGGGGTTATGATGGGTGTAGGGGTTTTGATTAGGGGTTTGCTTGGTGGAGGTATAGTAGAGGTAGAAGGAATCTCGGGTGAATCACGGATGATAAGGGGTTTAGAATGTGAAAGAATAGGGGAAGTAGAGGAGATCTCGGGTGAATGGTGGATGATAAGGGGTTTGGAAGGTTGAGGTAGATTAGAAACGGAGGTGACTTGGGGTGGATGATGGACGATAAGGGGTTTATATGGTGGAGGGGGTATAGTGGAAGTAGAGGGGACCTCAGATGAATGGTGACTGATAAGAGGTTTAGATGGTGGAGGAGGAGGTTCAATGGAGGTAGAGGTGGATGGTGTGTCATACGGGTAATGGGTGGTAAAAAGGTTAGAAGGCGGGGGTAAAGGTGCGATAGAGGTAGATGGTAAATTAGAGGAATAAGAAGTGATCAGGGGACTTAGGGGTGAAAAAGGTGTGGGAAATGGCCTTTGGTGATGGACTAACGGTGAATTGACGGTAGGGGTGTGAATAAGAGGGCGTGATGGTTGTGGAATGGGAGAAGGACCAAATAGGAGTTGTGAGGGGGTTGAATGGTAAGAAGATGCTGTTCGAAGGAGACGAGGAGGTTGATTGGTGGTATGACTGGTAGCAAGGACAGAGGTGCTTTCTAAATGACAGGTTTGCTCTCTTCCAACTTCCGAGAAGGAGGAAATCGGATTAACCTGGTAGTTGGGCTGTTGGTGCTCCGGAAGCGGGTTATGGATGATGCCCATATTAGGCTGCTGTTGTGGGGCCTGCTGAGGCTGTTGTTGTTGATGTGGTTGTTGTGGTAACTGTGGCCTAGGCGGAGGTCTCCTGGCCTTTAGGGTGGCGATGCATCGCCTCATTTCATCCCAATCGATTTCACCGAGATCATTCATGTCGTAAATGTAATCTTTGAAGTTGAAACAATTCTCCACTGTATGACCCGGCTGTCTGTGATAGACACAGTACCTGGAGGTATCAGCATTTGGGGGCCATGCAAACTTTTCTTTGGGTAAAGTAAGTAGGTTGGCAGCCATGAGGGCATTAAAAATGTCCGGCAATGGCTTGGGCAATGGTAGATAATGGGCTCTTTTGGGTCCAATGGGCCTCATCCGTTGTTGTGGTGGGCCGTAATTTCCCGGGGGTGGAACTTGGTGATACTGAGGTTGTGGTTGTTGTTGTTGTTGCTGGGGATGAAAGGGTTGAGGCATGTTGTTTTGAAGGGGGTTATTTTGGGGTGGAGGACGATAAAGAGGTGGACCTTGTTGAAAGGGAGGTCGTGAAACCTGAAGAGGCCTTGGGTTAACTGGTTGGTTGGGGCCGCCAAGCACACTCACTTGCTCGTTTATGACAACTCCCCCAGTTGTTCCTCCTTGGACACCAGTGCCCGTCTTCTTAAACACCCTTGGCTTTGGAGGTTCAAACATGTGCATGATGGGGGAATCTTTTAATTGGGTCTGGATATACCGGGCCCTCTCATAAAGTTCCTCCATCGTGGTAAACTTATTCATGGCCAAAATGTGTCTAAACTGTGGAGTTGCATTAGACACGATCATTTTCACTTGCTCGGGTTCTGAAAGGGTATCCTTTACTTTATCGGCCAGAGACCTCCACCTATCAGCATACTGGACAAAATCCTCATCTGACCTCATTTTCTCAGCAACTAGGTCGGTGATAGAAAGGGAGGGACCGACCCTATCCCGGTACTTCTGTATGAATTTGGCTTTGACAATTTCAAAATCTCCAGCCTCACTCGGCTCTAGTGAATAGAACCATTCTAGGGCGGGACCATTCAATGATTTCCGAAAAAGGTAAGCCAGGGATTTTGGATCGTTCTGCCATGAGGAAGATTCATACATAAAATCCTTGATGTGAATATAAGATTTCCCGTGCTGTTATACCTACGGTATGTAGGCATTTCGGAGGGAGAAAGATGTAATATGGGAAGATTTGGCAGGGAAATGTCAAGGGCAGACTTCCCATGTACCTCTTTTTTGAAATTTCGGAACTCCTCGTTCATTTCATTAAATTTGTTGAGGAGAGACTGGGTGAGGTCCTCGGCAGGTGGAGGTTGGGCCTGCCACTGAGGTTGAGAAGGCCTGCCAAGGGCCTGAGAAGGGAATGCTGAACCAGAAGGATATAGTGGCCCACTAGTGGACGGACCCGTCTGGGGTACCGTATGAAGGATGACAGGGGCTTGAGATTATGGAGGGGGAAATTGGTAAGAGGCAGGCTACTGACTCGCCTGTCCTTGAAATGAGGAAGAAGGAACGTCATGTACATATGATGGAAAAGTGGTAGCCTGGAGCGGCTGTTGGTAGGATGTGGGAGCCAGAGTTGACTCCTGAGGAGGGGGAGCAATAGATTTCCCCTTTAAAATAGCCTGAAAGGCTAGAAGTTGCTCAGGGCTGAGCTGCATACTGGCGAGGACACCTAACAGGGAAAAGATGTCCTGAGGTGGGGCTACTTCCCGCGAAACAGCGGGAACCTCTTGTGAGGTCTCACGAGAAGGGCTTGAGTCCATTGCGTGGACACGTGGGTCAATTGACTGACCACGTCCTGATTGGTTCTCTTCGAGAGAATCGTGGGCCATTCTTGTAATTTTTCCAGAACGTAAGCGCATGCACTAGCAAACAAATATCAAGGATTACCAAACAAGTGGATGATCTTACACCACTTTTTTGTGTTTTTTTATTTTACCTCTTTTTTTGTCTTTTTAACAAATATAAATATTCACACAAAATTTGCAAAAATCCTAGTTACACCTTGGTTTTACCGCCGTGTCAACTAGGGACACTCGTCTCACTACGGATAGGTAACTAACTTCGGGGTACTTCAGTGGTACAACCTGCCCAGTGAACGAAGATGGAATCCTTCGATGTCGGGGACTTACGGAGGTCCCGATGGAGGAGATCCTAGTCCGTCGAGAGGAATTCCCGACAGAGAGTCCTTCCTTCACCGAGAAAGGTTAATCCTTAGAAAAGTAAAATAAAGGGGTAGATGCATGAAATGCAATACTGAATGAAAGAAATGTAACACACAAGAACACACAAATATAGCAGAAATAACAGTGATATAATAAGGATACAACAGCAATAAACAGATAGAGTATGATATAACCGTTCTTCTTTCCGAGATACGTAGACCACTTGGAAAACAGAAAGGGACTATAAGAGTGCACGTGGTGCACGAGGGGGATGACGTGGCGCACGCGGGCGCAATAAGAAAGGGCACACGTGGGTGCCGAGTGGAGGGGAGCACACGTGGGTGCTAAATGGAGGGGCACACGTGGGTGCCAAACAGAAGAGAGCACACGTGGGTGCTAAATGGAGGGGAGCACACGTGGGTGCTAAATGGAGAGCACACATGGGTGCTAAATGGAGGGGCACACGTGGGTGCCGAATAATGGGGAGCACACGTGGGTGCTAAATGGAGAGGCACATGTGGGTGCCGAACGGTGGGGAGTGCACGTGGTGCACGAGATAACGTTAACCTCTCAAATGACCACAAAGGACCGGGGGAGTGCACGAGGTGCACGAGGGGAGTGAGCGCACGTGGGCACAATAGGGAAAGGCACACGTGGGTGCCGAAAGGGTAACCAAAAAAGCAAAAAGCAGGTCCCACCGTGATCGCCAGAGATGTGAACGCGTCGCGTGGTGGACTGAGAGAGAGAGATGGGGTTTCTCCCTCTCTGAGTGAAAGAGTAAAAAAATGATGAAAATGAAAACGCGTGCGTAAAAAGGATGATGTAGAAAAGAGGGTAGAGAGTATGACCTGAAAGGTCACTCTGCACGAGGACGTAGAGCCTAGACTTACCGATCAGTACAGGGCGGAGAACGGGATCCGAAGACCCTCTCACGCAAACTGAACCTCTTCCCGGTAGGCGTGACCCACCATTCCGAGGACAGCTTTGTATATACCGAGTGCGAACCTGGGACTCTACGTAGTAGAAGTTGACGGACACAAAGACACACGTTGACTCGGAATTTAGAACGTCATATCACTCCTCACATAATAATAATAACATAAATATATAAACAATAAACAGACCGCCGCAGGATATTGATCCGTGCGGGGTTTTAACAATAATATAATAAAATGCAGAAAGGAAGTGCATAAAGTAAATGACCACGGTGAAATGACTCACCGCGGCCGATTATAGTACAAACAGACCCGGGATTTAGCTATCCGCGGGTATTATAGACAGAAATTAAAATTTACTACAAGCACGCGTTTGGTGGTGTGATCACCAGGGACCGCGGGCCCCGAACTGATTTATTGATCGCTTGGCCTTTATCGCGGGATTTGCGCGGGTTCCTTCTTCCTCTTCGTTCGATGGGTCGAAGAAGGGGGCTTTTGACTGGTTACCCTACAAAATAAACAAACAGAAAATAAAATTAAGTTATACAAGTGATATAATATGATAACAATTCATAAGATAAAACACTAATAACTTAATAATAGACTAAAAATACAATAAAACAATAACAATAAAAATAGATCCGCTGATGGCGATGCAAGCACGGGGACGAGCAAGCGGTGGGACGAAACGGCTTCCCCGTGTACGGGAACACGCGGGAATGCTGATTGTGCCGAAGGTCGCTTTTATTCCTACACCGACAATGAACTAATGTAAATAAATAAAATATTTACATATAAATAAACATACACACATGTGTTTAACTATATATATATATATATATATATATATAGAGAGAGAGAGAGAGAGAGAGAGAGATAGAGAAGCAGACAATATATATATCATCATCATCATCATCAGAGCCTTATCCCAATTAATTGGGGTCGGCTACATGAATCCTGTTCCGCCAAAGATTTCTATCAAGTGCAATATTCATATTTAAACTCAAGGAACTAATGTCCTTCCTAATAACATCGCACCATCTCATTTTAGGCCTTCCTCGAGCTCTTTTGCTAGCATCCACTAAGATTTGATCACATCTTTTAACCGGCGCTGAGTTAGGGCGACGAAACACATGTCCAAACCACCTGAGTCTATTTTCTCTCATTTTACTATCAATTGGAGCTATCCCTAAGTCCTTACGGATGCGCTCATTCCTAATCTTGTCTTTCTTAGTCTTGCCACACATCCATCTCAACATCCTCATCTCTGCTACACACATTTTGTGGATGTGTTCCTTTCGTACTGCCCAACACTCGGTACCATATAACAGAGCAGGTCTCACAGCCGTTCTATAAAATCTCCCTTTGAGTTTCACAGGCATACGACGATCACAAAGGATACCTGATGCACTTCTCCATCTTAACCAGCCTGCCTTAATCCTATGTGTAACGTCATCATAAATCTCCCCATTCTCTTGTATGATAGACCCTAAGTATCGAAAGCTACTACTCTTCGGAATGTTATGTCCGTCAATTAGAACCATGTCTTCCTGAACCACTCTCCCATTACTAAAATTACAGTGCATAAATTCTGACTTGCTCCTACTAATTTTAAAACCTTTAGACTCCAAGGCAAGTCTCCAACGCTCTAACTTAGCATTTAGAGCATCAATACTCTCATCAATTAAAATAATATCGTCTGCAAATAGCATACACCAAGGGATATCATCATGCAATTGTTTAGTTACTTCATCCATAACTAAGGCAAAGAGATACGGACTTAGTGCAGAACCTTGATGCAAACCTATAGAAACGGGAAATTCACCAGTCTCCCCAGCAATAGTTCGAACACTAGTAATAGCACCGTCGTACATATCCTTAATCAAATCAACATATCATTGAGAGATTCCTTTCTTTCTTAATGTCCACCAAATCAATTCTCTCGGTACTCGATCGTACGCCTTCTCTAAATCAAGAAAAACTATATACAAATCTTTTCTCATCTCTCTATACTTCTCCATTAGCTGCCGTAGCAAGAAAATAGCTTCTGTAGTAGATCTATTTGGCATAAAACCAAACTGATTTTCCGACACAGTAGTCATACCACGGAGGCGTTTATCAATTACTCTTTCCCAAAGTTTCATAGTATGACTCATAAGCTTAATTCCACGATAATTATTACAACTTTGAATATCTCCTTTATTTTTATAGAAAGGAACTACAACACTTTTTCTCCAAACTTCTGGCATTCTTCGTTCCTTTAAAATTTTATTAAAAAATTTAGTTAGCCACTGAATACCAATATCTCCTAGGCCTTTCCATACTTCAATAGGTAAGCCATCTAGTCCTAAGGCCTTGCCCACTTTCATTTTCCTTAAAGCATCCTCCACTTCTGACATCTTAATACACCTGAAATATTGATATTTATCAAATATTGTGGACTCTTGGGTACCTTCTAAAGATAAATCATTGACGGAATCTCCATTAAGTAACTTCTGAAAATAGCTATGCCACCTCCCTTTAATCTCAAGATCCTTAGTTAAAACCCTTTGATCTTCACCTTTAATGCACCGAACATGATCTAAATCTCTAGTTTTCCTTTCTCTTAATTTAGCTAGTTTAAATATGTCCTTTTCACCCTCTCGGGTTCCTAATTTATTATATAAATCTTCAAATGCCTTTGATTTGGCTTCGCTGACTATTTTCTTAGCTCTCTTTTTAGCGATTTTATAAGCTTCTAGGGTTTGAGCATTTTTGTTAGCTTGCCAAACTTTAAAGCATTCCTTTTTTACTTTAATGGTATTTTGAATTTCCTCACTCCACCACCAAGTCTCTTTTTCTAAGTTCTTTTTACCTTTAGATTCGCCTAAGAGTTGTTTTGCAACCCTCGTTATACAATTTATAACATTATTCCACATTACATTAGTTTCTTGTTCTAAATTCTAAATATTTTCCTTTAATAGATGATTTTTAAATGTTTCTAAACTTTTACCTTTTAAATTCCACCATTTAATCTTGGAATAATTATTTATAATGATCTTTCTTTTGAATTTAGGGATAGTGACATCCATTACTAACAATCTATGTTGAGGGGCTAGACTCTCACCAGGAATAACTTTGCAATCTTTACATAAAACTCTATCGACCTTCCTAATGAGAAAATAGTCAATTTGACTTATATGTGTTCCACTCTTGTATGTTATTAAGTGTTCGTCCCGCTTCTTAAAGAAGGTATTAATAATTGCTAGATCATAGGCCATAGCAAAATCAAGAATAGTGTTACCCATATCATTCCTATTACCAAAACCAAGCCCTCCATGAATCCTCTCATAGCCTCTATTATCTATACCCACATGACCATTAAGATCCCCTCCAATAAAGATTCTCTCTTCACTAGGGATATTTTGGATCAAACTATCAATAGCCTCCCAAAATTACTTTTTAATGCTCTCTTCTAATCCTACTTGAGGTGCATATGCACTAATTATATTCAAAATATCATCACCTAAGATAAGTTTAATTACCATTAGTCTATCCCCCAATCTATTTACTTCCACAACTCTGTCTTTTAAGTTTTTATCTATTATTATAGCAACACCATTTCTAGAGTTATTATTACCCGTGTACCAAATTTTATACCCATCAATGTCTTTAGCTTTATGTCCTTTCCACCTAGTTTCTTGTAGGCAAGCTATGTTAACCCTCCTGTCCTTCATTAATTTAACTAATTCTAAACCATTACCCGTTAAAGTTCCTATATTCCAAGTAGCTAGACGGATCCTATATTTTTGGACTTGCTTCTTTACCCGTGTGCGTCCAACCCCACACGAGAACCCTTGCCTATTTGACACCGCAATCGGGCGCCATTGCGGCGCGTCGCTTACGGGGGACGCCCTAGCTAGCCCTTGCTCACTTGTCATTCCATCCGGGTTCCGATGTAACGCGTCGCAGACAATATATATATGTGAATAGATATATTTCTATAAAGTGTTACATAGATGTCTTAAATATATTACATAAACATATAACACGCGTAAATATAACTTCAGGCACATGAGTATCTTAGCATATTATATATAATATGTACAGATATATACTCTCTTCTGTATGTTTACAAGTAAAAAATATATATAAGTATATATATGTAGATGCATATAGACAAAGGGAAGAATCACGTGCATGGCTGTGTACGTAAATTTGGAATGGGCTGCATGTGCGTGACTGTGTGTGCTAAACTGTGTGCACGTGAAAAGTGTAACCGGATGTGAGAGGGAGTAATAAAAAGATAGAAAGATTATGTGAGGGGGGGAAAGATCAGAGAGTGAAAAATAGAAAGAGAGTTGGAGAGATGGGGAGAGAGAGAAGAGAGCGGATGAGGGGAGAGAGGGAAAAAATATTAAAATAGAGAGAGAGATCGGGTGAAACAGAGAGAGGGGGAGTAAATAAAAAATATATATAAAAGAGAGAGAGAGGGTTGAGAGAGAGAAAAATGGGAGAGAGAGTGCGGCGGGACGAGAGAGAGGGAGAGAGGGTGAGTGAGAGGAGAAGAGAGAGAGAGAGGCGGATGGGGGAGACACGAGAGTGAGAGACTGAGGGGAGAGAGAAGGAGAGAGAGAGAGAGGCGGAAGGGGGAGAGAGAGAGAGACCCACAGCGAGAGGGGGGAGAGTGAGAGAGAGAAAGAGGAGAGAGCGGGAGAAAAAGAGAGAGAGAGAGAGAGGCTCGCGGCAGCGAGCTCGTGGCTGACGCGGCGGTCGAGGCGCAGGGGGGTCGGCAGCGGTGGCCTACCGGGAGGTGCAGCAGCAGACAACGGCTTGCGTGGAGGCGGGCGCGAGGAGGGTCACCGGCGAGCTCGCGGCGGTTGGCGCGGGGGTTGGCGATGGTGACGACGTGGACAGCGGGGGCTTGCTGCGGTGAAGGCAGACGACGGCGGCGGTGCAGGTGGAGACGTCGGGGGCGAGGGAGCACGGCGTCGGGGACGTGGATGGCGACTTGGGTGGAAGGTGGCCGGCGGTCGCGGTGGCGTCCACGGCTTGTGTGCAGGGGCGAGGGAGACGCGGTGGTGGTTGCTGGCGTGGATGACGAGGTGCTCCGGTGGTGGAGAGTGCAGCGGCCGGGTGGTGGCGGCGTCGTGGGGGGCGGTGCATGCACGGGGGAGCTGGAGACGTCGTCGGGCGGTGACAGGATCTGCGCTGCGAGAGGGATGGCGGCGTGGAGGACGGTCGACGGAGGAGCTGCAGTGGAAGGGGGAGCTCGTGTGTGCTCGGACGCGGGGGGTGCTGCGTCGGCGGAGGAGGTTACGGCGGCGTGGGCGTAGCCTAGAGGCAGGCGGGGACGATGGTGAGGGGTGCGAATGGCAGCAATAGTGGAGGCGGGTGCGGCGGCTAACAGAGGGACGGTGGGTGACAGAGAGAGAAGAAGGGGAGATCTCTCTTGGGTGCCTTTTGGGAAGGTGGAGAGAGGAGAGACCAAAAGAGAGCCTCCGAGAGTGGGAGTCGTCCCGGGAGAAAAGAAGGAGGAAAGATGATAATGGAATGGAGAATTATTGATCATGGAGATAAAGGCTGGGGATTCAGTGGAGGGGAGTGTGAGTGAATGAGTGGAAACAGGAGAAAAAGAAAGAGAGGGACGTGAGAGATGGGTTCTCCGATAGTGGAAGAATGAGAAAGAAATAAGAGGAAAGAGATAAGGAGAGTGGGGAGAATGAAAAGGAAAGAAGAAGAAAAATATAAGTGGGGTGGGGAAGAGTGTGTTCCGAAGATAAAAAAGTATGTGCAACTGGAGGGAATAAGAGGGAATAAAATAGAATGGGAAGAGATAATAAACTGACATAAGAGAGAGGGTTTCGGGGATTAAAATAATAATGATGAGATTAGTGAAAATAAAATAAAGATTAGTACAAAGGTAGGTAATTAATACATATATATTATTATATATTTCTTTGTGTTTTTGTAATGATTTCTTTATGTATATATATATATATATATATATATCTAAGCTCTTATCATTTTTGTATTTTATAAAATTATTTATTTTATGTATTGAGATTTATTTTGTTTTATTATTTTTAAACATTTTTTAACCTTTTCTTGATTGTTTTTTGATTTTTTATAACCTTTTTTGAATTTATTGTAGCCCTTTTTTTGAATTTTTTTTGTATTTTCTCATTTTTTGTATTTTCTCATCTTTTCTGATTTTTTTATTATATATTTTATGTAAAATCTTGAAAAATGATTAATCACCCACATAAATCAAATGCATAAGCCACTTTGGGGCATCGTGGTATAATATGAGATTTACCCACAAAAAATGTGAAAATAGCGTGTCTACATGGAGGAAGAATGCGAGCTGTGGAGGGCTTATGTAACCGAACTGGGAAAGTTAAGGCCTGAAGTGCCTAAGCCCCTAATGTTACTCACTCTGCTGTTTTAATAAAATGAATGCGAAGTTAAATGTTTTTGAATTATTGTTTCCCCCCTCTTCTATTTTCTTTTTTTCTTTTTTCTTTTTCTTTTTTTTAATGGACCCATCTAAGCTTCTGGACGCGTCCATATTTTCCCTTTTTTTAAATGGGTTTTCGTCCCTCTCTTTTTATAATTATTATTATATTTTTTTTGCCTAACGCGTCCAGGATCCTAGACGCGCCAATATTTATTTATTTATTTTTAATATTTTTTTTTGTTTTGGGCGTGTCCAGGTATCTGGACGCTTCAACATTTTTTTTGTGTGGGCGCGTCTAGGCGCCTGGACGTTTCAACTCTTTTTTTTTAATGATGTGGCCCTTCCTTTTTTGATCTGCAGGGTATGACAAGGATCCCGGGCGTGGCCGATGAATGGGCGAGCGCGGATGAGCCGAACCGCGTCGGGGGAGAGAGACGCGGCAAGGCGAAACTTGAAGACTGGCGCATACATCTCCCCGTTCGGTTCAAGGACGGGTTGCAAGGTGGTGCGCCTGTGCAGGAGAGTGCCGACTACTTGCGGCAGTGCAGGGAGAGCCAAGTGGGGTCTCTTCAGCTCGGGAGACGGACAGAGGTGAAAGAAGGGTCCCAATTTTTTTTAAATCCCAGGGCTTAACCGATGGTTGTTGTTTGTCTGTTTTAGCGTGCCCAGTAGACAACGATGGCAGGGATGGCCGGCGGATCGTCTTCCAGCTCTCAGGCTCTTTTTCTGGAGATCGCCTCCCTCCGGGAGCAACTTGCCAGCGCGGTAGCCCGCGCTATCCGGGCTGAGGAGGAGTGTGATGCCTGGGCAGCACCCATAGCAGAGTTGCGGCATCACGATAAAGAGAGGATGTCTCTGGACATCCTGGAGTTAAGGGTCTTTCTCCAGGTGGCAAGGAGAGAGGTAGAAAGGGAGAGAGCGGAGAGGGAGAAGGAGAGAGAGGAAAAAAGGGCCGAGCGACAGTAGGATCGGGATGAGAGGAAGGCTTTGGAGGCCCAGGTGAGGGAGCTCCAGCTAGGCCTTCGAGTTATGGGGCAGAGGTTAGGAGTCATGGAGACGCGTTACGAGAGAGCACGAGAGTTCGGGGCATGACTCCGCCAGTCTGGCCACCTTTCTGTCGGTGGCTTCTTCGCCACGCCAGGGGAGCAGCAGCGAGTCACTGTTGCTAAGCAGGCATTGCGGGGTGAGGGGACTACTGCTTCACAGAGCCCCAAAAGGCCCCTGAGGGACCTTCACCTTAGGGGAGAGGAGAGGGACGTCCGGAGGGACGAGCATGAAGGTGATGGCGAGGGTTAGCAGGCTAGCATACCCGCCTCCTCTCTTGCGATGTTCATGATTGTGATGCTTATGACAGCTTATGTAGGCCTATGAATGGAGTGAATTAGTTTCCTGCTGCTTATTTGTTCTCTTGGACATTCCTTCTTCCTTGCGCTTCTTCTCCTTTATACTGTTCCCATGTGATGAGCTCGACAAGACCCCGCCGTGAAATGGAGAATCGCTTCTCGCCGCGATCATTTTCCATGAGAAACTGCCATCAAAGTCAACAATGACGACTTCTAGCTCCTTCTCCCGGATGACCTCTCAACCTTCCTGGACGACCTCTACAACATGACAGGGCATCCCTAGACTGCGTAGAGAGCGAGTCATCATATCGCACCATCCAGTCAATCAGCATGCGCTAGCGGTGAAGTGACACATGGGACCGCAAGGAAGAAGTCCTATCACAAGGGTTATCGTTAACAGTGATGGAGGCAGTCTTGGCTCGTAATTCTCCCATTTCTATAAATACCTCCCTCGTTCGTTCTCCCAGGGGCATTGAGAGCCAACTCGAAGAGTACAAGTTTCCACGGAAACAGAAGAACTAAGAGTTCTAAGGTTCAAAATAGAGGGTGAATCTTCGCACTCCTCGAAGAGAAGCAGGTCCAGCGGTAGCAGTTCCAGGAGACTCTCAGACCTCAAAGGGCACTTCAGTGAAAGGACCCAATCGCAACTCGTAAGATGAGCTTTCTTGCCCCTTCTCTCATTCTTCCTTTCGTTCTCTCTTTTGACAAAAACCCTCTCCATTCCTTGTATATGCGCAGAGTGTGATGAAATCACATATTTCATGGGAGTTAGTAGTGGCAGCATATAGGGGTCTCCCGAATTTTCAGAAGGCCAGGCTAGACGTGATGGGGCTTGGAGCCTTTCTCCGGATCGAGCCCGTCAAGCTCGACATCACCCTCGTCCAAGCATTGCGTGAAAGGTAGGATCCAATGAGTCGTGCCTTCTTGATGCCTTGGGGGCATATGGTGCCTAGTATGTAAGATGTGGTCCGAATTATGGGCCTTAAAGTGGATGGCGAGGCGCTGACTGGCATCACATACTTCGACTACAGAGAGGCTGCTTAGAGGTTACTAGGAGTGGACCTGGATGATCGTAAGAACAGGTCCGTAGCCAAGATGCCTATCATGGAGACGTTGCGGCTTACTGACATTCGTTCCCGTGATGATGAGTCCTTGGAAGAGTTCATGGAGAGGACTGAAAGAGGATGCCGCACCGTCTACTGCGTAGATGCGAGCAATTGGGAGAGAGCCAATATGGATTTGAGGATATTCCTCTTCTTCTTGTTGGGGAAATTATTGCTGGGCTCGAAAGGAGATAGCATCCATTGCCGCTTCATAGAATTCCTGGTAGATCCTGAGAAAGTGGGGCGATATGCCTGGGGAGCAGCCATGCTGGCGCATCTATTTGCGGGTATGTCTGAAAGAGCAGATCGAGAGATAACTGTGAGTGGTTTCACGCCGTTCATCCAGGCATTCCCCCTATCCTTTTTCCTTTTTTTTTGTTGATATGTTAATGACGCGTGATGGTGCAGTTGTGGAGCTATTATTACCTCCCAATGGGAAAATCCCGTCATTGGCGTCCAATGGTGGTGCTGTTGGTAAGGCGGTGGCAACCCATCACGAGCCCAGCCCCTCTATCCTACCAGCTGATGGTGTTACGACGCGAGTTGCAAGAGTTCCCCGCAGCGATGGTGGTTATTATTTCATCATCTTTTTTTTTACTTTTTTTGTTAATGATGTGTGTGACATGACCTAGGTGGTCTGGAGGCCTTATGCGGGCATGACCGACGCCGATCAGCGATGGGTCATAACTAGCCGTGCCCGATTCGGACGCGACCTCTGGATGCACTGTTTGAACGAAATCGAGCCACTTCGGCTACGATTGGCCATGAGGACCCTAGGGCTCGCCCAGGAATGGGTGGACATGACTATAACACCATGTGTCGGGAGGAAGATGTGTGGGCCGGCAACTTCCATTGATTGGAGAGTGCGGTTCCCCGAGCAATATGAGGACTGGCAACGGGGTGGCACTCCCGTGGAGTCACATGCTCAAGACATCGATGATTATCTACGCCTCTATAAGGTGATGTATGCAGAGCGACTCCATCCCGAGGGGACTGTGGAGGTGAGCATTTTTTTTTTGTATGTTAACCTATGCCCTAGCCACAGGATGTTCGCGACATTATGATAGCGAACCTGCAAGCTCGCCTGATAGGCACGGAGCGGCAGTTACATGATACTCGCGCAGCCTTGAGTTCTTTGGTAAGCCTACATACACATGATCATAGACCAAGATTCCTGGTGCTTGGTCCTTAGTGTCACCTTATGTATGTTGCAGCACGCCCAGCTTGATGCGGCTTCCTCAGCAATGGGGGCGGATGGCGTCTCTTCCAGTTTATGGATTCCCACTTCCGAACTCGATTTGCTTCATGAGCAGCTTGCTCATACTACGCAGCGAGCCGCGGAGGCAGAAGGAATGCTCTCCGTACAGGTGAGAGTCTTGCCATTGAATTTCACTTATCCAGGCCTCCGCATATCTGAGATGATGGTTATGGCAGACGAAAGAGGTGCAAGATGCACTTGCCCGCACTGTGCAGGGGGAAGCCAGAATAGCGGAACTGGAGGAAGAGTTGCGGCATCGTCCAGGTGATGGCTTTTCTCGGGACGCCGTGGAGCTGAGGATTACCCTTCAGCTGGAAAGGGAGGACAGAGAGAGAGAATGCGCAGAAAGGGAAAGAGACACCGGAAGAGAGAGAGCCGACAGATTGGCTGAGAGGGAGGAGCGGAGGGCTATGGAAGCCCAACTGTTTGAACTCCGAACCAGCCTCGCTCTTGCTGAACAATGGCTGAGGGACGGTGAAGAGCGCTATCGAAGAGCACGAGAGCGTGGCTTTCGTGTTAGTAGCTTCTTTGCCGCCCCTATCGATCGACGGGGAGCAGAGACGGGAAGAGGGGTACAGGGCGGTAGAGGCACCGCCTTGCATGGTTTGACAACACCCTCCAGGGTTCCTCGCCTGGAGAGCGGAGAGAGGGGTAACGTTGAGAGAGAGGACGGAACTTAATGTACAATTTCTAGAAGGAAATAAAGGAAGGAATGTTCAATTTTCTGTCTCTTACCTTCATTCCTGCTTTTCAATCTTGTACACATTGCTCAATGAAACAAGTCAGTTTTTCCGTTCTGACTTGGCCCCTTGCCCAGTGAGCGGGTGTTTGCTTTGAGACTAATCTTAATAACGAGTCAAGGGGCCAAGCCTTTATGAATTAAGGCAAGAGTAAAGATAATGAATGCAACACACGGGCACGCAAATGGGAACAGAATGTAAAAAATGTAGCACACAAATGAGAGCACACAGATGCAAAACAAAAAATTATGCTTTTTTAATGATATATTTTTTATTTTTATTTTTTTGTTTGTTTTCTTTTTTTTGAAAAACACTTGTTATTACAACTGGCATGGTTTTTGGACCAGGGGTGTTTAAATCGTTCTTAAGTAGCGTAATGCGGGGTTAACATATTCCAAGAGAATTCCCACTTGGGGACTCACCTGACGGCGTCTTCCGAGGGCCACTTCAGATTTTTTTTTATGAGACAACTAATGCCTAATGACCATCCTTATGGCATCTGATTCTTATGGAGACAGGGTTCCTTACTAACCTCCCAGGTATCCTGTGTGCACATCTAAATTGATTTGAAAATCGACATTTTTTTTCATTTTCATTTTTGATGACAAAGCAATGAAAAGAGATCGGAGGAGGGGGAAAAGTGATTATGGCTAAAGGGTTGGGAGGCTCATAGAGCAAATCATGATTGAAAACCTGGCGCGGGTTGAGAAACCCGTGCAGGTATGTAAGTAAAGAAGGGGACCTGGGAAGATCGTCAGACAATCGTCTGGCCCAGGAAAAAGACATCAGCGAAGGCTGAGGTGAGTGAATGGAGAAGACGACGGCTAATGAGCCGTCGATGGCAATGTGGATGACGGATGAAGATCCGCCGGTAACAGAGTCCTCTTGGCGAGGATGGTTTGGAATTCTGGCAACAGTAGTGATATCCCCTGGCATTTCAAAGATCAATGGCGGCCCGTCCACCTGCGGGGGCGAGAACATTCTCTCTAGTGCAATGGAAATATCTTGTATGTCGAACCATTTGCTCCATTCACATTCCGGATCCTTAATCTTGCCTCTCTTAGCGGCCCTTGAACATTTTTCAGCTAAGTATACAACATGCAATCCTCCATGTGTTTCTTGCGGGTAATCCCCCATCTGAACAATGGGTCTCTTCTTGAAGTGAGAGGATGGGGTCCACGTGAGGCGTTTCCCATCCACCTCGAGCGGTCCTTTAAAGCCTAGGCCGCACTTGTGGCTTAACCTTATTTTCTTTGGCAGTTTCAGCCTTCCTTGCAATTACGCGCCCAAGCCTTTGCCCTGTTGATAGCCGATATTCCTCATTATCTCCCATCCTTTAGAATGAGGACCATATGTGGTTCATGCGGCGTACCCTGGCAACGCCTACAAGAAAGTGATCAGTACGCCTATCCTTCATTCAGTGGACGCTATTAACATCTCTATGCCGTCTGTTTGGCCGTCTCATCGGCCCATATTGTCACTACTGGATGTGTATGATCCATCCCGCATTCCGCCAACACCAAAGAAGCCACTTTCAGTACCAATGTCACGTCTCCCTTCTCATTCTAAAGGATGGGAGATAATGAGGAATATCGGCTATCAACAGGGTAAAGGCTTGGGCGCGTAATTGCAAGGAAGGCTGAAACCGTCAAAGAAAATAAGGTTAAGCCACAAGTGCGGCCTAGGCTTTAAAGGGCCGCTCGAGGTGGATGGGAAACCCCTCACGTGGACCCTATCCTCTCACTTCAAGAAGGGGCCTGTTGTTCAGATGGGGGATCACAGCCATTGCGAGAAGTGACTCGCCGCGACCTCGAGAATATAGATATGAGAATAACACAGGATATAAATGACAGAAATTTAAACGGCCATTGCGGGAAGTGACTCGCCGCAGCCTCGAGAATATAGATATGAGAATAACACAGGATATAAATGACAGAAATTTAAACGGCCATTGCGGGAAGTGACTCGCCGCGGCCTCGAGAATATAGATATGAAAATATAACAGGATAGAAATGATAGAAATTTAAACGGCCATTGTGGGAAGTGACTCGCCGCGACCTCGAGAATATGGATGTTATCGCCAGGGGCCAAAGACCCCCAAATAAGAAGAATGATCGCGCTTACCTCAAAAGCGGGAAATGACGGGTTGCTTCTTCCTCTCCCTTCGGTCGGTCTATGGAGAGGGTTTTCCTTGGTTACCCTTGCAAAAGAGGAAACAGACAGATAACAAGTGAATCAGAAAAATGGCAGTGTAGTATTAGTCACTTTTGATGAAAAATGATAAAATCATGGCGAGACACACACCTGGTTGGTGTTATTTTTTTTAAACCCCCCTCGGACACGAGTAGGAGGAAAATGCTATGACGAATGGGGGATCGTGCAAACGTGCATAAAAACGGATCTCTCTTATGAAAGGAGATGACAGATGACGGGATGATGCATCCAACGGAAACGACAAAAGAGAGTGGAGAGAATGGCTTATTGAAGATAACGATGGCGGGATCCGGCGGAGCTTCGGCAGCAAAGGGACGACGTGGAAGCATGACGGGCGGAGTTAGCCTTCCTCTCGCAAGCGCGGGCACCCGGGAATCCGGCAGAACCACCCCCTACAAAAACCCACGGGTTAGAAAAGGGATCCAGCAGAGTCTCTCCTTCCTCTGTCGGATCTGAAACCCTCTCCCTTCGAGGGAGGGGGTCCTCTATTTATAGAGGGGAAAGTGATTGAGGCGTCCAGGACCTTGGACGCCTCAATATATATTTTTTATTTTTTTTATTTTTTTATTTTAATCTAATTCATTGAGGCGTCCAGCCTCTTGGATGCCTCAATGTTGAGGCATCCGGGACCCTGGACGCCCCCATCTTCTCCCACCGAATCGCCGCCGTCGAAAGCCGTAGATAGTGGAGAAAGCGCGTGGTTTCGGCGGGTAACCGTGACTCTCGAAGGGCGCGTCTAGTCGGCAAGACGTCTTTATGATTGGATTTATTCGAAACGTCAAACTAAACGGTCGGAGCGGCGTCACGTGCGAGCTGCACGAGTCTCTGAAGAAGGCGTCTAGGCTCCTAGACGCCTTAAAGTGAGGCGTCTAAGTAGCTTGACACGTCAAAGACTTTTCACGAAAAAAATTCAAAAAAATGTGAAAAAAATTAAAAAAATAGGAAATCACCAAAGTAATTAAAAATGTGAAGGCAACCTTGGGATATCATGGTGTAATATGAGATTTACTCACGGTAATGTTAAGAACGGCGTGTCTACAGAGGTTTCCTTGCTTTTCCCTAGAGAGGGAAGAGCTTCGATGGTAGTAGACTGCCCTGTGAATTCTCTTCGTTCATAGTCTCGATTTTCGACTTAGGGTGATTTAACGGCATGGAGCTGTATTGTATAGCGGCCTTGGGATGAGTCGCTTGACTCATTGGCCGATGGTTTAGCCGGTCTAACTAGTTGCTCTGAGTTTCGGTGGCACTGAGCTGCCTTGTGTTCCGAGATACTTTCGGGGGGTGTGTGCGTAGCTGACAGTACTCCGACAATTTTCTCTCTACTGAGAATTCCCACGTCGAGTGACTTCTCCCATTGGGCATGCAGGTGTCGACCCACGTAGGAGTGGTGGAGAGCTATACCCGGGAGAGACAATTTATGCTAATTACCGTAGGGCCTCCCACTGTGGCGGCTTGAGTTTGGTCTGGGAGGAAAACCAGCTAGAGGGCCTGATGTAGCACAGTCAGTCAGTGTGTACACACGTGGTCGGGGACTTCGGACGCATTCTGACGAGCACGACCCTGACAAGACCATTATCT
The DNA here is from genome assembly GCA_022559845.1 of Amorphophallus konjac. Taxonomy (NCBI): domain Eukaryota; kingdom Viridiplantae; phylum Streptophyta; class Magnoliopsida; order Alismatales; family Araceae; genus Amorphophallus; species Amorphophallus konjac. Next base: position 12,214,954 of record CM040124.1, read on the forward strand.
TGAGTTACTTGTGTACGGTGTCACAATTACCGTGTTGAGATGAGTGGGTGACACCCGAGGCTGTGGACTAAGTCATCAGTGGACGCATTCGGCCTTACTTCTAGTGGGCAGGTTCTCCCGTCGTGTGTGATGTGACTCTCCCAACTCAATGTTTTGGCTTCTCAACAATGAGGTCGTGGTTCTCCGCGTGACTTCTGTGTACTTTTTCTGACGTTGAGGTTGAAGGTTCCTAACAGAGTTGTCGAGGTTCACCCGTACGCAGAGTAGTATTCACGATTACGAGATCGTGACCTTACCCCTTGTTGACACTCAAAAAAGTTGTTGTCTACAACAGCAAGCCCCGCATCGGAAGAAAAGAAAGAAAAGAAAAAGAATAAAAATCAGAGGTGCCGTGTCCGCACCTTCACCTGGCATGTCTTATCGACACCCTCATCAAAGCTCCAACCGGCCGTCCCGGCATCAACAGAGGAGAAAAAAAAAGAACAAGAATTAAAGAAGAAAAAGAGCTGAGAGGCCTTACTCGAGTCTTGTTGACGCACACAGCTCGGACACCACAATATGGCAAAAATCATGGGATGTCAAGGTGTTCCTAAGGTACAATGCTGCAGGTTCGATTGTGAGAACTCGGCAGCGAAGAAACATAAGAAAAGGCCAGAGCGGCCAACGTTCAATGCAATGATGGTGGTGCCGTGTCTGATCATCGGGGTCCGGAGTGTGGAAGTCTGGGGCGTCAAAGAAGTGGACAAAGAAAACGTAAAGAAGAAAAAAGAGTGAAAAGGCGGGGGGGTCTGAACCGGCAGCCCTTCATTGGCTAGACCGACAGTGCCCATGCCTCATCCGACGGCTCCCCTAGCGGCTGAATCGACAGCACCTCCATCCGGCATGCATATCCATATGACAGCGACCCCCATCCAACAGTGTGAACAGGCAGGCTCCCTCGAGCCTCATCTGGCAGGACCCCAACTACCCCAACAGGCAGGCTCCCTCAAGCCTCATCAGGTAGGACCCCAACAAACCCCAACCGGTAGGCAGTGCCATGCCCATCCGGTAGTCCCCCATGCCCCATCTGACAGCCTCCTGCCAGGGCCATCTGACAGCCCTCTTCATCCGACGTCAACCCCAAACGGCAGCATCAAAAATGCTGAACCGGCAGCACTTCTACCCATCTGGCAGAGCCTCACAAAAACCTCAAACCGACAGCTCAACCGTGCTCCAGCCGGCTGCCCGTCAAAACCATACGGCAGCCTCATGGGACTCATACGGCAGTACGGTGGGCTCTACTAGCAAGATCATCCGCCAGCCATCCTGCAGGCGACTGAACCGACAGGTGTCCTAAAGTTTCATCTGGCAGGCCATACCTATTGAATCGATAGGCTCCGGCAGTACCAGCTGCAGCACACCCATCCGGTGGCATCAGCAGAGGAAATCCATCCAGCAGCCTACAAGCCCATCCGGAAGAAGGATTGAACCGGCAACATCTCCCTTCAACCGGCAACGGTCCATCCGGCATCAACGGCCCATCCGGCATAACTTCTGATCCGGCAGAGCTCCTGTCGAATAGGCAGGGGCGTCCCCGTCTGGCAGCCCCACGGCACGTGGGTGGCCCTCCACCTCTACTCTGCCTATAAAAGGGCCCCCAGAGCTAGAAGAAGGACGGACGGACAGAAGAGGCATGGTCATGCTGCCTCTACGGCAAAAGGAGAGAAAACTCGCAAAGAGACGTGTGCCTTGTACGAAGAGAAAAGAAGAGAGAGAGAAGAGGATAAGGTGAGGAAGAGGGAGCTCCGGAGCCCCGGTTCCTACCTCTGCAAGGCAAAGAAAAAGAAGAGAAGAAGAGAGTGAAGGAGGAAGAGAGGTGAAGCCTAGGGGGGAGAGGAGTCAATGCTCCGCCCCCCTCCCTTTCCTTGTATTCTTTTCTTTTTCATTTCCTTACATTCTATTTATAGGGCTTGCTCCCCTGTATTTGCTTTCCTATTGCCCGTCGAGAGGCATGAATGAGATGAAAGAAAGAATGCTTGCTTCTCTTCCTGTTCTCTCTTCATTGTTTCTTTTACTACGCTTGCTTCCCTAATGGATGAATGAGACGAGCCTTGAAAGGCCGCACGTGGTTGGCTTGTAGGTGTTGCATATACTTCCTTTCTGCTGCCCCACCCTGTCTGCGTTTACCGCTTCCGGCGTTTTGTGTTCCTGTGCCACTCATAACATCACTGTGTAGCTTGGTTGATAGGAAATTAATAGATATGGCACTTTCAAAAAAAAAATACAGTAATGGCAGGCCCCTCGAGGAGAAGGTTCAGAGTTTACCCTATGTCGTGGGTATGACCCTGAATCCATCTCCCTGGAGCTCGTCTCCCTATGGGTATCCCTGCCATTCCCTATAGGTTCTCTATTAGCCCTGTTAGCTCTTTTACTCTCTCAAGTTGATCCGGCAGGGGGGGAATATATGTATATGTCTTCATGGGTCTAAATGCGTTCATGCGTGAACACGCCTCTCAAGGGGGGAATCTGGAGTTTACCCCATGCCATGGGTATGATTCCAAGACCAAACCCTTGCGCCCCTTACCCTTTACTCGCTCTGAAATCTCCCACAGACCTCTGTGTTGCCCTTTTGGACTCTGCAAGTCGATCCGGTAGCCCCCTTCGAGCTGAACTGGCAGCCCTGCGCGGCTGATCCAGTAGCCCTCAATAAAGCTGATCTGGCAGCCCAGTCAGCTGATCCGACAGCTTTCAATGAACCCGATCTGGCAGCCTATTCAGTTGATCCGGCAGCCTTCAACCAACCTGATCCGGCAGCCCTTACCTATGGTTGATCTGGCAGCATCCATGGCTGATTCGGCGACTCAATCAGATTGATATGGTAGCCCAATCAGACTGGCCCAGCAGCTCCAATTAGATCGATCCGGCGGCCCCTTTGCACGGTTGATCCGGCGGCTTCCACATAGCCGGTCCGGTAGCCTCTGTACGTGTCGTACAATAGTCCCGTAAATATGGATGTTGCCGCTTTTGTGCGCATCCGCAAAATTAAGAGGTCATTCCGGGTTCCTGTGGATGAACACCCGTTTTACACCTCCCCGACACTCTGGGTCTAGGGGAGATGCTGTCAAAATTTCGGTAGATGTCCGGTCAATAAACAAATAAATGACAGAATAAATATAATTCTAAAGGAAGGACGAAAGGGGACGATAAATGGATTAAAAAATGAATGAATAAACAAATGAACAAATAAAAAAATATATTCCAAATGAAAATATATAATAATGGAAAGACAATAAAAGGTTAGTGAAAAAAAAGAGAAGGGAGGGGGGATAAGTGTGTCGACCCACCCCTATGTTGGGTCGACACACCCTAAATGTGTTAACAAAGAAGAAGAGAAGAATAAAAAAAATGCATAAGAGGATAGGTGTGTCAACCCACCCCTCTGCTGGGTCGACGCAGCTTAGCCCCCTATGTGAAGCTGGGATTCTTCCCCTCTCGTTCACATATATAAAACAAACAAACAAACACAACATAAAAAAAACAAAAAAAATAATTGCAGTAGGAGCAACAGTCCCTTTGGAGCTCTTGGTGGTCCTATGAACGGTTCACTTTCAAACCTTGCACTGATACAATCATATACGCCCCAGCAGGGTTTCAGTACATCTTTGGCACAAGGCCCTATTAGCCAGCATATATCACCATTGCAGAAGCCACTTCTGTCCCCGCAACATTTGACACCTTCATTACAGATACATCCCCTACAACCAACTCCAGTGCCTTATTCACAAGGGCAGACTTTGCAGGCACCAATGCAGCAACTTGGCCAACTTCAGATCCCTCATTCTGGTGGTCTCTCACTCACCTAGGGGCCTGCCATCACAACAGTTTATTGGCCTTGGTAGCAAGTTATCTACATCATAGCTTGCAATGCAAGCTTTAAACATGCTGCAACAGGGTCTATCTGCTGCCAGTCAACAGCAGTTGGATGCCTCTAATGTCCCACATCAACTACTCCAGCAACCCGTTCAACAATTGCCAACTCACATGATGTTGCAGTAGGAGACACAAAGTTTACAATCAACATTGCAATCAAAACAACAACAAAAGAAAAGACAACAAACCAAGACAAACAAATAAACCAAAACAACAAAGACAAACCACGAACAACACAAACAAAACACAAAAAAAGAGACGTGGTGAAGTCAGTCGACTGACCTCAGGGTCGGTCGACTAACATTGAGGTCAGACGACTGGCTTTGAAGCCAGCCGGCCGAGCCTAGCTTGGTCAACTGATTTCAAAGTCAGTCGACCGAGTTCGATCGACTGACTTTCAAGTCAGTCAACCTGGTGCTGATTCGGTCGACTGACTTCCGAGTCGGTCGACCAAATTCTTCCCCTTCTCATCCATTAAAAAGAAAGAAGAGAAAAGAATAAAAACATATAGTTGTTGACACCAAAAATATACAAAGATAAAGAAGAAGTCAAAGTAAGACAAAGGCTCTGAAGATCAACCAAGGGTGCGGCTCCTATGTCATCCTTGGAGGTTATGAGAATCAGAATAGAAGAAGATCCGTTACACTTGACATTCTGTTCGACTGAAGCCATCATCGGCCAAGCCGCTACACAGCACGACTATCACTCAAGATAGTCAGGCTGATGAAGACTACGTCAACACCCGAGCAATCATCTGCCTGCTGAAAAGGATCCTCAGTATATTCTGATGCTCGTAAAATAGGACTCACATAGCTTCACGCATACCTGTTGGTCCTGGGTGCTAAATAGACAACAAAGAAGGCCAATGAACACTCTAAGAAGCCCATTTAACCAATGAAAAGGCCCAATCATTCAAATGGCCTCTATCAGTACAAACTCACAAATGAAATGGGCCCAAGCCCACTACGATGGAAGTCGCGCCGAGAAGTTGGATCCAAGTGGCGTGCCAGGGCCACCACGCCGGGAGAGCTCGCGCCGATGGACAGAGGGTCAGCCCTCTATAAAACCCTTGGTCTTCGACAAGGCTGGAGGAGGGGGAACATCCGAAAAACCATCTGAGAAAAAAGAGAGCGAGAGCTGAGATAAAAAGAAAGGAAGAGAAGGGTCTGAGGGCCTGCAAAAGAGATTTGAAGAAAGAAAGGAGAGCTGCAATAGTCTGTGGAGAAGAATGCAAGGTGGGGTTGGCTTTCAAACGCCCTAAGGGACTACATCCATCCCTTTCCCCATCTTGTGTCTCTCGATCTGTTTTCTCCTTTGTAGCCTGCTCTTATTTTCTTATTATGCTTTTGTGTCTGAGGTCTGTTCTTCTGTAGATGCTAAGCATCGACATAGTCTGGTATATGTTTGAGGAGCTATCGGCCTGTGTGTATGCCTTTGTAGCCTGATTTCCCCCAATGTTAAATGAATGTATTCTTTTGGAATGAAATGGAATATGTGATTCTGAGTTCTTTTCTCCCTTCTGTCTCTCTGAAATATATCACACCCGATCGTCTAAGTCTGTTCCTGTTACATCGTTTGAGTATTTTCAACCTCAAAGTCATGATGAGAGCCCGAGACAGTTCATCTCGTGGCTTCTCATTCGTGGAACGGTGAGGGATATGTTTATATTAGAGTTCCCCGATCAACTATTCTTCCGCTCCCTCCCTTAGCCTGATGATCATTATGGAGCCCGAGACAGTCTATCTCGTGGTTCTTTATCTATGAAGTGATGAGGAACATGACAGAATCATATTGCGGATGATTCAATAAATGGTTGGCCTCCAGTAGCACTTCTGAGTGAAACACGACTATATCCCCTGGGATTACCCCTTTGAAGCCCATTTCTTTTGGCATTCCACGTGACCCCACTTGCATCAGTCTCAGACCCCTACAAACCTCAAGAGCAAAGTCTCTAACACCCTCTCGAATCAAAACTTTGAACCCCTGAAAGAACCTGCTCCTGAAAAACATGAAAACCCTTCTGTGAAAGCCTCTCGATGCCAATTTCCCTCGACGCATGCCTTCCCCCTCGGCGTGCACATTCACGCGCCGGGAGCTGGAGGCGCGCCGAGGACTCCATCGCGTCGATGCCCATTTGTGCCAAAAGCCACCCCCCACGCCAATGCTTGCATATGCCTAAACACTCACGCGCCGATAGCTTCGTGCCGAGACAAGCGCTCCGGGAGCCCTATGCCAAGCTTAATTCGAGTTGACCCTCACCAAGCCTCTCATGAACTTTTACCCTCCTACAAGAAGGAAACACCAGGGGTTTCACTCAAGCTACCGGGGCTAGATTAATGAGGTTACACCCCTACATTGGACGGGCTCACGAATGATGCTCCCTTAACCCTGTCGACCTACGGAGTTCTGCCACTGCATGTTCTCCGACGGTTCCTCAAGGGGATATTGATTGAATGCCACAATGATGGACATCAACCCATCGTGTTTTCATCTCCGTGAGTTCCGGGCTATATGCCCATCTCTCTTTAGGCTTCCATCCCAGCACTCCGTGGATGGATGTCCTATACTCCCCTTTTGGCATAGCCCAAAATAAGGGGAGATGCTGCCGAATTTAACTCTGATCTTCGGTACACTATATCGGCGTCAAACCCTTTGGATTCGAGGGGCCTTATCTTTGTAGGGTCTCTAGTGATTCACTTGAGGGAATAGAATAATAAAGCTCCTTCATGGGCAAATGTCATTCGGATTAATCTCTCTTAGCTTAGTCGTGCTTCCCACTGTTCGGGCACTAACATTCCCCGATCATTATGGGTTCCATCTCGCCTCTGCGTGGATGGTATCCTATTTCCACTTGGTATGAACCAAGATCAAGGGAATATGATGCTGGATTCATTCTGTGATTCATATAGATGAGCTTGATAGATGGGTATATAATGCCGTAATATTCTAATAATTCTTGCTACTCCGTTTATGCTTGCATAGTTCCATGATGAACAAACACGTCTATTTCATGCCGCGTTCTTAATGTGATCAAACAAATCCAAAGTCATCTCCTCCTGTGCTCTCGATATATCAAATAATGCGTGGTTGAAAATCGGGCTATGCTCGATTGGAAGCCATCGTTATGCGTGAGAGTGGTTCTCGAACCTATGTTCTCCGCCCCCCATACCGGGAAGCAGGCAGATGAACCATAATGAAATTGTTAAATCGCATGAGCATGTGCATGTATCCTACGCCCCTACAACTAAATCAGCACATCAGTCTTATTTCATTTTGCCCCCGGGGCCCCTCTTACTTTGGCGATTAATCAAGGGTTGTCCTTCTTTGGAAGGGCATAATTAACGTCATAGCCTTTATGGTATGGCGGACTTCCGGTCCCGACTCGTACTTCACAATCGACTGACCAAGTCAGATCGAGCGCATAATAAATCGTCACTCCGGTGACTGGCACGCCTGATAAACTAACTAACAAGCCAATAAATAAACAGTCAAAACGAACCAAATAAACATTGAAATTAAAAAAAAATCATTCCACAAGGCTGGCACGCCCGATGGGACCGAGTCTCCCTTCATCTTTTCGCCAAAGTAAGAGGCCTGGCGGCCTCTCCAAAAGTTCTGACTGTGTGCTAATCTTACTTGCAGGAATTCAAATGAAAACCGGACTGATCTCTGTTGAGTTCGGCCAGCAAGTCGTTGATAATCACGTCCGTGATGGGTAAATGGCGGTACTGACTGCATTTGGATCCATGCCCCCGGCGGTGGGCCTGCCTAACTGCTTAGGGCTCGTGTTCGATTGATAATAGAGCTGAGAAGACTACTGTGATGGAAGCTGCGGATGTATCCGAGAAGAAGAGGTTGCGAAAGATAACAACCGTACCAACTGTTGTCTCATGCTACGTCCACCACTTGGACAGAAGAGCTGTTGTTCCTGCGTCTGCTGGCAAGAAGAAGAGGAATTATCGAAGAAATTGGACTACTGCACCCCAGGGACGTCTGTGAGTCTCAGGGAAATCCATGCTGGTAGGAGGGATGCGGGTGTACCTCAACGGTCGCTCAGCTGAAGCATTGCCCGATCGCATCATTCCAGCGGTCCCTACCAACAACAGGTTCCAAGTGCTCGCCACTAGGAGGACCGACATGGAGAGAGAAGAAAGGAAGCCGCTGGCACCAAAGCTGGCAAGATTCAAACAATTCTGGGTGCCCAGGAGAACACAGGGCCCAGCACCAGCCCCTGCGAGGGAGGAAGCTGCTGCTATGCGGCCCAAGAGAGGGGGCAAGAGAGTTCTGATCCGAGAAGAAGAAAAAGAAGAGATTGTTCCAATGGCTGTTCCCCATATGCCAAGGGCCTGCGCCGGACAGGCAGATGTATTCCGGTACCCCCGGAAGATGTATCAAGCTGCATAGATGACAAGGCTGGCTTATCAACCGAAAGCACAAGAATGACTGATGCCTCGGTCTGATCCCTAGGGGCGTAGTCAAGAAGAAATGGGCAGAGTAGTCCAGGATTATTTCCACTGTCTAGGGAATTCCTCCCAAAGGCAGCAAAGGTTACTTCGTGCCATGTGCGTCGAAGAAGAAAAGGAAGATGATAGAGAAGAGATAATGCCAGGAGTCTCATGTTCAATCTCCAATGAATTTGAAGATGGCCAAAGGGTCGGATGTTCGAAGGATGCCCCGCAGCGGGGAGAAGAAAAAGAAAGGAAATCTGTGTTCGATCGGCTGACCTTCCCTGGTCATGTCCGAAGAAGAGTATGTAGGAAAAGAGGAAAGTTACAAATCTTTGCTTGTAATATGGCTGGAGTTGTTGGGAGGTATGGTGCTCTACCTAATCAGCCTGAAGAACTCGCCAGATTGGCTCAAAGACCCAGCCTCATAACAAGGCGAAGTCAGGCAGCAAAGGAAAAACTCATGGCTGTCGATGATACATCAAGAGTTACCACTTTAACTGTAAATGTGGTGACTTCAGAAGAAGAAGATGTGCCGCTCATGAACCCGGGTGAGGGGACATCTGGTCGGGTGATAGAGGATATACCTATGGCTGCGTCTCTGGACCCAACCATCCTTATAATGTTTGAGAGATATCAACAGAAGATTGAAGCTCTTCAAAGGCAACTAGATGAAAAAAATGAACAAACTCCTGTCTCCAAGCATGCGGAGCCTGCAAGGGAAGTTTCCAATTTTGCGGAGGTGGTAATACCTGCCATCTCCCACCAAGCAAGTCACGGGAAAGCTCCATGCCAGCCCTTCCCGCCACAGCCAACAGTGCAACCCTCTCCTTCAGGAGTACAGCCAGGTTTACATGCCACTGTCATGACAACCCCCTACCAACAACAGGCGCACTTCTATCCAGAGCCTGTCGATACTGCTACGGTAAACAAGCTGATGGTTGAAAGAATGATAGAGATGAAGCTGTCCGAAAGGGCCGATGGTGATTATGGGACCTTTGACATCTACCGGGTACCTTATCCTCCGCAATATGCTTCAAAGAGATTACCCCCAGGCATTAACAAGCCACCAAAGTTTGACAAATTCAATGGGCAAGACTCCCCACGGGAATACATTGCTTACTACACAACAGTCATGGGAGACTTGGTTGCTGATGAAGCTTACTTGCTGAAGTTCTTCGGCTCATCCCTTACGGGCTTGGCCTTTAAATGGTACTCCAGCTTACCTGCCGGGTTCGTAGTTGATTGGGCCGATATGCAGCGGAAGTTTTGAGAAAAGTTCCATGTCACAGAAAGGGAGATTACAGTGGCAGAATTATACTCTACTAGGCAGAGGTAGGATGAAACGTCCCTAGATTACATCAAGAGATGGAGGAATTTGGCCATGATATGCAAACGGCCTCCATACCAAGAAGATACTGTTCAAATATGCAAGCAAAATCTCAGGCAGGAAGTGCTTGAGAAGATGATTGGAACAGATGTCAGGACATTTGACCGTCTGAATAGCGTGGTGGCGGAAGTCGAGACCTTCCTATCCAGACGCCCTACAAACAACATTCCTGCTACTCAGAAAGGGAAGGCTGTTGAACGGCGACCAGTGCCGACTGAAGCAAATACTGTTGACTTCAATACCTTTGACCAGCAAACAGCAAAGGCCAAAGCAACAGCTACCCCTCCGCCAGCAGAGGCGACATAAAAGAAAGAAAAAGTCTCTTTGAGGAACAAGATGAGGAAGTTATATTCCTATTCCAAGGAAAAGACAGGGCCTTTGTTTAATTGGGCATATAAATACAACAAGATAACATTGCCCGAGCCAAAGAGACCCGAAGATGCAGCCAAGAAGGATGATCCCCTATTTTGTCCGTATCACCGGGCATTGGGGCATACTATTGAAAATTGTTACGTCTTCAATGATGTCATGGAAAGTATGATTAAAAAGGGCGAACTCCAAATGGGAGAGCACCAGGTGGATCCTCCACGCCCTCATGAACCCCCGGTGATGAGACCAGCTGTCAATATGGTTTCCATATACCAACAATTGCCTGAAGAGGCTACTGAAATCTGCACACAACATACATATGAGGCATGCTTTCTCACCCCCATCAAAGATCAGGTGGGATGGCAGACAGTACCAGCCAAAACCAAGAGACGACCATTAGTCTCTGCAGTGTAGGGGCCTCCATTCGGGGTGTCACTCCAAAGCAACCCCTGCTAGCAATAAACCCTATGTGGCGTACTACAGAGTCACCACCGGCTATCCGAATATTCACTCCCAATCGGAGGAAGTAGACCCCGCTGTCGACACATGAGAAGACGAGCCCCGAGGTCAGGCGCCTATAGCAATATACAAATCAGCTTGATGAATATGAACAACCTAAGCTGAAGCCCATACTGGTGAAAGACCATGTCCTCTGGGAATAGCTGGAGGGATTGACTATCAAAGAACAATCAGAAAAAGAGCAAGAGAAAGCTGAAACTGACCTCTTCTGGGGGCATAAGCCAGCCGAGTCCAAGCGTCGAAAGAAGAATAAGTCAAGAAACAAGAAGAAAACAGTCACATTGTAGTGTAATACTCTATCAGTACTGTTCACCCTACCAGGGGAAGAAGATGAAGGAGAGTCTTCCACTCCATCACTAGAAGCAAATCAAGCCGAGGCCTCAACCTCAATGCATGCTACCCGCTCCGGGAGAAGGTGGGGGCACTTCCCTCCACCCAACCACAACATTATTTTCAGGGGTGAGCAACCCTATCAGATACCAGAGCCGGAAGTTCGGGGTATTGAGATCCCTCCCCCGTCAGGCCTCTACGCTAAGACAAAAGGGGGTGATGAGACCCCATCATTTCTTGAATTCCTCTCTATTCTGGAGGGCAAACAGCCGGCCCCGAACACTACTGCTGAAAATGAAAATCCCCGGCAACCATCTACCGCCATAAGCAAAGAGAAAGATGAAACAAGCAATAGCCTTCCCTCAACATCGGAAACAACAGCCCCAACGGAGACTCCCCGATAGTCTCCGCAGAAGAAAGAAGCAAGAGAAGGGCAAACCATGCCGCAGGCACCACATGAGCCTCCGAAACCCCGCTGGGCAGAGCAGATGCGATTGTCCAATGTCTATGTGGGCAGCCGAATTATGAAGATGCTGAAGAAGCTCCCAACAAGATTTTCAATATGGGAGATCCTCTCCTTAAGCGAAGAAGCTCGCCAAGCCATTATTGATGCCCTACGGGCACCGGCCCAATATGAAGCACTTCTGACAAAAGTTAACTCCGGACCAACTGTTACGTTCACGGAGGATGATATGTTAATTCCTGACCTCAATCATAACAGGCCCCTGTATATGAGGGGACATCTCAACTACCAGCCACTAAGCCGATTCTGATAGATCCAGGAGCTGCTGTAAACATCTTGCCTTACCACATCTACCAGAAGTACTACTTCAATTTGCACCTCACCAAGGTGAAAGATATGAGGATTGCTGGCTTCAATCAGAAGTGCGAGACTCCACTCGGAGTGGCAGAATTCAACCTCACACTGGGCGACTTCACCTCCACCGTGCAATTTTATGTCATAAACTCTAATACCACATACAAGGCTTTGTTGGGACGACCCTGGTTACATAGATACCAGATAGTGCCCTCTACTCTACACCAATGTATCAAGTACTGCCACAATGGCAAAGAAGAAAGGGTGTTTGCAGATTTGCATCCTTTCGAAGTATATGAGTGCCACATGCTTGATGCACCATTCTATACAGAGGTCTCCCAAGGGGTGAAGAAAAAAGAAGCTCCTCTAAGCTAGAAGAAAGCAGTGTCAGAACCAGATGAATGGTCTCCTCCACCACCCCCGAGCTACGTGGAGCAGCAGGAGGTCGCCCATGTTTCTCAGACTGGGGATTTTTCTAGAATTGCACCACCAGCTGCTTACCCTGTCAAAGCAAATGATGACATAAAATGGAAGCTCAATCTTGTTGAGGTCCCGCCGGGACTATTCAAACCCATTCCAAGCTTGGAATGCCAGACAGTGCAACCACTGAAGACTATGGAAGTTCCCCATTTCGGTGAACCCCCTACGGTATTCTATCTTGGAGAACCTATCGATGAAGATGATGAAGACTGTGTAATCCCGGAAGAGGCAGCTAACAGAATGGTGCCAATATCGGGTCTAGATTACACAACCCAACGGGTCTCCCGGATGTTTGCCAAAATGCAAATGCCCTTGCTGCAGCTTGTCGGCCAGAAGAAGTCATTCCATAAGCTCTGGGATCCGCCCAACAATAACAAAGAGTTGCTGAAGATCACTCGGCATCCGGGGCTAGGCTATACTCTGCAGGAGTATTATGAGGCAGAGGTAGATGTTATCTCCACCTACTTCACCCACGAAGATCCCTTCGAGGCAGACTATGATGATTACCCACCCTATGGTGAAGAACTAATACAACTCCCCAAAGGTGGTACTGAAACCCATGACAGTTATGAAAGCTCAGGGGAACAAGATGAAGTTACTCTATGCCAGTATTGGAAGGAACCCCTTCCCAGGGAGGATCTATTCCAAGATGAAGTCAGATTTGACAGGGGAACACCTGAAGAAGATCAAGCCGATCAGAAAGAAAGGGATCGCCTGGAATTTGAGCGCATACTAGAGGAGATCCGGGCCATGCAAGACCTAGCAGATCCAGTAGAAGAAATTTTACCTGCAGACCCCCAGGGGGAAGAAGGTTGATGCGGGACAGACCATGGACGCGACTCCAATTAGGAATACAACCCTCGGACTCTAAACAAGCTCGCGATCGTCCCTTTTTGAGGGAAGCGTCGGACGTGCGCGGTTGAGAAACCGGCAAGAGCTAGGGTGGTCAACTCTCTCTTGTGCCCGGATCGGGTCACGGGACGGTCACGCTCTCTCTCGCAGTAGTGGTGAATATCAATATATAGCGAGCTAGATTAACCTAACATGCTCTCTAGCAGCGGTATAAACAAGCATATATGAAATAAAGCAAAGTGCCAAGCAAGGAGCGAATACGATACCTCCACGCTCTCGGTGTGGGGAAGACGATCCTGGCCGAATTCAGTAACTCCCGGTAACAACAATGAGTTAGATTACAGCAATGAAATATCACCCACTCCACGCAGGGAGGTAAAGGGCTACACAAGTGGGTCTGGGAGGACCGATCTCGGGTTGACAGGCTGCACTTGATCACCACGCCGACGCGGTTCGGACGGCGTGTTCTACGGGCCTGTGGGGCCCACGGACGGCGCTGCCCTACGAGTCTGCTGGGGTGGGTCCCACTGTGATGGAGACCCCTGGTGGGGCGCCTCCCTGGATGGCGGTCGGCCGGAAACACTAGTCGGAGGCCGGTCGGCTCCGATCTCCACACTTTGGAGTTGCTGCCCACAGACCTGCAGGTTCTATTTTTCGGCGTGCGATTCGGAGAAATCAGCTGCTGCGATCAATCCTGATGTCGGATCTAGACACAGAAGGTACCGTTGGAAAGCCCTTTCAAAGTACTCCAACCTAGGGCCAGAGAAACAAACTGGGTCTGCACGGATCTGGCCTTAATCTATTTTTGAAGCTGCTGTTGGACTGTGCCCGAAATCTCAGGGTAGCAGGGAAGTTTCCTGAGAACTGCCTTTGACCGCGAGGTAGACCTCAGATTCAGACCTTGAGCTCTTCATGAAAGTTATGGAGGAAAAAAAGAGGAAAACGGCAATATTTTTTATGAAGGGATTGGTGGAGGTTTGGATTTGTTGGGGATGTGATACTGGTGGGTGGTCGGATCTGGACACTGGCTGACAGAACTGTAGGGGAATCTGAAGATGATTTTTAGAAAATATGAGATGGCATTTAGAAATTCCACTAAAATTCGTGGGTGGAGGGGATGGTGGATAGAACCTCCAGTAATTTTGGGAGTTCTAGAAAAAATCAAAAATGGTCCGAAGATAGGAAACTTAGGGTTGATATCACTGTAGACAGTAACCTGGTAGAACTGGAAGAACAAGATGGACGAAAATGTAAAAATAGAAATCAGAAACTAGAGGCCAAACCAATTTTTGTAGAACATGGGGAAAACCTCTAGAACACGTCCTGAAAATTTGAGCTCAAGAAGAATCCGTTGCTGAGAGATAAAATTCGTGGAAGGGGAATCTATCTGGATGGACAGAACTGCAGAAGCGGCTTCGCGGTGGCACGACGGCGGCACGAACGGCGGCGGCGGCGGCACCTGAGATGAATTCCAGAAGTAGAGGGGAGGAGATAGAAGGGATGAACACTCTAGAAATGCAGAGGGAGAGGGTAGAGGCGCACCAAGCACTATGGCAATTCACAAATTTTCTTCACATTAATTGTTACAAATGGAAAAATACAAGCATATATACTAAATGACAAATGACCAAAAATGACCTCAGATCTAGGGTTTAGAGAATATTAAATGTTTCAAACAAAATAAAAAATCCTAATTGGATCTAATGGAGGGGGGCGCCCCCTTGACCATGGGCATAGGTAGGTGGAGGTGGGTGGAGAATATTTACATTTTTCACCCTTTGTCCCCCATGTGTCAATTTGACATTCAAACCTTCTAGATGGTCACCTAAGATGGTTGACCAGCCCCACATGGATGAGGTGGACCAATGGGGAAGGGGAGGGGGCCCCCTAGCTGGACCTACTACACTTTTGCACAAAAACCCACACAATCTTAGGGAATGACACATTAGCTTACAAAGCCTTACAATTGCACATATACTTTCCCAAGGATATAAAAGCAAATAAAAGGACTTAAATGCAAAATAAAAAGTCAGTGCTCGGCGTCGATTCCCATCAACTCTCCCCGGGTGGGAAGAACTCGACCCCGTCGAGTAAGGGGTGCGGCTGCTCGTGACGTCGGCGGATCCGTCATCGTACTTGGAAGCGCGGAGTATGCTCCACTCCAAGTAATCGACACCTGCTCACCCTGTATAGATTCGATATGCACACGCTGCCATGGGAATGAGGCTAGAGGTGGACACTCCGGGGTGGGGTCACTCTCAAATGAGGGAAGGCGGCTCGAAGACTCACTAGGAATCACCGCTTGTCCCTTATGTGACTAGATCCGATATGAGGTAGAAGCGATCCCAATAGTCCGACAAGTCTCGAACTCAAAAGGGCTAACAACGCGAGCATACAAAGACCGACTCGACTCGACACATACATGTACACACACACAAGACCCTAGACACACCTAATGTTAGTCCGACCTACGCATAGGCGATGGTGGACCAGGACATCCGAATATGTGCCATGCATGCATGTTATGCAACCGGAAATGGATGGCATGGGGAACACCTAGACGTCGGGTGTGGTCATGCATGGGCGGCCCTTTGGATTTGGAAGACTTGAGAGGGCCATGAGAGCCGGGTGTGGAAAAGCCGGGTGTGGGTGTATCAAAAATAGGCTTGGTGAAGGTAGAGGACCGGGCGTGTGGGGCAGGGGTGTGGTAGTGGACTCCCTCGAAGAAAGGAAGTATATATGGAGGGTCTAAGGGTCCACTAGGGAACGGGTCAAAGGGATCAAAGAAGGGACGACCCCTTGTGGTGGGTTCCCACAAGTCACGGTTCCCGATGTAGAAGTCTCGAAGGTGTGGATAGTCACCTTCATGCATTGTAGGTGGGACGGTGATCATGTGTAAGATGTATGGTTCCTCCCTCGGGTGAAAGGGTATGAAGTCGGGTTCGGCCGACATGGGGAGGAATAAGAGAACCTCCGTGGTGATACAACCCACGGTGCACACAGAGGTAATGGACCCTAAGGCCGGATGGGTGAAGCTATGGCTAGTGGGTTGGTCGAAGCTTCGGGCCAATAAATGTGTCAACTTCCATTGCGCGTCTAATCCCATAATAAGGTCATCCAATGTATCAACATGGTGACTAGACCGAAAGGTAGTGTGGAAGGAGTTGACAGGCACTATAGGTAAGGTGGGGTCCATTGATGGATATGGAGGTGGGACCAAGCCATCCTTGAGCCAACTAAGAAGTGGCTCGGCTATGTATAGCGTTCCCGTAAGAAACACGGGTGGTTCGGGTTTTGGTGGCTCCAAATAAGATGGTTCCGAATAAAGTTCGGAAGTAGATGGCAATGGAGCACTCATGGATGGTGAAGAAACACGTGTCCTTTCCAACCAATCCCAAAACTTTTTCTCGATTTCCTCAAAGGAGCAGGTTGGAGTGGGGACCTCGGAGTGGACTTGCTCCTCGGCTCTCGGCTCGGGTGTGGACCTAGACTCGACTAGAAGCGGGGCTTCCACTTGGTTGGAGGTGCTTGGGTGGGATTGGATGGGGAAGCCAAGGGGAGGTTGGTTGGAGGCGACGGGGCGGACCACTTGAGTGGGGTTGCTTTGGAGGGCTTGGATGGGGGTGAAGGGGTGGGGTTGGTTGGAGGTGTGGCCCACTTGATTGCGGGTGAGTTGGTGGGGATGGCTAGTGGTATGACCCCCGTAGTTGGAGGTAGGTGGACGGGGAAGGTAGACCCTCTTAAGCGCTCTCTTCATATCCCACCATGACTCGATGGGCCTTAGCCTCCTATCTTCCCGGAAGTACTTGATGTCCCTCCATGTTTTGGCGGCCTCATAGAAAAGTCACCTTTTGGCTAAGTCGACTTGCGCGGGACCGGACATAAGATAACACTCAAAGTAGTCGTCCATAACGGCTTCCCACTCTAAGTAGTCACTCGGGTTTTCAGAGCCATAGAAGTCCCGGGCTTCGGGCCTCTTGGGGTGATTCGGGTGGTCCTTCCATTTTAGATAGTATCGCCACCATGGATAAGATCCGGGTGTTCGGTAATCCATGGGACATGGGGAAGCTAGTGGATGGCCATGCCGACACTTGGACAAAACACTAGACACGACCCTAAGTAATGCAAAGTTGGAATGCCGACTCAACTACCAACTTAGACACGACCAAGATTCGATACGTGGCGGAGTTAATCGATCCGAAGATCACTCGCGCAAGTGTGCGGCCTTCCCGATAGGCGTAGCCTAACGTTCGGACAACACCTTTTTATATACTGAACAATGGTATGCGGATGCAACCTTAGACCGACTAACACTTAGACTAGACGTAAATGACACTCATTTCTTTTTTTGATTTTAGACACCCTAGACTCAAACTCGCTCTGATACCAAACTGATGCGGGATGGACCACGGACGCGACTCCAATTAGGAATGCAGCCATCGGACTCTAAACAAGCTCGCGATCATCCCTTTTCGAGGGAAGCATCGGACGTGCGTGGTTGAGAAACCGGCAAGAGCTAGGGTGGTCAACTCTCTCTTGTGCCCGGATCGAGTCACGGGACGGTCACGCTCTCTCTCGCAGCAGTGGTGAATATCAATATATAGCGAGCTAGATTAACCTAACATGCTCTCTAGCAGCGGCATAAACAAGCATATATGAAATAAAGCAAAGTGCCAAGCAAGGAGCGAATACGATACCTCCACGCTCTCGACGTGGGGAAGACGATCCCGACCGAATTCAGTAACTCCCGGTAACAACAATGAGTTAGATTACAGTAATGAAATATCACCCACTCTACGCAGGGAGGTAAAGGGCTACACAAGTGGGTCCGGGAGGACCGATCTCGGGTTGGCGGGCTGCACTTGATCACCACGCCGACGCGGTTCGGACGGCGTGTTCTACGGGCCTGTGGGGCCCACGGACGGCGCTGCCCTCCGGGTCTGCTGGGGTGGGTCCCACTGTGATGGAGACCCCTGGTGGCGCGCCTCCCTGGATGGCGGTCGGCCGGAAACACTGGTCGGAGGCCGGTCGGCTCTGATCTCCACACTTTGGAGTTGCTGCCCACAAACCTGCAGGTTCTATTTTCCGGCACGCGATCCGGCGAAATCGGCTGCTGCGATCAATCCTGATGTCGGATCAAGGAACAGAAGGTACCGTTGGAAAGCCCTTTCAAAGTACTCCAACCTAGGGCTAGAGAAACAAACTGATCTGCACGGATCTGGCCTTAATCTATTTTTGAAGCTGCTGTTGGACTGTGCCCGAAATCTAAGGGCAGCAGGGAAGTTTCCTGAGAACTGCCTTTGACCGCAAGGTATACCTCAGATTCAGACCTTGAGCTCTTCATGAAAGTTATGGAGGGTAAAGAGAGGAAAACGGAAATATTTTTTATGAATGGATTGGTGGAGGTTTGGATTTGTTGGGGATTTGATACTGGTGGGTGGTCGGATCTGGACACTGGCTGACAGAACTGTAGGGGAATCTGAAGATGATTTTTAGAAAATATGAGATGACCTTTAAAAATTCCACAAAAATTTGTGGGTGGAGGGGATGGTGGATAGAACCTCCAGTAATTTTGGGGGTTCCATAAAAAATCAAAAGATGGTCCGGAGATGGGAAACTCAGGGTTACTATCACTGTAGATAGTAACCTGGCAGAACTGGAAGAACAAGATGGACGAAAATGTAAAAATAGAAATCAGAAACTAGAGGCCAAACCAATTTTTATAGAACATGGGGAAAACCTCTAGAACACGTCTTGAAAATTTGAGCTCAAGAAGAATCCGTTTTTGAGAGATAAAATTCGTGGAAGGGGAATCTATCCTGGATGGACAGAACTGTAGAAGCGGCTTCGCGGCGGCACGACGGCGGCACGAACGGCGGCGGCGGCACCTGAGATGAATTTCAGAAGTAGAGGGGAGGAGATAGAAGGGATGAACACTCTAGAAATGCAGAGGAGGAAGAGGGAAACCAGAGGGAGAGGGTAGGGGCGAACCAAGCACTATGGCAATTCACACATTTTCTTCACATTAATTGT
The DNA here is from genome assembly GCA_022559845.1 of Amorphophallus konjac. NCBI lineage: Eukaryota > Viridiplantae > Streptophyta > Magnoliopsida > Alismatales > Araceae > Amorphophallus > Amorphophallus konjac. The sequence goes on from CM040124.1 coordinate 12,234,098, forward strand.
TACAAATGGAAAAATACAAGCATATATACTAAATGACAAATGGCCAAAAATGACCTCAGATCTAGGGTTTAGAGAATATTAAATGTTTCAAACAAAATAAAAAATCCTAATTAGATCTAATGGAGGGGGGCGCCCCCTTGACCATGGGCATGGGTAGGTGGAGGTGGGTGGAGAATATTGACATTTTCCACCCTTTGTCCCCCATGTGTCAATTTGACATTCAAACCTTCTAGCTGGCCACCTAAGATGGTTGACCAGCCCCACATGGATGAGGTGGACCAATGGGGAAGGGGAGGGGGCCCCCTAGCTGGACCTACTACACTTGTGCACAAAAACCCACACAATCTTAGGGAATGTCACATTGGCTTACGAAGCCTTACAATTGCACATATACTTTCCCAATGATATAAAAGTAAATAAAAGGACTTAAATGCAAAATAAAAAGTCAGTGCTCGGCGTCGATTCCCATCAAAGGTCCCGTGTCGGGAATACAAGATGAGATGCCAAAATCGCGGATCAGAGCTGACCAAAACCCGGTGGATGGTCCGGTAATTCAGCAATGGAGCCAAGAAGCTCAGAGACAAGCCCCTCTAACCTTAGAGAGCCAGTCTGAAGAAAGCCAATAATCACTAGCCGGCCTCGAAGACCCAGGGTCGACTTACACACCACTCGGGGAGCTGGAGGACCTAGAATCTGAAGAAGACTACATTAACGGAGGCTTCATCAACCTTGAAGAAGCTCCACCAGAAGTCGAAGACGGCGGTCAAGCTACCGTTGATGACCTGATAGAAGTGAACCTGGGGAGTGAGGGGGATCCAAGACCCACCTTTCTTAGTGCACTGTTGTCAGCAGAAGAACAAGAGCAGTATATACAATTTCTGAAGGAGTTCGAGATTGTTTTGCTTGGACCTACAATGAGATGCCAGAGTTGAACCCCGATGTAGCCCAACATCTGCTGTCCATTAATCCAAGAGCAGAGCCTGTAAAGCAGCCTTCCAGGCAAATGCGGCCCGAGCTGATCAACCAAATTAATGGGGAAGTCGACAAGCTCATTGATGTGGGGTTCGTCGAAGAAAACCAATATACAACATGGCTAGCAAATATAGTGCCCGTGAAAAAGAAAAATGGGCAGATAAGAATATGTGTCGACTTTCGGGACCTCAAAAAAGCATGCCCGAAAGATGACTTCTCTATGCCGATCACCGAGGTGATAATAGATGCCACCACAAGCCATTAAGCCCTCTCATTTATGGATGGATCATCCAGATATAACCAAATTTGGATTCCTGAGCAAGACAGGGTCCATACTGCATTCCGCACCCCGAAGGGGATATTCCATTACAAAAGGATGCCGTTCGGCCTCAAGAATGCTGGCGCTACATATCAAAGAGCCATGACGAAGATATTCGATGACTTGCTCTACAAGAAAGTGGAGTGCTACATTGATGATTTGGTAGTGAAGACCAAAAGAAAGGAAGACCATCTGTAAGATTTGAGGGTGGTGTTTCAAAGGCTACGCCAATATGAGCTAAAAATGAATCCCATGAAATGCGCCTTCGGCGTGTCCAGCGGGAAATTCCTTAGATTCATTGTCCGACACAGGGGCATAGAGATTGATCCGTCCAAGATTAAAGCTATTCAAGAACTCCCTCCTCCGAAGAGTCTGTCGGAGCTGCGGTCCTTGCAAGGCCGGCTGGCATACGTTCGCCGATTTATTTCAAACTTGTCAGGTCGATGTCACCCTTTTCACAGGCTAATGATGAAAGACATGCCGTTCTTCTGGGATGAAGAATGCCAAACAACTTTTGAGAAGCTGAAGGAATATCTGAAAACCCCTCCGGTGTTGGGAGCGTCGATCAAAGGAAGACCTCTGATTCTTTATATAGCAGCTACTCACTGGTCACTGGGGGCAATGCTAGCTTAAGTAAATGAAGAAGGCAAAGAGCAAGCCCTCTACTACCTTAGCAGAAGGTTAGTAAGGACTGAAGAAAATTACACTTTTATAGAGAAGACCTGTCTGGCCCTGGTCTTCGCCGTCAAGAAACTCCGGCATTACATGCTGTCTCATGAAATCAAATTGATATCTGGAGCGGACCCGCTCAAGTACATATTGTCTCAGCCATCACTCAAGGGTCGACTCAGCTAATGGGCCGTGATCCTGATGGAATTCGACATTTCGTACGTGCCTCAAAGAGCCGTAAAAGGCCAAGCCGTAGCTGACTTCTTTGCAGCACACCCTGCACCAGAGGATGTTCCGTTAGAAGCTGAACTCCCTGATGATGAGAGATTGGAGGCATGTGAAGCCCAGTCGGTAATGTGGCACCTCTATTTTGATGGGGCATCAAGAACAGAAATAGCCTCAGCCGGACAGGTCAAAGTCCGAGCAGGGGCTGGCATTGTCCTGAAGTCACCTGAAGGCAAAGTGGTACACACTTCATGCTCAATAAACAAGCCATGCACTAATAATGAAGCTGAGTACGAAGCTCTGATAATTGGTCTATAAATTGCACTCAGCATGGGAATCCATATGCTCCAAGTGTTCGACGACTCGATGCTGATAATAAAATAGATGCAAGGTGAGTTTGAGGTGCGGAAGCTAGAACTAAACCCCTACTACTAGAAAGCACTACGCCTAATGGCGAGCTTTCACCATATCAAGCTCAATCATGTGGGCCGAGGACATAATGCTCAGGCCGATACTTTGGCGAAATTGGCCAGTTCGTTAGCAGTCCCACCAGATGAAACACTCAACATTGTCGTGATAAACTGGTGACAGGTTCCCAGTGTGTCAGAATCATGCCCGGAAGAATACGAGGTCAATATAGCCGAAGAAGCACAGGAGTCCGACTGGAGACAGCATTTGCTACAGTGGTTCCTTCACCAGCAGCTACCCAAGAACAAAGAGGAAAGAATGAGACTTCTCTGGACTAAAGATTCTTATGAGCTCCGAAGCGGAACACTATTCCAAATCATGGCGGATGCTCGTAAGAAGATTCTGCTCCGATGCCTATCCACCAATGAGACTTGGCAAGTGATGAAAGAGATACATGCCTGGATAGCTGGAGCACACCAAGCTGGACCAAAGATGAAGATCGAAATCAAGAAACTAGGCTATTATTGGCCTACTATGTTTGAAGACTGTTGTCAGTTTGCAAAAACATGCCAGAAATGCCAGGAGCATGCTACTGTGCCCAGAAGGCCGCCTGTGCCCCTACGCCCGACAGTTTCTAGCTGGCCTTTTGCTCAATGGGGAACCGATGTGGTTGGACCTCTTCCGACATCTTCAGCTAGACACAAGTACATCTTGGTTATAACGGATTACTTCTCCAGATGGGCAGAGGCTATAGCACTCATAGAAGTGACTGGTGAGTTGGTCGTCAGATTCATCAAACAGAACATCATTTTTTGGTTTGGTGCTCCCAACCGAATAATTTCTGATAATGGGAGCCACTTCAAGAATCAGAAAATATATCGGCTCCCTGAGAAGTATAAGATTGATTGGAGGACATCCACCCCCTACAATCCACAAGCAAATGGATTGGCTGAAGCATTTAATAAAACCCTGTGCACCCTCCTTGCCAAGACTGTCAGTTCTAATAAGAAGAACTGGGGGGAGAGGATGTATGAAGCATTATGGGCGTATCGCACCGTCTACAACACCCCTACAGGATGTTCACCTTTCTCCTTAGTATACGGCTCCGAGGCAGTAGTCCCCATAGAGCTGGAAGTCCCATCACTCAGGGTTGCAATTCAATATGGATTAGCCCGCGATGAGCAAGCAAACACTGAAAGGAGATTTGAAGAATTGGCTGAGCTGGAAGGAAAATGCCTTCAGACACAGAAGAATATCCAGGCATATCAAGCCCGCATGGCAAGTGCCTTCAACAAGCTCGTCAAAGGACGAGAGTTCAAGAAAGGTGACCTAGTCATGGTCAAGAAGAAAGAAGTCATGGCTTCCAACCCAAAGGGTAAGCTGGCTGCAAACTGGTTGGGTCCGTATGTGGTCCAAAGGGTCTACGAAGGCGGAGCCTACGTGGTTGTTAACCATCGAGGGGAAGTTCAATTCTCGCCGCTCAATGGAAAACATCTGAAACTCTATCATGCTGCACCACTACCCTTTGAGGGAGTGGTAGACGATTGAATGAACAAGCCTCAGCATAAAGAGATGATGGTGATGAAAAGCTCTGAAGAATGATGAGAATAATGAGGATGGCTACTCCTTCCAGTATGATGTAAACATCAATCCGGACCTTCCGTCTGGATCGATAATGAAACCCCATTCCCTTTGCGTTGATGTTAAACCTCACATCAACGATGAGACATTTTAGGCGAACGGCTTCGGGCCTAAGCCTCCTTCATACGAATATCAATCCGGACCTTCCGTCTGGGTCGATAATGAAATCTCATCTCCCTTGCATTGATGTAAACCTCACATCAACGATGAGAGATTTTAGGCGAACGACTTCGGGCCTAAGCCTCCTTCATACGAATATCAATCCGGACCTTCCGTTTGGGTCGATAATGAAACCTCATCTCCCTTGTGTTGATGTAAACCCCACATCAATGATGAAACACATATACATTCCAGGCAAACGGCTACGAGCCTAAGCCTCCTTCATATCAATATCAATCCGGACCTTCCGTCTGGATCGATGATGAAACCTTATCTCCTTTGCGTTGATGCAAACCCCACATCAACGATGAAACACATATACATTCTGGGCAAACGGCTACGGGCCTAAGCCTCCTTCATATAAGTATCAATCCGGACCTTCCGTCTGGATCGGTAATGAAACCTTACCTCCTTGGAGTTGATGTAAAACCCACGTCAACGATGAGCTCTTTTACATACTCGAAAGTGATGCGGGACGAGACACGGACACGACAAGCTCGTGACTACCCCTTAACGAGGGAAGCGTCGGATGTGCGCGGTTGAGAAACCGGCTGTGAGCTAGGGTGGTCGGCTCTCACTTGTGCCCAGATCGGGTCACGGGACAGTAACGCTCTCTCTCGCAGCAGCGGTGATATAAATAGAAAGCGAGCTAATTACCCTATCATGCTCTCTAGCTGTGGTATAAGCAAGTATATATGAAAATTAAGCAAAATGCCAAGTAAGGGAGCGAATGCGATACCTCCACGCGCTCGGCGTGGGGACGACGGGCCCGACCGAACTCGTGCTCCCGGGACAGTTAATACATGAATATTACAGTAATGGAAATATGCCCACTCCACGCAGGGAGGTAAAGGGTGACACCAGGGGCCCGGGAGGACCGAATTCGGGATGACGGGCAGCTTCGTGTGTTGATTCGGCTACACGCGTGATCACGACCGTGGGGCCCACGTGCTGTCTGGAGGGGTCGTGTGGGACCCGGTGGCGCCGCTGTAGTGTGGACACTTAGGGAAGTGTTCCCTGGGCTGGCGGCACACCGGAACGTCGCCCGGGGGTCGGGCGGTTCCGATCGGCACCCGTCGGGTTTGCTGTCCACGGACTGGTGGTTGCTGTTTTACAGCGCGCGCTCCGGCGAGAATGGACGCTGCGATCAGCCCCGACGTCGGATCGACACGAGACTGGTGCCGTTGGAAAGCTAGCTTGAAGTTATTCAACCTAGGCCTAAAGATATGGCCTGGATATGCTCGAATCTTGACTTATGGAATTTTCAATCTTCTATTGTACAGTTCCTGAAATCACAGGTCAGTAGAGAACTTCCCTGTGGATTGCCTTTGACCGTGAGGGAGACGTTCGAATCATGGCTTGTGTTCTTCATCAAAGTTGTTGTAATTTGAGCTGGGAAGACACAAAATTGGTTTGGACCCGTTTAGATGTATCTATGATTTTCTGTGATTTTTTTAGTGGATGAAGGTCGGATCTGGGATCTGGCTGAAAGTACTGTTGCTTCGGTAGAACATGAATTTTTAAAAATAGGTAGAAGGATGATAAAAATGTAAGAAAAATTGTGGTGGTAGGAGACGATGGACAGAACTCCCAGTTAAATTGGGATGTCTAACATAAATAAAAAGGGTGGTCTAATGTGGAGAACTCAGGGCTACTATCACTATAGATAGTGACAGAATAGATCTGAGATTGAGAGTTGAACGAAATGGTAAGAATATGAAACGGTGGATTTTGAATCTCAATTTTTTTGTGGAGAAGGGGCTAGAAGATAGGAACCAACCCTCAAAATTTCAAATTTATCAGAACTCGTGGCTGGCTTCAGGAATTCTCGAACTACACCTCTATCCAGCAGGACAGAAACTTGATGACGATTCCACGGCGGCTCGAAGGCGGCACGAACGGCGGCGGCGGCGGCACAGACGATCACCGGAGGTTGAGAGGGGATGATAGAAGAGGGATACACTCTAGATCTGGGGTTGGGTAAGGAAGAACAGCAAGGGAGGAGAGAGGGGCGCACCAAGCTTCTTGAACACTCACAAAAATTCTAATTTTTCCATTCTATTTCTCATGAAAATACAACATTATATAGGCTAGGTCTCTAACTAATTCTAGACCCTTGGATCAAGGGTTGATGAGTGAAGGGCTGGGATGTGATTTGAACAGCCACAATAAATCCCAATATAATACATGGTTCGCCCCCCCCCCCTCCCTTAAAGAAGGCTATTTGGATTTGTCTTCTTTATTTAAATCTAGGTCCAAGTCCAAGGTTGGACCATGGACCAGCCACCTTGGGCCCGGGAGTCCAAGTGGACCAATAAGGAGGAGGGAGGGGGCCCCTGCAGGGCCTACATGCACTTTTGCAAAGAAACCCAATGGCCTTTTGCAAATAAACCCACTAAGACCTACAATTGTGTACCCATATATCACGAGGGTATTCATACAAATACAAAAGGACGTAAATGTAAACACAATGTGAGCGGGCTGTCGTTGATGTCCCCATCAAAAAGGCAATATGCAATCTCAAGTATTACAAAAAAGAGAGAGAGAGAGAGAAAAAAAAGGAATATAAAAAAATGGGGCTTAAAATAGAGGTGCCCCGCCGGACTTGTTCGGACATCCTGGACGAGGGTAAAAAGTGCTATAACCCAGTTATGGCGAAAACCCGAAAAGGCGCTATAGGCAAAATTGGGTACCCCGCCACGTGAAAACCCGAAAGGGCGCGTGGGCAAAAGTAAGAGGGGGCTGACTCTGGTGAAAACCTGAAAGGGCGCTTGGGTCAGTAATGTGGTTACTATACAATGGAAACACATGCTATACCTTTTGGTGGCGCTTCCACCAGTCATCCCACCGATAATGAAACCTGCCCAAAATAGACCTTTCGTCCATTCTGATGAAACTCATTCATTTCCTTGCGTCGGCATAAATCCAATGTCGATGATGAAACCTTCTGTCGGTCCTAAGGCATCATCGCCTAGACCGATAATGAAACCTATCCAGAATAGACCTTCTGTCCATTCTAATGAGACCTATCAATCCCTTTGCGTCGGCATAAACCCAATATCGATGATGAAACCTTCTGTCGGTCACGAGGCATCATCGCCTGGATCGATAATGAAACCTATCCAGAATAGACCTTTCATCCATTCTGATGAAACTTATCAACTTCTTTGCGTCGGCATAAACCCAATGCTGATGATGAAACCTTCTGTCGGTCACAAGGCATCATCGCCTAGACCGATAATGAAACATGTCCAGAATAGACCTTTCGTCTGTTCTGATGAAACTTATCAACTTCTTTGCGTCGGCATAAACTCAATACAGATGATGAAACCTTCTATCGGTCACAAGGCATCATCGCCTAGACCGATAATGAAACCTATCCAGAATAGACCTTTCGTCTGTTCTGATGAAACTTATCAACTTCTTTGCGTCGGCATACAAATGCCGATAATGAAACCTTCTGTCGGTCACAAGGCATCATCGACTAGACCGATAATGAAACCTATCCAGAATAGACCTTTCGTCTGTTCTTATGAAACTTATCAATTCCCTTGCGTCGGCATAAACCCAGTGTCCATGATGAAACCTTCTGTCGGTCACAAGGCATCATCGCCTGGATCAATAATGAAACCTATCCAGAATAGACCTTTCGTCTACTCTGATGAAACTTATCAATCCTTTGCATCGGCATAAACCCAATGTCGATGATGAAACCTGCTGTCGGTCCTGAGGCATCATTGTCTGAACTGATAATGAAACCTACCTAGAGTAGGCCCTCTGTCTACTCTGATGAAACTCACCCATTCTCCATTACCCCGAGTCCCACCGACGATAAAACCCTCTATCGGTCACAAGGCATCATCGCCCAGATCGGTAATGAGACCTACCCGGAATAGACCTTTCGTCTATTCTGATGAAGCACACCCATTTCCTTACATCGGCATAAACCCAATAACGATGATGAAGCTTTTCATGACCATACGGCACTTCGCCTTGGTTAATGCTAAAACTTGCCTGAGATGGACCTTCTGTCCGTTTCAATGAGACATGTGAACATTTCATACATATATCATCAAGCAGTCACACATCCGGCACCTTTGGCCGATGAGACTTACACTTGTGCTAATTTGGCAACTCCGTAAACCCCGGCACGCGGTGGAGCGATACCCCCATCCTTTCCTTGTAAGGGTGGGCGCTCTCCTGCGATACAAAGACGGGGATGCTTCCATACAAGTTGCCAAAGTTACCGCAAGATATGATAGAATAAAGGTGTGGAGATAGGCACCGGAAACATTAAAAAGAAAGATATATTCCATTGCAAAAGAGAAGATAAGAACAATTGGGGCCCTTCGAGGGGGATGGGTTACAAAAGAAAAGCAGCTAAGATCGTCGGAAGATGTCTTCAAAGTCGAGAAGTCCGACGGTTGGAGTCGCTCCTAACTCACGAAGCCGAGATTCCTCTTCCTGGAGGCGAGCCGACTCATCTTGCAGCGAGGCCACCCGTCCCTCCAGCAGAGCTATCTCTTCGGCACTTTGGGACTGCGTCGCCTCTACTAGCGGCAATTCAGCTTCAAGAGCACTTAGCGCTGCTCGTAGTTCGTCCATCTGACTGAACACCAATGCTGCACGAGCAGATGCAGTCTCTACTCGGGTTCTGTGCCCCTGAAGGTGAGAATTCAACTCTTCTAGCCCGGACCGGCAATCAGCTCGCTGCAGCTTAAGGGCCATCAATCTGTCATTTGCGGCGCGCCCCAGAAAGTCCCGACGATTCACGAATTTCAGTAACAATAGCACACGTTGAGTCCATGTCTCCAAGGGGCGGCCCAACGCTTGCAAGCCAGCTGTCAGGCGTTCAGCCACCTCCTTTAATTGCAAATAAGTTAATACCGGCTGAGACTCCACCACCCGGCGCAACATCTATAAATTCTGCCATATAAAATCTTCTGATGAGGTGAAGCCCAGGGAAGCGGCTGGGGCTATTTCGAAGGTGACCTCATTGTCGATAGCCGCCCACAAGCCTATGTCTGGTTGAGAAGATGAAGACGGAACAGTCACCGGGAAAGGTGAAATGATCTCCGCAGCAACCTCTTCCCGAACTACTATCTTTTCTACTGCCAAATCTTCAGGAGTTGCGTCCTGAGTAGTTGCTAGAGGTAAACTGATGTCTTCGGAAACCTCTTCCTGAACTGTGGTCTCCTCTACTACTGGACCCTCAAGAACTACTTCCTGAGTAACTGCTGGAGATGGCAGAGACTCGGATTCTATCGGCAGAGACTCGGATTCTATCATTTGCACGGAAGGAACCGTGAGTTCCGGGGTGACAGTCAATACGGTAGCAGGGACAAAGGCGGAACCCCTAGCCTAATCTACTTCAGCTCTCAACTCTGAAACCCCAGCTGGAGCGAAACTTTCTCCTAATGCCCCCAGCTCCAATGATGATATGTCAGTCACCGATTGTACCCTCACTGGCACAGGGCGGAATATAGCAGTCATCCCGGCGGAAGCTGCAGCCCCAGGGAGCAGTACAGCCAAGGCTTCTAGAAAAATGATATCGGAGGCTGGTATCAAGTCTATGTCAGTGGTGTCGGGCTCCTGAAACAAGACTGAAGTAAGCATCAAAGTGGCAAACGAGCAAGAAGGTTATGCAGTTAAATAAGAAAGAAGGGGCGGAGCTCACTATCATGGTAGGGTCAATCTCTTCAAATGCATGCATGAAGGATGACAGTTCTGCCGATGAAGCAACAAAAGGGGGAGTTATCTCCTCCTCCATATCAATACCAGCAAACTCTTCTGGTGACATCCCCCCAGATGACGGCACCAACAGCCTCAGAGGGCTAAACAATGGAAGATCCTCTGACGACACAACATGTGCCACTGCTTCCTCTTTGGTTGGTTCATGTACTTCCTCCTCGTCTTCAGAAAAGCCAAAGTTGATCTCTTCATCAGAGGCAGTGGTGAAACTGTTGGAAGATATCTCCACGCTGGGTACGGGTAGACCCGCCACTCTTGTTGTCCTCCGAGCTGTCGAACGGGTGACTATTTGCCGTAAGGGGATAATGCCCTTCTTCAGCATAGTCTTGTGACCCTCCTGTGGTTGGGGAACATCCGTAACTAGGGTATCGATGTCGGTTCCAACCCCCTCAGCCACTACAATACAAACTCATATATGAGGAATGACAGAATGGTCATCAAAAGACAAGAAAAAATTAAAAAAGGGCAAGGCAAGTCTACCTTCAATTTCACTGGCTGGTGTAGGTGAAGGCAGCCTAACATCTTCTGGGGCAATAGTGGAAAGCCCCCCTTCCATCTCCTCTGCTACACCTCTGGCCTCTTCGACAGTCGCAGTAACGGTAGTTTCTTATTGAGCCACTACCAAATAAGGACATGCTAAGTCAAAAATAAAGATACCACAAAAGTCTACAATGTTGCAGTTCGTGAAGAACAATGATGTAACGACCCGAGAATCCGCTTACCGGGAAGGTCCGATAACCCGAGACTCGAACCGCCGTCCACGAGCCGGAAGGGCTCAGAAGGGCTAAAAAGGAGTGTGGAGGTACAAAGAAATAGGAAATAAAGCAGGATAACTCAACAATTAACAGAATTAAATAAACAACTACAATAGAGTCCAGTCCAATAGAAAGTACAGTCTAAAGCAGTAAAACGTACCACATGCCAAGTGAACACTCGGCCCGACAAGCTGGCAACTAAGAACCTCCGCACCTCGCCCTCAAACCTCGAGGAAGAAGAACCGCCACACCTGAAAAGTAGGGAATGAGTCTCCAAAATAGAGACTCAGCAGGGATCCCGCGGAACTCCAACCGGAAACAACGGCGGTAGCGGAAAGGAAGGCTACAAGAGCAATCGCAACAGTAGGAACAGTAAACCCGGTGACCGGTCGGAATTCGGCACTACAGCTACTCCTACTGTACCAGAAAACACGACCTAGTCTCCCGTCGGGGGACAACCAAGCCACGCACCCGACCACCCGGTTCCACGAGCGGGGACCACCAGACACTAACTGCCCTAGCCACGCTACTAGGAAAACGCCACGATACCTCTGTAGCGGAGGCCTGCCCTCACAAAAAGGGCCCGAGCCAAAACCACACGGTCAGGGAACACGGTCACGACCTCACCGTCGTGAACACAACGCTGTCTGGGGAAACGCCCTCGGTGATGCTCACCGGAGACCCCAGACCTCGACTCCGGGAACACTCCCGAAACCACTCACGAAGTCCCGTCTCACGGATGGAAACAGAACCCGGTACACGACAACTCACGTCACGTGACAGGAGCACCACCCACTAGAAGAACAACCGGATGCGTCCCCTGACGTCTTACACCGCGTCTCAAGTGTCTAGCTACTACGCCCCAGGCGGAGACTCAGACACACACGATAACCAGTACCATAGAACAAGGACTCGTTGGGGTCGCGCCTGCCGACACCGTCCGACGCCCCCAACCTCGTGTGCACACTCAGACCATACGCCCAAGGCCTGTCCTCTAGCTGGTAATTCCCCCTAAGCCCGGACCCGACTGTACGTGGGGGCCCTACGGTAACCAGCCTACTCACCGTCTCTCTCGGGTCAGCTGCTCCACCACTCCCAGGTGGGTCAACACACGCGTGCCGTAAGAAGGCTACGACTAGTGGACGTGTCACAGAACGTGGACACTGGAAACCACGCACGCGCCCATTGCGAGTAACACGGAGTAACAGGTGGCTCAAAGCCGCCCGACTCTGGACGGCCCACTAGACCTACTAAACCCAACGGCCTTTGAGTCACAAGACTCGGGGTCAAGATCGTTGCACACGACAGCATTGAGCCGTCAATCTGGCCTAATCCCTAGGTCCAAAACCACAATGCGATAACTCATGAGGCATTTCACAACTGCCGAGACCCATCCGTCGAGGAGGGAAGTTAAGAAACCTCCAGCCCCAGGCAGGGAGACTGGACTCACCATCCAAGGCCACACGCTTGGCCCACTCGGAAGCCACCTTCCAGAGAAGCAACGACTTGCGGGGAAACCTCACCGCACTCACACCGATACACGGTGACTCGATCTAGCAAGAACACGGAAGCCCGGAACACCTGGGGTCGGACCCGCCAAGCCCACGGGCACGCTTATCGAGGTAACATGGTACCTCTAGACACCCCAAAAACCTGGTAACAAAACCCACGGGGTGTCCGGGGCACTCACGAGGCCAAAGGTCGACCACTGGGTCACAACCGGGTTGACCGAAGACTAACACAACACAATCGAAACGCTAGAAGGTCACCCAGACCCTTAAACCTATGGGCACGCTAATCGAGGTAAATGGAACCTCCGGACACCCAAAGACACAGTCATGGAACTCCACGGGGTGTCCGAGACACACACGGCCCAAGGGGAGCACGATCAGCCGTAGACTGCCCGCCTTGGGCGGCCCGACTGGTCCCCTCAAGATCGCGCTACCCTCGCATAGCGGGTTCAGAACAGAACGCGCTATACACTGGTAGCACGACAAGACAGATCGCGCTATAGACCTATAGCGCGACCAGGATAGATCGCGCTAGGATCACCTAGCACGACAAGATAGAACGCTCTAGGATCCCCTAGCGCGACAAGACAGAACGCACTAGGATCCCCTAGCGTGACATGAACCGCCTAACTGTTCATCTTCTCCGATGAACGTACCCTATCGGGGCGGCGCGACCCTCAAGAACGCGCTACCTGAGACTAGCGCGTTCTCAGTCCGCACCCAAAAAATGGCAAAAATCGCAGAAAAACCCATTCCACGCCCCGTTCACCCCCAGGTGAAGGGGAAACAAAAGGGGAAACCTTCCCCAAGTCCCTAGGCATGCATCTAAACCCCTAGATCGGCCAAAAACACCGTAAAACGGGAGATCCGGCTCACACCCCAAAAACATGAGTTTTCCCCCAAATCCGTCGAATAAGCCCGCTCGGCTCACCACGGCCTACAAAACTCGCGGGAAATGAAGTACGCGGGTTGAGGGTCCATCTCCCTACCTCCACCGAAGATTCGACGCACCGTGGACGCTGATCCACGAAGAAAACGCCGTTGAAGCCTCGCCGTTCCACGAACCCACGGCCGAGCTTCACTGCGCCTCCACCGCCTCGATCCTCACCCATCCTCACCCGTGCCTCGCCCGCGCCGTCCCCACCTCGCCCACGCTCCACCCCGTCGGCCGCCAGAGAGAGAGGGAGAGAGGAGAGAGCGTGAGAAGAGAGAGGGAGGGAAGAGAGAAAATGAGAGGGGAGGGAGAGAAAAGGGTTATATATATAGGAAAATCCAGAAATTCTGAAAAATACCAAAAATAGAAAAATCACATTTTCGCGATCCTCGGAACGCACCGATCGCAACGGTACCACACTCGCCTAGGTGAACGGCCCTGTTCACCCGCAACGAGGTTCCAAAGGAATTACCGAAACACACACCGAGAATCGGAAAACACACGCGGAAAAGTCACGGAACGCTTCCGGGCCTCCGAAACAACTCCAGATCGCGCCGATCTGAACACGAAAGATGTTCAGAACGAAATTTCAGACACAACGGAGTCAAACACTCCGAGAAATCAGATCCGGGACCCACGAACAAGGATCCGAAAAATTCAGGGCATTACAAATGATACCTTCGACTATTTGCTGAGCAGCCTCCTGCTGAATGGCGAACTCCTCAAAAGAGGGCACACGAGGCAAGGGGCCCTTGGTGACGTCGGCTGTGGAGGAGGACTTCTTCGCCATAGCCTTTCGGGCCTTCTTTGCCCGGACCACGGCAACCTTCACTTCAGAAGCCGCCCTCCTCTTGCCAGGAGGCAACGGGGTGGTGGTTGGCGCCGGCTCGGGGATATCAAAGTATGCAAGCTTCTGGGCCTGAAAATTAATCCTCCGATAGACCCCCTGCTGCTTTATGTCTGACCTATCTGTCAAAGAGAATGCACATTATTAGAGAAGAAGATCAAGCAACGAAGAAAGCACCATGTTAACCGGAGAAAGTCATCCCTGCCGGGCCATTGTAAAAAGATGAAAGGGGCCAATACTGATAGGTCACCTCCTTGCTACGGGAAGCAGCTTCCCTAACAAGCCAACAGACGTCACCTATCCTCTGACACTTCTCCGCCAGGCTAGCTAAGTCTGCATGGTCGCGAGAAGCAAGGCAGTGATACAAGCCCAGGTGGTCCATTCCGCAGCCGTCGGCATACTGAAAAGACACAAACAGAGGCCTGTCCAAGATGCTTGCTGTAGGAGTTATTGTGCCCCTGTGGTTTTGATGATGGTTTTAATGGTGGTTTTGATGTTTGGCCTTTGTAGTGAGCTATTCACTGTGAGTCATCTTGTGTGAGTCAAATCGCTACTTTCTGATCATTATGCTGTTCTTCATTAGTTCTAATATGGCTTTGCATAATTGATTATGTTCAGTCATGTTATATATTGGTCTTCAGGCGTCCCAAGTATGCACATTGTTTCATGTTCTCCAAGTCTATACAATGAAGTCTGATCACTGCATTTGCAGTCACAATGTCTTCACATTTGAAGTCTGTACATCGGACTGCTTCTTTTGAAGTCTATACATTGTGGCCTTGATACTTCAAGTATATACACCTTCAGTTGAACGCAAAGTGTATACGTTGCAGCGTTAACTCATTGGGCTGCAGCGTCAACTCAGCAAGTATGCACATCGCATTCAGACTTTCAAGTCTATACACTCCATCTTCATAGGTTTAAAGTCTGTACATTGGTTCAGACTCCTCAAAGTCTGTACAGCGTGAAGTCTAAACAGTATTTTCAGGGCTTGTCTTCATGTCATTTACTGTAGATACTCGAGTCGTTTTCCTGCTTTCTTTGTTTTATCTCGTGTCGATTGAAACCGTTCATGTCTTCTATCCTCGTGTTGTCTTTCCTAGACCCCGTGTCTTCTCTGCTTTGTGACCACACTTCGTGTCAGTTTTTGTTTTTGTCTTCGAGTTGGTTTCAGTCCATGTTGTTCTCGTGCCGTTCTCTTTACTGTTTGTTATGTCGTGTTGCTTTTGTATTCATGTCTTCTTGTTAATTTTGTGTTTGAGTCTTCATGTTATTTCTATCTTCTGTCTTCATGTTGATTTTACTTCGTGCATTCTTCTCTAAGTTCAAGCGTTAAGTGTCTCAAGTCGAGTCTGACTGTGCTGTCTCCATGTCGTCCTTAGTTCGAGTCGGTTCTTTGTTATTTCTATCTTCGTGTTGCTTTTCCTAGACCTCGTGTCTTTCTTGTTTTGAAACCACACTTCGTGTCGGTTTCTGTTTTCGTGTTTCTCTTGTGTTTATGTCCGCGTGTTGTTTTGCTTCTACCTTCGTCCAGGTTTCCTCTGACCGCGTGTCTTACTACCTTTTTAGTTCCGTGCTATTTCCTTTTTACCTCGTGCTGTTCTCTTTCTACTTCGTGTCGTTCTCTTTGTAGTGTCAGCTTTATTATTGTATATCTCGTGTTGTTCTCTCTCTACCTCGTGTCGTTCTCTTTGTAGTATCTGTATTGTCACCCTTGGACTTCGTGTCGTTCTCTTGGTAGTGTTTGTTTTGTCACCACTGTATCTCATGTCGTTCTCAGTATAGTGCACCTCTTGTCGTTCCCACATACCTCGTGCAGTTTCAGCTTGAGTGTCAACCAACTCATTTCAGGTAGATATATAGAGCAAACCCTGAGTATTAATAGTTTTTATCTCCTTGCAGGTCCGAGGAAGAGTATTCCCCAATAACTGGGCTGCACGTGATCCTATACTAGAGGAACAAATACGAAAAGGGCACGTGGTAGGAAAGTTCTGGATCAAGCGTGGGAGGCACACGCACTTTGTACCCTATCATCCTGCTGGCTGCTGATATAAATGGAAGAAAGGCTGATGAAGCAGAGGGCAAGCATATGAGCCAAAAGGAATAGAGGAGCAGAGATCGAGAGTGAGAGAAAGAGTAGAAGAAGAGGAGAAGAGAAAGAGAGAAGAAAGTGAGAGAGAAGAGAAGAGGAAGAGAAGCTTACCTGAAGATCTGACTACTGGACCGTGGATCAAATCCAGGCCAGTTAGCTCCATGTGAGCCACATTTGTGTTATCTGTCTTTACAGCTTTTTGATCGCTGTGTATTTTTCCCTTTCTTATTTTTCCGTTTTCATTTGGGTTAGCTCTGTACTTCCGATCCTCTGGACTGAGGTCGGGTCCCTCCTGGTCTGGAGGAAGAGAGGTCTTCGACCTCTAGTCTGCAAGTGGCTGGAAGTCACTTGTGTGTTCCCTCTGGTTTGGAGGAAGGGAGATCTGATCTCCAGTTCTGGGCTTGTGGGTTGCAAGTCCAGGGGTTCCCTCTTGGTATAGAGGAAGAGAGACGCTAGTCTCTGGTTTTCTAGTGACCGAGGGTTGCTAGAGGTTCCCTCCAGGTTGGAGGAAGAGGGGAGTCTGTTCCCCTGGGTAAGCTGTGTATCAGCTTATGTTGGCAAGTTGTGTTGCCCAGCTGTTAGTGTAGCCACACTTAGTTTGAGTGTGGGGTGGATGTAGGTCTGGAGGACCGAACCACCTAAAAATCTCTTGAGCAGTGGTTTGCATTGTGAGTGTGCTTCCGCTAGATGCTTGAATAGGCGCGTCTCTTGTGTTTGCTCCTTGGTTTAATTGAATTTGGTTTTATTCTGAGATTGCGTCCAGCACTTGAGTTTTTATTTGGGCATTAATTGTAAAAGGATACATTCACCCCCCTCTGTATCCGGGCATTGCATCCTAACAATTGGTATCAGAGCGGGTGTCTGCCTAGAAGGTCCAACGACCTGCAGATCCGATCTTGTAGTCTTCGATACTTATTTGGTTTTAGTGCATCAATACTCTTGTTGCCTCGAATCTACCAGCTATTTGTTCCCATGGCTAATCCACCGATTTTTTGTGGCACACACTTCAGTGCATGGCTTGCTAATTTAAAGAGTTATGCTAAATCTATTAATCCAGACCTGTGGAAAGTAATTTCACACGGTCCTCATGAACTACCAAAGAAAAAGTCCAAATGGACTGACAGGCATACCTCTTTGCATGAAGAGAATCAGAAAGCTTTTAATCTGATGAAAGCAGCTACTGACAGAGCCTTATGGTCTTGTCTTTATGATTGCAGTTCTGCTAAAGATATTCTGAACATGCTGAAGCGAATTCAGAAGACAAAGAAGGACAGCTGCATGATGGCTGATAGAAATAATCAAGGCAGCATTCAAGATGAAGATGATGAGGTAAATCCTTTTGAAAATTATACTGTAGATGATTGGGAAAATGCATATGCTGAATTGCTAGAATCACATGAGAGCTTAAGAAGTCAGTATAAAAAGTTGAAAAAGAATACTGGGTTAGAAAGGTCTAGATCCCCATGTGAAAATTGCTCCAGTATCAAGCAACATCATGATACCTGTCTATCTGATATTCGTAGGTATAAAAATCAGAACGAAAACTTGATGAAGGAATGTGAATGTCTAAAATCTGATCTAAATAAGCTGAAATCTGAAGATAATTCTCTTAGAAAGTTCTCCAAAGAAAATGAAGAAAGTTTAGAGAAACTGAAAAAAGAGAACATTCTCATGATTGAGAAAATTGAAGCCATAAAATTTGTGAATGTGGAATTACAGAAAGATATTGAAGAGAAGGAAAAAGATTTGAAGAAATTTATGGCTGGAAGAAAACTTGAAACTAACTCAGAAGATCAGATATTAATAAATGAGTTAATTCAGAATGACAAGTTTAAGGAAGAAAATGAGAAGCTAAAAGTGCTGAACTCCACTATGTCTGAGAGGCTTCTAGCTTTAGAAAAAGGAAAATTTGTTTACTTTGAAGAATCTGAAAAAATGAAAAATCTGGAACAAGAAGTTGAGGATTGCAAAATTGCAAATAAAGTGCTAAGCGAATGTGTAAATTACAATGAACAAGAAATTGCCAGTTATGAAATACACATCGTTTCTCTGCAAAATGAAATTGACGATTTGAATAAATCCCTGTCAAAATTTGTGAAAGGACAAGAAAATCTGGACAGGTTGTTAGGTGTTAAGGTCAATACTCAAAAGGAAGGGTTAGGCTACAACGATATAAATAAAAAGGCTTTCAAAAATAAGCTAATGACATCTTTTTTTAAAGCATCTGATGTAGCCACCACCTCAGAAAATAAACAACCAAATGTTCAGAAGAATCAGAAACAAACAAAAGTTATTGATATGGTCAGTCATGTGAAGAAAGGATTGGATCACACTGAAAATGTGCATGCTGTAAAACACACTGGTATACCGAGACATGCACATAAGAGGGAAATCATGAAATGTCATTACTGTCACAAGATAGGCCATTTGATGCATGAGTGTGAATTAAAAGAACTGGATGATTTAAATGTTGAAATGATGGATGCTGGGAAATATCATGATAGAAATCCTGCTGCTCATTCAAAGAAAAGTGAATGCTCGCATTGTGGTAGATTAGGCCACACCCTTGTTCAATGTTGGTTTGCTAATGGAAAGAAAAAACCACTCTCACATCATGCTAAATCTTATGCTAACCAACATGCTCTTAATATCAACAAAATTGCTTCTCTGAACCAGCATGTCAAATGTTTTAATTACAACAAGCTTGGGCACAAGGCCACTGAATGTTGGGCAAGCTTTTTTAGAAGAGAGTCTCCTTTCTGCTCCCATTGTGGGAAGCATGGGCATGCAGTCAAGGAATGCTGGCATGTCCAGGGTAGGACTAGAAATTTCAAAGGATTTGGTAGGAACGAACATGTTCTTAAAAGAATTCCTGTTTGCTCAAATTGTAGAAAACCAGGCCACCACGTTGCTGCTTGTTGGGTGGCTGGTCATGAAAGAAAAAAATTTCATAATTATAACAGAAACCCTCATGCTCACTCTTATAATGCTCAAGTTCATGCTAGTGTACATAAGAGGAACATGAAACCTGCTAGTTCATGCCACTATTGTGGGCTGTCTAGGCATTCAATGCATAACTATTTTATCATGAACTCTGACGACTATTTGGCACAGAAGAAGATGCAGGCAGTCCCAAAAGGGGCCAATTACTATGCAAGACCCAAGACCACTTGGGTACCTGCTAGTGGAAAATAGGAAGGTGCCTGGCAGGTGTGCCTTGGATGGAATAAAGGGGTAATAAACCATGGCACATAAAACGACCCCATGCCTGGACGCCTCAGGTAAATCTACTGCTGCCTTCCTAATCTGAATTCAATTCTTAATCCATCAGACTGATGATTGTTGTTGAACATATAAACTGCCTGTTTTAAACTAGACATGATTATCATGATTAGAACAATCTTACTTGTCTGGCATGCCCTTTGATCATCATGTTTGACCATTATGGTATATCAAATAGTAAGCTATCATAAGGGCAGGGAAAATCTGTCTGGAGGTGCTTACTATGTGTGAGGTGGTCCTTCTGACCAAGTGCTCCGCCTAGTACCATAGGTCATTCTACTGAACAGGGCAGCCTGAATGTGCATGAATCACAAATTCATTTGTTTAGTGTTCATTGCAAACACTGCATGCTCTCAGAAAAAGTTTCATGCTCATATTCAGGGGGAGGCATGCTATTTTTATGACAATTTACTGACTCATGCTCATTGCATTACATTCCACTTATTGGAAAAAAAAATATAAATAATTAATATTTCCAAGAGTTGTGTGTGAGATGCCCTTGCATGGACTGAAAAAGGAGCTTGTCAGGTCATCTGGTATCAGAAGAACCTTTGTCTGCCAATGTGGTTATTTGGTGCTGAGTTCAGTCATCTCATGAGGTTGCAGCTTATTGCTCAAGAGCACTCTCTGGTTTCTAGATTGAATCTCCTTAGGAAGATTTTATGTGAGCTCCTTGGACTTTACTCTCTAGAGTTATCTCTCACCTGCTGTTTTGCTGTATGGAGTGCTTCTCATCTCATCTCATCTCTCTCCATCTTGTTTGTCACCTTCTTATCCTTGTTTTATCCCCTTTAGTTCAGGAATTCTCTTGAAGGAAAATTCCTTCTTTTAGCTTTGTCACTCTTATCAGATTTGATCAGAATACCTTAAACCACCCAAAATCTTTTGTAACAAGTTATACCTGTTAATAAAGAACTTTAATGTATGGGGGTTATATTTTGTCCTTTAATCCTTCCAAGGTATTCCTCAATTGTTGGTCAACACATTGTAAAAATTTCTGTTAAATGGAAAAGCCTTGCTGAGGATTTCGTCTTAACTGAAACTTATGTGAAGATGGCTGTGAGATAACAAATTGTGTTAAGTAAGGGTTCTGTCTTGTGTCTAAGATCTTGAGAGGTGCTACCAGGGAATAGGCCATTCCTTGTGGCAGAGCAATGGCTATTGTGGAGAAATAGATTTTCTAGATCAAAGAAGTCTAGAGGTTCTGTCATGATACAGTTAGCTATCTCTGTATATTATGGAAAAGTTGAAATAAAAAAAAGGGGAAAGAAAAGTCAACAAAAAAAAATTCATTGGTTTTCATTGGCATAAAGGTAGCTTGTCCTGAGTAACCAGGGATTCTGGTGTCTTATAAACATGTCTCCTTGTGTAAAAAGGGACAATTCTACCTAGTGCTCAACAAATTGGTTGACTCTGTATGCCCTCTCTTGTCCTTAAATGAGGTAATGAACTGTGCTTAACTATCTGTTTGGTATTTCTTTGCCTGACAAACATAAGGAGTATTTTAATCGTAACCTTCTCTAGGCTAAGTACCTTTAACAGCTAGTTTTGTGATCATGTTGATTTAACGTCTTGAGGTAACTGACCAAGGTATTCGGAAGAATATAATAATTCCATATATTGAAGAGCGAACTTTAACGGGAAACGGCTGTGTTACATATTGAATATGGGTAGTTTGGGCATTTCCTGAAAAAGTACGATAAGAGTGAAAAGTGACCCCTCAAAAAAAAACCCTTCTTGTTCCTCAAGGTTACATAAATAAACCCTCGCGTGCCCCTGCCGCTTCCTGTGTCTCCTCGTGTCGATACGTCTTGTATGCTTCTTCAAACCCTTATCTCCCGCTCATCCTTCTTCTCTAAAATCTCATCTTCACCACAGAGTTCTCCTCCGTTCTTGGCTCTAGCTTCATTTCCAGCAGCAACCAGCAAGAAAGAGTTGATACTCTGAGAGTTACGATAAATGGATCAGCCAGAATCCGTCGCTCATGTGGAAAGGAAGAGGAAGGGAAAAGAAATAGATGAGGAGCCTTCATCCAAGCAGCAAAGATGTCTTGAACCAGAAACAGCTGCAGAAATGTCTTCAGCACAAGGTACTAGGCCCTCTCAGTCTACCGTGTTTTTAGAGAGTGGGAAAATCATTCCTCCAAGAATAGTAGATTTCGGAGATGAAACCCTGGTTTTGAAGTTTCCAGAACTTTTGGAGATTCTTGAGTTTCAGGAATGGAGGAAATTCCTAGAAAACCACCGTGTCTATTACCCTAGCCTGGTAATGGAATTTTACAATAATTTGTCTTCGAGCCGAGATAAATCTACTTTGATCTCGTCTGTTAAAGGGGTTGAGATGACAGTAACATGTGACTCTCTCCACAAGGCTCTTAGTATTCCAGAAAAAGGGGAAGTGGAGAGAGGATATAGATATAGTCTGCATGAAGCCTTTTCGGTTATTACTGGTAAACCCAGTAACATTCATGACAAGGGGCAGTTGAAGCTGAAAGCTTACCAAACCTTGTCATTTCCCCCTCTTCACAAGCTTCTTCAGAACATCATTGCTTCAATAGTCACCCCACAGACTGGTGCTAGAGGAAGAATCACAGACACACAGAGGTTCCTATTGTTCTGCCTGATTCAGAATGTAAAGATCTGTCTGCCTGAAGTTATTTTTAATGTCATGAAGGGGTGTATTGGATCCAAAAGGCATCTGCCCTACGCCGCCCATTTGACAGACATCTTCAAGTATTCAAAGATTCCCTTGGATGGAGAGGCCATGTCAGAAGTTAGGGCTCGAAACATTTTTAACATGAATTTTGTTTCAGTATTTTTGGGGTTGGAGGGATCTTCTCTCTTGGGGCAGGTTAAGGCCCAGAAAGTTAAGGAATCACAAGCTCAGGGGGAGCTTCTGGGACACCCTCAAGATTCAACCCAAACAGTTTTAGCATCAGCTTCTGAGGTTGCTCTACAGGAAACACCATCTGAACATCCACGGTCAACTATGTCTGCTGCACCCACTAAAGTATCTTTTTCTTTTCAGAAGCTTGTCGAGTTTGCATCTGAAGAAGTCAGGTTGTCTGAAAACAGCATTCAGATTGATCTAGATACAAACATTGATGGTCTGTTTGATTCTTTTGGGAAGACATCAGACGAAGTGAGGGTGCCCGTGGAACAGCCTGATCAAGAGCAAGTAAGTAATGATCAAGAACTTGCTGATTTTATTAATGTCATTCTAAGAGAAGCTGTGGAGAAAAGTTTGGAAGAGGCTGAAAACGTAGTTACATCTGAAATTCTAGAACAGGCACCTGTTGAAAGTCCTGCAGATCATAATCTCATGGAAGATATAGTGGATGAGTGTCAGGAGAAAGTTCATGTCATAAACCTAGAAACAGAATCATCTAGTGAAGAAGAGGCACATGAAAATGTAGGTCCTGACAAAGACATCCAAGCTGAAGATGAAGATCAGGCTCCAGCAGTAGACAACCAAACGCCAGTGCAAGAAGAAACAGATGAGAGAACTGCACTTGGCTGTGAATCTTTTGGTACACCTCTAGGTCAACCTCGACTTCTATCTGCTAGGGCGCCAAATATTGAAGAGCTTCTTATAAATTTGACTCAGCAAATGCAAAGACAAGATAAGAAAATGGATGATCTGCTCAAGTATGTCTCTCTTAACATCAATCAAGTCCATTCCAGGCTACTGAAGCTTGAGATCTCTCTCCTAACTGAATGGAAAAGGTTTCTGTTAAACAAGAAAGCTTCAGATGATGCCAACAGGTCCTTGATGACAGGCTTGCAGGAGGCATGTTCAAAGATCGCAACAGCACTTCGTGAACTACAAGATGCTCAAATGTCCTCCTTTAAGTCTTCTGCCAGCATTATAAATCACTGTTTTGAGATCAGGACATCCTTAGAAGTTTTGAAAGGGTCATTCAGTGCCCTAGGTCCAGATGTCCAGAAGATCTATGATAAACTGATCGCTTTCTTAACAGAAATGACAATTCTGACTGACAGATATGAAACAGTTAATATTCGCCAAGACGACATCATTTCTGAAGTGGCAAATGTCAGAAGCGCTGTGGTGTATTGGCTAGCTGAATTTTCCAATGACCTGAAGGAATTTCACTCTACCTTGGGTTCAGCTCCTGGCCAGGCTTCCTCTAGCAGAACTCCACCTCAAGAATATACCTCTGCTGCTCCTAGGGGGAGACCACCACCAGGCAGGCCACGTGGCCCTTCCAGCAGACAAGCCAGATATTTTAACCCTTAAAAAGACAATGATATGTATCTTGTTGCCCATTTAGAGGCTCTCTTTCACACTCTTGGATTTGATTAATTATATCTCATATCATTTGCATTTCTGTCTCCTTTTGTCTCTTTCTTTTTGATGTTGCCAAAGGGAAGAATTGTGATCTTGCATTTTTGAAATCTCCACGTGCATATGCATTCTTATCATCCCATGTTTCATCTTGGATATATCAAGGGGGAGATTGGTTTTCAATTATAGCATGCTGGTTGTTTTAATTTCTCAAACTATTTTCTTTTTGATGAAGTCAAAGGGGGAGAATAGTTTGAGTCATCAGACTTCTCAAATGACTCACTATGTAGTGTTGCCATCATCAAAAAGGGGGAGATTATTGTGCCCCTGTGATTTTGATGATGGTTTTAATGGTGGTTTTGATGTTTGGCCTTTGTAGTGAGCTATTCACTGTGAGTCATCTTGTGTGAGTCAAATCGCTACTTTCTGATCATTATGCTGTTCTTCATTAGTTCTAATATGGTTTTGCATAATTGATTATGTTCAGTCATGTTATATATTGGTCTTCAGGCGTCCCAAGTATGCACATTGTTTCATGTTCTCCAAGTCTATACAATGAAGTCTGATCACTGCATTTGCAGTCACAATGTCTTCACATTTGAAGTCTGTACATCGGACTGCTTCTTTTGAAGTCTATACATTGTGGCCTTGATACTTCAAGTATATACACCTTCAGTTGAACGCAAAGTGTATACGTTGCAGCGTTAACTCATTGGGCTGCAGCGTCAACTCAGCAAGTATGCACATCGCATTCAGACTTTCAAGTCTATACACTCCATCTTCATAGGTTTAAAGTCTGTACATTGGTTCAGACTCCTCAAAGTCTGTACAGCGTGAAGTCTAAACAGTATTTTCAGGGCTTGTCTTCGTGTCATTTACTGTAGATACTCGAGTCGTTTTCCTACTTTCTTTGTTTTATCTCGTGTCGATTGAAACCGTTCCTGTCTTCTGTCCTCGTGTTGTCTTTCCTAGACCCCGTGTCTTCTCTGCATTGTGACCACACTTCGTGTCAGTTTTTGTTTTTGTCTTCGAGTTGGTTTCAGTCCATGTTGTTCTCGTGCCGTTCTCTTTACTGTTTGTTATGTCGTGTTGCTTTTGTATTCATGTCTTCGTGTTAATTTTGTGTTTGAGTCTTCATGTTATTTCTGTCTTCTGTCTTCATGTTGATTTTACTCCGTGCATTCTTCTCTAAGTTCAAGCGTTAAGTGTCTCAAGTCGAGTCTGACTGTGCTGTCTCCATGTCGTCCTTAGTTCGAGTCGGTTCTTTGTTATTTCTATCTTCGTGTTGCTTTTCCTAGACCTCGTGTCTTTCTTGTTTTGAAACCACACTTCGTGTCGGTTTCTGTTTTCGTGTTTCTCTTGTGTTTATGTCCGCGTGTTGTTTTGCTTCTACCTTCGTCCAGGTTTCCTCTGACCGCGTATCTTACTACCTTTTTAAGTCCGTGCTATTTCCTTTTTACCTCGTGTTGTTCTCTTTCTACTTCGTGTCGTTCTCTTTGTAGTGTCAGCTTTATTATTGTATATCTCGTGTTGTTCTCTCTCTACCTCGTGTCGTTCTCTTTGTAGTATCTGTATTGTCACCCTTGGACTTCATGTCGTTCTCTTGGTAGTGTTTGTTTTGTCACCATTGTATGTCGTGTCGTTCTCAGTATAGTGCACCTCTTGTCGTTCTCACATACCTCGTGCAGTTTCAGCTTGAGTGTCAACCAACTCATTTCAGGTAGATATATAGAGCAAACCCTGAGTATTAATAGTTTTTATCTCCTTGCAGGTCCGAGGAAGAGTATTCCCCAATAACTGGGCTGCACGTGATCCTATACTAGAGGAACAAATACGAAAAGGGCACGTGGCAGGAAAGTTCTGGATCAAGCGTGGGAGGCACACGCACTTTGTACCCTATCATCCTGCTGGCTGCTGATATAAATGGAAGAAAGGCTGATGAAGCAGAGGGCAAGCATATGAGCCAAAAGGAATAGAGGAGCAGAGATCGAGAGTGAGAGAAAGAGTAGAAGAAGAGGAGAAGAGAAAGAGAGAAGAAAGTGAGAGAGAAGAGAAGAGGAAGAGAAGCTTACCTGAAGATCTGACTACTGGACCGTGGATCAAATCCAGGCCAGTCAGCTCCATGCGAGCCACATTTGTGTTATCTGTCTTTACAGCTTTCTGATCGCTGTGTATTTTTCCCTTTCTTATTTTTCCATTTTCATTTGGGTTAGCTCTGTACTTCCGATCCTATGGACTGAGGTCGGGTCCCTCCTGGTCTGGAGGAAGAGAGGTCTTCGACCTCTAGTCTGCAAGTGGCTGGAAGTCACTTGTGTGTTCCCTCTGGTTTGGAGGAAGGGAGATCTGATCTCCAGTTCTGGGCTTGTGGGTTGCAAGTCCAGGGGTTCCCTCTTGGTATAGAGGAAGAGAGACGCTAGTCTCTGGTTTTCTAGTGACCGAGGGTTGCTAGAGGTTCCCTCCATGTTGGAGGAAGAGGGGAGTCTGTTCCCCTGGGTAAGCTGTGTATCAGCTTCTGTTGGCAAGCTGTGTATCAGCTTCTGTTGGCAAGCTGTGTTGCCCAGCTGTTAGTGTAGCCACACTTAGTTTGAGTGTGGGGTGGATGTAGGTCTGGAGGACCGAACCACCTAAAAATCTCTTGAGCAGTGGTTTGCATTGTGAGTGTGCTTCCGCTAGATGCTTGAATAGGCGCGTCTCTTGTGTTTGCTCCTTGGTTTAATTGAATTTGGTTTTATTCTGAGATTGCGTCCAGCACTTGAGTTTTTATTTGGGCATTAATTGTAAAAGGATACATTCACCCCCCTCTGTATCCGGGCATTGCATCCTAACAGGAGTATCGGGAGACAGCCCGTGAATATTCATCAGAATGAACAGCCAGGACGTATGCTGATAATACGTCAGGGTCCTGTCCTCCCTCCTTACAAATGTCCGGTACGGGCAGGAGCGGTCTGTCTAGCTTTTCCATGAAGCTACCTTTGGAAGCGGCTCCTCTATAGGGAATGGATACTGCTGAGACTCCAAACGAGCGCTACCGATCTGGCATAAGTGCTTCAAATTCTTCATGAAGGCATCCTCATTTACATTGGCAAGTACCGGTGCCAACTGCTGGGATGCATCCTCCTTCAGAGCTCGCCGTTTGGCTATGTATTTTTCTGCTTCCCTCGGATGTTGAGAGAACAGTCTCTTCAGGTGGGCCTCATCAATGTCAAACATCGGTCTAGGCTGCTGACTCAGGAATGTGCGTTCAGCTACATCCCAGCAAGCTCCTCTAGCATTACGGTAGAAGCTCGTACGGGCATTCCACCACTTAATATATTCTGGGGTGACTCGAGGAATGCGGCTTGACACCGACGACACCCTGAAAGTAACATCATCTTGGCGGTGAAAGAAGTCCCACCAAAGGTGTCCGTCACCAGTTACAATGGAGCTATGTTTCAACCTGCTCTCCAGCGGAAATTGGGCAACTGAAGTGGGAATGTGTTGATCATAACCAAAATTCCGTCCGAATCGGAACGGATAGTAAGGTTCCAAATGAAGCAGACCACCCTTCCTGAAAACTAAAACACTCGGGCTGATTGACAAAGCCCATTCAACCAGCTCAGGTTCTAAGAGCGGTCGGGTAATTTTAACACCCGAGATGGGGTGAGTAAGGGTCTCCACGTCTCCCAGCTTGCATTCACGTTGTGGATTTGCCAAGGGAGCAGAATGTGCTGCCAAAGTCCATAAATGAATAGTCCCTGCTGAATCCACTGGAACCCTGGTCAGTCGGCCTCTGATCTGAAAAAGTTGCTATGACACTGGGCCAGGCTCGGCACTGGCAAACTCTAGCATTCGGGGATACAGTGTAGTTGTCTGCAAAGTCCTCGGAGCAAGTTCAGAGAACAAACTACACACCTGTGGGGATGGGATTTATTTATCGGTCCTTATTATTTATGCTTTTTTTATTCTGTTGTTTATTCGGTTTGTTAATTAGGCGTGCCAGTCACTGGCGTGACAATTTATTGTGCGCTCGATCTGACTCGGTCAGTCGATTGTGATGTTCGTGTCAGGACCCGGAGTCCGCCATACCATAAAGGTCATGACGTTAATTACGTCCTCTAAGAAAGAGGACCACCCTTGATTAATTGTCAAGAAAGGGTGCCTTGAGGGCAACACAAGATAAGACTGTGACGCTAACTCCGCTAACGGGACGCGAAACATGCATAGAAAACCATGCTACGCGGGACATGATAACCGTGTTATGGCACAAATCCGGCAGCATATCCCCTTATTTTGGACTATGCCAAAAGGGGAGTATAGGTCATCCACCCACGGAATGCCGGGATGGAAGCCAGAAGGAGAGCCGGGCGTAGCCCGAGATCCAGAAGGATCTGAGTGTGACGGGACAATGTCCATTGCCATGGTGTTTCTTGATATTCCCTTTAGAAGCCATTGGAGGACATGCATCGGCAGAACTCCAAGGGTCGGTAGGGTTAGAAGACAATCTGAGGGTCAAATGGCATATAATGTGGGGGTAGGACCCCATCATTCTAGCTCCGTCGGACATGGATGAAGAACCATGAAACCCCCACTATGTGGTGTGGATTGGTATGATGGTCCATGGAGGTTAGGGTACCAAGTCTAGACTAGCTTTGGGTTCGATAAAGTTGCTGAGGAGTTAGATGTTTGAGTGATGGTTGATATTAGAGTGAACCGGCGCGGTTGGGGTTTCGGCACAGAGATGAACCGGCGTGGCTGGGGTTCCGGCACGAAGGCAAACCAGCGCGGCTGGGGTTTTGGCACAAAGGGCAGGCCAGCACGACCGGCCACTCGGCCAGCCCATCACCCGGCGCGAAGTTGGCGTCGAGAGGAGGCTACGCCGGGAGGAGATGTGGCGCCGATAACAATATGTTCTTTTGAGTTTTGAAGTATTGTGGGGGCTTTACGAATTTAAAAGGAGTCCTTTGTGTTCAATGGGGGGTTTCATGAGTTTGTTCATGGTGGTATTTGAGTGGGATAGAGAGTGAGGGTAGGCTCATCCATAGCAATTCTAAGGAGACCACGTGACTATGATGGTTATATTCCCCTCTGACGGTGGTGAGCAGAGGATCATGAGATGGTGTAGCTCAGATCTCTGCCACACAGCTGGGGTTAGATTCATAATCTCAGTGAAAGCGTCGCACTACACGATTAAGTAAAGCTCGCGGACGAATTTTGACAGCATTTCCCCTTATTTTGGACTGTGCCAAAAGGGGAGTGTAGGTCATCCACCCACGGAATGCCGGGGTGGAAGCCAAAAGAGAGGCGGGCGTAGCCTTGGATCCAAAAAGGATCTCAATCTTATGGGACGTTATCCACGTATTGTGGGATTTATTGATATCCCCTGTGTAGCCAATGGAGAACATACAGTGGCAGAACTCCATGACTTGATGGGGTGGCATAGTGTAGGGGGGGATCAACCCCATTGATGTAGCTCCCGTGAGGGTCGAGGGAAGGGTAATGTTTGTCCTCAGAAGGACATGGCATTATGACCAAGGATGGTATAGCTCAGAAGGGTGTCGGCACGAAGCTATCGGCATGACCAGTAGCCCAAGAGGTCTCGGCGCGATGGGACGAGGGCAACCGGCGCGGGTAGCACTCGGCGCGAGACTCGCGCCGAGGGAGGGTCGCGCCGGGAGGTTGGAGGATTTCTGAAACAAGGGTTTTAGTAAGGTTTGAAGGGGTTTCTGAGGTGAGGTCTTCGGAGGGCTTTTGGGGGGTTCTAATGGGGGTTTATTCAAGGATTTAGGGCGAACACTGGAGATGGCTCTGGAGAAAGTAATCCAGGAGAAAATGGCCTTCCCTCAGGGGCCTC
This sequence comes from Amorphophallus konjac, assembly GCA_022559845.1. Classification (NCBI taxonomy): domain Eukaryota; kingdom Viridiplantae; phylum Streptophyta; class Magnoliopsida; order Alismatales; family Araceae; genus Amorphophallus; species Amorphophallus konjac. The sequence continues at coordinate 12,263,798 of CM040124.1, forward strand.
ACTGGGAGCCTGATCACAGACTGATCCTCGTGAATTCCAGTTTGAGTCTATTCCTCCTAGTTTCATAATCGAGAAGCCTGGAGATAGACTGTCTCCGGCTCTCGATGTGGAGGTGAGGTTGGGAAGGACTACGGCAAAACACACTCGTGCAGATGGGATACGCTTGTAGTAGCTATTGAATACATTGAACCTCGGATGCAGAGGAAGAAAGGAAAAGGAAAGGGCGAGCTTCAGCCCTCTTTTATTAACTATTCATCCAAACAGCATACACGCATCTAGCTCAGAAGAAAATCCAACTGAGAAAAATCATACATAGACTATATCCCTGATAACGGGGCTACATTAGCATTCGATGCTACTGGTGCGAGGATGCTCGAAAATAGACACAAAAGAAGAAAGGGATATTCAAATAAAAGACATGGGGAAAGGGAAACTGTAGCCCCTCAGGGCATCTTGAAACCGATCCCACCTTAACTCTTCCTTCGAATCTCTGCAACTCTCTCTTCTCCTCAGCTTCCTTAGAGGGCTCTCGAGCTCCCTTTCCTTTCGGTGGCTATTGCTCCATGTTCCCTCTATTGCCTCTTCTTTTTCTTCTATCTTCTGTTCTCTCTTTTTCTTTCGTCTCTCCCTCCTTTTAGTTCCGATCTTCCTCTTTTTTAGTTGTTCGAAGGCAGCAGCCTTTATAGAAGGATGGCCTTCTGTTCTCGGCGTGAGCACCCCGGCGCGCCTCAGCACTCATCATCTCAGCGCGCATGGCTTCGTATTGGGCTTGGCCCATTTGTTCAGAACTCGGCGTCGAAGGAGGCGCATCTAATGGGCTTCTTTTCATTGTTCTGATGGGCTTCTTGGTATATTCTTCTTAAGGCTTGTCTAACACCTTGCGTTCACGCCCATATATGAGGCAGTGTGAACCCCCTTTCATGAGAATCAGAATTATCTGAGGCTTCTCTTCAGCAGGCAGATGATTGCCTGGAATTTGTCATAGTTTTATCAGCCTGACTATTTGAATGATAGTCATGCTGGGCAGCGGCCTAGCCAGAGGTGGCTTCAACCGAACAGAGTGTTTGGGGGTAGTAAACCTCGTCTATCATGATTCTCAAAATCTCCGGGGATGGCACAGGAGCCGCACCCTTGATTGGTCTTCGAAAGCCCTGAATTTGCTTTTGACTTCTTCTTGTACATTTTAGGTCTCAACAACACCCAAGCATTAAAAAAGTGGAACGGGCCCACCGTTCTGAGTGATCTAGGGACTCGATGTCTGTGTAAGTCTCCCAGAGACTTGTATATCAAACAAAGTGCCGCCAGGCACAAAGAGAGCCGCATACCCCAAGCCATCTGACAAGCCGGGTATATTGCCTCCGGCTTGATGATTGTTTCATCTCCCTGAGGGAGAGCAAAGGTGCACAACCAAAAAGTCAAATAGGTGGCACAATGTGTAATGGGGTCCACTCCATCAGGATTGGGTCCTTCTTGACCAGTCCGTCGGAGGGAAGCTGGCAATTCCGATTTGAACCTCGGAGTCCTGTTCTGTTTGCCTGCAGTTGGAGCCACCGAAGGAAACTCGTTATACTTCAGAGGGCCGTTGAAGAAATATTGAATCCATTGTCCCACTCGGACCTTCAATCTGCTGCTCTTCTCTCGGGCATGATAACCCTTAGACGACCCTTTGTAATGTGACAAGTAGAGGGAACGGTAGGCCTTCATTAAATACCGATATCCAAAGCCGAAGGAATACTGGCCCTCGCCGTCAGTTTCATCTTTAACTGAGTCATATAAACAGACTTCTTCGTAAGGTGTTGACACCTAAAATGTGTCAGAAGAGATCATAGCAGATTCACAGTTCTGAAGATCAGTCAAGGGCACAGCTCACGTACCATCCCCGGGAGATCTGAGAGTCTGAATAGAGGAAACCCACTACCCCTATCATGTTGTTCGACTAAAGCCGTTTGTGGCTAGGTCGCTGTCCAGTACTGCTGTCATTCAGATAGTCAGGCTGATAAAACTATACCAACATTCAGGCAACCATCCGCCTGCTGAAACAGATGTTCAGACATCTCTGATTCTCCGAAGAAGGGATGCACAATGCCTCGCACGTGTTGTGAATGCAAGGTGCAAACAAGCCCCACGGAGTCTTAATATGCATATGCCAAAAGCCCCACTGTCGAAAGGAGTCCACCAAGTGGATCCTGGACCGAATGGGCCGAACGACAAGAGAATGGGCCAAGCCCAAATATGAGACGGGACGCGCCGATGACTGCCGCGTCGGGAGGATGATCCTGGCGCCCCGGGAAGTGCATGCCGAAAGGATGAGGGCCTGGCCTCTATAAGAGGCCTGCCCTTCGAACAGAAAAAAGGAGAGGACGGAAGAAGAGAAGAGGCCAGAGGAAGGGGAGAAAAAGAAAGAAGTAGAAGGAAGAGGGTGCTTAGCCATCTAAAAGAAAGGGGAGAGCTCGAGCGCCCTTCGTAGAAGCTGAGGAAAGAGAGAGGGGTTCGAGGAGAGAATCCAGGTGTGAGGGCCGTGCAACTGCAACTCCTTTGCTCTCTCTTTCTCTTCTCCGTCTGGCTGAGTATTCCTCTGTTATTTTTTTTTCTTTCGCTTACGAGCATCTTTGCTTTAATAGCATCGAATGCTAATGTAACCCTGTTTACAGGGATGAAGTTTGGATTTCTTTTCCTTTTGGGTCAGATTTCTTTCTCTTAAATCGCATATGTGTAAGCCATTTGGCTGAAGTTGTTAATAAAAAGTCTTGGTTAAATTCCGATATGCTGGATCACTCTCTTCCGCTTCCCTCTATATCCGAGGTTTTAATCTAGATACGGCTATCGCCAACTGCAAATGTCTTATGTTTAATTTCTGTTATCTGTTGACGCTTCTTTGCCATCATTCTTCATCACTACCCCAGCCACATTTCGAGGGCCTGAGACAGTCCATCTCATGGCTCCTCGTATGTGGAATGGAGAGGAATATCTTCGGGAGTTCTGGTTCACGGCTCTGCTCCTAGTGAGGCCCCAGAGGAGAGTTCGTCTCCCCCTCGAAGTCATCTCTCCGATCATCCCAAAACTGTCGAGATCGGTGAATAAACCCCTTTCATTCAAGCTCCATAAACCCTGTTCTAGAACCTCTTCGAAACCTCTTCTGAGGGTCTCCCGGCGCAGGCACCTCCCGGCATGAGTTTCACGCCGAGGTCTTGCCACGCCGGTTGTGTTTCCCCCATCGCGCCGAGAGCCCATCCTGTTGCTGTGCCGAAGCTTATCCCTCTGCTACACATCAATACCTTCACATCTTCTGAACGTCTTGATGCCATCCTCTGGATACCTTGAGGCATTCGAGCCATGCAGACCTTGCCTACTATACCATGTCCCACGGGCATGCATTGTTTTCTTCTCTGGCCTCACAGGAGCTATATTAAAGGGTGTAATTCCCCCTACATTCTATAACCCATTAAGTCATGGAGCCCTGCCAGTGCAGGCTCTCCGATGACTGCACCGGGGATATCACAACATAAGGGACAAGGTCCCACAAGATCTGGGTCCCCTTATTTCGGGCCACGCCCGGCTTTCATTTTGGTTTCTACTCCGGCATTCGTGAGTAGATAGCCCATTATATTCTCTTGGCACACTCCCAAATAAGGGGAGATGCTGTCAAAATTTTCTCAGAACTCTACTCTATCATACTGCACGATGTTTCAACGGAATCGCGCATTCAACCCCTTAATTGCATGACAAGAGCGTGAGCTATATCATCTCATGGCATCTTGCCATCACAGGGTATATACCACGTAATTGGCGATCTCCTTGGACCCCCTTTGCGAGTGGAACCACCCTCATCCTCCATTTTCATCCGTTCATCACCCTGAAGTCCCCATTGAACGAAGAAACCCTCATAATACCCTCTTTTAAAATTAATAAAACCCCTCTCGGCGGCACAATTCCCCCGGCGCCACTGCCTCCCGGCGCCAAACTCGCGCCGGGTGGGGTGCACGCCGAGACCAGCCCGCGCCGGGTGATTGGCGCGCCGACGCTACACCAGCCGGTTGTGCCGATTGCCCCTCTCCTTTTCATGGCGCCGGGAACATGCCGTGCCATTTGATCTTGGCGCCGACTCCAGTGCCGTGCCGTTTCACCTCAATGATAGTTATCATCTGAGTGTCTGATGCCTTCCCCACTTCATCAAACCCAAACATAACCTAAATCCATTATTCCATCACTATCAACCTTCGGGCCCGTCTTCATTACCTTACGAGGAAACTATGGTTCTTCACCCAGGTCCACGGGAGATATATTAATAGGAGGTTTCACCCCCCCTACATTATACCGAACCTAACATTTCTTCGGTCACCCCGCTGACCCTCGGAGTTCTGCCGTTGCATGTCCTCCAATGGTCATTTAAGGGGAATATTAATGAACAGCGCAATGGTGCACACTGCCCCGTCAGATTTGGATCCTTCTTAGACCCAGGGCTACGCCCGATTCTCTTTTTGGTTTCCACTCCGGCTCTCCGTGGATGGATGTCCTATATTCCCATTTGGCATAGTCCAAAGGGAGGGGGCATGCTGCCGAATTTATGCTATAACATCGTTATTGTACCTCGCATATCGCGGTTCCTCGTGCATGCCTGCATCGACCCTCGCGTATATTAAATGGTGTTGACGGAAGGTCGGGTTATGCCCAACCGGAAGTCTCCACTATGCACGATGGTGGTCCTCGGACCCACGTCCTCCGCCACGTACCAAGGGTCCATCATTCAATGAACTATGCGTCCCCTGTATGATAAACAAATGCATCCTGCATGCCTTCGTCACGATCACTATGTAGCCCTTTTCATTCTGGCTTTGATAGCCCGCTATCTCGGTAATTAATCAAAGGTGTTCCCTCCTCGTGGGGGATGTAATTAACGCCATAGCCTTTATGGTATCGCGGACTGCTGGTCCCGACCGAACCTCACATTCGCCCGACACGGGTCAGAATGAGCGCACAATAAAATCGTCACTCATGTGACTGGCACGCCCGCGTCGTCAATCGGTCAGTTGACTACCAATTAGTCAAATGGCTGATCGATACGTGAAATAAGACATGTATACATGTACATATATATATATATATATATATATATATATATATATATATATATATACATGAAATTAAAACAACAAGACGGTCGAAAATAAATAAAATAATAATAAAAAATAAAATAAAAAAAACCGTCGCAAACAAGTCTGGCATGCCCGGTGGGACCAGTGTCACCTTTCATCTCTTTGCCGAGATATCCGGGCTTGGAAGCCCTCTCAAAGGCTACTGATTATTTCCCTATTTGTCTTTGCAGGCAGATCAATGACGATCCACGGGATAACTGGCGTCGATTTCGATCATTCGATCGTTGCTGGACACGCGCAAGGGTACCTGGCGGTACCCATGGAATTCGGCAGCTTCCCTGCCGCTGTAGGCTTCCCCAACTTTTTGGGGTTAGCCTTCGTCGATATCCTGGAGGTTGAAGCCCCAGAACCTGCCAAGGAAGTCGCAGAGAAGATGGAGCCTCTGAAGGTTCCCTGCTGCGAAGACTTGCTTGAAAGCCCGGCCCCGGCCGCTAGCTGCTTGGTGCACCACGTCATACGTGGGACCCACCCCAGTGTCATCAACGAGCACCCTGGAGGACGCCAGCGTCGCCAGGTCCGCCAGAATGCTGTTGCAATCACCGGAACCCTATCGCAGTCTGGGAAATCTATGCTTGTTGGAGGCATGCGCGTCTTCCTCGACGGACGCCCGGCCCGGGTGACCCCAGACCGAGTCATCCCCAACATCCCTGTCCGCAATACCTATCAAGCTCTCGCTGGAAGGAGGGCAGAAAGAGAAGAAGCCGGCCCCTATGGCCAAGGAAGCTTGGCACTCAAGCCGAAAAAGTTCAAACAGGTGTGGGTTCCCAAGCGGACCCGACCTGCCTACCATCTAACACCCATCCGCCGCCGTCCTATGAACGATGAGGCGGGAATGAGAAGAGAAAGGGGCTTGCCCCCGAAGAATGAAGAAGAAGTGGTTGTGGATCCTCCGCGCCACAGAAGTTTCCGGGCTGCTGCCCGCCAAGCCAACGTCCCAGTCACGGGACGAAGATTCCAACATCCGGCTGACAGAGCTCGGCTGGCCTATATCCCTCCTGCCGGAGGTCAACAACTATCCCCCGTACTCTATCAAGAGCGGGGTCAAGAGGAAGTAACCTGTCTGATCAGGAACTACTTTCGAGGGCTGGGCAACCCCTCGCTAGGTCAGCAGCGACTAATGCAAACAGTCGCCACTGACGAAGGCTACTTCCCATCAGTGGCGGATGAAGAAGATATGGAAGATAGAATGATGGTGTCGTCAGTCGACGACAATGGGTATGATGACGGTTTCGAGATCGAAGCCGATGAAGCCTTCCCCGAGCGGGAAGAAAAAAGAAGAGTTTCTGTGTTCGAGAGGCTGACCTTTCCACAACAAGCCAGACGGAGGGTCCATCGACAGAGAAGAAGGATGCAGGTCTTTACTTGCAACATGGCTGGTATATCCAGCCGATATGGGGAGCTTCCTGAAGACTCCCAAGAACTGGCTCGATTGGCCGTACGGCCCGGGCCAGCTACCCGCAGAACAGAAGCGGCAAGAGAGCTTCTGGCGACCATGAGAGGGAAACAACCCCAGGTTCATCCCTGCTGGGATGATAAGGCCCCCGTCTTGACCGCTAATGTGGTGACGACGGAAGAAGAAGACGACGTCCTCCTCGACATCCTGCCTGAGGGTACGTCCGGGGAAACGACAGAAGGTATTCCCCCCACTATAGATCCGTCAGTCCTGATGCTGCTGCAAAAATATCAACGGGAGATAGATTCTCTGAAGAAATAGCTGATGGAAAAGACTGAGCATTCATCAGCTTCTAAACTACCCGAAGTCCAGGGTGAATCATCCCGGGGAGCGGTTCATCGTGACGACCCTCCACCCCTCTATACACTGTCCCAGCCATCAGATCCAAGCATGACGACAGCACAACAGCGGCCGCCACACCCTCAGCCGCTGCTGCCTCCGGTGCTCCCCCAGGTGCATCCGACACCCCCGCTGCTGCATCCTCCACAGGCGACCACCCTGGTCACCGCATACCTTCAGCCAGCGCACTTCTACCCGGAGCCAGTCGACCCCGCGGTCGTGAACCGGATGATGGTGGAGAGGATGATCGAGCTGAAGCTCGCAGAGAAGAGTGAAGGTGACTATGTCGCATTCGATGCCTATCGGGTGCCCTACCCGCAACACCATGCGGCTAAACGACTCCCCCCAGGGATCAACAAGCCGCCCAAATTCGACAAATTCAACGGGAAGGGGTCCCCTAAAGAGCATATTGCATATTATATGACCATTATGGGTGATCTGGCCACCGACGAGTCATATCTGCTGAAGTTCTTCGGGTCCTCGCTGACGGGGCTCGCATTTGAATGGTACTCCAGCCTCTGGGCCGGGTCAATCAATGATTGGTCGGATATGCAGAGAAAATTCAGAGAAAGATTCCATGTCACAGAGAGGGAGGTCACAGTGGCCGAACTCTACTCAACAAAATAAAGGGCAGATGAAACGGCCCTTGATTACATCAAGAGGTGGAGGAACCTCGGAATGAGGTGCAAGCGGCCCCCGCATCAGGAGGACGCTGTGCAAATATGTAAACAAAACCTCAGGAGGGAGGTCCTAGAAAAGATGATTGGTATGGAAATACGGTCGTTCGACCGGCTGAATAATGTGGTGGCTGAGGTGGAGGCTTTCCTAGCCAAGCCCGTCCCGACGTCAACTGCCAGCACAGTCCAGAAAGGCAAGGCTGCGGAACGGTGCCCTACACCTAAAGAAGCGAATGCGCTTGATATCAAGGCGTTCGAACAACAGAAGGAGAAAGGCAAGAAAGCGGCTCCCCCGCAACCTGTAAAAGCTCCAGATGATAAAGAAGGTCCTTCGCTGAGGGACAAAATGAAGAAAGCTTATTCCTTTCCAAAAGACAAGACCCGAGTCCTGTTCGACTGGGTAACAGAATACAGCATGGTCACTCTGCCCGAGCCAAGGAGGCCGGAGGACCTGAAAAGAAAGGACAGTCCAAGATTCTGCCCCTATCACCAGATGTTGGGACATCCAATCGAAGACTGTTATGTTTTCAAAGACATCATCGAAGGAATGGTAAAGAAGAATGAAATAGAGCTGGGAGAGTACAAAGTAGACCCTCCTCAGCCACATGAAGCTCCTTTCAGGAAGGCAGCAATCAACATGATCTCCCTCTACCAGGCATTACCTGAAGAGATCTCTAAAGCAAGCACACGGAGCACCTACGAAATCCATTTCCTGGAGCCCGTGAAAGAACAGCAGGGGTGGCAGCAGATCCCTGTGAAGCACAAGAAGAAGAGGGCACCCCGCCCAAAAGAGGGGGTACATATCCGTGGCATTATACCCCGGCCTGCTCCGCCAGTGGTAGCACCCGTATGGGTCACTCCACCTACAGCTATCAGAATACATACACCTAACAGGAGGAGACAGACTCCGCTGCCAGTAATCAAGGAAACCAATCCTGGAGTCCTTCGACTGCAGCACCTGATTGAAGGGCTAGATGAATATTTGCAGCCCGAATTGAAACCTCTGTTGGTACGGGACCACGTCCCATGGCAAGAGCTGGAACAACTCTCACTCAAACAGGTGGAGGAAGTTGAAGCAGCACCCCCTGAAGAGGGCAGCCTGTTCTGGGGGCAGGCACCTGCAGAAACCAAAAAGAAGAAAAAGCAAAATAAGAAGAAAAGAAAATCCGTTGGGGCCCATAAAACACAGGTTGTCTCCTGCAATACCCTGTCAGCACTCTTCAACCTACCCGGAGAAGAGGAAGAAGAAGAAATTTGCTTCACACCCCATGCTGGGGGAGGCAAAGCCGAGGCCGCAACTGCTGCGCATGCCACTCGGTCGGGCCGAAAATGGGGGCGCCAGCCACCACCCAATCATAACATTATGTTCAGAGGGGAGAAACCCTACACGACACCTCCGCCGGAAGTTAAGGGAGTCCAAATCCCTCCTCCGTCAGGCCTATACAACAAGAGTGGGGGCAAGGCGGTCCCTTCATTCGTTGAATTTATGAAGATGTCAAAAGGGAAGCAGCCCTGCCAAGATGCTAACCCTACACCCGGGGCCATTCACCCGCAGCCAGCGTAATCTATTAAGGATGCGAATGCAGATGGAGCTTGCCCTACAGCAGCTAGTAAAGAAGACCCGACAGCCGGTGCCAGCCAAGAGGGTGCCGAGTCCGAGAGAGATGAAGCAGGTCCGTCTGGACCTACAGATCAAAACCCCCCCAATCCCAGATGGGCTGAAGAGATGAAGCTCTCCAATGTCCGGGCTGGGAGCCGAATAATGAAGTTGCTCAAGAAGCTCCCCGCTCGATTTACGATCTGGGAAATTCTCTCCTTGAGTGAAGAAACTCGACAGGCGATCATCACTGCTCTCCAGACGCCTGCTCATTTTGAAACCTGCATAGCTGAGGCTATACCAGAAGCCAGTATGACCTTCTCTCCAGAAGACATGCTACTACCTACTGCCAGCCACAACAGGCCGCTATATATGAAAGGGCATCTGAATGGAAGAGAACTGAACCGGATTCTGGTCGATCCTGGTGCAGCAGTCAACATCCTGCCATACAGAATATACGAGAGGTACCACTTTAATGTGCATCTCGAAAAAGTCGGGGATATGCGTATCGCTGGCTTCAACCAAAAATGTGAAGTATCTATGGGAGTGGCAGAGTTCACACTGACCCTGGCAGATTTCACTACAATGGTGCAGTTTCATGTCATTGACTCTCGCACCTCCTACAAAGCACTGCTCGGCCGTCCATGGCTGCATGAAAATATGGTGGTGCCCTCCACACTCCACCAGTGCATCAAATACAGCCTCCAGGGGAAGGAGGAGAGAATATTTGCTGATATCCACCCATTCGAGGTGTTTGAATGTCACTTGGCGGACGCCAACCTGTATACGGGGTCTCCCCGGAAGGTTTCTGAAGCTGAAGCCCCCGTAGGGGCCTCGAAGAATAAATCGGGTGACGGTTGGTATCCGCCACCGCCGCGTGGATATGTCAAGCCAAAGGTGGTCTCCCACATCACAGCTTCTGGAGATGTCGGCAGGGTAACACCCCCAGCATTATACCCCAAAGCTAAGGAAGTGCAGGTCGATCGACAGTACGACCGCATCGGAGTCCCGGCCGGCCTCACCAAGCCAGTCTCCGGCCTCAACAACCCCACTGTCAAACCTTTCAAAGCTTGGGAGGTGACACTGGAAGATGGGCCCAGCAGCTTATTCTATACAGCTGAGGAGCATCCCACTCAGGAAGACACAGACTGCAGCCTCCCTGAGGATCTAGCCAACCCGCGGGTTCCTGTTCAGGGCCTGGCATTTACAACTGATCGAACGGCCAGGATGTTTCAAAAGCAACACATCCCTCCCGATCAGTCTCAAAGATGCAAGGAAGTTTTCCAGAAGATGTGGTATCCTGCAAATCTGGATAAGGAAATGAGACGTGTCTCTCAACATCCAGGGTTGGGCTTCACCCTGGAGGAATATTATTACAGTGGGCGGTACGAGGTGGATACTATCTCCACCTTCTATCCTACTGAAGATAGCCCTCTGGGGGCAACCTTTGATGAGTATCCGGCGGAAGCCGAATATCTTGAACTGGCTCAGTCCGGAAACCAAGAAGTAGAAACCTCGGCCCCTTGCCGATGCTGGAAGCAAGTTCATCCTGAAGAAGCGGCCTTTCAAGCCGAATTTGATACGGCTAGCAGCAGCGAAGCCGAAGACATTCAAGAAGTAGGAATCTCTCCCTCTACAGGGGTCCTACTAATGACAACTTCAACACCCTTTCTGTCAGTCAGGGAGGCCTTGGTCAACTCCAATCAAGGGGAGCCAGCTACCAGGGAAGAAAAAGCCACTTCTGCAGAAGATACAATCGTCCCAGAAGGCGAAGCTTCCTCAACTTCTGCTGTAAAATCAGCATGCTGTCCGGGCCTGGCAGTGAATAGTCACCAGCCCGTCATGGTTGCAACCTCATCCACAAACACCAAGGCTGCTCTCTCATCTTTGGAAGCTGCGACGGCAATGGATTTGCTAATAGAACAATCCACTCAGCCGCTGGCACAAGAGATCAAGAAACTTCAAGAAGCTCTGGCGGTGTCTGACGAGGAAGTCGAAGCGCTCGACCCTCAGGATGGCATTCCAGACTTCGTTGACCTCCAACCGGCACCTCCGGAGATAGAAGACGGAGGCCAAGCCACAGTCGATGAACTGATAGAAGTCAACTTGGGAAATGAGGAGGACCCTAGGCCTACCTTCCTCAGTGTCCAACTATCCCCAGAAGAACGGGAGCTGTACATTCAACTACTGCTAGAATACCGGGATTGCTTCGCCTGGACTTATAAAGAGATGCCAGGTCTAAGCCCCGCTGTCTCACAACATGAACTGGCAATCAACCCTGAAGCCGAGCCGGTGAAGCAACCACCGCGGCGCATGAGGCCAGAGCTCATCACCCAAATTTGTGCTGAAGTCGACAAGCTCATTGACGTGGGATTCGTCGAAGAAAACCAGTACACTACATGGCTGGCGAATATCGTCCCCGTGAAGAAGAAGAATGGACAGATCCGGATATGTGTCGACTTCCGAGATCTAAATAAAGCCTGCCCCAAAGATGACTTCCCGGTGCCAATAACCGAGGTCATGATTGATGCTACAACCGGCCATGAAGCCCTGTCATTCATGGATGGGTCTTCCGGCTACAATCAGATTTGGATTGCGGAGCATGACCGAGTCCATACTGCTTTCCGAACTCCTAAAGGCATTTATCATTACAAGAGAATGCCGTTCGGACTAAAGAATGCTGGCGCAACCTATCAGCGCGCAATGACCAAAATTTTTGATGAACTGCTCTACCACAAGGTCGAGTGCTACATAGATGACCTGGTGGTCAAAACCAGAAGAAAAGAAGATCATCTGCAAGACCTCCGGATTATTTTTCAGAGGCTGAGGCAGCATGAGCTAAAAATGAACCCTATGAAATGTGCGTTCGGAGTGTCGAGCGGAAAATTCTTGGGCTTCATCGTCCGATACCGGGGAATCGAGATAGACCCCGCAAAGATCAAGGCGATTCAGGGGTTACCTCCACCAAGAACATCTCCGAGCTGAGATCACTACAGGGCCGTTTGGCTTATATCCGACGCTTCATTTCTAATTTGTCAGGGCGATGCCAGCCTTTTCACAAGTTGATGATGAAAGATGTCCCTTTTTATTGGGATGCAGATTGCCAGGCAGCCTTCGACAAGCTAAAAGACTACCTGAAAACTCCTCCAGTGTTGGGCGCACCGGTGAAAGGACGACCACTGATACTGTATATAGCAGCGACACATAATTCTCTGGGGGCAATGCTGGCCCAGAATAATGAAGAAGGGAAAGAACAAGCCCTCTATTACCTCAGTCGGAGACTGGTCAGAACTGAAGAGAAATATACTTATATTGAGAAGATCTGTCTGGCGCTGGTCTTCGCAGTTAAAAAGCTCCGACACTATATGTTGTCGCATGAAATCAGCTTGGTATCCAAAGAGGATCCCCTGAAGTACGTTATGTCTCAACCGGCACTCAAAGGCCGCCTGGGCAAATGGGCGGTAATCCTTATGGAGTTTGATATCTCCTACGTGCCGCGCAAGGCCGTCAAGGGCCAAGCTATTGCAGACTTCTTCGCTGAGCACCCAGTGCCCGGGGATTGCCCGGTGGAGCCAGAACTTCCTGAAGATGAAACCCTAGAAGCCGTGCAAGTACAGCCCTCCTTATGGCAACTATACTTTGATGGCGCGTCCAGAATTGACACCTCTGCCACCGGGTCAGCCAGGGTCAGAGCAGGAGCAGGCATAGTCCTGAAATCCCCAGAAGGAGAAGTGGTACATACATCCTGTTCCATAAACAAGCAATGCACAAACAATGAAGCAGAATATGAAGCCCTGATAATCGGGTTGCAGATTGCTCTGTCCATGGGAATTCAGATGCTGGAAGCATTCGGAGACTCCATGCTAGTTATAAAACAGCTGGAAGGAGAGTTCGAGGTGCGAAAGCAAGAGCTCCTCCCCTATCACCAGTTGGCAATTCGCCTGATGTCAAGATTTTACTTCATCAGCATCAAGCACATCAACCGAGGCCGGAATGCTCAGGCGGATGCCCTCGCTAAGCTGGCTAGTTCTTTGGCGGTCCCGCCAGACACGAGCCTGAATATAACAGTGATCAACCGCCGACAGGTCCCCAGCATGACAGAGGTCCTGACCGACGAACAAGAAGTGGAAGTAGCAGTCATCGAAGGGGTTCAGCAGCCCGATTGGCGAGAGCATCTCCTGCGCTGGTTTCAACACCAGCAACTTCCAAAGGAAAAGGAACAGAGGATGAAGCTCCTAAGGATCAAGGATTCTTACGAGATGAGAAGCGGGACCCTGTTCCGAATTATGGCAGATGCCCGAAGGAAAGTCCTACTCCGTTGCTTGTCTTCAGCAGAAGCAGGACAGGTGATGCAGGAAGTCCATGCAGGATCAGCTGGAGCACACCAGGCTGGCCCGAAAATGAAAATTGAGATAAAGAAGCTGGGTTACTATTGGCCCACTATATTTGATGATTGCTGCAAGTTTGCCAAAGCTTGTCAGAAATGTCAAGAACATGCTAATGTGGCAAGGAGACCTCCAGTGCCACTGCATCCCACCCTGCCGAGCTGGCCATTTGCTCAGTGGGGCACGGACGTGGTAGGGCCGCTGCCAGCATCTTCATCAGGGTGCAAATACATCTTAGCAGCTACAGACTACTTCTCCAGATGGGCAGAAGCAGTAGCACTAAGAGATGTGACGGGAGAGCTAGTTGCAAGATTCTTCCGGAAAAATGTAATATTCCGGTTCGGAATCCCCAGCCGAATCATCTCTGACAATGGCAGTCACTTTAAGAACCAGAAGGTTTATCGGCTGGCCGACAAATACAAAATCGACTGGAGGACATCTTCCCCCTACAACCCTCGGGCCAACAGACTCGCAGAAGCCTTTAACAAGACACTGTGCACATTGCTGGCAAAGACTGTCAAGTCTAATAAAAAAGATTGGGAAGAAAGGATGTACGAAGCACTTTGGGCCTATCGTACTGTCTACAAGACCCCAACTGGCTCTTCCCCCTTCTCCCTTGTCTACGGGTCAGAAGCTGTGGTGCCAATTGAGCTTGAGGTTCCTTCATTGCGAGTTGCCATCCAGCACGGACTAGTCAATGGTGAGCAGACCAATGCAGAAAGAAGATTGGAAGAGCTCATTGAGCTCGAAGGAAAACGCCTCCGGGCGCAGCAAAACATCCAGCACTACCAAGCTCGCATGGCCCGTGCTTTTGACAAACTAGTCAAGGGTCGAGAATTCAAGAAAGGAGACCTGGTAATGGTCAAAAGAAAAGAAGTGATGGCCTCCAACCTCAAAGGAACTGGTCAAAAATTGGGTCGGGCCGTATATCGTCCGCCGAGTATATGAAGGGGGTGCCTACGTCCTGGTAGACCACAAAGGGGTTATCCAGTTCTCTCCCCTCAACGGAAGGCATATTAAGCTGTATCATGCAGCGCAGCCAACATTCCCCGAGTGATCGGTCGGAATACCCTTTCCTTGGTTGGTGGCTCTCTGCCTTAACCGAGCTACAATCTCCTTGGTTTAGTGGCACTCCGCCCTAACCAAGCTACATTTCCCTTGGTTCAGTGGCACTCCGCCCTAACCGAGCTACCTTTTCCTTGGTCTAGTGACATTCCGCCCTGATCAAGCTACCATCCCTTGGTTTAGTGGCACTCTGCCCTAACCGAGCTACCTTTCCCTTGGTTTAGTGGCACTCCGCCCTAACCGAGATACCCTTTCCTTGGTCTAGTGGCATTCCGCCCTGATCAAGCTACCATCCCTTGGTTAATGGCATCTCTGCCCTAACCGAGCTACCTTGCCTTGGTTAAATGGCATTCCGCCCTGACCAAGCTACCTTCCCTCGGTCCAGCGGCATTCCACCCTAATCGAGCTACCCTTTTCTTGGTCTAGTGGCACTCCGCCCTAACCGAGCTACCTTTCCCTTGGTTTAGTGGCACTCCGCCCTAACCGAGATACCCTTTCCTTGGTCTAGTGGCATTCCGCCCTGATCAAGCTACCATCCCTTGGTTAATGACATTCTGCCCTAACCGAGCTACCCTTTTCTTGGTCTAGTGGCACTCCGCCCTAACCGAGCTACCTTTCCCTTGGTTTAGTGGCACTCCGCCCTAACCGAGATACCCTTTCCTTGGTCTAGTGGCATTCCGCCCTGATCAAGCTACCATCCCTTGGTTAATGGCATCTCTGCCCTAACCGAGCTACCTTGCCTTGGTTAAATGGCATTCCGCCCTAACCGAACTACCCTTTCCTTGGTCTAGTGGCATTCCGCCCTGATCAAGCTACCATCCCTTGGTTAATGACATCTCTGCCCTAACCGAGCTACCTTGCCTTGGTTAAATGGCATTCCGCCCTGACCAAGCTACCTTCCCTCGGTCCAGTGGCATTCCGCCCTGATCGAGCCACCTCCCTTTGGTTAATGACACTCCGCCCTAACCGAGCTACCTTTCCCTTGGTTTAGTGGCACTCCGCCCTAACCGAGATACCCTTTCCTTGGTCTAGTGGCATTCCGCCCTGATCAAGCTACCATCCCTTGGTTAATGGCATTCTGCCCTAACCGAGCTACCCTTTTCTTGGTCTAGTGGCACTCCGCCCTAATCGAGCTACCTTTCCCTTGGTTTAGTGGCACTCCGCCCTAACCGAGATACCCTTTCCTTGGTCTAGTGGCATTCCGCCCTGATCAAGCTACCATCCCTTGGTTAATGGCATCTCTGCCCTAACCGAGCTACCTTGCCTTGGTTAAATGGCATTCCGCCCTAACCGAGCTACCCTTTCCTTGGTTTAGTGGCATTCCGCCCTGATCAAGCTACCATCCCTTGGTTAATGGCATCTCTGCCCTAACCGAGCTACCTTGCCTTGGTTAAATGGCATTCCGCCCTAACCAAGCTACCTTCCCTCGGTCCAGTGGCATTCCGCCCTGATCGAGCCACCTCCCTTTGGTTAACGGCGTCCCGCCTTAACCGAACTACCCTTTCCTCGGTCTAGTGGCACTCCGCCTGTCATTGCCGACCCTACGCCCGAATCGGCGAGAGGTCACTCCTTTGCGTTGGCATTCAGCCCTTGCTAACGAATGATCTGTTCTGCCCGGCGCGAGGCCTGATGCTCTGGCCGACAACCATCTACTGTCAACCAAGGGTCGAATGTCGCATCTCGACCTGCCACCCTACACAAATATAAAAAAAAGAAGAAAAGAAAAAAAGAGAAAAAGAAAGAAATAGGGGTTAAAAATAGAGATACCCCACCAGACTTGCTCCCATATC